>CM060904.1:1087234634-1088484634 GCA_030737815.1 Allium fistulosum | reverse complement strand
GGTACTGATTTTATGATGGATTGTGTATTGTGCAGGTATACGTATTTTCAGCAGGTTTTTCCTGTGATATTATGGTCATTTGGAAACAATTTCAAGCATAAAATTATTTTTCTTGCTGAATAATGGATATACTCTATATAAAATTAAGAAATACCTTCTTATGAAAACAATAAGTAGGTAAACTCAAATATACTTCTATATATATAATTTTTCATAAATATTATACCTATATTTTTGTTGTTTTATGCATCTAAAACAACTTAATGTATCTGAATGATCCTCTAGATGTATGCAGTTGGGTTAAACTCAACATGCCCAAAGCTAAAAAGCTTGATGTTTGTTGGATAATAACCATATATATTAACCCAAAATGTAAATTTTTTAAAAGATTCTATTGTAAATCATTAATGTTTGTTTTGAATTGCTGTAACCGCACATTTATTCGATACAGGGGCTTTTGTTGATCTTCATGACATTGTGATATTGCTAGCTGGCGCTAGAAGCATACAGGTCTTCTCAGGTAAATTTTTAGACAACTTTTATCTATTCAAGTATTGATCCCTTGAATATTATATCCAAGTATTTTTGGTAGTTCTTTCTTTTTAATAATGGATAAGAATCTAAATAAGAGTAGCAAATATTGATCAGTTAAGTCGGAATAGGTGCATTTAATGCATTACTACTGAACTACATATAAGTTTGATTACATGCCATTTTACCTTTCCATTCTTTCTAGAAGTTATGCACTACTCCCCTTTGCATTATAATTCACTTACATTTATTCGTTGGGTGTGTTACATAAAGTGATTTATTTTTTAATGTCCAACAAGTTTAATTCGTTCGTCCTTCTTTAAAAGAGCTATTTTTTAATATAAAAAAAGGAAACTTTAGAAAAATGATGCAAAAAATGAAAAAAGGCTAGTGGTGACACAATGCTTCCTCATTTTTAATTTTCAAAGGTGAAGAAACTTCATGACATATATCATTAGATCATTTGTGTGGATGATATCGTGTAATTAATCTTTTTTCTTATCAATGACTAATTTTAACATATCATGCATCCAATATTGTTTGTGACATTATTATTATGCTTGAATTGTTTGTTTCAATTTGGAAAATTAATGTGTAATATATTAGACCCATTTTGACATGCTCATAATTAGGAAGTTCAATAATCTTAAAAATGGGAGAACCTTAATTACCAGAGAAGAGGATATGGTACAGAATACTCATAGGATGAAAACAATTATAAACGGGATAAAATTTGTTCCTTTATCATAACTTCAATTGAAAACTTAACATATCCCCTTTATTATCAACCCCAATTATATTATTCTATTCACTTTTTAGTACATTTATTTTCGGATAGATGTCATCTAGCACCCTATACTAATTATTCCAACATCATGGAACATAGCATTGGTGTCCACACTCATCCTCCAATTCTTTGTATCAAACAACAAAGAGGCATAAGATTTCATCACCTGATTATGCCTAAGCAACATGACTACATGCAAGATGATATTAGTCTTGGGGTATGTGGACAATGTGACCTAGATGTTTACCTCCTGTGACATATGGACATTCATCTTGCGTAGCTGGTATTTATTTCTTTATTATACATTAATATTTATAGGCTATTCTAGCTAATGCACACACAAAAACATTTATGCAAATGCATCATGCATGGTTCAAGTTAATTTTGGTACATGAATCATAGGCATTGAAATTTGGACACCTTTATTTTCTAAAAATGCAATATCTTAATTATAGCTGGTTCTTACTAGGGGAATGATTAGTATTACTAATTCTTTTGCATGTATTTTCTTCCTATTTATAACAGGTTCATATTTAATTGTATTTTAGGTAAGATAATGGCTTCATGTAAGATGTGTTCACTATAAATTTAATAATAAGGGGCTTTGCACCGAAGGTCCCTATTTTTATGTTGTTGTAAGAAAAGTCCATGTGATAATGAGTATGTAAATTAAGTCCCTATTTGTTTCTAAATCAGAAAGTGCAAACTATCTTGCGCTTTCTTTATAGAAAGTGCAAGTTAACTTGCGCTTTTCAAAAATTTAAATTTTTTGAAATTTTCAAAATTTTCAAAAAAAAAATTCAAAATCAAAAAGCGCAAACTAGCTTGCGCTTTCCTGATACAAAGTGCAAGTTAACTCGCTTTTGAAAAATTTCAAAATTTTCGAAAATTTCAAAATCAAAAAGCGCAAGCTTGCGCTTTCCAGCTTTCCTGATGGAAAGCGCAAGTTAACTTGCATTTTTCAAAAATTTCAAACATTTCAAAAAAAATTCAAAATAAAAGCGCAAACTAGCTTGCGCTTTCCTGATAGAAAGCGCATGTTAACTTGCGCTTTTCAAAAATTTCAAAACTTTAAAATTTTCAAAATAAAAAATTTATAGTCAAAAAGTTGCAAGTTAGTTTGCATTTTCTGTCAGAAAAATGCAAAACACCTTGCGTTTTCTGTTTTTCAAAAAATAGGGACTAAATTTACATATTCATATCTACAGGGACTTTTCTTATAACAACGTAAAAAACATGGACCTCTTAGGTAAGATAAAGGATTCATGTAAGATGTGTTCACTATAAATTTAATAATAAAGTATAATATGCTTTCAAATTAGATAGCATTTGAAAGTAAACTAAGATAAAGGATTATCAAGCCTATTTTCTTACATAGTTTGTCTATTTTATTTTTGAGATATGTAAAGTAACATGTGGATGAGCATGTATTTGATACAAATGGCTAAGAAAATATGCGATGTTACTAAGACATCGCTTGATGTAAAAGAGAACCTTTTAAAAAATTTAAACTTACAATTTATCTATATTACGCATACTACAGTGTAGACAGTTCAAAAGCTATTAGCAATTAGGGTGGAATAATTATTTTAGGAAGAAGTATAAATTCTAAAGTAAAATAAGCAGAAAATATTGCTTTTATTGTAACTGTTTAATTAGCTTATATCAAAAATGATTTTACTCTTACACTAGTTATCATCGTGTTGTTGTTTGTATGGTTGTGTTATTATATTCGTAATTTGTTTTAAATTTGTTTTAAATTTATTTTCCCTCCTTTTATCTGTAGGTTTATCCATATTGAATTCAAACTCAACTTTTTTTATTGTAATGTGGTTGGGATCTAGGTAGTGTCAAATTTATCTATTTACTCAAGTTCGTGTAGGTGGTAGTTGACTATGTTTTTCATGCTATGTTATATTTCTTCTGTTTTAAGTCTTCGACAACTTAAAATAAGAGGATGCAATATTTTTTCAAATGTCGGTTTTTTAATAATTTTAAATATTAAGTTTCTATTGTTAGAACTTTGTAATATTTAATTTTTTAACCCAAAGACAGGCTAGGATGTAATTATTTGACTTGCAAATAGTGATTTTAGTTATTTGGTTTATTCAAATCTCTGTCTTTATGTCTTATAGAGGCATATTTGTATTTGAATTAATGAGACTCAAAACAGGGAGGAGAAGCAAGATCTAAACTTACATTTTGGAATTTCTAGGACTTACCAAAAATAATATTTTTGACATAAGACAATATATCACATGACATAAAGGCCTGTACAACTTGCGCATTTATCTATATTACGCATGCTATAGTGCAAACAGTTCAAAAGCTATTAACAATCAATCTGGAATTATTTTCCAACAAAAAGTATAAATTCTAAATTAAACTAAAAGAAAATGTTACGTTTATTGTAGTTGTTTAATTAGGTTATATTAAAAATGACTTTACTCTTATGCTAGTTATCATTATGTTGTTGTTTGTATGGTTTTGTTAGAATCATTTTCTTTATATTTTAAATCTGCTTTAAATTTATTTCCCCTCTTTTTGTTTGTAGGTTTATCTGTATTGAATTAAAACTCAACTTTCTTTTATTGTAATGTGGTTGGGGTTTAGGTAGTGTCAAATTTATCTAACTAGTATAGTTCACGTAGCTGGTAGTCGAATTTGTTGTTCATTCTTTGTTATATTTCTTCTGTTTTTAGTCTTCTACAAATTGAAACACTAAACGGTGTATTATATTTTCCTGATGTTAGTTTTTTAATAATTTTAAATATTTTGTAAGGTTAGTTCTATATATTATATACATTTTTAACCAAAAGATGGGTTGGGAATTGATTATTTGACTTACAAATGGAATTATTTTATCATTAATGATTTTAATTATTTGGTGTATCCAAATCTTAATCTTTTTGCCTTATATATGCGTATCTATATTTGAATTGATGATGACTCACAACATTAGAGGATAAGCGAGCTCTAAATTTACGTTTTGGAATTTCTGCAACTTACCAAAAATAATCGTTTTGACATAAGACAATATATCACATGACATAAAGGCATGTAAATGGTCGAATACGGATTTGGGTAGTGCTATATTCGTATCAGTATCCGAAATCATTTTTGGATATTAGATATCCATATCCAAAAATGCAAATAGATATTAGATATTTATCGGATATTCTTTGATCATTTCACAACTAATAAATCTAAAACAAAGAAATAGAGAATTTTGATTCATTATAAATCTAATTTAGTACTAAAAATATACAAAAAAAATTAAATATGCTTAGAAAATTAATTTTAAGCGGGAAATATTGATTTTTATACACATATTAACTTTCTTTTTCCTAGATAAAGTAGTAAGTTATTTCATTTACAAAAATACATTTAAAAAAACTATATTGTTGATAAAAAACATACAGATAATTATAAGATGCGGATGTGGTCATATCTATATCCGTATTCATTTTTTGGATATCATATAATTTATTATATTTTGGATATGGATACGGATGGATTATGGATTTTTCGGGTACTCATTGACAACTTTGACATTACAAACAATGATATATAGTGTTTTAAAATAAAGGCATCTAACATTTTTTTCATTTGTCAATGTTAATAGTTGGTAATACCTAATAAATTATTAACAAATTAGTAAAGGCTCCTAGGGTGTTATCAATTATTTTGGTTTGTCAAGAAAAGATATGACATTAAATGTACTTTCAGTTCCTAAGTTGCTGTCAGTTATACATGTTTTCCAAAAATTAATATGAATAAAATCATAATAATTTTCTTTAATATAATCTTGTGTCATGATATTAATTACCTATGACTTATAAATATTATTTCTAGATAAAAATCAAGGAATAATATATTAGAGATGCAATAGATGTATGTGCGTGCTTGCTAACTTAAATATACTCAAAAATAGCAATGGGAATGAGTTTGAAAGGTTTAATAAATGTTCATTGATTCAGTATTCAAACTTTTAAAAGACAAATTCATTTCGATTTTTATCAGTTTTGAGCTTTAATTGGAAGAAAGAATGACTTTTGTGGTCGAAACGAAATTGTCATGCTCAAATTGCCGAACAGTGGTCTAACCAAGAGCAAATATTGCAACGTTTATTATGTTAAATAAAGCCGATACTCCAATGGATCAGAATAATGTATGACAGTTTGATTTTAATTATTAAGGTATAAGACAACGTAATCTTGCTTTTGATAAAATTTTAAGTTTTATTATATGATATGCATGTTGTAGAAATGAAAGTAAGATTTTTTAGCTAATGGGCTACCAGAAACACCATGGATGATGATAAGATTTTGTGTTTTTATGTGATATCATGTTGGTTTTGCTTATTAACTTGATATTATTTGCTGCATTTATAGTGCACTATTTATGTCCCGGTTACTAATATTATTAATGTTGATTGCAGATGGTGGTTTTGTAACAAATTCTGGAAGGCTGGGAATGGAAGGTCTGGATATGATTTCAAAAGCTATCAAATCATTCAAGGAAATTATGGGAACTTTATCATTTGCATTTTCATGTTACCAAATCATCACAACTTTATTTACTTGACATATAATTTGTATTGTTGTTTATCATTTTTTTACTTTAATTGGCCATATGGTTATTCAAATTAATCAATTTTATGCTCATGTTTGTAACCATAGATTTAAAACATAGATTTGATGGTTGTGATTTTTAATTTAGCCAATTACATTCAATTATTACGTATTTAGTATTGCAATTATAGGGTGTGTACTACTGTCAACTTTTTCCTCACTCATTGATTTTTAAATGAAAGATGCATCTATTCTATACTTTTTATTTATTTAACAGACATCTAACTTGGTTTTTGTAACGACCCGCTATTTTCAACCATTAGCATCTGCACATGTCGGACTTGAATTGCTCAAAATATCGCATTGTTAATTTATATTTGGCAAAACTCAGAATATACAGTAAATAAATAATCACAGATCACAGACACAGAGTAATATAATGCAGTGGAAGTAAAAGAGATAGTAGTTCATGAAGCTACTATATAAATACATCAGAGTTAATTAAGATACAATAGGAATACCAAGATACAACAGGAGTAACAGTATGATAATCAGGTACAACTCAGAATACAACTGGATAACAAAATGAATAGATATCTGGATCTTCAAAGCAAAACTCCAGCTCCAAAGGTGAGTCTCAAATGATGTATCACTCAGTCTGACCCGAGCGTAAAGCAAAACACAAAACACTCGAGTCAGGACCTGTGCAGTTAAAGCGCTCGGCAGATTCAAAGCGGTGAAGGTGCAAAAAGTCATAGCGGGGATACAGCGAGGATATAGCGGGATATAGCGGATGGCTCTAAAATAGCATATAAAACTCGTACTTAATGTTTTTACAAATATATAAATGGTAATTAAATGAAAAATTATCATTCAATTGAATTATAATTAATACATAAATAATTTTAAATAAAAACATGTGCGAATATACTTTAAATAAACGTAAAACTGTTATATAACATAATTGAATTTAATAGAATATTAGAGTATTTTCATTTCTTAAAATATATTAAATTAAATCAAATAAATTAGTTTATTAATTTTTATAATGTATAAATGCAAATTTTCAATTCATTTTATTAAAGAAGATATAGCGGAAATAGCGGAATATAGCGGAAATAACGGGATATATCGAAAATAGCGGGGCTTAAAGCGGAAAGGCTATATTTTGGGGCTATATGGAAATATTGTAGCGGTAGAAATCCGCTATGAGATATAGCGGGGTTATAGCGGGGTAATAGCGGGGCATTAACTACACAGGTCAGGACATACATACTTATACAATGTAAACCAACTCAAGTGAACTGTAATAAAGGTACAAGTAACTTAAAGAATGCTTGGGATCGCCCATTCTTTAAGGATCCATTAAACTATTTACTATGTAGTAATATTGTGCTATTATAATAATGTCTAATATAAAATAAACATACTTTTAAATAGCATTAAGGCTTTACATTTTCCACCTTAACACGTAATAGTCCCAGTAGTCTATCCAGTATTAGCATACTCCCAAAATGGGGGCTACCCTCGATACTCCACAGGCTACGGGAGAAATCACAACTCGTAGTAAAGCTCGATATGGTAGGTGACATGGCACATAAGGAAATGCTAGGGTAGATATACCAATTACGCACATGGACTGATGGAAACGCATAGCAGCCACTACCGCTCCACCTCGAACTACACTCCCAAATCAAGGGGTGCACCCAATCAATCACAAAGTAATAGAATGGTATCGAAAAAGTGTGTCTGATAAGAGGTGCTACCTCATTGGCTTGAGATCGCTCCTGTTTTAGCCACCTTATGCCAACTCACGGGAGTTGGGTCCACGTATATACTTTAGGATCGTCGTCACCGTCCTACTTCATTCTGGTATCTCCACCGCGTACACAGTTGTCAAAGTGGTTTTCGGTATCGACAGAGAGTATGTACATATCCGATCCCGGTCTCTTTAACAACCAATCATTATTATAACCCATGGTTATAATTTTAAAATAATATTTTATACTTCAAAATAGAATATCATTTCAAATTAAAATCTTAATAAAAATAAAGATTAATTCAATTCCAAACCATTTCAATATATTTAAAATATCATATCATTTCAAATTTCGTTTCAAATCATTTCAATATATCAAAATATCATATCTTTCCACAACTTCATTTCAATATATCGAAACATCATATCTTTTCAAAAACTTCATTTCAAATCATTTAATATATCAAAACATCATATCTTTTCAAAAACTTCATTTCAAATCATCATTTGAGTTCAAATCCAAATATTCAACTTTAAATACCTTTTAAATTCAAAGATATCATTCATTTATTATCATTTCAAGTCACCTTTTAAATAGTTTATATTTCAATCAAAATAACTCATCTAAACCATTTAAAAGTGTAATTATTATACTTTCAAATCAAGAATTCAATTTCCAAAGTTTTAAACTATTCTGAGGTCATTTACTAAGTCAAAAACCATAAACATTGAAAATTTCAGCCTTTCACAGCACTAAAAAAAGCTGTTATAAGTTATTCTTTAAAACATTTTAATTCAGCAAAGACAACATTTTAAAACTGCTGTTAAATCTCAGTTTAGTTGAAAATTTAGTTTAAAACAGCAAAAACAGCATTTCAAGAAATGCTGTAATAGCTCAGGTTTCAAATTAAAGGGTTTCATTAAATTCAGCAAAGACAGCAGACCACTGCAGCAACTACAGAACTGCTGTAATAGGCCTTTATCAAGTTTTTAGCCTTTTAATTTACTTCAGCAACTACAGCATTACAGAACTGCTATAATAGCCTCTTATTTAAGTTTTAGTTCATTTATAGAAATCATAACATTTCTAAATGCTTTAAAAAGTAATTTCCAGATTTTAGTGTATTTCCAGCAAATAATAACCTTCAATATTAAACCTTTTAAACATTATAAAAATCATATTTTGACATTCAAAAATGTTCATTAAAATGATTCTTTTAATTTATGATTTTTTCTAAGAAACATTTATAGTAAAATCCAAATTTCCAATAATTTTACTTAACAATCCAAATGTACAATTTTCTTTTCTTCACATTTTTAAAAAATAAACTTAACACTTATATTTTATTTCCATTCCACAAATTAAACTAAATTTTCAATTTTTATTTAATTAACTTAAACCTTTAATAAAAACCAAATTCACATTTCCAAGTCAAGTTATATTTTAAAATTACACTTTTAAGCATTCATTTAACCATTTTAATACATAGAAAACTCAATAACACTTTATTAAATCATTTAAATTCAAATTCAAATCAAATTATCATATTTACCCTTTTATAAATATAATTAAATTTCCATTTTATTTCTATAACTTAAATATCATTTTAAAACCAAAATTCCAAATTTCCAAACTTAAGTTATATTTCAAAATTTTCAATTTAACCATTTATTTATTTACATTTTTAACTTATAGAAAAATCATAATTTCTTTATTTTAACAATTTAAAAATCTATTTAAATCAAATTTCCATAAAATTTTCACTTTTAAAATACTTAAAAATAATTCAAAACACTTTAAAAATTAACCACGGGTCTGTATATAGTTTTCTAACCTAGGTCAAGTGATACGGATATGCATCGTTTCAATCCGTAGTTTACAAAGAAAAATCCGGGTTCTATCATTTCAAACCCACAATCCCAAGTCAAAACAAATTAAATAAAAACCGTTCTGGCCTATCATTTCAGCCCATAACTATTTTTCCTTATTCTAAAGTCCGTTCGGGTATGTATCATTTCAACCCATAGTGATTGTCTTCTACAAGGAACTTGTAGTGTGATAAACAGATATAAATGAACAGTTAACAATATATAACAGTAACAGATGATATGATGGGTAATTTAACAGTTTTAACATCATATAAATAAATCATCACAGGAAGATATAACATAACATAAAAGTTCTACACATTCAATTGTTGTCAATTCACATTTGCATAAGTATAAATGTCAGGTGAGATTTACTCACCTTTTTACGCTGGAGTTTGCAAAACAAAATACACAGATGAATTCCAGAAAGCACGATATAGCACGACTTGATTTGAATGGATGGAGAGCTTTGATATTGATCTTGTATACAACCATAAACAAAGCAATATATAAATATAGATTCAACACAAAGATTAAATTGAAACAATTGGAAAAAGGATAGACAAATAACATCACCAAGCTTTTAAATCAAATCTCCTTGATCTTGCTTCAACTTGTGCTCAACAATATATGATTATGATTCGGCTATGATGATTATTTGGTGGAAATAGATCTGGTTTGGGCTCATAATGGTATGGCTACAAAGAAGAATGCAAAGGGTTTGGAGTTTGCAAGCATAGAAGGTCAAAGGTCAAGGCATAAGTGGGGTTTGGTTGCACACTAGGCTCGTCCTATGGCCTATAGGGGCTCGGTCATGCATGGTTCAGGTCAGGTCAGAGGAGAGGCTGATGGTTAGGGGTCAGGTCATGATGGTGGTGGAGCTATGGAAGGTGGCCAACGCAAACTATGAAGGTGATGGTGGCATATAGGTCGGCTAGGCATTGTTTTGTGGAGTTTTGCAATGTTTTTGTGGTGCTTTGTTCAAGGAATGGTCATGGCACTTTCAGGTCAGAGGAGAAGGATGTTAGGCCATGGATTATATGGGGAAAGAAGTGGTGGTGGAGGAGATAGTAGAGTTTGTGGCCGAGCAACATGTGAAAGAATCAAGGCAGGTTCAAGTAAAACAATGGGAAAAAGAAGAAGAAAGGAGAGAAAAGAGAGGCCATTGCTTACTTTTTGCTTTTAGATCTGAGTTTGGCCGTGATTAGTGATGAAATGAGAAGCTTTCTCACGTGAAATACAAACAAAAACTCACGGCTACAATAAAGTTTTGAACCGCCAAAGCAAGTGAAAAGACAAGCAAATGAAAGGTCAAATGTTTAAAGCTTTTTGTCTCTTCAAATTTCCATTTCCTTTTAAATTCAAAATAAACAAAATAAATTCAGTAAATGAAAATAAAACAAAAAAAAATAAAGTGAAAAAGAAAATAAATAATTTGTTTTTGGAAAATAGAAAAATAAATAAAGAAAATAACTTATTATATTGAGACCAGCTTTAAAATTTGCAAACAAAATACACTTAACTTTGGAAAATTATAACCTTACTTCTAATCTAATAAAAAGTCAAGAAAAATAAAATAAATGCTGAACAAAATAAAGTGGAAATGAAAATAAAATAAGATTTTAAGAAAATAGAAAAATAAATAAAGAATTACTTTAATTAAATGAAACTAGAAATTAAAATTTGTAAATAAATTGCAGCTGAGTTGGAAAATTCCAATTGCTCTTTTTAAAAATGTTTTTAAACCAAAATATATACATAACATGTTATTTTACCCATATAAATATAAATTAGAACATTACATGACCAAATAAAATATTATTTATATAATTTAAAATAAACAATTTTGTTAAATACAGCAAATTACATCCAATATTTAAAAGGGCATAACTTTCACATTATAAATCAGATTTCAACGAAACGAAAAGCATTATTCTTAAAATTTTATTTACTTTCATAATAAAAGATAAAATTAAAAAAGTTCAAAGTTTTAAATTTTTAAATTAAAATTCAAAGTTTGACCATATTGACCAAAATTCACAATTTTGGAAAATACTCTATTTATTCATGTTTGGGATTAAAATTCACATACAAAACATAATTAATATTTAAAATAACAAAATTTTCCATTTTAATAAATAAAATAAAGTTTTTAAATCAGGAAATTTAATTTAAAATAATTACAAAATACAGGGTTGTTACACTTTTAATCGGCAGGTTTATTTATAAGCTATGTGCCATCTTTTCTTTTTTATATTTTAGTCGAGCATTTCAACTACGTCTAGCACTTGCTACATTTATTGATTCTTTCAGTTTAATAACAATTTAAATTTATTCAAAACTTCATTTTCTTTCAGTGTTAATTATTCTTTAATAATCATTATTTTTGCAAGTAAAATATGACAAAAAATTCTGTCATCTGAGATGCAGTAACTCAATTAAAGGTAACCATATAGAATATCACATAAATACTATGAGTTTTTGTTCCATGAACTTAAATTTGTTATGGTATATCAAAAATCTACAGGGCAAAGACTGAAATTTTTTATTCCCTTTGTAACTATGGGTTTTTTCAGAAAAGAAATATTTGTCAATGATCAAAAGGTCAACCTGGTGCACAATGATTATTATTATATTTAAATTTTTTCCTCTGTCGTCATTCCAAAATAATTATAAAACAAAGTTTCTTATACTATGATGTTGTTGTCCTTTTGTTGTATTGTGTATCATGCACGCAGGTTCCTATAAATTTATATAATCTATGTACAAATTAGTTATGCCCAATACTAAAATATTGTCATCGTCATTTGATAATAAAAGATAAATACAAGTATCCGAGGTCTTAATTTAAAATTCATTTCAAGCCTACTTTTTTGGTCAGTTTTGTACTTTTTATCCGTAATATACATCTGTGATGGCCACTATTTTATGGATGAATCTATTCATGGAATTATGTGCTGCTTCTAATTACATTATACTCTTTAGACAACTAACCCTCGGGTACATTGATATCAAAGAGTGATTTCATTGTATTTGCTGTACCAACTCTATTTTTTCTATATGTCCTTAAGCTATTGTTTATAGTTGAAGATAGGCTGATCAGGCTACAATGTTGTGTCAGTCTGTAAATCTTTGTTCTCAAAATTTTCTATGCTGAAACCTGCATGTTTAATATTTCAGGTATTTATAATTGGAGTTTTAGGTTGGCATACTTTCTGTACCATACGTTACTACTTCCCTGTATATTACACTATGCTTCTTTTCATTATCAATAAATTATGTATATCCTTTAAAAAATGTTGACTTTTCTATATTAATTAAGCAACACACTGAAGACAAGGGAACTAATAAACAAGATATGGTACTAATCTAGCGATCTACGTGTCTAATATTCATATTTTAGACATCGTACAAATTTGGTTGTATACCCATTTTAACCGTTTCCTATGAAATATATAAGTATAATATGTTCACAATACCCATGTGCGAAGCACGGGTTCACACTAGTTAATAATATGATGTTCACTTATAAAATGGATGTGATGATATGCGTATGATATATGTCTCATGATGTTAATATAAAAAATGCTATGTTAAGAAAAAATGTTATGTGGATTTAAATTTGGTAACACATGTAATATTAAAATATGTTACTATTGTGTTATGTGAATAAAATATGTGTTGTGAAAAAAAAAGGAAAAAGAAAAAGGAAAAAAATAAAAAGAAAAAAAATTCTTTTAACATAGTGAAGAACATTAGTGTTATGTTAGAAATTGGTTATGTTACATGTTATGTTATGGTAAGGAATTTTATGTCACATGTTATGTTAAAATATGAATATGTGCTATGTTATGTAATAAGTTATGTAAGTAATAAGATATGTTATGTAATATGTTATGTAACTTATGTGCTATGTTATGTAATTTGTTATGTAAGTTATGTGTTATGTTATGTAATACAGTATGCAAGTTATGTGTTATGTTATTTATTTATGCAATCATGCTGTAAGTTCCCTTAGCTTTAGGAAATCACTGTTGGTTGAAATGATACATACCCGAATGATCTTCTAGATTAGGGAAAATCGTTATGGGTTGAAATGATAAACCTGAGCGATTTTGTTGATTTTGGAAATTTGGGATTACGGGTTGAAATGATATATACCTGTAAATTTAATTATTGCAGATTGAAATGATAAATATCTATATCACTTGACCGTGGGATAGAAAATTACATACGGACACCGTTGGTCTGTTTTTAAAGTGATTTCTAAAATTTTGGAAATATGTGTTTTAATAAAAATTGATTTTTAAAATTTAATATAAAGATTTTTTTTATTATATATATATATCTGTGTGTGTGTAAATTTAGATTTTGAATTATATGTTTTCGAAATTTTAAATTTATAAGTTAAATTTTGAAAAAAGTAAATTTTAATGATTTTACTTATAATTTTATTATTTAAAAATATATAAGATAAGGTTTAATAATTTGACTAATATATGTAAAATATGTTTAAAATATTTATTTAAAAATTTATATTAATATTTTGAAAATAGATTTTGTAATAACTTTAATAAATAAAGGTTGAAAAGAAAAATTAGAATTTATCTATAATTTAATTTGTTAAGAATTGATTTGAACTTATTGATTTGAGATTCTAAAAAAAGACATGATTTTATAATTTGATTTGATTAAAGGTGATTAAGTGAATACTTTCAAAATAAAATAAAATTAAAGTTGAATATTTTATTTTGATTTAAATATGTGATTTTAAATTTTATCTAAATGCGTATAAAGTGATTTTATAAAATGACCATGGTGTGAAATAAGCGTTTGGTTGTTAAAGAGACCGGAATAAGATATTGTCATATTCTCTGCCAATACTGAAAACCACTTTAACAACTGTGCACGTGGTGGAGAATCCAAAATGAAGTAGGATGGTTTGGTGAACGCTATTGGAATGAAGTAAGAGAACGATGATGGATAGCCCTGACTTTTGGGTCATTATTAAAATGACTAAAACAGGAACTATACCGGACTAAGTGGGGTCGCTCCCCCTATCGAGCATGCATCTTCGAAACCATATCTATTACTTTTGTAATTTTATTTTGGTGTGCACACCCTTGATTTGGGAGTGTGTCTCGGGGTAGACGGTAGTTGTTGCTATGCGTTACCACCAGTCCGGGAGTGCAAAACGGTAGTATCCTACCTTGGGCATTGCCTCGTGTGCCTTGTCATATTTATCCTGATCGCGCCCACTACAAGTTTGGTTTGTGTCATACACTATAGAGTGCCCTTTGATAGCCCTCCAGTTTACGGAGGAATTACGGTACTGTATAGACTATGGCATTCATATAAAAATGTGTTAAGGGGGATATGGGTAATGCCTTAACGCTACTTTAATACTTTACTTTACTGTAGACATTATCTATGTAGCGTACTCAATTATGTATGTAGATAGTTCCATGGATCCTTAAAGGATGGAATCCCAAACATCCTTTAAGTTATATTGCATTTCATTTGGACATTTCACTTGAATTGATTTACTTACATAAGAATGTTAATCCCGACTCGAGTGTTTTGTGTTTTTGCTTTATGCTCCGGTCAGCCTGAGTATTACAGCATTTGAGACTCACCTTTGGAGCTTGGAGCTTTGCTTGGAGACCTATCTTTTATCTATTCAACTTTTCATATATCTCAGTTATTTCCAGTTATTTATGTTCAGATTTGTCATTTGCTTATGTATTAGAGACTTCTTTGTATTTCGACTTATGTTGTATTTTCTTTGGACTCTAATGTTTATGTAGTAGCTTCATGAACTACTATTTATCTATTTAGTTGCGTATTGTTGTATTCTTCATGTCTATGATTTTGTGATTGATTTATTTACTGTATATGCTTAGTTTTGCCAAATATAAATAACAATATGTTGTTTTGAGAAATTCAAGTCTGACATGTGTGGTTTATTGTCGATTTGAATGGTTCAAAATAGCAGGTCGTTATAGTTGGTATCAGAGCCAAGTTTAGGCAAAACTTAGCTTATGGAGTAAAAACTCATTAGAGATAGGGTAGTAATACCCTAGAATGAGTAGAATTAATTATAGAACCAGCTTCGTTCGTGCTTGTACATCCTAGTTAGAATTCTCTTTGATTAGAATTCCTTTTGAATTTGATCTTTACCTTTGTTCTAAAATCCATTCTTGTCTTTTCCAGAGGAGTAACCGTAAGGAACATTCGAGCTAGGGGTCGTTGAAATGCCCATGCACTACCAGTTACCAGTTCCACCAGCTTAGCCAGTTAGATTCACTCAGCTTTGTAAGGAGTACTCTCAGCTTGGAGGTACCAAGTTCACTGGAGCAGAGAGTATTATTGAGGCTCAGTAGTGGTTGAAGAGTTTAGAGAGGATTTTCACCAGATTCGAGATCACCGGCGCTCAGATGCGTCAGTTAGCTACTTGGCAGTTGCAGGAGTCTACTCACGATTGGTGGGAATCAGTTACCGCTCAGACTATCGAGGCGAATATCACTTGGGAGCAGTTTAGGTGAGATCTTTAGTTATCCTTTTGCTAGGTTATCTCTTTGAAATTTATCTCCTTCGACTTTATCTTTATCTTGGATCCATATTTTTTTTCAGGGATGCTTTTGTGGCTAAGTGGATGCCCGAAGCCGGGAATTCTCGGTTATATAGGGCATTTATGGACCTTGAGCAAGGGGATATGACTTTTGCAGAGTATGAGAGGAAGTTTAATGGGTTATCTAAGTTTGGGACCAGTTTGATTGACACCCCGTTCAAGAAGAATGAGAAGTTTATTCATGGTGCTCACCCGGAGTATTATGATCGTTTGATTAGTCATGTTCACGACAGCTTCACTTCTCTTATGGATATGGCCACCAGATTTGAGAACCCAAATTCCAAAGGAAAGCAGGCTGTGTCGGCATCTCCAGGAAATTCCAGCAGTTCGAAGAAGAGGAAGCCCAACTTTCAACAGCAGAAGAAGAATTGGCAGAATTCTCAGGGTATTGGATATTCTTCTCGGAGGCAACCTGTAACATCCCGTATTTTTAAGCTATTGAATTTGAACATTTAATTCGTTTTAAATGTTTAATGTGGATTCTTAATTGATGTTGGAATGAATGGATTCGGGTTCATTCAATAAAATAAGCTATAATTTTTAATTATAGCAATCCTGGTTGAATTTGAATAATGGGGAAATAATAATAATTAAATATTTGAAATTGGGATAAAAGGGTGAATTTGGGGTAAATGATTATAAAAGTGGTGTTTAAATGTATTTCTAAGCTCAATTGGTTATAAATAATATTATTGGATTTTTAGATGAATTTTAAAGTGAGTAAATTAATATTTGGGATTTTATATTAATTTAAAAATGAATTTAATATTATTAAAATGCAGTTTAATCAGATTTTAGTCTAGAATGAGTCAGAATGATTTTTATGTGATTATAAATTTTATATGATTTATTGTTAAGTTAATAAAATTTTAAAAGTGAAATTTTAAGCGTTTTCGTCAATTTTGAAAATCGCCGATTTAATAGACGGGTTAAAATAGCCTTCCGGGGCACAGTCTCGGAATTCGACGAAACCAGCTCCATTGGATCCGTAATAGTTAGTTATTATCGGATTTCAATTTTCGTAGCAATTGGAGTTGTTGTTTGACGGTGGCAGCTCGAAACGCATCGAAATCGATTTAACCGATTTAATTTTTAAATTGATCGTTTAATTCCATATCTCGCTCATACGATTGAATTAGCTTACGAAACCGGTTCCATTGTGTCCGGAACGCGAAAAAACCCCAAGATTGCCTGTCGGAACGTGAGAATTAGAGGTCGTTTGCTTAACGGTTAAATTGAGATATTTTATAAATTAAATAATATTAAACGATATAATATATTCATTTGTAATAAAACCCTAGCGTCACTTTCTTCCCAGGCCGCCGCTTATACATTCAATGGCCGGTAATCAATTCGTTTCCCCTCCAAAAATCTCTCGATCCATGCTTTAATTTGAGAAACCTTCTAAACGAAAGTTGTAGATCGTTGAGGGATCTATAGATCCAACGGATGATTTGAGCTATCATCGACGATGGAGGGAGAATTTTGGCTTCATTGTGTTGCCGATCGAGCTCGTCGTTTACGAGCAAGGGTTGACCGAGTGGGCATGCGTTTGGGCCGGAGGCGGAGTTCTCGAAGGCGGTTCCGGTGATGGTCGCTGATCATGCCAGGTATCATTGTGGATGGCTGCGTTTTGAGATCTGGAGGGCGACGTTGGGTTTGATTTCTTTGTGCTGTACGTTCGCGTGAGGGAAGAAGGAGCGGGAACAAGTTGTTGCGTGATGAACGGCCAGATTCGTTTGCTTTGGTAAAGATTAAAAATAAAAGAAATTGTTATAAATCGTTATCAAAACTTTGTAAAATCGTAACGAGTTCATACGATATCAGATTGAGACGAAATTGGAAGCGTTGGAATCGCAGAGACGAACATTACGCGATAGTGCAGATCCGAATTCATTCCGGGCAAGTAGAAATTTGAGTTAAATCGGACGTCGTCCGGTTTAATTTAAAATTTCTAACGCTCGCCGAACTCAAGGTGAGTTATTCTCACTCACATCTGGATGCTAGACATTATAAATAGTTGATATTTAAATATCTATGTGAATGGTTGATTATATCTGTGATTATCAGTCTGGTTGATATTTATATTGTGATGTGCTAATATTTGTGGATGCAGGGAGAAACAGGTTGGAGGGATCCAACTGGATTCCTCACAATTGTAGCAATTATTTTATAATTGATAGTGATACCTGTTTATATGATGTGATTGATAAATCTGGAAATTTAGTTGTTCTGTGACATTGTTGTATAAAGTATAATCACAGAATTTAATTATAAATGGATAAATTTTGTTTTTACGAAATAAAATGAATTGTTAAATTTAGAATTTCAAAGAATAAATTTGAAATCGGATTGAAAAGAAAAATATAAATTGGGTCAAATTGGGATTTTTTATATAATGGGAAGTTTATGAAATGGGTAAATGGAAAGTATAGTTTTCTGGAAATTAAATTTATGAAATTATAAATTGTTTAAAATAACGATGTTTATTTTAATAATGACTGATGTTATCCGGAAATTAAAAATATGTTTAAATGGAGTTGTCAACTATAAATTAACAAGTTTCAAAAGAAAATAGAATAATTTGAAATGCCGTATTTCATTTGGAATTTATTTAAGTAAATGGTAGATATGGTTTTCAGTAAGAAATTCTCCGATATTGTTTATTTAAGAAAAATGATTTTAATGGTATATTTAAAAGTGAAATTCCGGATATGGGAAATTGGGTGTGAACTTCGGATGAAGTCATAGTTAAATATGGGATTTGGGATTTAGGCTGAAATCATAAATTGACTTGAAATAAATCAGTGGATTTATATGAAAGAGTACTTTGGAATGTTTAGAAACGGGAAAGTGTTTCCCTGGGAAAACCAAGTAAATGTTTATAAAAAGATTTTATTTAACTAAGGTTAAGTTTTAAATCGTTTAAAAGTATTTTTTTTAGAAATCGTTATTTTTAAAGAAATAAATTAATAATTTTTAATACTGTAATAATTTGGGAGTATATTAGCAATTATTTTTACAAATGGATTTATTTAAAAGTTGGTTTTAGCTTAAGTTGTTAAAATTAGTATTTTTCTTCTTATAACGCTATTTTGAATTTAGTTAAACTAAAACCCTTATCTCTAAATCAAAGTTTATGTGTTAATAACTAGTTTTCTTCATATATTTTAAATTTATATATTTTGAGTAAATAAATAGAAGTAATTTTCATATTTTAAAGTATATTTCAATATAAAGTATTTTTAACTGTTTTAAATGCAAATTGTTTTATACTTGGTTATTCCCGATGGGAATAAAGGGTAAAGGATTTACCTTGTAAAGGAAGAGTTTTGGAAAATTGTTTTCAAACGAGTTTTGAAAATGTGAAAATATATCTTTGAAAGATATTAGAAGAAAATAAATGATATGGAGATTATTTATTGTGTGATAGATGTGTATGGATGTTGTGAACATTAATTGATAGTTAAATCACCGACTATCAATATTGGCCAAATGCGCTGATCGTTTCGAAGAGACCGGGATCGAGTTTCCGTATACCGGGATTCTAGGTCTGGAGACTCGAATACCACTTCGATCCGGTTTGTACGTTTCGCGAAAACGATTTCGGAGTCGAAGATGGAGCAGTGAAGTGCAAGGGCTAGTCGCTACTAATCCTGAGGATATTTCCAAAATGGATGTAGTAGGGGTAGTGCCTTCGGTTCCGTTCGGACCTGGGACGGACTTGTATGGACGAATGCTTTCGTGACATCGTCAGGTGGATGATGGGCATTCTAAGGGATATGTGCTATAAAGGTACCGTTTAGCCTCAAGCCTCATCAACCGGGAATGACTGAAAATCAGGGGTTATGCAGCAAGGCTTCGTGGGTAGCCCCCACTTGAGAGTAAGGTCATCCCTGTCTAGATGTCCCTTTTATTTCGGCTTAGTGGTGCGGTTGCTGATCCCAACCGTGGGGTGATTTTATTTGGAATTATCCAGTAAGGGATGATTCCGGCCTTGTGTTGCAGGGGAGCGGGCGTACTCCTCGGTACTGTGATCTAGGCCACGTACTGTGACAGGTGGTACCCCAGTGCCTAGTCATTCGTTGGAAATCCATTCTCCCTACGTGCCTTGTACGAGTTTTGTTTGTATTACCCACGTTGTGGCTAGTATGCCGGAATTTAATAGATGTAACAATTTCGGCTATTTTATAAGTATTTGTATCTAGACACTATTATAATATCAGAGGATTTGATATAAAAAGTGTTTTAGCTATCGTAAGGTAAAAACCCGACATGTTTATTTGTGGCGTGGTCTTACGAGATGCTTTTGATTTTCAAAAGATTTTTGAAACTTTAATAATCAGTTTGGATGTATTTATGATGCGCTGGTATTCCAGACTGACTCGGGTGTTATTTTATTATAATGCTCGGGTCAGACCGAGTATTTTACAGGATAGGTTGCTATGGAGCTCAGGAGAGGAGCTGGAGTTCGAGACGTATTTCTCGTACTTGTATTATTCCGCTGCTGTGATTGTTGTATTGACTGTTATCTGACTGGATATTGATGATTGTATTATGATATACTCTGATGATGATGTATTGTATATAAACAGATATAGTTTTCATTTGTGTAAAGATCTGTTCTATATATTATATTTTATCCGCTGCGACTGTGAGGTTCTGATTTTGTTTAGTTCTTTCTTCTTCTATCTACTTTCTTCTTCTTCTACAATCTGTCTTTCCGGCATTCGATCGTCGGCATATTATACTGTTGAGTATTTTGTGTCGATTTTCGAGGGTCCAGAAGGGCGGGTCGTCACAGTTGGTATCAGAGCTTAGATTGGCGACAACCTAGGCTTTGGTGGGAAAATTACTCATTATAAATAGAGTCAATAGTACTCTATAATGAGCTGAGTGTAATATTAGCTATGAGAGCGTATTTGTTAGTGGATATAAAATTGTTTTTGTACTGTGTTGACTTATCGGTTGAGTGTTTATGAATTCTGGTCGGTGCGGGAAGTACAACCGTATCGATAGGGGTTTCTAAACTCTTAAACAAGATAAACCGACATAGTATTATTTTTAAAGTGGGTAAATGAAATAATTTTACCCAAAATTATATTTTGATATAAAAAGAAATAATTTTCTAAATTATTATATGTATTGGATGCTTGTTTGGTTGTTCTTCTATAATCAAATAAGAAATTAAAACATGATCTAAAATTTGAAATGATATATATAAGAAATAAGAAGTTAAAATATTAAAATGGTTTATAACCAAATGGAATTGACTGAATATGTTTTAAATAAGAAAAGTAAAAATTAAAATTTGATTTAAACTAGAATTTTGACCCCGGAAATTTTGAAAGGGATTTCAAATGGAATTAAACAAAGTTTTGGGAGTTTGACTTTGTGGAAATGTTAGAAATGTTTTCAAAAGCATTTGTAAGAATGGAGTATATTATGGGGAAATATTTTTGAATAGAAATTGTTTTGAGGTAGATTTTGGAAGTGGAAAGCATTGAACTCACTTCAGTCGCTGGAAAATAATCCTGATGATGCTGGCCACATCATTAGAATTCATTTTCGAGTTTCTAAAGTGATGGATTGCTACCAAAATAGTTGGTTATGGTATTTGTTTGGACTTGTTGGGAAACAAGTGATTTTAGAATTTTCAAAGGAAAATTGTTTGGTAAAAGCAGTTTGTTTTGGAATTTGGTATTTGATTTGGATATCAAAAGAGAAATGTGTTGATTTTTATTTCAAATTGGTTTTGAAATAAATCCGGGTAAATTGAAATTCTAGAAATTCTGTTAAAATAAAAATGTAGAAATTGAAATAAATTAATTATAATCTTGAAAGCAGAGTTGATTTAAGTGAGGAAGGAAGGATGGAAATTTTCATCCTGAAATTAAAATTTAATGTGAGTATATTGAAGTGATTAGAAGTTGAATTTAACTTGGAATAAGTTAAGTAAAATTGGGAATTGGAATTAAATTGGGTTGGGTTAAATTGGAATGCAAAATGACTTTGTAATTATGGGTCATTGTGTAACAAAATGTACCCATAAGCTATATAATGTTATATTTATAATCTGAAATTTGGGTTTTAAATTTTGTGCAAGAAGTTAAATGAAAGAAAATCTATATCTTTAAGAATTCAGAGATGCATATGTATAGAAATTGGAATTGTGATTATAAGATGTAAATGGATTGAAATGAGCAATATAAACTTACAAGTAAATAAGTTGGAGAACTTGAGAATGGAAGATTTGATTTTAACTCAAGTAAAATGGAATTATAATCACAAATGGAAATAATAAATGGAATGGTGAATTCGAACTTAATTTTAAATGGAATGCAAAGTAAGGTGAAACAATTATAAAATATAAAAGAGGTAAGTGAACTGAAGTTAGTAAATAAGTTGAACTTGGATATGGAGAATTAAGATTAAATTGAATTTGGTTTAACTTCGACTAAGATGGAATTAAGGTGAATATTAAAATTTCTGTTGTGTTATGAATAAGAATGAATGTAATTAAATTCTTATTTAAAGTAGTAAAGGAAATGGTTTAAATTCAGGTGGGCTAAATAAAATTTAGACGAACTTGAATTAATTCTGGAAAGGAATTAAATTGAAAATGCATATATAATCTAGTTAACCTTGAATTAAAATGGGATAAGAATTTAGTTTAATGGAAATTTGATTTAGTTGAAGTGATGTTGAATGAAGTAAATGTTTACTCAACTAAATCCAAAATGATTGTTTGGAAATAAATCTTGTGTAAGCTAAATTAAATAGAGTTTGTATTGGCATGGATGAAATTTTGATAGTTGTTAGAATTTGGAAAGTAAGAATAAGACCCAGTTCTGGAATGGAATTTAATTTTGGTAACAAATGTTGGAAGTGAGAATGAATAATGTATTTAGCTTATGATAGTGATGGTTTGAATTGTAAATAAAATTCAAATGAGAGAAATAATTTAAATGGTCTCTTTGTTGATAAAATAAATCTAAAATGGATTGGATAAATAAACGAAGAGCATTAAACTTTGTAAATGAATTGAAATTGGTTGAATGAGAATCAAATGGAAATGAAATAAAATCGATATAAGAAGATGATGGAAATTTTGTGAAAGAACTTAAGTAACTTGGAAGAGAAACAAATGATTGTGGATGAGCTTTATTAAGAAATTTGAATGGAATTTGTTGAATAATAAAATTGAATTGAAAGTGAAATGATATTCATTAATTATTGTGGTAAATTAAGAATGTATGAGTTGAATATAACCCAGGATCGAATGATATTAATATAAACTTGAATTTGGTTAATGGAAATAAAGATGTAAGGAAAATGTAATTTAACAATTACATTGGAAAGAGAAAATATTTGGTTTGTGAACCTTGTAATGGAATAAAATTTATATGAATCCAAGTTGGAAATAATTTTAAATGGTTATAAGCTTAAGTGGCAATTGTTTTGCTTGAATAACATGAAATTGCTTGTAATCGAAATTGAGTTGTTTAACAGGCAATTGAAATTGAATTTTGAATAAATTGATATGAATGGGAACCCAATTCAAAGAGTTTTGTATATGAATGCAAGTGAATTGGTTAAGAATAGCAAATGAAATTGATTTTGAATCAATAGGAATGAATTGACCTCTTAATGAGTAATGTTTGCATATGAATGGAAATGGATCATAACTGAAATGCAAATGTTTCAAGTTTAAAATGAAATTTGATTGTAAATCAAATTTGGAATGTAAGTTAAATTTAAAAATGTAAGAGAGGCATATGTTAATCATATTGAAGTAGAAATGAATTGGTTGAGATAAATATAAATTGTATATGGTGAACTTGAATGTAAATCATTCAAATGAAATAAAATAGTTGGACTTGAATAAGTAACTTGAAAGGTGATTGAAAACTTGAATTTAAGGCATTCAAGTGAAATAAAGTGAAGTAGACTTGAATAAGTAATTTGAATGTGATTGAAATCTTTGAATTGTTGATAAAATATGGTTAACATTGTTTAACTATAAAGATTGAATTTGTGAAGAGGATTTAAAATGATGTTGAAATTGTAAAATTATTTATAAGGTGGTTAACATTGTTAATAAGGAAGTTTGTTTGGATTGGTTATGCAATGAATATGTTTGGTTTGCATTTGCATTGGAAATGTTATTAAAATGCTCATATTGGGAAACTGATGAGTTTGTTGAGTTTAGTACAGGTACGGGAGGCGTTCGAGAGAGTTGGAGCGCGTATATGCGTTATATTAGCCGCTCGCTATTAAAATTTGCTAAAGAGGTACGCCTACGCAAATATAATTGGGAAATGATATATATATTGTGATATATTTTGGTTTCCGGCCATGTGAGCCGATGTATATATATTTGTGTATCCTGCGATATCGCAGAAGCTCCTCCGTGCAAAGGAGACTCCGCCAAAATTTTCCAGAAATTTTGGGAGTTAGAAAATTTTTGGGTTTTTGAAAAGAAAATTTTGTTAACAAGTAAAGCTATTTTGAAATAACGTTAAAAGAAAAGCTTTTGGATTAATGAGCAAATGAATTTGGGATTTGGGCTAAAGGGTTTTGGAAAGTGAATATAAACTTTAGCTAAGCAAATTGAATAAGTAAATGAGTTGGGAAATATATTTTTACCTTAGCAAATTTCGGGGACGAAATTTTTATAAGGGGGGAGGAATGTAACATCCCGTATTTTTAAGCTATTGAATTTGAACATTTAATTCGTTTTAAATGTTTAATGTGGATTCTTAATTGATGTTGGAATGAATGGATTCGGGTTCATTCAATAAAATAAGCTATAATTTTTAATTATAGCAATCCTGGTTGAATTTGAATAATGGGGAAATAATAATAATTAAATATTTGAAATTGGGATAAAAGGGTGAATTTGGGGTAAATGATTATAAAAGTGGTGTTTAAATGTATTTCTAAGCTCAATTGGTTATAAATAATATTATTGGATTTTTAGATGAATTTTAAAGTGAGTAAATTAATATTTGGGATTTTATATTAATTTAAAAATGAATTTAATATTATTAAAATGCAGTTTAATCAGATTTTAGTCTAGAATGAGTCAGAATGATTTTTATGTGATTATAAATTTTATATGATTTATTGTTAAGTTAATAAAATTTTAAAAGTGAAATTTTAAGCGTTTTCGTCAATTTTGAAAATCGCCGATTTAATAGACGGGTTAAAATAGCCTTCCGGGGCACAGTCTCGGAATTCGACGAAACCAGCTCCATTGGATCCGTAATAGTTAGTTATTATCGGATTTCAATTTTCGTAGCAATTGGAGTTGTTGTTTGACGGTGGCAGCTCGAAACGCATCGAAATCGATTTAACCGATTTAATTTTTAAATTGATCGTTTAATTCCATATCTCGCTCATACGATTGAATTAGCTTACGAAACCGGTTCCATTGTGTCCGGAACGCGAAAAAACCCCAAGATTGCCTGTCGGAACGTGAGAATTAGAGGTCGTTTGCTTAACGGTTAAATTGAGATATTTTATAAATTAAATAATATTAAACGATATAATATATTCATTTGTAATAAAACCCTAGCGTCACTTTCTTCCCAGGCCGCCGCTTATACATTCAATGGCCGGTAATCAATTCGTTTCCCCTCCAAAAATCTCTCGATCCATGCTTTAATTTGAGAAACCTTCTAAACGAAAGTTGTAGATCGTTGAGGGATCTATAGATCCAACGGATGATTTGAGCTATCATCGACGATGGAGGGAGAATTTTGGCTTCATTGTGTTGCCGATCGAGCTCGTCGTTTACGAGCAAGGGTTGACCGAGTGGGCATGCGTTTGGGCCGGAGGCGGAGTTCTCGAAGGCGGTTCCGGTGATGGTCGCTGATCATGCCAGGTATCATTGTGGATGGCTGCGTTTTGAGATCTGGAGGGCGACGTTGGGTTTGATTTCTTTGTGCTGTACGTTCGCGTGAGGGAAGAAGGAGCGGGAACAAGTTGTTGCGTGATGAACGGCCAGATTCGTTTGCTTTGGTAAAGATTAAAAATAAAAGAAATTGTTATAAATCGTTATCAAAACTTTGTAAAATCGTAACGAGTTCATACGATATCAGATTGAGACGAAATTGGAAGCGTTGGAATCGCAGAGACGAACATTACGCGATAGTGCAGATCCGAATTCATTCCGGGCAAGTAGAAATTTGAGTTAAATCGGACGTCGTCCGGTTTAATTTAAAATTTCTAACGCTCGCCGAACTCAAGGTGAGTTATTCTCACTCACATCTGGATGCTAGACATTATAAATAGTTGATATTTAAATATCTATGTGAATGGTTGATTATATCTGTGATTATCAGTCTGGTTGATATTTATATTGTGATGTGCTAATATTTGTGGATGCAGGGAGAAACAGGTTGGAGGGATCCAACTGGATTCCTCACAATTGTAGCAATTATTTTATAATTGATAGTGATACCTGTTTATATGATGTGATTGATAAATCTGGAAATTTAGTTGTTCTGTGACATTGTTGTATAAAGTATAATCACAGAATTTAATTATAAATGGATAAATTTTGTTTTTACGAAATAAAATGAATTGTTAAATTTAGAATTTCAAAGAATAAATTTGAAATCGGATTGAAAAGAAAAATATAAATTGGGTCAAATTGGGATTTTTTATATAATGGGAAGTTTATGAAATGGGTAAATGGAAAGTATAGTTTTCTGGAAATTAAATTTATGAAATTATAAATTGTTTAAAATAACGATGTTTATTTTAATAATGACTGATGTTATCCGGAAATTAAAAATATGTTTAAATGGAGTTGTCAACTATAAATTAACAAGTTTCAAAAGAAAATAGAATAATTTGAAATGCCGTATTTCATTTGGAATTTATTTAAGTAAATGGTAGATATGGTTTTCAGTAAGAAATTCTCCGATATTGTTTATTTAAGAAAAATGATTTTAATGGTATATTTAAAAGTGAAATTCCGGATATGGGAAATTGGGTGTGAACTTCGGATGAAGTCATAGTTAAATATGGGATTTGGGATTTAGGCTGAAATCATAAATTGACTTGAAATAAATCAGTGGATTTATATGAAAGAGTACTTTGGAATGTTTAGAAACGGGAAAGTGTTTCCCTGGGAAAACCAAGTAAATGTTTATAAAAAGATTTTATTTAACTAAGGTTAAGTTTTAAATCGTTTAAAAGTATTTTTTTTAGAAATCGTTATTTTTAAAGAAATAAATTAATAATTTTTAATACTGTAATAATTTGGGAGTATATTAGCAATTATTTTTACAAATGGATTTATTTAAAAGTTGGTTTTAGCTTAAGTTGTTAAAATTAGTATTTTTCTTCTTATAACGCTATTTTGAATTTAGTTAAACTAAAACCCTTATCTCTAAATCAAAGTTTATGTGTTAATAACTAGTTTTCTTCATATATTTTAAATTTATATATTTTGAGTAAATAAATAGAAGTAATTTTCATATTTTAAAGTATATTTCAATATAAAGTATTTTTAACTGTTTTAAATGCAAATTGTTTTATACTTGGTTATTCCCGATGGGAATAAAGGGTAAAGGATTTACCTTGTAAAGGAAGAGTTTTGGAAAATTGTTTTCAAACGAGTTTTGAAAATGTGAAAATATATCTTTGAAAGATATTAGAAGAAAATAAATGA
The DNA here is from genome assembly GCA_030737815.1 of Allium fistulosum. Classification (NCBI taxonomy): domain Eukaryota; kingdom Viridiplantae; phylum Streptophyta; class Magnoliopsida; order Asparagales; family Amaryllidaceae; genus Allium; species Allium fistulosum. The sequence goes on along the minus strand of CM060904.1, from coordinate 1,088,456,797 downwards.
TATGGAGATTATTTATTGTGTGATAGATGTGTATGGATGTTGTGAACATTAATTGATAGTTAAATCACCGACTATCAATATTGGCCAAATGCGCTGATCGTTTCGAAGAGACCGGGATCGAGTTTCCGTATACCGGGATTCTAGGTCTGGAGACTCGAATACCACTTCGATCCGGTTTGTACGTTTCGCGAAAACGATTTCGGAGTCGAAGATGGAGCAGTGAAGTGCAAGGGCTAGTCGCTACTAATCCTGAGGATATTTCCAAAATGGATGTAGTAGGGGTAGTGCCTTCGGTTCCGTTCGGACCTGGGACGGACTTGTATGGACGAATGCTTTCGTGACATCGTCAGGTGGATGATGGGCATTCTAAGGGATATGTGCTATAAAGGTATCGTTTAGCCTCAAGCCTCATCAACCGGGAATGACTGAAAATCAGGGGTTATGCAGCAAGGCTTCGTGGGTAGCCCCCACTTGAGAGTAAGGTCATCCCTGTCTAGATGTCCCTTTTATTTCGGCTTAGTGGTGCGGTTGCTGATCCCAACCGTGGGGTGATTTTATTTGGAATTATCCAGTAAGGGATGATTCCGGCCTTGTGTTGCAGGGGAGCGGGCGTACTCCTCGGTACTGTGATCTAGGCCACGTACTGTGACAGGTGGTACCCCAGTGCCTAGTCATTCGTTGGAAATCCATTCTCCCTACGTGCCTTGTACGAGTTTTGTTTGTATTACCCACGTTGTGGCTAGTATGCCGGAATTTAATAGATGTAACAATTTCGGCTATTTTATAAGTATTTGTATCTAGACACTATTATAATATCAGAGGATTTGATATAAAAAGTGTTTTAGCTATCGTAAGGTAAAAACCCGACATGTTTATTTGTGGCGTGGTCTTACGAGATGCTTTTGATTTTCAAAAGATTTTTGAAACTTTAATAATCAGTTTGGATGTATTTATGATGCGCTGGTATTCCAGACTGACTCGGGTGTTATTTTATTATAATGCTCGGGTCAGACCGAGTATTTTACAGGATAGGTTGCTATGGAGCTCAGGAGAGGAGCTGGAGTTCGAGACGTATTTCTCGTACTTGTATTATTCCGCTGCTGTGATTGTTGTATTGACTGTTATCTGACTGGATATTGATGATTGTATTATGATATACTCTGATGATGATGTATTGTATATAAACAGATATAGTTTTCATTTGTGTAAAGATCTGTTCTATATATTATATTTTATCCTCTGCGACTGTGAGGTTCTGATTTTGTTTAGTTCTTTCTTCTTCTATCTACTTTCTTCTTCTTCTACAATCTGTCTTTCCGGCATTCGATCGTCGGCATATTATACTGTTGAGTATTTTGTGTCGATTTTCGAGGGTCCAGAAGGGCGGGTCGTCACACAACCACTTGACTTATCTTCCATCACTTGCTTCAAGTGCAACCAGTAGGGTCATTATGCCAACAGCTGTCCATCTTCTGCCAGAGCCGCTATTCCTCCAGCCTAGACGACTAGGAACAACCTTTGTCACATTTGTTTGCAGCCAGGCCACTTCAAGAATAACTGTCCCACTCAACCGAAAGGCAAGACATCTAGAGTCTTTGCTATGACCTCTTCCATTCCTCCTTCTACCAGTGATACCCAAGGTACTCTTCAGGGCACCTTTACTTTGCATGATTTTCCTGTTCGTGTTCTTTTTGATACTAGAACATCCCATAGCTTTATTTCTGTTGATCTTTGTTATAAGTTTGAGCACGTCTTGAAACCTTAATTGGCAACTTCATCCTTATGTGTAACTAATCCCATCGGCAGTCCCGCTAACCTTACTATGATTTGTAAAGGAGTGAGATTCCTTTACAATTTGCACAGATTCACCGAAGATTTCTATTTCCTTGGTTTTGATGCATTTGATATCTTACTTGGGGGTGATTGGTTAAAGCGATATGATGCGGTTATTTCTTGCAAATCCCGAACCGCCTCTTTAGTGGACGACCAGGATAATTCTCTTATGAACGAATGTCGAATGCCATAGGATTATGCAGGAAGTTTTATCTTTTCTCTGGATTCTCAGCCTAGTGACCTTGACTTCACCCCTATTATCAAGGATTTTCCCGATATTTTTGGTGAAGTCACTTCTTTACCTCCTAAGCGGGAAATTGAATTCCACATTGATCTTATTCCTAGAACCCGACCTGTTGTTCTTCCTCCCAGACGGATGGCACCTAGAGAGAAAGTCGAGTTAAAGAAGCAGATTGAAGATTTGTTCTCTAAGGGTTTGATTGGGCAGATTTTTTCAGAATGGGGAGCAGCTGTGGTCTTTGTCACTAAATCTGATGGTTCTTTGAGGATGTGTGTTGAATATAGGGAGCTGAATAAGCTTACCTTGAAGAACAGACATCCTATGCCTCGTATTAATGATATGTTCGATCAGCTCCATGGAGCTAAAATATTCTCTCAGCTTGACCATACTACCGGCTTCAACCAGCTTCGTGTAGCAGAGGAGAGCATTCCCAAAATAGCTTTCCGAACAGAGAATGGTTTCTATGAATGGTTAGTCATGCTCTTTGGATTAACCAATGCCACAGCATTCTTTGTTGATCTCATGAATCGTGTTTTCTGTGATGTTCTCAACAAGTTTGTCCTGGTTTTCGTTGATGATATTGTCGTTTTTTCTAAGTTAGGGAAGGAGCATGAATTTCATTTGAGCTATGTTCTCCAAACTCTTGGGAAACATCAGTTGAAAGCCAAATTTTCTAAATGCCATTTCTGAAGGAATGAAGTCCGATTCCTTGGGCACATTGTTTCTGAAAATAGAGTCTCCGTTGACCCGGTTAAGGTCGCCGCGATAAATGTAAGTTTATCCACCTTTCTTCTTTTGAAATTTAATTATCTTATTTTCTTTGGACTTATCCACCTTATTCTATTCCAGGATTAGGAGACACCTAAAACTCCTTTCGATATTCGTAGCTTTTTGGGCCTAGCCGGTTATTATCGGAGATTCATTGAGAATTTTGCCCGCATAGCTTCACCTCTTACTGCTTGACTCGTAAGAATGCTAAGTTTGTTTAGAGTGATAAGTGTGAAGCAGCATTTAATGAGTTAAAGAAAAAGCTTACCTCTGTTCCTATTCTTATCGTTTCGAATGGGAGTGAAGGATTATCTGTTTATACCGATGCCGGTCGAGATGGTTTGGGTATTGTCTTGATGCAGGATGGGAAGGTCATTGCTTATGCCATTCGTCAGTTGAAGCCCCACGAAGCCAACTATGCCACTCATGATTTGGAATTGCTTGTTGTTGTGTTTCCTTTAAAGTTATGGAGGCACCATCCTTTAGGAACTAAGTATGAGCTTTTTATGGATCATCAGTCGCTTAAGTATATTTTCACCCAAAAGGATTTGAACCAAAGGCAGGTTATGTAACGACCCGTCAAATTTAGTGGTTTTATAACATATTTAATTGAAATTTTTTGAAATTTTAAATAATAAAATTTTGAAATAAAAATTAATTATTTGGAATACGTCTAATTAAACATAGCAAATGGTAAATTTTCAACTGATAATATTGAAGTTTATTTTCTTGTGTAATTTTATTTCAATTTAAATCAGTTAAAATTGATGATAATAAAATATTTTCCGAACCTGAATATTTTTACAAAATAAATTTGTAAATCATCTTCTGAGTGAGACATTATATTTCGTTTCATCAAATTTGGACTTTTATTGCTCCGTTTATCTTATTTCAGGAAAATTGGCAGCATTTTTCGGTATCGATTATCGAATTTTGATCGGATGATCGTACCACTGATATCTGTATACTGTTTTGATCGTCTCGCCGTGCTGATCCCTACGGTATATTCAATTTTGTGTTTTGAAGTCCGATACATGGCGAAATCCACGAAACCGGTAACCGTATCGGTACCCGATTTTCACCCTTTTGGTTTTCTTGTCCATTTGTTTGCTTCGTGAGATAACCAATGGTCAATGGCTCTTTGGAATTCCCAGAAATTAATTACTGACGTTTGGCTATCCACTACTTCATTTTCTCTGGTCCATTTCTTTGCCAATTTTATTCGTTCGTCTTCTTAAGCTAAAAAGAAAAAAAATGAATGAGTGAACTGTTGCTGTTGCCTATTCCTCTACCCATTTTTTTTCTTTCCTGCTCTTTCTTTCCTCTTCATTTTTTTCACTCCGCCCAGATCTCTTTGCCGGCCTCACGAATGCTCCTCCGCGTGAAAGGCCACACAACCTCCCTTCAGCCCTACATCATCCATGAATAGCCACCATCAATCCAGAGCGTCCGCCTTCTTTGAATAGCCTTGGCCATCACCTTCCTCCCGCTAACAACCACGCCCCACCCATTGAACTGCTTGAGCTCCCCTCACCTCTCTGCTGTTTCACCCACCACCTGATTCTCTAATTCATGCATGGAAAGGAAGAAAATAATATATATAGTATATATTATGTTTGCTTTTCATTGAAGCCGAAACTCATCTCCTTCCTTTTCGTACGATCTCCCACTCAACCCCTAGCACCTATCCTCAACAGCGGCAACCATCATCTTTGCCCAACCAGCGAACTCCTCATCCATGCTTGTGAGGTATATATTTGTATATTCTTTTATATATTTAAAGTTTATATATATTTCAGTCGATATATATATACTTTTGATTTGAGAAGTTTTTATATATGTTTTGTTATATCCTCCAAGTCTATTTTATATATAGATTACAATAAAGCATATATATATATCTGCGTTTTGTACAAGTGGTATTAAATATATATATATAGATTTTATGAACTTAGTTATATAATATACGATTTCTAACTGATATGAATTATATTGTATATAAATTATTTATATTATGGATTATGTAGCTTTATATTCTTCCTGTATTCACAGTTCATATATTAGTTAACATATATAAGTATACAAGTTTTAATTTTTGTTTATATAGAAAAGTTTATATAAGTTTGTATATGAAATGTTATATATACAAAGCTAAATAGGTTTGGATATAATCTATATTTATGAATCTAAGTTTTATTAAATATATATGTTTGTGAAGTTGATTTTGTTGTTTAAAGAATAAGGAAATATATTGGTATATATATGTTTTAATAACTACAGTCCTAAGGTATATAATAAAGTGCTGTTATTATTTAGTACCGTGTACTATATTATAAAGCAATATATCTATATATATCCATATATTTGTTTATATAAGTTTAAATGAGTTGTTTTCCATGCGTATATGGTTAGTACATTTTTTTAGATACTGACTTCATATATATGTTTTGTTCATATATTAGTATATACTTATGTATTGTTATGCTAGTACATAATATATAAAGTTACTCCTCTTATTCTGTTTATATATATTATATATGCATAGACTTTAAGTACTATATATTGACTGTAATTTTGTGTTTTGATTTTGTTTTAAATGTATGTATATAGAATAATATATAAGTGGAAATTTTGAGATGTGAGCTCTTTTATATGTTACAGTATATACAAGTTGGTTTATAAATATTGTGTAAACAAGTATTTTATATATATACTATTTTAAATATGAGTTTAAAACTTTTATATTCATTACTGGAGAATGATATATATAGATATTAAAGTATAATATGTTAGTTTATATAAGTTTTAGAAATATTGATTTCAAGAAAGTATTAATAATAGTATATATATTCCGTTTATATCAAGCTGATTCAAATTGTTCTCATCAATCCAGCCTTGCTTTGATCGTCAAATTCGTGCAAATCTCGCTCTGCTTTGGAATTCGTAGCTTGTTTTGTTGTCTATCTATCTAACCTCGAATGGTGAGCAATCACTCACGATTAACGTTCTTATATTTATTAAATTTGATTTCAATTGAAACGACAATTGAAATATGCTGCTGTTAGATTTTTACATTGCTATATATATGCCATTATCTGTATCTGTTCACCTGTGACATCTGACACCATTATCTGTTATTTATCACTGATGATATGTGCCTGTTACTGTTGTTATATTATTATCATATCTGTTATCACTCTGCAAGTTCCCTGTTAATATAGAATTCACTATGGGTTGAAATGATACATACCCGAACGATCTGTAGAATAGGAGAAAATCGTTATGGGTTGAAATGATAAACCCAAGCGATTTTCATTGAATTGAATTTGGGATTGCGGGTTGAAAAGATATATACCCGCATATATTTATATTGCGGATTGAAATAATAAATATCCGTATTACTTGACCATAGGATAGAAAATTATATAAAGACACCGTTGGTCGATATATAAATACTTTGAAAATGATTTCTATGGTTTTGGAAAGAAATATATGGTTTTAATAAATATTGATTTTAAAGATTTATTAAAGTTGATTTAATAAAGTTGATATATAATACGTTTAAATATTTATTTAAAATATATATTTTCAAATATAGAATTTATAATTATTCAGGTTGGACAGATAAATTTGAAATTGATTTGAAATGTTATTTATTTAAGAATTTTACTTAAATAAGTTTGATTTGAAATTTATTAAATTTGAGATTTTAAAGATATATTTTATAACTTGAATTTGATTAAAAGTGACTTAAATGAATATTTCAAATTTATATAAATTTAAATGGGATATTTTGTTTATTTAAATTTGTAAATTGAAGTTGTATTTAGATGTTATTGAAATGATTAAGTAAATATTTCAAAACTAAATAATAGTAAAGTGAATTTGATATATATATATATGAAATTATCGAATTTAGTTTTGAAATGTTGAATATTTAAAGCTTTGAAATATAGTGAAATTGAAATGGCTTATTTTATGGTTCAAATATGTATTTGAAATTGATAATTTGAAATGGTTTATTTAGAAACTGAATCGAATTGAAATTGATGATTTGAGATTTGAATAAATTTGAATTTGAAATTCGAATTGATTTGAATAGATTTGTGAAGTTGAGGAAGCCATTTTATTATATAAAGTAATTTTAAATTATATTTATAAACTATTTATATATTTTAACTTAATAAATTATTTTAATATAAACTATTTGTTTTATAAACTATTTTAATATACTAACTATTTTATTATAAACTATCTTAACTTATAATTATTTTATTATAAACTATTTTAACTTATAACTATTTATATAAACTATTTTATTTTATAAACTATTTTATTATATATACTATTTTTAATATCTAAATCGTTTAAGAGGAAAGTGTTAAAGGTTCCAAAATGTTATGATTTCAAAGCCATGATTTCAAAGTGTTTCAAGGTTTTGATTTCCAAAGTGTTTTGATTTTTAAAGACTTATGATTTCGAAAGCGTTATAACTTTGGAAAGTGATATGATTTTTGGAAGTGAATATTCTTGAAATGGAAATGATATCGTATTAATATGTTTTTGTAATGGAAATGATATTTTGGTTTTGAAGTATAAACTATTTTGAAATGACCGCGGTGTTATAATAACGATTGGTTGTTAAAGAGACCGGGATCGGATATGGGCATACTCTCTATCGATATCGAAAACCACTTTAACAATTGTGTATGCGGTGGAGATTCCAGAATGAAGTAGGTTGGTGGCGATGATCCTAAAGGTATATTTACGTGGACCCAACTCCCGTGAGTTGGCATAAGGTGGCTAAAACAGGAGCGATTCCGGGCCAATGAGGTAGCTCCTCTGATCGGACACATTCCATCGTATACCATTCTATTACTTTGTGATAGATTTGTTGCGCACCTTTGATTCGGGAGTGTGGCTCGAGTTGAGCGACTGCTGCGGCTTTGCGTTTCCAACGGTCCTAATGCCTAATTGGTATATCTACCCTGGCATTGCCTTGTTGTGCCGTGTCACCTACCATAGCGTGCTTTACTACGAGTTTGATTTGTGTCGTACCTATGGATTATCCTCTGGTAGCTCCAGTTTACGGGGTATTACGGTACTGTATAGACTATTGGCACTATAAAATGTGTTAAGGGGGATATGGGTAACGCCTTAACGCTATTTTAATAGTTTACTTTACTATAGAAATTATTATAATAGCGTATATTACTACACAGTAGATAGTTTAACGGATCCTTAGAGGATGGTTATCCCAAACAACCTTTGAGTTACTTGTATTTCAGTTGATATTTCACTTGAGTTGGTTTTATTTATATAAGAATGTTAATCCTGACTCGAGTGTTTTGTGTTTTGCTTTACGCTCGGGTCAGACTGAGTGTACCAATATTCGAGATTCACCTTTGGAGTTGGAGCTACGCTTGGAGATCCATCTATCGATTCTGCTTTCAGTTATTAAGTTGATTCCAGTGATGAATTCAGATATTGTATTTGACTATTGTATTGAGACATCTATGTATTCGAGACCCATGTTGTATCTTATTTAAATCTGTTATATATTTATATAGTAGCTTCATGAACTACTATTCTTTTGTTTCTCTGTTTGAAATCTATTTATCTCCCTCTCAAGCCTATCTTCTAGTTGAATTCTTTTGGTTAGGATCCATTTATATTTGGATCTCTATCCTTGTTTCGAAACCCATTCTGGTTTTCTTGTCCATTTGTTTGCTTCGTGAGATAATCAATGGTCACTAGCTCTTTGGAATTCCCAAAACTTAATTATTGACGTTTGGCTATCCACTACTTCATTTCCTCTGGTCCATTTCTTTGCTAATTTTATTCGTTCGTCTTCTTTAAGCTAAAAAGAAAAAAAATGAATGAGTGAACTGTTGCTGTTGCCTATTCCTCTACCCGTTTTTTTTCTTTCCTGCTCTTTCTTTCCTCTTCATTTTTTTCACTCCGCCCAGATCTCTTTGCCGGCCTCACGAATGCTCCTCCGCGTGAAAGGCCACACAACCTCCCTTCAGCCCTGCATCATCCATGAATAGCCACCATCAATCCAGAGCGTCCGCCTTCTTTGAATAGCCTTGGCCATCACCTTCCTCCCGCTAACAACCACGCCCCACCCATTGAACTGCTTGAGCTCCCCTCACCTCTCTGCCGTTTCACCCACCACCTGATTCTCTAATTCATGCATGGAAAGGAAGAAAATAATATATATATAGTATATATTATGTTTGCTTTTCATTGAAGCTGAAACTCATCTCCTTCCTTTTCGTACGATCTCCCACTCAACCCCTAGCACCTATCCTCAACAGCGGCAACCATCATCTTTGCCCAACCAGCGAACTCCTCATCCATGCTTGTGAGGTATATATTTGTATATTCTTTTATATATTTAAAGTTTATATATATTTCAGTCGGTATATATATACTTTTGATTTGAGAAGTTTTTATATATGTTTTGTTATATCCTCCAAGTCTATTTTATATATAGATTACAGTAAAGCATATATATATATATATCTGCGTTTTCTACAAGTGGTATAAAAAATATATATAGGTTTTATGAACTTAGTTATATAATATACAATTTCTAACTGATATGAAATATATTGTATATAAATTATTTATATTATGGATTCTGTAGCTTTATATTCTTCCCGTATTCACAGTTCGTATATTAGTTAATATATATAAGTATACAAGTTTTAATTTCTGTTTATATAGAAAAGTTTATATAAGTTTGTATATGAAATGTTATATATACAAAGCTAGACAGGTTTGGATATAATCTATATTTATGTATCTAAGTTTTATTAAATGTATATGTTTGTTAAGTTGATTTTGTTGTTTAAAGAATAAGGAAATATATTGGTATATATATATATATATATATATATATATTAATAACTACAGTCCTAAGGTATATAATAAAGTGCTGTTATTATTTAGTACCGTGTACTATATTATAAAGCAATATATCTATATATATCCATATATTTGTTTATATAAGTTTAAATGAGCTGTTTTCCATGCGTATATGGTTAGTACATTTTTTTTAGATACTGACTTCATATATATGTTTTGTTCATATATTAGTATATACTTATGTATTGTTCTGCTAGTACATAATATATAAAGTTACTCCTCTTATTCTGTTTATATATATTATATATGCATAGACTTTAAGTACTATATATTGACTGTAATTTTGTGTTTTGATTTTGTTTTAAATGTATGTATATAGAATAATATATAAGTTGGTTTATAAATATTGTGTAAACAAGTATTTTATATATATACTATTTTAAATATGAGTTTAAAACTTTTATATTCATTACTGGAGAATGATATATATAGATCTTAAAGTATAATATGTTAGTTTATATAAGTTTTAGAAATATTGATTTCAAGAAAGTATTAATAATAGTATATATATTCCGTTTATATCAAGCTGATTCAAATTGTTCTCATCAATCCAGCCTTGCTTTGATCGTCAAATTCGTGCAAATCTCGCTCTGCTTTGGAATTCGTAGCTTGTTTTGTTGTCTATCTATCTAACCTCGAATGGTGAGCAATCACTCACGATTAACGTTCTTATATTTATTAAATTTGATTTCAATTGAAACGACAATTGAAATATGCTGCTGTTAGATTTTTACATTGCTATATATATGCCATTATCTGTATCTGTTCACCTGTGACATCTGACACCATTATCTGTTATTTATCACTGATGATATGTGCCTGTTACTGTTGTTATATTATTATCATATCTGTTATCACTCTGCAAGTTCCCTGTTAATATAGAATTCACTATGGGTTGAAATGATACATACCCGAACGATCTGTAGAATAGGAGAAAATCGTTATGGGTTGAAATGATAAACCCAAGCGATTTTCATTGAATTGAATTTGGGATTGCGGGTTGAAAAGATATATACCCGCATATATTTATATTGCGGATTGAAATAATAAATATCCGTATTACTTGACCATAGGATAGAAAATTATATAAAGACACCGTTGGTCGATATATAAATACTTTGAAAATGATTTCTATGGTTTTGGAAAGAAATATATGGTTTTAATAAATATTGATTTTAAAGATTTATTAAAGTTGATTTAATAAAGTTGATATATAATACGTTTAAATATTTATTTAAAATATATATTTTCAAATATAGAATTTATAATTATTCAGGTTGGACAGATAAATTTGAAATTGATTTGAAATGTTATTTATTTAAGAATTTTACTTAAATAAGTTTGATTTGAAATTTATTAAATTTGAGATTTTAAAGATATATTTTATAACTTGAATTTGATTAAAAGTGACTTAAATGAATATTTCAAATTTATATAAATTTAAATGGGATATTTTGTTTATTTAAATTTGTAAATTGAAGTTGTATTTAGATGTTATTGAAATGATTAAGTAAATATTTCAAAACTAAATAATAGTAAAGTAAATTTGATATATATATGAAATTATCGAATTTAGTTTTGAAATGTTGAATATTTAAAGCTTTGAAATATATTGAAATTGAAATGGCTTATTTTATGGTTCAAATATGTATTTGAAATTGATAATTTGAAATGGTTTATTTAGAAACTGAATCGAATTGAAATTGATGATTTGAGATTTGAATAAATTTGAATTTGAAATTCGAATTGATTTGAATAGATTTGTGAAGTTGAGGAAGCCATTTTATTATATAAAGTAATTTTAAATTATATTTATAAACTATTTATATATTTTAACTTAATAAATTATTTTAATATAAACTATTTGTTTTATAAACTATTTTAATATACTAACTATTTTAATATACTAACTATTTTATTATAAACTATCTTAACTTATAATTATTTTATTATAAACTATTTTAACTTATAACTATTTTATTTTATAAACTATTTTATTATATATACTATTTTTAATATCTAAACTGTTTAAGAGGAAAGTGTTAAAGATTCCAAAATGTTATGATTTCAAAGCCATGATTTCAAAGTGTTTCAAGGTTTTGATTTCCAAAGTGTTTTGATTTTTAAAGACTTATGATTTCGAAAGCGTTATAACTTTGGAAAGTGATATGATTTTTGGAAGTGAATATTCTTGAAATGGAAATGATATCGTATTAATATGTTTTTGTAATGGAAATGATATTTTGGTTTTGAAGTATAAACTATTTTGAAATGACCGCGGTGTTATAATAACGATTGGTTGTTAAAGAGACCGGGATCGGATATGGGCATACTCTCTATCGATATCGAAAACCACTTTAACAATTGTGTATGCGGTGGAGATTCCAGAATGAAGTAGGTTGGTGGCGATGATCCTAAAGGTATATTTACGTGGACCCAACTCCCGTGAGTTGGCATAAGGTGGCTAAAACAGGAGCGATTCCGGGCCAATGAGGTAGCTCCTCTGATCGGACACATTCCATCGTATACCATTCTATTACTTTGTGATAGATTTGTTGCGCACCTTTGATTCGGGAGTGTGGCTCGAGTTGAGCGACTGCTGCGGCTTTGCGTTTCCAACGGTCCTAATGCCTAATTGGTATATCTACCCTGGCATTGCCTTGTTGTGCCGTGTCACCTACCATAGCGTGCTTTACTACGAGTTTGATTTGTGTCGTACCTATGGATTATCCTCTGGTAGCTCCAGTTTACGGGGTATTACGGTACTGTATAGACTATTGGCACTATAAAATGTGTTAAGGGGGATATGGGTAACGCCTTAACGCTATTTTAATAGTTTACTTTACTATAGAAATTATTATAATAGCGTATATTACTACACAGTAGATAGTTTAACGGATCCTTAGAGGATGGTTATCCCAAACAACCTTTGAGTTACTTGTATTTCAGTTGATATTTCACTTGAGTTGGTTTTATTTATATAAGAATGTTAATCCTGACTCGAGTGTTTTGTGTTTTGCTTTACGCTCGGGTCAGACTGAGTGTACCAATATTCGAGATTCACCTTTGGAGTTAGAGCTACGCTTGGAGATCCATCTATCGATTCTGCTTTCAGTTATTAAGTTGATTCCAGTGATGAATTCAGATATTGTATTTGACTATTGTATTGAGACATCTATGTATTCGAGACCCATGTTGTATCTTATTTAAATCTGTTATATATTTATATAGTAGCTTCATGAACTACTATTCTTTTGTTTCTCTGTTTGAAATCTATTTATCTCCCTCTCAAGCCTATCTTCTAGTTGAATTCTTTTGGTTAGGATCCATTTATATTTGGATCTCTATCCTTGTTTCGAAACCCATTCTGGTTTTCTTGTCCATTTGTTTGCTTCGTGAGATAATCAATGGTCACTAGCTCTTTGGAATTCCCAAAACTTAATTATTGACGTTTGGCTATCCACTACTTCATTTCCTCTGGTCCATTTCTTTGCTAATTTTATTCGTTCGTCTTCTTTAAGCTAAAAAGAAAAAAAATGAATGAGTGAACTGTTGCTGTTGCCTATTCCTCTACCCGTTTTTTTTCTTTCCTGCTCTTTCTTTCCTCTTTATTTTTTTCACTCCGCCCAGATCTCTTTGCCGGCCTCACGAATGCTCCTCCGCGTGAAAGGCCACACAACCTCCCTTCAGCCCTGCATCATCCATGAATAGCCACCATCAATCCAGAGCGTCCGCCTTCTTTGAATAGCCTTGGCCATCACCTTCCTCCCGCTAACAACCACGCCCCACCCATTGAACTGCTTGAGCTCCCCTCACCTCTCTGCCGTTTCACCCACCACCTGATTCTCTAATTCATGCATGGAAAGGAAGAAAATAATATATATATAGTATATATTATGTTTGCTTTTCATTGAAGCTGAAACTCATCTCCTTCCTTTTCGTACGATCTCCCACTCAACCCCTAGCACCTATCCTCAACAGCGGCAACCATCATCTTTGCCCAACCAGCGAACTCCTCATCCATGCTTGTGAGGTATATATTTGTATATTCTTTTATATATTTAAAGTTTATATATATTTCAGTCGGTATATATATACTTTTGATTTGAGAAGTTTTTATATATGTTTTGTTATATCCTCCAAGTCTATTTTATATATAGATTACAGTAAAGCATATATATATATATATATCTGCGTTTTCTACAAGTGGTATAAAAAATATATATAGGTTTTATGAACTTAGTTATATAATATACAATTTCTAACTGATATGAAATATATTGTATATAAATTATTTATATTATGGATTCTGTAGCTTTATATTCTTCCCGTATTCACAGTTCGTATATTAGTTAATATATATAAGTATACAAGTTTTAATTTCTGTTTATATAGAAAAGTTTATATAAGTTTGTATATGAAATGTTATATATACAAAGCTAGACAGGTTTGGATATAATCTATATTTATGTATCTAAGTTTTATTAAATGTATATGTTTGTTAAGTTGATTTTGTTGTTTAAAGAATAAGGAAATATATTGGTATATATATATATATATATATATTAATAACTACAGTCCTAAGGTATATAATAAAGTGCTGTTATTATTTAGTACCGTGTACTATATTATAAAGCAATATATCTATATATATCCATATATTTGTTTATATAAGTTTAAATGAGCTGTTTTCCATGCGTATATGGTTAGTACATTTTTTTTAGATACTGACTTCATATATATGTTTTGTTCATATATTAGTATATACTTATGTATTGTTCTGCTAGTACATAATATATAAAGTTACTCCTCTTATTCTGTTTATATATATTATATATGCATAGACTTTAAGTACTATATATTGACTGTAATTTTGTGTTTTGATTTTGTTTTAAATGTATGTATATAGAATAATATATAAGTTGGTTTATAAATATTGTGTAAACAAGTATTTTATATATATACTATTTTAAATATGAGTTTAAAACTTTTATATTCATTACTGGAGAATGATATATATAGATCTTAAAGTATAATATGTTAGTTTATATAAGTTTTAGAAATATTGATTTCAAGAAAGTATTAATAATAGTATATATATTCCGTTTATATCAAGCTGATTCAAATTGTTCTCATCAATCCAGCCTTGCTTTGATCGTCAAATTCGTGCAAATCTCGCTCTGCTTTGGAATTCGTAGCTTGTTTTGTTGTCTATCTATCTAACCTCGAATGGTGAGCAATCACTCACGATTAACGTTCTTATATTTATTAAATTTGATTTCAATTGAAACGACAATTGAAATATGCTGCTGTTAGATTTTTACATTGCTATATATATGCCATTATCTGTATCTGTTCACCTGTGACATCTGACACCATTATCTGTTATTTATCACTGATGATATGTGCCTGTTACTGTTGTTATATTATTATCATATCTGTTATCACTCTGCAAGTTCCCTGTTAATATAGAATTCACTATGGGTTGAAATGATACATACCCGAACGATCTGTAGAATAGGAGAAAATCGTTATGGGTTGAAATGATAAACCCAAGCGATTTTCATTGAATTGAATTTGGGATTGCGGGTTGAAAAGATATATACCCGCATATATTTATATTGCGGATTGAAATAATAAATATCCGTATTACTTGACCATAGGATAGAAAATTATATAAAGACACCGTTGGTCGATATATAAATACTTTGAAAATGATTTCTATGGTTTTGGAAAGAAATATATGGTTTTAATAAATATTGATTTTAAAGATTTATTAAAGTTGATTTAATAAAGTTGATATATAATACGTTTAAATATTTATTTAAAATATATATTTTCAAATATAGAATTTATAATTATTCAGGTTGGACAGATAAATTTGAAATTGATTTGAAATGTTATTTATTTAAGAATTTTACTTAAATAAGTTTGATTTGAAATTTATTAAATTTGAGATTTTAAAGATATATTTTATAACTTGAATTTGATTAAAAGTGACTTAAATGAATATTTCAAATTTATATAAATTTAAATGGGATATTTTGTTTATTTAAATTTGTAAATTGAAGTTGTATTTAGATGTTATTGAAATGATTAAGTAAATATTTCAAAACTAAATAATAGTAAAGTAAATTTGATATATATATGAAATTATCGAATTTAGTTTTGAAATGTTGAATATTTAAAGCTTTGAAATATATTGAAATTGAAATGGCTTATTTTATGGTTCAAATATGTATTTGAAATTGATAATTTGAAATGGTTTATTTAGAAACTGAATCGAATTGAAATTGATGATTTGAGATTTGAATAAATTTGAATTTGAAATTCGAATTGATTTGAATAGATTTGTGAAGTTGAGGAAGCCATTTTATTATATAAAGTAATTTTAAATTATATTTATAAACTATTTATATATTTTAACTTAATAAATTATTTTAATATAAACTATTTGTTTTATAAACTATTTTAATATACTAACTATTTTAATATACTAACTATTTTATTATAAACTATCTTAACTTATAATTATTTTATTATAAACTATTTTAACTTATAACTATTTTATTTTATAAACTATTTTATTATATATACTATTTTTAATATCTAAACTGTTTAAGAGGAAAGTGTTAAAGATTCCAAAATGTTATGATTTCAAAGCCATGATTTCAAAGTGTTTCAAGGTTTTGATTTCCAAAGTGTTTTGATTTTTAAAGACTTATGATTTTGAAAGCGTTATAACTTTGGAAAGTGATATGATTTTTGGAAGTGAATATTCTTGAAATGGAAATGATATTGTATTGATATGTTTTTGAAATGGAAATGATATTTTGGTTTTGAAGTATAAACTATTTTAAAATGACCGCGGTGTTATAATAACGATTGGTTGTTAAAGAGACCGGGACCGGATATGTGCATACTCTCTGTCGATACAGAAAACCACTTTAACAACTGTGTACGCGGTGGAGATTCCAGAATGAAGTAGGATGGTGGCGACGATCCTAAAGGTATATTTACGTGGACCCAACTCCCGTGAGTTGGCATAAGGTGGCTAAAACAAGAGCGATTCTGGGTCAATGAGGTAGCTCCCCTGATAGGACACATTCCATCGTATACCATTCTATTACTTTGTGATAGATTTGTTGCGCACCTTTGATTTGGGAGTGTGGCTCGAGTTGAGCGACTTCTGCGGCTTTGCGTTTCCAATAGTCCTAATGCCTAATTGGTATATCTACCCTGGCATTGCCTTGTTGTGCCGTGTCACCTACCATAGCGTGCTTTACTACGGGTTTGATTTGTGTCGTACCTATGGATTATCCTCTAGTAGCTCCAGTTTACGGGGTATTACGGTACTGTATAGACTATTGGCACTATAAAATGTGTTAAGGGGGATATGTGTAACGCCTTAACGCTATTTTAATAGTTTACTTTACTATAGAAATTATTATAATAGCGTATATTACTACACAGTAGATAGTTTAACGGATCCTTAGAGGATGGTTATCCCAAACAACCTTTGAGTTACTTGTATTTCAGTTGATATTTCACTTGACTTGGTTTTATTTATATAAGAATGTTAATCCTGACTCGAGTGTTTTGTGTTTTGCTTTACGCTCGGGTCAGACTGAGTGTACCAATATTCAAGATTCACCTTTGTAGTTGGAGCTTCGCTTGGAGATCCATCTATCGATTCAGCTTTTAGTTATTAAGTTGATTCCAGTGATGTATTCAGATATTGTATTTGACTATTGTATTGAGACATCTATGTATTCAAGACCCCTATTGTATCTTATTTAACTCTGTTATATGTCACGTACGGGATTTTCGACTTTCGAAAATTCGACATCGATACTCACTTTATCGACTGCCGAGAAATCGAGTGCCGGAAACTCCAATAGTGAGGGTTTTAAAAAGAAGAAAAGGTAGAGGTAGAAGAAAAGATAGAAGAAAAGAGAAAGAAGAACAACAGAACAACATCAGAAATAGAAACAATATCAGAATCTCACATTCGCAGCGGAACAAAAATATAATAAATAATCACTATTCTTTTATAAACAAAGAATTATATCAGTTTATATATACATCAATCATCAGAGTCAATATACAACAACGGGCAGTTATATAACTTGTCCTTATACAGAATACACAGCGGAATAAATAATTTCAGATACAAATACTACGTCTCGTCCTCCAGCTTATCTCCAAGCTCCAGAATATCCAGAATATCCTGATAACCTAACTCTAGACTGCCCGTGTGGAAATTGGTGGGCACCCAGAGTTTAGAAGGGAACAATAAACTCCGAGTCAGTCATGGTGACTGGTGTGAGATCGTAAAACAGTTATTCTTTATAACAACAAAATAATTTTTTAAAGTCAATTCGAAATGCTTTTGGAAAATGAAACTACCATAAGACCTCCCACCACACACACAATGCAAACGCAGACTTGGAGGAGATTTCTTCTTATGTTAGTCAAAGATGCTTACTACGCAAAATCAAATCATTTTGGATATTATTATTATTAGTGCATAGTGGAAAACATTTCGAAAGTAGAATATAAATCTTAGCCAGCATAGGTACCATTATATTATGCCTGCTATAGCTGCCTCCTGAGGAGACAAGTTATACAATCGAAATCGTAAAGGCTCGTATTGTTTCTTTGGATTTCCAACAAATGGTCAGGCTAAGGAACTTCCTTTCCACGATGGGTACATCCCTGGAATAGACGACCCGAGAAATAACCTAACATTACGGTTAGATCTCTGCCAACACAAGGCCGGGTTACCTCTGCAAAAATAGGTAACTACTGACACGCGTATGCCATCCCCCGATCGTCACCGATCTTCCCGAGGATCCCCGATTTCCAACAACCACAAAGTAATAAATTTGCAGCAACCACAGAGGTTAAGTATCTGAGCTCCATACCATGATACCACCTTTATCCAGAAGGAATGACATACACTAAGGGGCGCTACTCCCTAGAACCTTGCTGCATCCTTCCTGTTTCGACCATTTCCGGGGTGTGAGGCTCGATGAAGTCTCGTCCACAAAGCTACGCTTTCTACAAAGCCCTGCTTCGGGTCAAACAAATGATCAACCTATGATCACAAAGATATAAGATCAAACAAATGATCATATCACAAATGATCAAACACTGATCATTTCACAGCAACACTTAGTATGCCACGTTACCAAATTGGGATATATCGCTGATAAATTTCAACTACATAACCTCTGAGCTCGTACGTCTCAGAGAAGGGTGTTAAGCTAAGAGAATAAATTCTCCGCCACCAACAGAAATGTATTTGAAAGAAATCAGCTTTATATCTCAAATTGTAACGTCAGACACACAATCCATACAAGTCTGTTCCGGGATCGAACAGAACCGAAGGCACTTCTCACGAAGCCCTTGCACATCCGGATAATTTCTAATCACGTCCGGACTTCCCGTCACTAAGGGTGATAAAAACCTCTAAATCGGAGATCAGTCGATGTAGAGTAACTCGACGGTAATCCTTCCGTTTTCAAAAATATCCGGTCTTCAACACCTGTCTTCGAATGCAATTCATAACGACGTATCACATATTCGGAATGGGTTATACGACCCCATGGTCCTTTCCCGGCTAACCCGAATAGTGAGCGATTATTCATAAATAAGTGTGGCATTAAAATTCATCCAATTCACAACAAATACCTACTCAAGGTAATTATAGATAGTCTGTTATTTAACTATCAATAAAGATGCGCAACATCATCAGATTCCAAATAATGTTCCAAATTATTTAATCTTCCAAAATATCTTTATTAGATATAAAATTTCCACACTTCAAAAATAAATCAATATTTATTTTTCTAAACAGTTTCCCTTTCCTTTATAAATTCCATATTGAATTTGTATTTCAAAATATCTACTGATATACGATTCTCAAATCGATTTCAAATATTCAATTTCATTTTATCTTTAAGAAGATAAAATCTCAAAACAGTTCATTTCATATTGGAAAAGCATTTCCATACTTATTTAAAAATAAGTATTTCACAAATCTATTTATTTTCCACATTTGAAAATATTCAATATACTTAAATCAATATTAAGTATACATTTCATTCTTTAAGGAAATCATAAATTTTAACATCTATTTGAGTCAAAACGAATGTTACGTAAAACATCGTTACGACGACTCAAAATCACTAGTATAGGGATTCGAAATTAAAATAGATATATAAATCCCAATACTACATAAAAAATATTTCCTTTCGGAAATCATTTACTATAACAACAATGTTATAGTCCACCATTTCCTTATTTCTCGAAAACGTCTATTTCAAAAATAAAAATGTTGAAATCTATGTATTCGATATCATAATACATTTTAAAACATCTTTAAAATGTTTAACTTCATTTTCAATGTCACTTTTCCAAAACTATCCATTTTACTTAACGATATATTCACTATCCAAAATCATGAATATACTTCACTAATTACTTTTCACTATTTTCTACACATTTCATTTCAATAATAATTCGCTATCCAAAATCGCGAATATATCTTCTTTGATAATCTCCTATATTTACTTTATCAAATTCAATTGATTTCGAATTTATAAAACAACATTTATAAATTCCATTTCTATTTTCTAACAACTTTGATTTATAAATCTCCTTTATAAATCAATTCGATAAATATTCCATTTAAAGGCAAAAATCCGATTTATAAGTAAACTTCTTATAAATCTTTTATTCTAAAATTTCATTCATTATATAACTTCACACTTTATAAATCTATAAACTTCATATCTTCACAATTTATAATTCTATAAATTTTCTATCTTCACAATTTATAACTCCATAAATTTTCTATCTTCACAATTTATAATTCTATAAATTTTCTATCTTCGCAATTTATAAAACTCGTTTTAAATTCCAATAAATTTAATTGATAAATATCAATTTTGTACATCTTTTACATACATCGTTTTTAATAATTCAAAAATCCAAATTTAAACTATTTTATAAATTACTTAACTATTTATTTCAAAAATCCTCTTTTGGTTATATTTCACGAACATTATAATTTCCATAACTTTAAATGTATAACATTTATTTATTGAAGATAAATAAATTCAAAAATTTAATAAATCGTATACTTTCCAAAAATCACTTCAAAATCCTTTTTAAAGTAAAAATCGTTATTTTTTTAAAAACTTCAAAAGTTTGAATCCAATGATGCAACGCACCAATTAGTCCATCACACATCAAACATCATATATCATCATATGAGAACAGAATATATATCAATATCTGTAAATAAATAAATACAGTTGAGGAATCCAGTTGGATCCCTCCAACCTGTTTCCCTGCATCCACAGACGTTACAATACCATTCCACTTCGAGGTGGAATATCGCGGTATATGGGTTTTATAAAAATAATCCGCTTACTAACGGCGCAATAGGGTCTCATCCGCTATACGAGGCTGGAAATCATCAATCCAATATATACATATGCCAATATGTATATATTGCTATATATATATATAGATATATCCTACTATATCTAATATCACATCCAAATAGCAATCAAATCAATCAGTAAATAACTGAAAATTCCACTTTCATTTTGAGTGAGAAAAATCTCACCTTAGCCTTTACTTTGCAATCCATTTCCATCTTGACTCAATTTTCTTGACTTTATTAACCTTGTATAAATAATTATACAATTTTATTAATATTCGAAATAAATCGAATAACAATTTTCATTTGGTAATTTTAATTATCCAATGACTTTATTTTCAACCGATCTCTTTAAATAATTTCATTTAACAAAAATCTTAATTTCAAAATAACTTTCCTTTATGGTATAATATATACACATATGTAAATCAACGTTTTTCAAACTTACTGTATATATCCCATTTTGATTTCCTGTATATAACAACGGTAATTACTTTTACTGTATATATGTTCATATATAAATAAATTGCCTTATAAACTCACTGCTATAATTTCTTCTGAAAATATCAAAACAAAAATTTTCTTTACTGAACATACAATGTTCATATACATCTTTGATCTGAAATCAAATTGGCATATGGGTCTTACTGTAAATTCATATATTTATTCGTATTAAATCGAATTAAACCAGGTTGGTACCTTACTGCGAATCGACGAGTGTTGCTCCTCCACTCGATTTGCCTTCTTCCAGAAATGACCAACACCAGAACGAGATTGCTCGACCACCACACTCGAACTCCCTTCAAAATTTCGACCACCATCACATTGCCGAATGCAACTCGAAAGCTACCTCAGAAATTTGCCAACATCTCCATCCTATCGCGACTGATTACCTAGGCTTCGACCCTGCCCTTTCTCGCGAATCGAGTCTCCCCAGCTCGAAAGTGAACCACCCAATGCCTCGCGACTATCTCAACCATTCGAGCTTCCATTCGAGTCCCACGCCTTCACCTCGCCATCGTACACGAGCCCGACGAACTGCCCCACCACAAGCCCTCGCCATCGCCCAGTCACATCGCGACATCGCACGCGACCCTCTTCCACTTTCGAGCATCGCGAACCCAGTCGCCATAAACCCTAAATCAAACAGCGAGCCCTCACGAATAGCCGTAGCTTCCCACACGCGCGAGCACCATAAGCTCGAGCATCCCCCCAAGAACAGCACGCCAAAACCCAAAATCGAGGAGACATAGATGATTGTCTCTCGAGTTCACCCACGTTCGACCATCAGCCACCGTCTCAGCCCTTGACAAACGCTGTGCGACTCGCGAGCCCAGCCCATCATTGAAACCCCTACGGCGAACGCGATTTCCATTGGAATGATTTGCTCGATTTGAATTCAAGGAGGACGTGTGCCCTTCGACTATATTTTCTTTTTATATGTAAACGAATGATTTTTGTTTCAGTTTGAACTGAAGTCTTCAAGAGGAAGAAAAGGGGACGAGATATTTAAAACTGAATGAGGCATGCTCTGCACGATAAATTTCATGATCGTAGGCGTGATTAAAGGCGTGAGTTAAGGAATGAACGTGTGTGTGTTGACTAATATTTTAAAATTTAAAATTTAAATCGAATTCGAACCAATTTTGATGCGTTTACACGTCGTATTCTTACATAACAACTCCAAATTCCAC
The DNA here is from genome assembly GCA_030737815.1 of Allium fistulosum. Taxonomy (NCBI): domain Eukaryota; kingdom Viridiplantae; phylum Streptophyta; class Magnoliopsida; order Asparagales; family Amaryllidaceae; genus Allium; species Allium fistulosum. Next base: position 1,088,433,873 of record CM060904.1, on the reverse strand, counting down.
GAAATTTGAAATCCGGCAATAATTCAATATTACGGACCCAATGGAACTGGTTTCGTCGAATTCCGAGACTGCGCCTCGGACGGCTATTTTTAAATATCGATACGAACGATATAAATTCAAACTGATCAAATTTATTTTAAATTCGATTCTGAAGTTTTAATTATCTTCAGTATTGTCAATACGAATTTCAAAAGCTTTCGAAATATTTTTCTTCAGCTTAAAATTGAAGATATAAATTTTTATTCAACTTACAATAGATTAAATTTTATAATTTAATCGCCAAATTCAAAGTTACATTGGGAATTCAAATTAAATCATCGTTCAAATATTTAAAATTAATTAAATATTTTCAATTAAATTTGTTCAAAATTCTGGGTCGTTACAGACTTCCCCCCTTAAAAGAATTTCGTCCCGAAATTACAAGTCAGGAAGAAAAAGTCCTTAACTCGTCTACTATTTTTCACAATCCAATGGTTTTATCAAATTATCAAAACAAATCTTTCTAGTAAAGATTCGTTATTAATTCCAACTATCTTTCTAACTTCAATTATAGGTTTCAAACAACATTGCTTTACTTCAATTCAAATTTAAATTCAAATTTCAAATTTTAAACTTTCAAAATTTCTCAAAAATTTTCTAACGCCCTAAATTTCCGAAAAATTTCGCCAGCGTCTCCTTTGCGCGGCTAATACGACACGACTACAAAACGTCCCTACGGACTCTCAGATTTCAAAAAGAAAAAGAAAAAGCCAAGCGGCTAGACAAGAAATCAGCAAATCTCATATTTAAAATTCAAATACATACCTTTTTCGAGCAATTCAAATTTATCTTCGAAATTAAATTCCAATTCCTTTACACCTGTATACTACTAGCCACAATATCTAGTTACATTATTCAAACTATTTTGCAAATTCTATTACAAAATTTTCAATATAAACTGCTTATACATTTTTAGCTTACTATTGAAGTTGCATATTCAATTTCGTTCAATCTTTACATTTCAATTCCATTTGAATTCAATTTTACCTTCTATTCTGAATATTGAATGTTTATCAACTATCTTTCATTCAACTGCACTATTTTAGATTAGTTTCATTTACTAATTTTAGTTTAATACTTCACAAATCAAATTCAATTCCAGTTCTATTTACTTACAAATTCAAAATGAATTTTAACATTCAATTTCATTTTCTTGTACTTACAATAATTTAACTCCATCCTTTAAGTTAAATTTATTCTATCAAAATTCAATTTGTATAGGTTATCAACTTACAATATTTCATAAATATCTTTATATAGCATTCCAAAGTTTACCAACATTTCAAAGCCATTTTGTGTAACGACCCGACTTCCTACGCCCAGAAAGTCGTATCGTTTTGAAGAAAAGAAAGAGGTGAGAAAATAGAAAAGGTAGAGAAGAAGAAGAAACAACAACAGAATCTCAACAGCGGAACGAATAAAATATAATATATCACATAAATATTACATAGTATCATATACATCAGAGTACATAGATAATACAACACATACTTGATAGTTATAAACACCTGTCTAGTTAATACAACTCACACATCACAGAGATACAACACAGCGGAAATACAGAATAAACTCTAACACAGCGGAACCAATATATATATCTATACGCTGAAGCCTCCTGCTCCATTTGCTCCTCCAGAACTCGTCAAAGCTAACCTGAATCCCTTGACTACCCGTAAAAATTTGGGTACCCGAGAGTTTATGAAAAACAGAAATAAACTTCGGGTCAGACATGGGTCTGGTATGAGTAACAGGTTAAAGTTGCTTAACTTTTAAAATTATTTGAAAACAAAGGTATCACGTAAGACTTCCCACAAATAAATATGGAAAAGTTTTTACCTTACGCTAACCAAACATTTTTAAGAAATCCAGTGATATTATAATAGTGTCTAGGGTTTTCAAGTAAATAGAAAATAGCTAAAATGCTTGCATCTCACATTTCAACATAGTTGGGCACAATCAAAACGTACGGCGCTTATTGGAGATTGGATTCCATACAATGGCTGGGCTACTGGGGTACCGCCCGTCACAGTACGTGGCCTAGATCACCGTACCGAGGAGTACGCCCGCTCCCCTGCAACACAAAGCCGGACCCGTTCCTTACTGAACAGTTCCAAATAGAATAACCCCGCAGATGGCTGCAGACCAACTGCCACTACCGAATAAAAAGGAACCTCTAGACAGGGGTATATCCTACTCTCAAGTGGGTGCTACCCACGAAGCTTTGCTGCACCTCCCCTGTTTTAGCCATTCCCGGTTGATGAGGCTTGAGGTCCCGATTACCTTTATAGAACTCATCACTTAGAATGCTCATCGTCCGCCTGACGATGTTCTGAAAGCATTCGATCCATACAAGTTCGTTCCGGGTTCGAACGAAACCGAAGGCATTATCTCGTTACACTCGTATTGGAATCACCCTCAGAGTCAACGACAATAACCCTTGCACTCTGAATCACCATCTCGAATCTATAAGCACTATCACCGTCAAACTCATTACGGAATCACCCACAGAGTTATACTGACATATAGTTCTTATACCTCGAGTCTTCACTTGCTCCATTTGAAATCACGACCTAACGTTATTTTGGATCGATGTGGTTTTCGGGTCTCCAGACCTGGAATCCCGGTATACGGAAACCCGATCCCGGTCTCATCGAAATCCAAACCGTGTCTTTTAAGGCCAAGTTGTTTTAAAGGTTTTAAACAATTTCAATACATTATCTATATCAATACAGATAGATAATTCACAGCATCACAATAGATAATCAACATTATCATAACAGATAATTCACAACATACTTCAAATCAAAGCATCCATATCATATAGCATCAATTATCTCATATCAGGGATATTAAACCATTCAATTCATACATAAGCAAGAATTAAACAATCATACTATAATTAATTTAAAATGAATTAAATTAATTACTTCATCAATATAAACTTGCTTACATAACCAGTAAACCAATCAATTAATCAATCATCAATTATTTATTACTTCCGATTAATCATCTTTGATTAATCAACTTTTACTTGCATTCCAGTAATTACCCTTTAATTAATTTCAGTAATTAATCTTTAAATAAATCCATAAATTAATTATTCATAATTATTTACATTCATATTGAATTTATTACATTTTAATTACTATATTGATTTATTATTTGCAAATTAATCAATTCGTAATCACATCATTAGTTATAATAATTAATGATCTCTAATTAGTTATTTTATTGATTAATTATATTAAGAAAACTTGATCTTCAAATCACATATATTAACCACCTTTGATTAATATCATATAGTAATTAACTTCCTTAGTTAATTACTTCACAATAACAACTTAATTAATCCCATGATTAAGTTCAAGTAATTATACTCCAATTACTTCCATTACCCATCATCCAATTAATTACATCTAGTAATTTCTCATTAATTACTTCTCCAAGTAATTATACTTCCAAAATTATCAAGTGATTAATCTAAATTAATTAATTCAAATTAACCAAATTACTTAATTAATTACAATAAGCAATTCATTCCTTAATTACTTTCCAATAAGTAATTACATTTAACAATTTCAATGATTATTATTAGATTAATTAATCCAATTAATTACTAAATATATTAATCACATTAATATATTATAAGAATAATCTAGTTAATGACCTTTATTAACATTCATTTAATTACTTTCTAAAATAATTAACTTCCTTAGTCATTATTAATTTTAAGTTCAATTAACCATTAATAATTCATTTATTAATAAAAATTTAATCTATGGTTCTTAATTACATATTAATTACTTATTCCATTATTTAAATTTTAATCAATATATTCAACTTATATTTACTAATTTAATTGATATAAATTATCAATTATCTATTCAAATTTGTCTTAATAGTTAATGAATATAATTCTTAAATCTTCATTTCTTAAAGTAAACTTATTTTTATTATTGATTAAATTTTCACTATCAATATGTTTAAAACATTTATTTCAGATTACTTCCTAAATAAATTCCATTTTACCCTTAACAAAGTTAAAACTAATTTTCCAAAACCTTTTTAAACCCTCATGTTTAAAAGCATATTTTTTTATACTTAAAATCCTTTAAATCATTTAAAATTATAAACTTTATTTTATTTCCAAATCAGTTATAAAACTAACTTGAATTCACATATTTAAACTTTTATTTAGAGAATCAGTTTACTTTGATTTAAATTTAAAACTAAAATTTAAAATCTGTTAAAACTATTACAGGTTTAAAACCATTTCACATTAAATCTGTTACCACATTACCCCGAGCCTCCTCATTTCTACTTCGAGCCACACGCGAAGCTTCCCCGAGAAAATCACAACCTTCTTCGAGTCATCCAACCCCAACTCAAAACTAACAAACAAAATCAACCCCACCATAAACAACCCACCGTGCACATGCACGGTGGCTCCGATCGTCTATGGCCATCGCCAAAATCTCCAATACCACGGTGATCATCTCCCCATATGTTCTCGACCACCTTGATTCACGCAGTCGCTCGAAATCAAAATCGAGACTTCACCCTAAACCTGGAACTCAAAACCAACCTCAAACCCAAACCTGTCAACGTCAATTACTCGACGCTCTGACCACCAGAGGCCACCAAACTTCGGCCATAGCCTCGCCTAACTTCCCTCTACCTCCTCCCAAAACCACGTGGCGCTCGATCCACTGTCGACGATGCGCGAAACAAAACTCCGGCCATCCCAAAATTAGGTCACCGTAGAAAATCCCCTCGCCGCCGCTTCCACAAGGCGCTGCACCCTCACCCGCTATTTTTCCCCCACTCCCTGTTTGCTCCTCCACCTCCAGCCCAATTCCCAACCATCACCAACCATTGGATCACCCACGGCAACTCGAAAAGCCCAAAACAGACGAACTCGAACTGCTCTCAAACCTCACAGTTAAAAATCATCAAACCATGTTTAAAAATCATGTTATGGTACAGGGATTTAGTCCAGATGCCTGAATTCGAAATTTAAGAGATTCGAATTTTTGATTAGATTGGAGTTGTTCAAACATTTTGCTTCCCAGAGATGATACCAAGTTATTTTAATTTGAATATATTTTTAAATTTCAGTTCAAAGTCAAACTAACAATAACTGTTTTAACTCTAGGTCCAAATATCAAGTAGATTGAGTAGAAAGGATTTTTGAAAGCAAGACTTGTTTTAGAATTCAAAACAGGGAATAAATGTTTCAACCTGCACACATTACAACATTCTACAAGTATAGACAGAGGATTCAACATATATATAATTATATACACCTACTTTTCCACAGGCATATATACAACATATTCATTCCTTAAATTTTTAAAAATAAAGTTACTCACCTGACTTTAGAAATGAACAGAGCACTTTACTTTGAAAACTGGGATATGCATTAGCTTTTAAAAACTTGAGTTGTCTTCTTCGTTTTGAAACTGTAGTTGCATGCTAATGGAACTTTGTTGAAGACATAAGACTTGATTTCTTAAGATTGAATGCTCTGAAACCAGACAGTTTGCACTAAAAATCCCTTTTAAAACTGGAAAAGATTTTGCTCTGATCTTCCTCTAATCTTCTTGCTTTTGTTTAGTTGTAGTTGAATGTTGGATGTTTGTTTGAGTTTTAATTTAAGCTTACTTTAGATTTATACTCGAACTGCTAGGAAGATAAATATACATATAAAAGATAGCTTACCAGAGAAACCATTTGTACAGAGTGATATTATGGTCTCTTGTACCATACAGTGTATATGTTTTGTACCAAACAAAGATATTTTTGTTTTGTTTGACTAAAAATCTTATTTCGGTGGCTGATATGAAACGTATTGTATGCTATAGATATTAGTATTAATTGCTTTTGTACAAATCACACTTACTTTTATTTGTTTATACTTGGATGTATATGCTAGTGTCTTCCTTTACAAGCTTACATTGATATTTATGTTTTCCTGTTTTGTTTAAGTGTACATGAATATTTTTATTTTATTTCCTTTTTAAATTTTCAGCCTGCACACATATCCATATTGGTTTGTACAAAACTTGAATATATATACTTTGTTTGTGGTTAAATTGTTGACTCATTATTGGGTATGTTTCTACTTGCCTAATCATGCTTGAGAGTATATTGTTTGATATATTTATTTAGTCATGTTGCTTTTGTACAATCTGGTATATATGTTTTGAATTTATGTATGAGCTTACATTATTTTGTTTTGTATCTTGTTTGTATTGTTGTCTTGTTTTATTTTCTATCCTAGCTTAATACTTATAGCCATGTATTTCTACAAGTACATTTATTTATTAATATTATTTAAAAATAACCTATTTATCAAATTTGAAATGATTTATAAAAGAAACTATCTCTTTACTATAAGCTACTTATTTTATAATATATTAAAGTATCGTTTGACAAATATTGTATTAAAACTTACATATATTTTTAAACCATCTTTTATCAAGCTATACTAAAAAGAAAATAAAACAAATCTTTTTGTTAATAAATTTTAAATCTAAACTTAAGCTAGAATAAGTTTTAAACTATTTAAACATTTATCTTAAGTATTTAAAATCATATATTTATTTAATAGCTTTGAAAAGCTTATTTTAAATAAATCATAATTCCCAAATCACTAAAATGTATATTAGAAATTTGAAAACATAAATTTATTAGTTAAAATTAAAACAATACTTTCCCATTTACAATGTATACAAATATATACATATATAAATAGAAAACAATCAATTAATTTTAAAAGATAAAATTCACTAATTAGATATTTATTAAAAGAAAAGATCAATTCAAATCTTTTTAACAAAGATATACCAAATCAATTTAATATTTAAATACAGATTATTAAATTGATATTGCTCGAAAATCCCGGGTTGTCACATTCCTCCCTCCTTAAAAGAATTTCGTCCCCGAAATTTAAAAGCAAAGGTAATTTAATAGTCTATTTAAGATTTTAATTTTAAATCACAAGTATATATCAATCATATGTTAACAATCATCACAACCAATCCACCCAATCAAACAAATCAAATTATCCAGAAAAATTCTGGATAAAGCTTCCTAGAGTTTTCCAGGTATAATACCGGAATACTCAATCTACACAATCCAAACAGTCTATACTACTAAGCCATAGATCTCCTACTCATCAAGATCTACAAAACTGCACTGATACCAGACTACAGACGAGTCTGACTCACTACTCAAAACTTCTGAACTGCTGGTTTTACACCCAGAGATAGATTATACACGTACTCCCTCAGATATACGTGAAACACCTCAAATTCCAGATATCCAGACTGGCAATTCACTCCCGAAGATCCATACTTAACCTCTTCAGAACACAGAGAAAATACAGGACACTTCGGAGCTAACTTCCCAGACTTATCCAATTATAGAGCTCCTTCTAAAACAGAGAAAACTTATCCAGAATCAAACTTTGACTTCTAAATCCAAATTCTCCCATCTCTTATCCATCAAATTTCTTCGAACGATCCAAAGCTGCTTCCATCACTACTAATCAACTCAATCTCCACTGATGTCTCTTAGAACAATCTGAATCCGGTAGAATGATCTTCTCAAGATCAACAAAAATCAAGAACAAAATCACTATTATCATCAGTAGAAAACAACTTCTCCTTTCAAAAGAACAGCAGATGTACTTCCAACTGCTTCCGCTGCACAACTCTGATATGGGTAGATGAAAATGATGATGACGCACATAAGCACAACTTCCGCTGATACCAAATGTGACGGACCTAGGCTTTGCAACCGTCTGTCAGCGATCACAACTGGTAAGATTTCTCAACTATTCCCGAAATATGGTTCAACAGATCTTCAAGGAGAAACTCAGAAATTCCACGGTAGCCTGATCTGCTTAACCAAAGATATCTCCCTAGGAATCATCCTCAACTAGCTGGACTCTCGGTACCATTCTTGGAATCCCAGTCGATACCACCCAATCTCCCAATGCTGACAAAACTCTTCGAAAACACAAGAGAACACTCAGCTCTAGATGCTCAGGCAACCACTGATTTTCCCGAAGACATTCAGAAAGATTCTGACAAACCAAGAGAACACTCAACTATCGCAAGTCACTTTTGCGATTAATCCAGCCTGATCCAAAGAAAAACTGTTCTCTCTTTACCAAACAGAACAGCCCAAGCTTCACTGGCCAATCCAACAAAGAAACGAAACCACTCTGCTGCTTCTGAACTTCACTGCTAAGCTAGAAAGCTTCCTGCCAATACACAGAATACTCCGAGCTGCACTGCTGACACCAATACCAAGGAAATCCAAATCCAAAGCTCTTCGAGAAACTCGGACTTCAAACCAACCAGAAACATCCTGCTGAACACAGCCACAACACCGAAGCAAACTTACTTCCTTAACTCGTTCCAAAGAAACATCTTCGGAGACATCCATAGTCACTGTGTCCCATCACACAACTACAACATCCTGAGATATCAAGATATCATCACTTTCTTCTGTCCACCCGACAGATCCAAACTCTACTCATCCAACTTATACATTTCAAAAATGATCTCCAAATCTTAACAGATTCCTTCAGAGACTTGGTGAAATCCTTACACCACAAATTCACTCGAGACGGTATTAGGTCTACAGTCTCGTCAGACACTTCCAACCCCAACAAATTCAACCATTGGTAGTCGTGTTACACACACCACCACCCTATCTACCTTTATAACATATATTGGAAAACCCGAACAGGTAACCCAACAGATAGGTAGGAACATATAAATATATATATATATATATCAAAAATACAAATACGCTCTCTCAAGAAAGAAATCACTTAAGAGCCTAGGTATTCGCTCAACCTAGTGCTCTGATACCAACTGTGACGACCCGACTTCCTACGCCCAGAAAGTCGTATCGTTTTGAAGAAAAGAAAGAGGTGAGAAAATAGAAAAGGTAGAGAAGAAGAAGAAACAACAACAGAATCTCAACAGCGGAACGAATAAAATATAATATATCACATAAATATTACATAGTATCATATACATCAGAGTACACAGATAATACAACACATACTTGATAGTTATAAACACCTGTCTAGTTAATACAACTCACACATCACAGAGATACAACACAGCGGAAATACAGAATAAACTCTAACACAGCGGAACCAATATATATATCTATACGCTGAAGCCTCCTGCTCCATTTGCTCCTCCAGAACTCGTCAAAGCTAACCTGAATCCCTTGACTACCCGTAAAAATTTGGGTACCCGAGAGTTTATGAAAAACAGAAATAAACTTCGGGTCAGACATGGGTCTGGTATGAGTAACAGGTTAAAGTTGCTTAACTTTTAAAATTATTTGAAAACAAAGGTATCACGTAAGACTTCCCACAAATAAATATGGAAAAGTTTTTACCTTACGCTAACCAAACATTTTTAAGAAATCCAGTGATATTATAATAGTGTCTAGGGTTTTCAAGTAAATAGAAAATAGCTGAAATGCTTGCATCTCACATTTCAACATAGTTGGGCACAATCAAAACGTACGGCGCTTATTGGAGATTGGATTCCATACAATGGCTGGGCTACTGGGGTACCGCCCGTCACAGTACGTGGCCTAGATCACCGTACCGAGGAGTACGCCCGCTCCCCTGCAACACAAAGCCGGACCCGTTCCTTACTGAACAGTTCCAAATAGAATAACCCCGCAGATGGCTGCAGACCAACTGCCACTACCGAATAAAAAGGAACCTCTAGACAGGGGTATATCCTACTCTCAAGTGGGTGCTACCCACGAAGCTTTGCTGCACCTCCCCTGTTTTAGCCATTCCCGGTTGATGAGGCTTGAGGTCCCGATTACCTTTATAGAACTCATCACTTAGAATGCTCATCGTCCGCCTGACGATGTTCTGAAAGCATTCGATCCATACAAGTTCGTTCCGGGTTCGAACGAAACCGAAGGCATTATCTCGTTACACTCGTATTGGAATCACCCTCAGAGTCAACGACAATAACCCTTGCACTCTGAATCACCATCTCGAATCTATAAGCACTATCACCGTCAAACTCATTACGGAATCACCCACAGAGTTATACTGACATATAGTTCTTATACCTCGAGTCTTCACTTGCTCCATTTGAAATCACGACCTAACGTTATTTTGGATCGATGTGGTTTTCGGGTCTCCAGACCTGGAATCCCGGTATACGGAAACCCGATCCCGGTCTCATCGAAATCCAAACCGTGTCTTTTAAGGCCAAGTTGTTTTAAAGGTTTTAAACAATTTCAATACATTATCTATATCAATACAGATAGATAATTCACAGCATCACAATAGATAATCAACATTATCATAACAGATAATTCACAACATACTTCAAATCAAAGCATCCATATCATATAGCATCAATTATCTCATATCAGGGATATTAAACCATTCAATTCATACATAAGCAAGAATTAAACAATCATACTATAATTAATTTAAAATGAATTAAATTAATTACTTCATCAATATAAACTTGCTTACATAACCAGTAAACCAATCAATTAATCAATCATCAATTATTTATTACTTCCGATTAATCATCTTTGATTAATCAACTTTTACTTGCATTCCAGTAATTACCCTTTAATTAATTTCAGTAATTAATCTTTAAATAAATCCATAAATTAATTATTCATAATTATTTACATTCATATTGAATTTATTACATTTTAATTACTATATTGATTTATTATTTGCAAATTAATCAATTCGTAATCACATCATTAGTTATAATAATTAATGATCTCTAATTAGTTATTTTATTGATTAATTATATTAAGAAAACTTGATCTTCAAATCACATATATTAACCACCTTTGATTAATATCATATAGTAATTAACTTCCTTAGTTAATTACTTCACAATAACAACTTAATTAATCCCATGATTAAGTTCAAGTAATTATACTCCAATTACTTCCATTACCCATCATCCAATTAATTACATCTAGTAATTTCTCATTAATTACTTCTCCAAGTAATTATACTTCCAAAATTATCAAGTGATTAATCTAAATTAATTAATTCAAATTAACCAAATTACTTAATTAATTACAATAAGCAATTCATTCCTTAATTACTTTCCAATAAGTAATTACATTTAACAATTTCAATGATTATTATTAGATTAATTAATCCAATTAATTACTAAATATATTAATCACATTAATATATTATAAGAATAATCTAGTTAATGACCTTTATTAACATTCATTTAATTACTTTCTAAAATAATTAACTTCCTTAGTCATTATTAATTTTAAGTTCAATTAACCATTAATAATTCATTTATTAATAAAAATTTAATCTATGGTTCTTAATTACATATTAATTACTTATTCCATTATTTAAATTTTAATCAATATATTCAACTTATATTTACTAATTTAATTGATATAAATTATCAATTATCTATTCAAATTTGTCTTAATAGTTAATGAATATAATTCTTAAATCTTCATTTCTTAAAGTAAACTTATTTTTATTATTGATTAAATTTTCACTATCAATATGTTTAAAACATTTATTTCAGATTACTTCCTAAATAAATTCCATTTTACCCTTAACAAAGTTAAAACTAATTTTCCAAAACCTTTTTAAACCCTCATGTTTAAAAGCATATTTTTTTATACTTAAAATCCTTTAAATCATTTAAAATTATAAACTTTATTTTATTTCCAAATCAGTTATAAAACTAACTTGAATTCACATATTTAAACTTTTATTTAGAGAATCAGTTTACTTTGATTTAAATTTAAAACTAAAATTTAAAATCTGTTAAAACTATTACAGGTTTAAAACCATTTCACATTAAATCTGTTACCACATTACCCCGAGCCTCCTCATTTCTACTTCGAGCCACACGCGAAGCTTCCCCGAGAAAATCACAACCTTCTTCGAGTCATCCAACCCCAACTCAAAACTAACAAACAAAATCAACCCCACCATAAACAACCCACCGTGCACATGCACGGTGGCTCCGATCGTCTATGGCCATCGCCAAAATCTCCAATACCACGGTGATCATCTCCCCATATGTTCTCGACCACCCTGATTCACGCAGTCGCTCGAAATCAAAATCGAGACTTCACCCTAAACCTGGAACTCAAAACCAACCTCAAACCCAAACCTGTCAACGTCAATTACTCGACGCTCTGACCACCAGAGGCCACCAAACTTCGGCCACAGCCTCGCCTAACTTCCCTCTACCTCCTCCCAAAACCACGTGGCGCTCGATCCACTGTCGACGATGCGCGAAACAAAACTCCGGCCATCCCAAAATTAGGTCACCGTAGAAAATCCCCTCGCCGCCGCTTCCACAAGGCGCTGCACCCTCACCCGCTATTTTTCCCCCACTCCCTGTTCGCTCCTCCACCTCCAGCCCAATTCCCAACCATCACCAACCATTGGATCACCCACGGCAACTCGAAAAGCCCAAAACAGACGAACTCGAACTGCTCTCAAACCTCACAGTTAAAAATCATCAAACCATGTTTAAAAATCATGTTATGGTACAGGGATTTAGTCCAGATGCCTGAATTCGAAATTTAAGAGATTCGAATTTTTGATTAGATTGGAGTTGTTCAAACATTTTGCTTCCCAGAGATGATACCAAGTTATTTTAATTTGAATATATTTTTAAATTTCAGTTCAAAGTCAAACTAACAATAACTGTTTTAACTCTAGGTCCAAATATCAAGTAGATTGAGTAGAAAGGATTTTTGAAAGCAAGACTTGTTTTAGAATTCAAAACAGGGAATAAATGTTTCAACCTGCACACATTACAACATTCTACAAGTATAGACAGAGGATTCAACATATATATAATTATATACACCTACTTTTCCACAGGCATATATACAACATATTCATTCCTTAAATTTTTAAAAATAAAGTTACTCACCTGACTTTAGAAATGAACAGAGCACTTTACTTTGAAAACTGGGATATGCATTAGCTTTTAAAAACTTGAGTTGTCTTCTTCGTTTTGAAACTGTAGTTGCATGCTAATGGAACTTTGTTGAAGACATAAGACTTGATTTCTTAAGATTGAATGCTCTGAAACCAGACAGTTTGCACTAAAAATCCCTTTTAAAACTGGAAAAGATTTTGCTCTGATCTTCCTCTAATCTTCTTGCTTTTGTTTAGTTGTAGTTGAATGTTGGATGTTTGTTTGAGTTTTAATTTAAGCTTACTTTAGATTTATACTCGAACTGCTAGGAAGATAAATATACATATAAAAGATAGCTTACCAGAGAAACCATTTGTACAGAGTGATATTATGGTCTCTTGTACCATACAGTGTATATGTTTTGTACCAAACAAAGATATTTTTGTTTTGTTTGACTAAAAATCTTATTTCGGTGGCTGATATGAAACGTATTGTATGCTATAGATATTAGTATTAATTGCTTTTGTACAAATCACACTTACTTTTATTTGTTTATACTTGGATGTATATGCTAGTGTCTTCCTTTACAAGCTTACATTGATATTTATGTTTTCCTGTTTTGTTTAAGTGTACATGAATATTTTTATTTTATTTCCTTTTTAAATTTTCAGCCTGCACACATATCCATATTGGTTTGTACAAAACTTGAATATATATACTTTGTTTGTGGTTAAATTGTTGACTCATTATTGGGTATGTTTCTACTTGCCTAATCATGCTTGAGAGTATATTGTTTGATATATTTATTTAGTCATGTTGCTTTTGTACAATCTGGTATATATGTTTTGAATTTATGTATGAGCTTACATTATTTTGTTTTGTATCTTGTTTGTATTGTTGTCTTGTTTTATTTTCTATCCTAGCTTAATACTTATAGCCATGTATTTCTACAAGTACATTTATTTATTAATATTATTTAAAAATAACCTATTTATCAAATTTGAAATGATTTATAAAAGAAACTATCTCTTTACTATAAGCTACTTATTTTATAATATATTAAAGTATCGTTTGACAAATATTGTATTAAAACTTACATATATTTTTAAACCATCTTTTATCAAGCTATACTAAAAAGAAAATAAAACAAATCTTTTTGTTAATAAATTTTAAATCTAAACTTAAGCTAGAATAAGTTTTAAACTATTTAAACATTTATCTTAAGTATTTAAAATCATATATTTATTTAATAGCTTTGAAAAGCTTATTTTAAATAAATCATAATTCCCAAATCACTAAAATGTATATTAGAAATTTGAAAACATAAATTTATTAGTTAAAATTAAAACAATACTTTCCCATTTACAATGTATACAAATATATACATATATAAATAGAAAACAATCAATTAATTTTAAAAGATAAAATTCACTAATTAGATATTTATTAAAAGAAAAGATCAATTCAAATCTTTTTAACAAAGATATACCAAATCAATTTAATATTTAAATACAGATTATTAAATTGATATTGCTCGAAAATCCCGGGTTGTCACATTTTGAAAACAATTCAAATTATCCTTTGAATTTCAAAAACAAAAACCCACATTTTTAAACAACTTCTATTTAAAACAATTTGGCAGCAATTCCTCTTTTGGAAACCCGAAAATGAACACCAATGATGCCGCGGTCATCATCGAAGTTATTTTCCAGCGACCGAAAAGAGTTTAGAGCTTTCATCTCTCCGAAATACTTTTCAAAACCTTTGTAATTCATTTTCAAATCAAAAAGATTTAAACTTTCCAAATCTCCAAAATTTTCAGATTCTTTTCAAAACATTTCCAAAAACTTCTCTGGAATTCCGTTTTCATTTATAAATCACATTTATAATTTACATTCTTAAATTCATTTGTATGTGAATTTTATTTCTTTATGCTTCAATTCGCATTTATAAATTTCATTTGTTAATTGAATTTATCTCCACATCTTTGGTTATTATTTTAATTTCTCATTCCATTTCATATAACAATGATAATAATTCAATGTTATTATTTTATAACAACCAAACATCCATATACTATGATAATTCATAGAAAATGATTTTTTCTATACAAAAATAGTTTTGGGCAAAATTATTTCATTCACCCTATTTTAAAACAATACTATGTCGTCTTGCCTCGTTTAAGTGTTTAGAAATCCCTATCGATAATATGGCGTCCCACATACCGACCAAAATTCACAAACATCTCAACGGATAAGCAAACACAATATAAAACATTTTTATATTCACTAACAAATACGCACTCGTATCTATTATTACACTCAACTCATTCTAGAGTACTACTGACTCTATCTCTAACGAGTAACACCCAACAGAGCAGGGTTGTCGCTTAACCATATGCTCTGATACCAAGCTGTCACGTACGGGATTTTCGACTTTCGAAAATTCGACATCGATACTCACTTTATCGACTGCCGAGAAATCGAGTGCCGGAAACTCCAATAGTGAGGGTTTTAAAAAGAAGAAAAGGTAGAGGTAGAAGAAAAGATAGAAGAAAAGAGAAAGAAGAACAACAAAACAACATCAGAAACAGAAACAATATCAGAATCTCACATTCGCAGCGGAACAAAAATATAATAAATAATCACTATTCTTTTATAAACAAAGAATTATATCAGTTTATACATACATCAATCATCAGAGTCAATATACAACAACGGGCAGTTATATAACTTGTCCTCATACAGAATACACAGCGGAATAAATAATTTCAGATACAAATACTACGTCTCGTCCTCCAGCTTATCTCCAAGCTCCAGAATATCTAGAATATCCTGATAACCTAACTCTAGACTGCCCGTGTGGAAATTGGTGGGCACCCAGAGTTTAGAAGGGAACAATAAACTCCAAGTCAGTCATGGTGACTGGTGTGAGATCGTAAAACAGTTATTCTTTATAACAACAAAATAATTTTTTAAAGTCAATTTGAAATGCTTTTGGAAAATGAAACTACCATAAGACCTCCCACCACACACACAATGCAAACGCAGACTTGGAGGAGATTTCTTCTTATGTTAGTCAAAGATGCTTACTACGCAAAATCAAATCATTTTGGATATTATTATTAGTGCATAGTGGAAAACATTTCGAAAGTAGAATATAAATCTTAGCCAGCATAGGTACCATTATATTATGCCTGCTATAACTGCCTCCTGAGGAGACAGGTTATACAATTGAAATCGTAAAGGCTCGTATTGTTTCTTTGGATTTCCAACAAATGGTCAGGCTAAGGAACTTCCTTTCCACGATGGGTACGTCCCTGGAATAGACGACCCGAGAAATAACCTAACATTACGGTTAGATCTCTGCCAACACAAGGCCGGGTTACCTCTGCAAAAATAGGTAACTACTGACACGCGTATGCCATCCCCCGATCGTCACCGATCTTCCCGAGGATCCCCGATTTCCAACAACCACAAAGTAATAAATTTGCAGCAACCACAGAGGTTAAGTATATGGGCTCCATACCATGATACCACCTTTATCCAGAAGGAATGACATACACTAAGGGGCGCTACTCCCTAGAACCTTGCTGCATCCTTCCTGTTTCGACCATTTCCGGGGTGTGAGGCTCGATGAAGTCTCGTCCACAAAGCTACGCTTTCTACAAAGCCCTACTTCGGGTCAAATAAATGATCAACCTATGATCACAAAGATATAAGATCAAACAAATGATCATATCACAAATGATCAAACACTGATCATTTCACAGCAACACTTAGTATGCCACGTTACCAAATTGGGATATATCGCTGATAAATTTCAACTACATAACCTCTGAGCTCGTACGTCTCAGAGAAGGGTGTTAAGCTAAGAGAATAAATTCTCCGCCACCAACAGAAATGTATTTGAAAGAAATCAGCTTTATATCTCAAATTGTAACGTCAGACACACAATCCATACAAGTCTGTTCCGGGATCGAACAGAACCGAAGGCACTTCTCACGAAGCCCTTGCACATCCGGATAATTTCTAATCACGTCCGGACTTCCCGTCACTAAGGGTGATAAAAACCTCTAAATCGGAGATCAGCCGATGTAGAGTAACTCGACGGTAATCCTTCCGTTTTCAAAAATATCCGGTCTTCAACACCGGTCTTCAAATGCAATTCATAACGACGTATCACATATTCGGAATGGGTTATACGACCCCATGGTCCTTTCCTGGCTAACCCGAATAGTGAGCGATTATTCATAAATAAGTGTGGCATTCAAATTCATCCAATTCACAACAAATACCTACTCAAGGTAATTATTGATAGTCGGTTATTTAACTATCAATAAAGATGCGCAACATCATCAGATTCCAAATAATGTTCCAAATTATTTAATCTTCCAAAATATCTTTATTAGATATAAAATTTCCACACTTCAAAAATAAATCAATATTTATTTTTCTAAACAGTTTCCCTTTCCTTTATAAATTCCATATTGAATTTGTATTTCAAAATATCTACTGATATACGATTCTCAAATCGATTTCAAATATTCAATTTCATTTTATCTTTAAGAAGATAAAATCTCAAAACAGTTCATTTCATACTGAAAAAGCATTTCCATACTTATTTAAAAATAAGTATTTCACAAATCTATTTATTTTCCACATTTGAAAATATTCAATATACTTAAATCAATATTAAGTATACATTTCATTCTTTAAGGAAATCATAAATTTTAACATCTATTTGAGTCAAAACGAATGTTACGTAAAACATCGTTACGACGACTCAAAATCACTAGTATAGGGATTCGAAATTAAAATAGATATATAAATCCCAATACTACATAAAAAATATTTCCTTTCGGAAATCATTTACTATAACAACAGTGTTATAGTCCACAATTTCCTTATTTCTCGAAAACGTCTATTTCAAAAATAAAAATGTTGAAATCTATGTATTCGATATCATAATACATTTTAAAACATCTTTAAAATGTTTAACTTCATTTTCAATGTCACTTTTCCAAAACTATCCATTTTACTTAACGATATATTCACTATCCAAAATCGTGAATATACTTCACTAATTACTTTTCACTATTTTCTACACATTTCATTTCAATAATAATTCGCTATCCAAAATTGCGAATATATCTTCTTTGATAATCTCCTATATTTACTTTATCAAATTCAATTGATTTCGAATTTATAAAACAACGTTTATAAATTCCATTTCTATTTTCTAACAACTTTGATTTATAAATCTCCTTTATAAATCAATTCGATAAATATTCCATTTAAAGGCAAAAATCCGATTTATAAGTAAACTTCTTATAAATCTTTTATTCTAAAATTTCATTCATTATATAACTTCACACTTTATAAAATCTATAAACTTCATATCTTCACAATTTATAATTCTATAAATTTTCTATCTTCACAATTTATAACTCCATAAATTTTCTATCTTCACAATTTATAATTCTATAAATTTTCTATCTTCACAATTTATAAAACTCGTTTTAAATTCCAATAATTTTAATTGATAAATATAAATTTTGTACATCTTTTACATACATCGTTTTTAATAATTCAAAAATCCAAATTTAAACTATTTTATAAATTACTTAACTATTTATTTCAAAAATCCTCTTTTGGTTATATTTCACGAACATTATAATTTCCATAACTTTAAATTTATAACATTTATTTATTGAAGATAAATAAATTCAAAAATTTAATAAATCGTATACTTTCCAAAAATCACTTCAAAATCCTTTTTAAAGTAAAAATCGTTATTTTTTTTAAAACTTCAAAAGTTTGAATCCAATGATGCAACGCACCAATTAGTCCATCACACATCAAACATCATATATCATCAATGAGAACAGAATATATATCAATATCTGTAAATAAATAAATACAGTTGAGGAATCCAGTTGGATCCCTCCAACCTGTTTCCCTGCATCCACAGACGTTAGCACAATACCATTCCACTTCGAGGTGGAATATCGCGGTATATGGGTTTTATAAAAATAATCCGCTTACTAACGGCGCAATAGGGTCTCATCCGCTATACGAGGCGGGAAATCATCAATCCAATATATACATATGCCAATATGTATATATTGCTATATATATATAGATATATCCTACTATATCTAATATCACATCCAAATAGCAATCAAATCAATCAGTAAATAACTGAAAATTCCACTTTCATTTTGAGTGAGAAAAATCTCACCTTAGCCTTTACTTTGCAATCCATTTCCATCTTGACTCGATTTTCTTGACTTTATTAACCTTGTATAAATAATTATACAATTTTATTAATATTCGAAATAAATCGAATAACAATTTTCATTTGGTAATTTTAATTATCCAATGACTTTATTTTCAACCGATCTCTTTAAATAATTTCATTTAACAAAAATCTTAATTTCAAAATAACTTTCCTTTATGGTATAATATATACACATATGTAAATCAACGTTTTTCAAACTTACTGTATATATCCCATTTTGATTTCCTGTATATAACAACAGTAATTACTTTTACTGTATATATGTTCATATATAAATAAATTGCCTTATAAACTCACTGCTATAATTTCTTCTGAAAATATCAAAACAAAAATTTTCTTTACTGAACATACAATGTTCATATACATCTTTGATCTGAAATCAAATTGGCATATGGGTCTTACTGTAAATTCGTATATTTATTCGTATTAAATCGAATTAAACCAGGTTGGTACCTTACTGCGAATCGACGAGTGTTGCTCCTCCACTCGATTTGCCTTCTTCCAGAAATGACCAACACCAGAACGAGATTGCTCGACCACCACACTCGAACTCCCTTCAAAATTTCGACCACCATCACATTGCCGAATGCAACTCGAAAGCTACCTCAGAAATTCGCCAACATCTCCATCCTATCGCGACTGATTACCTAGGCTTCGACCCTGCCCTTTCTCGCGAATCGAGTCTCCCCAGCTCGACAGTGAACCACCCAATGCCTCGCGACTATCTCAACCATTCGAGCTTCCAGTCGAGTCCCACGCCTTCACCTCACCATCGTACACGAGCCCGACGAACTGCCCCACCACAAGCCCTCGCCATCGCCCAGTCACATCGCGACATCGCACGCGACCCTCTTCCACTTTCGAGCATCGCGAACCCAGTCGCCATAAACCCTAAATCAAACAGCGATCCCTCACGAATAGCCGTAGCTTTCCACATGCGCGAGCACCATAAGCTCGAGCATCCCCCCAAGAACAGCACGCCAAAACCCAAAATCGAGGAGACGTAGATGATTGTCTCTCGAGTTCACCCACGTTCGACCATCAGCCACCGTCTCAGCCCTTGACAAACGTTGTGCGACTCGCGAGCCCAGCCCATCATTGAAACCCCTACGGCGAACGCGATTTCGATTGGAATGATTTGCTCGATTTGAATTCAAGGAGGACGTGTGCCCTTCGACTATATTTTCTTTTTATATGTAAACGAATGATTTTTGTTTCAGTTTGAACTGAAGTCTTCAAGAGGAAGAAAAGGGGACGAGATATTTAAAACTGAATGAGGTATGCTCTGCACGATAAATTTCGTGATCGTAGGCGTCATTAAAGGCGTGAGTTAAGGAATGAACGTGTGTGTGTTGACTAATATTTTAAAATTTAAAATTTAAATCGAATTCGAACCAATTTTGATGCGTTTACACGTCGTATTCTTACATAACAACTCCAAATTCCACGAAATTTGAAATCCGGCAATAATTCAATATTACGGACCCAATGGAACTGGTTTCGTCGAATTCCGAGACTGCGCCTCGGACGGCTACTTTTAAATATCGATACGAACGATATAAATTCAAACTGATCAAATTTATTTTAAATTTGATTCTGAAGTTTTAATTATCTTCAGTATTGTCAATACGAATTTCAAAAGCTTTCGAAATATTTTTCTTCAGCTTAAAATTGAAGATATAAATTTTTATTCAACTTACAATAGATTAAATTTTATAATTTAATCGCCAAATTCAAAGTTACATTGGGAATTCAAATTAAATCATCGTTCAAATATTTAAAATTAATTAAATATTTTCAATTAAATTTGTTCAAAATTCTGGGTCGTTACATTATATATTTATATAGTAGCTTCATGAACCACTATTCTTTTGTTTCCGCTGCATTATTGTTATATTACTCTGTGTCTGTGATTTTGTGATTATTTATTTACTGTATATGCTGAGTTTTGCCAAATTTAAATTAACAATCTGATAATTTGAGCAATTCAAGTCCGACATGTATGGATGCAAATGGTTGAAAATTTCAGGCTGTTATAGGTTAGATGGCTTGAGTTCTTAGCATCTTATGACCTTGACATCAACTACACTCTTTGGAAAGCCAATGTTGTCGTCGATGCCTTAAGTCGGAAGAGAGCCATGTTATGTCAGATTGTAGCTTAGCCATGTTATGTTAGATTGTAGCCTCTTCGTCTCTTATGGATCGTATCGCGGCTAAGCAAGATGAGGATGAGATGCTTAAGCTCATGGAGAAGAATATTCGAAGTAGGGAAGTTGATATCCAGAGTGAGTTTGGAGCGCAAATTGATCATAATGGGATTCTGAGGATTTATAATTGAATTTGTGTTCCGAATGTCGACGGATTAAGGTAAGAAGTGCTTAAGGAGAATCATCAGTCCAGACTCTCTATTCTTCTTGGAGTTACCAAGATGTATCAGAATATGAACAAGCTATATTGGTGGAATGGTATGAAGTGGGATATCTCCATTTTTGTTAGCAGATGTGCCACTTGTCAACAGGTTAAGGCTGATCACCAGAAGACCGCTGGATTGCTACAACCCATTGAGATTCCCATTTGGAAGTGGGATCGGGTTTCTATGGACTTTATTGATGGTTTACCAAGGACTTGATGGGATAATGAGAGTATATGGATAGTTGTCGATCAATTGACCAAATCCGCTCATTTTAGTCCGGTCAAGTCGAATCGAACCGCTTCGAGCTTAGCTAAGGGTTATATGAGGAAGATTGTCCAACTTCATGGTGTTCCGTCTAGCATTGTTTGTGGTCGTGATCCTATCTTTACCAGCAAGTTTTGGAAAGCTTTTCAGGAAGCTTTGGGTATCCATTTGAACCTTAGTACTGCTTACCATCCTCAGACTGATGGTCAGACGGAAAGGGTGAATCAGATTTTGGAAGATCTTCTTGGTGCCTGTGTTCTTGATTATGGAGGATCTTGGGAAGATCATCCCCATCTCGTTGAATTCACTTATAATAAAAACTATCAGGTATAACTTTGTTTTGAAATTTAAATCATCTTAAGCATCAATCAATTAAATCCCATTCTTTTGAATTCAGGCAAGTATCAAGATGTATTCGTTTGCCGCTCTTTACGGACGATCTTGCAAATCTCCATCTTGCTGGAATGAATCTGGTGATCGTTTAGTTCTTGGGCCTTATATGATTCTAGAAGCATCTGAGAAGGTTGAGGAGATTAGGAGGAATATGAGGATTGCTCAGGATAGGTAGAAGAAGTATGCTGATAGGAGGAGGAGAGATTTGGAATTTTCAGTGGGTGATTAGGTCTTTCTTAAGATCTCACCACTGAAGCATGTGGTTCACTTTGGTCGGAGAGGAAAGCTTGCTCCTAGATTCATTGGTCCTTTTCGCATCTTAGAAAGGGTTGGTCCTTTAGCTTATAGAGTGGAGTTGCCGGAGAAGCTATCGGGTGTGCATAACGTGTTTCACGTATCTCATCTTCGCAAATATCTTCATGATCCATCTTTGATTTCAGCCTGCTTTATTAGAGAATTTGGACGTCGAGCCAAATCTCACTATCAAGAGGAAGCCACTTCGTATTGTCGATAGAGGTACGAAGCAGCTTAGGAGGAAATCTGCCAGTCTTGTCAAAGTACAGTGGAGTACAGATGAACAGGATTGCACATGGGAGACCAAGGAGTCCATGCACACTTCGAATCCTGAATTGTATGTACCAGGTATTTTTTTGTTTCGAATCTATCTTATCTTTTTGCTGTTTCTTCTATCTCGTTCCTTTTTGGGGATGAAAAGATTTGAGGGGGGGAGAGTGTAATGACCCATAAATTCAGTCAAACTTTAAAAGAATTTTATTTGAAATTTTGGATTAAATGTTTTTTTAATTTTAAATAAGTTTGAATTTTAAATAACAGTTTTGGAATATTGAGTAATATATTTTCCAAATTCAATAAAATAGAAAATTTTCTGAAATTTCAAATTTTTGTCAAAGTTTGACTTTTGGTTGGAAAATTTGAATTTTAAAATTTTATTCTTTTTATATGATACTAGACTGAATTCTAATCTCCTCTCCATTTTTCGTTTCGTCGAAATCAAATTCCTATTGCTCTAAAATTTTAAATTACTATGAAAAATTGACATAAATTTACGATGTTTAGTTGTGTAAATTTGGCTAGGTATTGTTGGGCTAGTGTGTTTGGGTTATTGGGTTTGTTTTAGACTAATGGGCTCCTTAGTAAACCAAGAGACCCTAGGAACCCTAAGAGACATTGGACCCTTCTTTTTCCCACCCATTGACCTTTTGTTTCCCATATCCGCTCAAAACCAATGTACGTACAGTTAATTCCTTATTGAGAAACTTTCTGTTCACTCTTCTCCTTCTTCCTCGAATTTACAGAACTCCAAAACTCAAAAACCCCAAAATCAAAATTCACAAACTCCATCCCTCCTCTCCTTCAAAACCCTTCCACTCCTCCCCTTGTCGTCGCCCTCCGCCACTCTCCACAGCCATCTCATCTCTTCCTCCTCTCGGCCACCATCTGTAACGACCCAGAATTTTGGATGTATGAAATTGAAAATATTTAATTGATTTTAAATATTTGGGAGTTAGTTTAACTTGAATTTCAAAATATCATGATTTATTTGGCAATTAAATTATTAAATTTAATAATTGGAAATTGGGTAAATGGTTGAATCTGGAATTTTAAGCTTGTTAAAATAATTTGGATGCTTGGAAAAATTCATATTGATAATACTGAAGGTAATAGAACTTTTAAAATTGAATTTGAAAGTGATTTGTTTAGTTTTGAATTTCTATCATTTAAATCGATATTTAAAAATAGCCTTCCGAGGCATATTCTTGGAATTCGACGAAACCAGTTCCATTGGATCCGTAATATAGTATTTTTATCGGCTTTCAATTTTCATAGTGTTCGGAGTTGTCGTGTGATCGTACGATAAGTAAATGCACTGAAATCTATATCGAAAATTTAGTATAATTATAAGGTCCGAAAAGCTATCTTCTCCATACGATCGAATTTGGACTCGAAGCCTTTTCCATTGCGTTCGGGATAGGGGTTTAACATTATAAACGACTAGCGGCACGGCTCGATTGGAGATCGAGATTTTGAGTTGCATTAATCGAGACGATTTGAATTTGAATTTAAATTAAATTTATATATATTCTTATACAATCGACAAATTTAAACACGTGTCTACTACCTTCTCTAATTTCATACCAGATGTCCCTTTCCCCTCAATCTAAAATCAAAACCCAAAACAAAAATAGTCGAGCACAGGAATTTCAAATACAACTAAATCATGCCGAAAAAAAATGGCAGAATCGTTTTTTTTCTTTTCTTCGAATCAAATTCGATTCCGTATAGAATTGCAATTTCTTCCTGTTATCTTCATTCGATTCTCGAAATCGAAAGCGACGCTGTTCTTTTCAAACATCTGGCTATCGCGTGTTGGAAATCATCAAGTGCAGAGGTGAGTTCGACTGAGGTGGGGGCTCGCAACCTCGAGCAAGGAAGCGTGGGCGCAAGGATCGACGAGGCTAGGGTTTTGAACACGAGTTCGAGGTGCTAGCGAAAGTACAATCGATTGAAAGAGGAGGCAGAATCTATCGTGACTTCATCACGAGGGCAGGAAGGTCGAGGCTTGCTCGCATGGGCGAGGCTCGTCGGTTTCGATGATAACAGCAAGGTTTGTGTTTCGATTTTAAATATTAATACATATATGAATATACAAAAAAGAAATTATATTTTAATTTACTTGTTATTTTAAATAATGGAATTGGTGAATAAACTGTTAAGTTAACCTATTTAATTTATTTTAGTTACTAAAGGATTTTTTTAAAGAAAAATTATTGGTTAATTAAATTTGTTAAACGGAAATTGATTGTTCGATTTGTTCGAATATTAATAAAACCATAAATGTTTGTACAAGGTCTAAAACTGTGAAGAAACAAGTTGTGATGGAAACGGATGGCAAAACAAAAGCAAAGGTGAGAACTTCTCACTCAATTGGATTACCCGGTTTAATTTAAATAGTTAAATTTAAATTATTGTTTGCTTGGATTGATAATTGTTATTAGTTGGATTGATATGTTATATATATTATATATATGTATATATTGGAGTGATTGATATACCCGCATTATATAGCGGATGAGACCCCATGCGCCGCATAATAGCGGATGATATGATATAACCCCATATACCACGATATTCCACCTCGAAGTGGAATTGATTTTAAGTTGTTGTGCTAACATCTGTGGATGTAGGGAAATAGGTTGGAGGGATCCAGCTGGATTCCTCAAATGTTTGAATTTATTTCGTATGATGTGATATGATTTATTGATAATCTGTGATTGATTATATTGGTAATTGAAATTATTAAAGGCTATGGTTTAGCTGAATATATTTTGGAATTTTAAAACACCAAAAATATAAAAATTAGATTTTTTAGAAGGAAATTAAAATAGAGAATTTTAAGTAAATTATTTTTGAGAATTGAATAAATTGAAAGAAGGAATTTGGAAAGGATAAAAGTTGATTTTTGAAATCATATTGATTAAATTCAAGTATGGGGAAAAAGATTTTTAATAAATGGAAATAAAGGGATTTTGAGAACTTAAGTAGTATTGTTTAAAAGTTGAAGAATTTATTTAAAAATTCATATTTTAAATGGTTTGGGAGAAATAAAGGGAGAATTTTGAAATCAAGTATGAAATTGGTTTTTCCGATTTAAATGGAATATAAATCATAAATATAAGAGTGAGTATTGGATTAATGGGTTTTGAAATAAATTCGGTTAAGTAAAGGAGAAATTTTTAGATGGGTAAATTTTGGAAATCAATTTGGAAATTGATTTAGTGTTTGAAACTGTGTTTTGAAAAGAAGATAAGACTATGGAATTTATGAACCGGATTTATAAAAGTGAAATAAGATATCAATGGATATTTTGGAAGTATAAATTCACGGTGGGAATTTATAATGGAATGTGTAATTTGTTTTAAAAATAAATAGTGGTTTATTTTTAAAGTTGTGAAAGAAAAGTGTATTTCCCTGAAAAGCCAAGTACGTTTTCAAAGGAGTTTTTAAGTGTAAATTAAAAAGTTTTAAAGTTGTTTTAAAAGAATGTTTTAAAAAATTATTTATTAAAGTTGTTTAGAATTTTAAAGTTAAATATTTATTAAATTAGCTAGAGTAATAATTATTTTAAAGGCTAATTGGTTTTATGATTTTAAAAAGATAATTATTAATATTTATATTTTATAAAGTATTTTTATTTGAAATATAGTTTGACTAAAAATTTTATTTGGAAAACTTGTATAGAATTCAATAACCTTTATTTTTAAACTTGTTTTGGCTTAACTTTTACATGAAAAATTATTACTAAATTTCATAACTGGTATTTTAAATTAAGTGTTTTAAATAATTTTTATGCTGTATTTTAAAGTATATATATATATATATATATATATATTTAGGTAAAGTGATTTAAATTACTTTAAAAGTCTAAAGCATTTAGTCTTGGTAATTTTCAGTGGAAATAAACAATATTTGGAATTTATTCCGCGAAAGGAAAGTGATTTGAAAACTGTTTTCAGAAGGGTTGAAGTGTAGAAGAATTTATATCTTGCGAAGATATTTTGAAATAAATAATTTGGGAAATTATTTAAATCTGATGGTTGTTTGTGGATGTTGTATGATAGTTAAATAACTGACTATCAATATTGGCATTTAAGACGGCATTTGAATTTCGATGCGACCGGGGGTCGGATTCCAAATGGTTATCCGAAAACCACATCGAATCTTAAGGGTGGATCTTTTGTTTAAAAGATTAAAAATGGAAAATTTGTTGTGACTTAACTATGATCTGAATGTTTACACTTGTTTTTAAAATAAGCGCTCATTATTCAGTTAAGCCGGGCTAGGACATTAAGTCATAAAACCCATTCTGAATAATGATACGATGAAATGGGATTGCATTTGAAGACGGTGGTTGAAGACCGGGTATTTTCGAAAACGAAAGGATTACCTGTTGAATGTCTCTGCACCGAGTTGCTCCGGTATAGAGATTTGATTACCCTATGTGATGGGAGTCCGGACGTGATTAAGGGAGATCCGGATTTGCAAGGACTTTTTCCTTAATTGGACGAAGTGCCTTCGGTTCCATTCAAACCTAGGATGGACTTGTATGGATGTATGTCTGACATTACACTTTGAGATATAAAGCTGGTTTCTATCAAATATATTTCTGTTGGTGGTGGAGAATTTATTCTCTTAGCTTAACACCCTTCTCTGAGACGTACGAGCTCAAAGGTTATGTAGTTGATGGTTACTAGTGATATATTCCCAATTTGGTAATGTGGCATGCTAAGTGTTGATCATTTGTTGATCGAAGCATGGCTTTTGTGAAAAGCGTAGCTTCGTGGGATGAGACTTCATTGAACCTCACACCCCGAAAATGGTCGAAACAGGAAGGATGCAGAAAGGTTATGAGGGTCGCGCCCCTCAGGGTATGTACATTTCCTTCTGGATAAAAAGTGGTATTCTGGTATGGAGCCCGGATATTTACTTATGTGGATAAAATAAAAAGTGGTATTCTGGTATGGAGCCCAGATATTTACTTATGTGGTTGTTGGAATTCGATGCGCCTCTATAAAGGTTGGTTACGACCGGGGGATGGCATACTCGTGACAGTTAGTTACCTAGTTACAGAGGTAACCCGACCTTCTGTTGGCAGAGATCCGGTTAGGTTCTCGAGGCGTCCCTCTAGAGGCGTACCCATTCGGAAAGGAAGTTCCTTAGCCTTGGCCATTTGTTGGAAATCCAAACAATCAACACGAGCCCTGTACGGTTTAGTTGTAGAACCTGCCATGTGACGTGGTGGTAACCTGCCATTTAGCATGGTAACTATAGTAGGCATTCTATAATGGTAGTATGCTGGCTAAGATTAATATTATACTTTCGAAATGTTTCACACTATGCACTAATAATAATATCAAAAGGATTTTTGCGTATCAAGCATGTTTGACTACTACAAGGAGAAATCTCCCCCAAGTGTGCGATTGCATTGTGTGTGTGCTGGGAGGCCTTATGGTAGTTTCATTTTCCAAAAGCATAAACGGATTTCTTTTTGTACAAATAACTGTTTTTAGTTCTCACACTAGTCCCATGACTGACCTGGAGTTTATTGTTCCCTTTTCTAAACTCTGGGTGCCCATAATTTTCCATACGGGCAGCATAGAGTCAGGTTATCAGTAGATTCTGGATGGATTACTGTGGAGCTCAGGAGACGAGCTGGATTGCGAGACGTATTTTCGTATTTTATTATTATTCCGCTGTGTATTCAGTTATAGGGACAAGTTATTATAACTGTCCGATTTATTGTGAAACTGTTGTACTCTGATGATGTAATGTATAAATAGATATAGTTCTTTTGTTTTAAAGATTAGTCATTTATCTATTATATATTGTTCCGCTGCGATTGTGAGATTCTGATATTGTTTATATTTCTTCTTCTACCTCTTTCTTCTTTAACCCTAACGGTTCGGTTTTTCGGCATTCGATTGTTCGGCATTTAATAAAGTGGACGTATTGATGTCGATTTTCGAGCATCGAAAAATTGGGTCGTTACACCATCCACCAACTCCAACACCGAAACCCCATCCTCTTCCCCTAGGCCATAACCAAACCTAATCACCACCAAACTCCATCAATTCGACCACCACTAATCCCTTAGCCCTAGCTGCACCCTAGCCCTAACCATCCTCTACCTTGGCCGCAACCAAACCCAACCCAAAAACTCCAAGGCCGAACCCCTAGCCTCTCTTCTCCTCCTCAATTTTATAAAAAAACAAAAGTGATATATATTATATATTTTGTGATTCATCAAATTCAAGTTTGTGCTTTGCTTTGGAATTGTGATTCAAATTCGTAGTTTTTGTGTTGTCAAAATTCTCTAACCTCGAAAGGTGAGCCATCCACTCACGATTGATAATCTTATGTTAAGTGAATAAATATCACTTGATATGTCATTCGAAATGTTGTGATAGTTAGGATTTTGTATAGTTTGTATATGATTTTGACATGATATATATTCACTTATGTTCAGTTATGATTTTGACATGATATGGTTATTAATAATATGATGTTCACTTATAAAATGGAAGTGATGACATGCGTAGGATATATGTCTCATGATGTTAATATGAAAAATGCTATGTTAAGAAAAAATGTTATGTGGATTTAACTTTGGTCACACATGTTATGTTAAAATATGTTACTATTGTATTATCTGAATAAAATATGTGTTATGAAAAAAAACCGGAAAAGGAAAAAAAAGAAAAAGAAAAAAATATGCTTTTAACATAGTGAATAACATAAGTGTTATGTTAGAAATTGGTTATGTTACATGTTATGTTATGGTAAGGAATTTTATGTCACATGCTATGTTAAAATATGAATATGTGTTATGTTATGTAATAAGTTATGTAAGTAATATGTTATGTTATGTAATATGTTGTGTAAGTTATGTGTTATGTTATGTAATTTGTTATGTAAGTAATGTACTATGTTATGTAATATGCAAGTTATGTGTTATGTTATTTATTTATGCAATCATGTTGCAAGTTCCCTTAACTTTAGGAAATCACTGTGGGTTGAAATGATACGTACCCGAATGATCTTCTAGATTAGGGAAAATCATTATGGGTTGAAATGATGAACCTGAGCGATTTTATTGATTTTGGAAATTTGGGATTATGGGTTGAAGTGATATATGCCGGTAAATTTAATTATTGTGGATTGAAATGATAAATATCTATATCACTTGACCGTAGGATAGAAAATTACATACGGACGACGTTGGTCTGTTTTCAAAGTGATTTCTGAAATTTTGGAAATATGTGTTTTAATAAAAATTGATTTTTAAAATTTAATATAAAGATTTTTTTTATTATATATGTATGTATGTATGTATGTATGCATGTAAATTTAGATTTTTAATTATATGTTTTGGAAATTTTAAATTTATAGGTTAAGTTTTGAAAAATGTAAATTTTTAAGATTTTACTTATAATTTTATTATTTTAAATATATAAGATAAGATTTAATATAAATAAAATAAATTTAATAATAAGATTTAATTTAATAAAATTTAATATAATAAAATTTAATAAAAAATTAGTTTAACTAATATATATGTAAAATACGTTTAAAATATTTATTTAAAAATTTATATTAATATTTTGAAAATAGATTTTGTAATAACTTTAATAAATAAAGGTTGAAAAGAAAAATTAGAATTTATCTGTAATTTAATTTATTAAGACTTGAATTTAAATAAGAATTTATTTTAACTTATTGATTTGAGATTTTTTTAAAGGACATGATTTTATAATTTGATCTGATTAAAGGTGATTAAGTGAATATTTTCAAAATTAAATAAAATTGAAGTTGAATATTTAATTTTGATTTAAATCTGCGATTTGAGATTTTATCTAAATGCATATTAAAGTGGTTTTATAAAATGACCACGGTGTGAAATAAGCGTTTGGTTGTTAAAGAGACCGGGATCAGATATTGTCATACTCTCTGCCAATACCGAAAACAACTTTAACAACTGTGAACGTGGTGGAGAATCCAAAATGAAGTAGGATGGTTTGGCGAACGCTACTGGAATAAAGTAAGAGAATGATGATGGATAGCCTTGACTTTCGGGTAATAATTAAAATGACTAAAACAGGAGCTATACCTGGCCAAGTGGGGTCGCTCCCCTTATCGAGCATGCTTCTTCGAAACCATATCTATTACTTTTGTGATTTGATTTTGTTGTGCACACCCTTGATTTGGGAGTGTGTCTCGAGGTGGGCGGTAGTTGCTGCTATGCGTTACCACCAGTTCGGGAGTGCAAAACGGTAGTATCCTACCCTGGGCATTGCCTCGTGTGCCTTGTCATATTTATCCTGATCGCGCCCACTACGAGTTTGGTTTGTGTCGTACACTATTGAGTGCCCTCTGATAGCCCTCCAGTTTACAGAGGAATTACGGTACTGTATAGACTACGACATTCATATAAAAATGTGTTAAGGGGGATATAGATAACGCCTTAACGCTACTTTAATATTTTACTTTACTGTAGACATTATCTATGTAGCGTACTTTATTATGTATGTAGATAGTTCCATGGATCCTTAAAGGATGGAATCCCAAACATCCTTTAAGTTATATTGCATTTTATTTGGACATTTCACTTGAATTGATTTACTTACATAAGAATGTTAATCCCGACTCGAGTGTTTTGTGTTTTTGCTTTATGCTCCGGTCAGCCTGAGTATTACAGCATTTGAGACTCACCTTTGGAGCTTGGAGCTTTGCTTGGAGACCTATCTTTTATCTATTCATCTTTTAAGTTATCTCAGTTATTTCCAGTTATTTATGTTCAGACTTGTAATTTGCTTATGTATTAGAGACTTCTTTGTATTTGTACTTATGTTGTATTTTCTTTGGACTCTGATGTTTATGTAGTAGCTTCATGAACTACAATTTATCTATTCCGCTGCATATTGTTGTATTACTCTATGTTTGTGATTCTGTGATTGATTTATTTACTATATATCCTAAGTTTTGCCAAATATAAATAACAATCTGTTGTTTTGAGCAATTCAAGTCTGACATGTGTGGTTTATTGTCAATTTGAATGGTTCAAAATAGCGGGTCGTTACAGCTTTATGTTCAAGTTCAACTGGTAAGTGACATGCATTACCATAAACTAACCTAAAAGGAGACATCCCTAGATTAGTATTATACGTCATTCTATAAGCCCAAAGCACATTTGTCAATTTTGTGACCAATCTTTTTTATTTTTATTTACAGTTTTCTCCAAAATTTGCTTGATTTGGCGATTTGAAACTTCCACTTGACCACAAGTTTGAGGATGATAAGGAGTGGATAACTTGTAGGTTATCAAGTATTTCTTTATTAGAGTTTCAAATGATCGGTTATATAAACTGGTTCCATTATCGCCTATTATTATGTGAGGTGTTCCAAACCTCGAAAATATGTTTTCTTTTATGAATTCACAACAAATTTGTGGTCATTTGTTTTACATGGAATGGCTTCAACCCATTTAGAGATGTAATCAACAGCAAGAAGAATGTACAAATTTTTGAAAGAGTTAGGAAACGATCATATAAAGTCAATACCTCAAACGTCAAAAATTTCGATCATAAGAATGAGGTTTAAAGGCATCATGTTTCATCGAGTGATTTTTCCGAACATTTGGCAGCGATCACAGTTTTACAGAACTCGAATGCATCTTCAAAAAGTGTAGGCCTGTGAAAAAATGAAAGAACGCTCTTAATTTCACAATTTAGGATGCAACGTCGAATGATTTGGTTAGAACAGTATTTAAACAAGTATGGATCATCCCAATAGAAATATTTCACTTGGGAAAGAAATTTGTATTTATTTTGTTTCGACCAAAATGAAGGAGTTTCCTTAGTGACTAAATTGTTCACTATATCGGCATACCATGGATCGATGGAAACAGAAAGGAATTGTTCATCTGGAAAGTTATCGTTGATCGGTAAAGAAGATGGGGCATTTAGAAGATGTGATGGATGATCAGCAATGATGTTGTCGGATCATTCTTTTTCTTTGATCATAAGGTCAAATTCTTGGAGTAAAAGGATTCAACGGATCAAACGAGACTTAGCATCCTTTTTAGCGAAAAGATACCTAAGAGCTTTGAGTGGTCAGTGTAAACCGTAATGTATGAGCCAATCAAATAAGGTCGGAACTTTTCAAGGGCAAAGACTACTGCTAGAAGCTCATTTTTGGTGGTTGTGTAATTGAGTTGAGCATCGTTTAGAGTCATACTAGCATAGTAGATGACATGAAGAATTTTATTGATGCATTGTCCTAATACAACACCAACTACAAAGTTAGAAGCCTACATATAATTTCGAAAGGAAGATCCCAATTGGGTGAGCAAATGATGGGAGCGGAAATGAGTTCATTTTTGAGACGTTTGGAAGCAGAAACACAGTCAGAATTAAAGTCAAATGAGTCATCAGAGGTCGAGCAATTTTACTAAAGTTTGTCACAATGCATCGATAAAACCCAAGGTGTCCTAGTGATGAACGAATGTCCTTGACAGATTTGGGAATGGGTATATTTGCAATTACGTCAACTATCGCTTTATCTACCTCTATGCCTTTGTTTGAAATGACATGTCCGAGGACAATGCCATGTTTGACCATAAAATGACATTTTTCTCAATTTAGCATTAAGAGTTTTTCTTTGCATCGACTTAGAACCATCTCAAGATGGTGTAAGCACTTGGAAAAAAATTCCAAAAATGGAAAAATCGTCCATAAACACTTCCAAGAAGCATTCGATCATGTCGGAAAACATGTTGACCATGCATCTTTGAAAAGTAGCAAGAGCGTTGCAAAGACCAAATGGCATACGTCGATATGCAAAGGTGCCAAAGGGACACGTGAAAGTCGTTTTCTCTTGATCTTCGGGAGCGATTGGAACTTGGTTATAACTGGAATAACCATCAAGAATGCAATAGAATTCGTGGCCGGCTAAATGTTCGAGCATTTAGTCAGTGAAAGGAAAAGGAAAGTGATCTTTACATGTCACGACATTTAATTTTCGATAATCAATGCAAACACGCCAAACTATTTGAGTACAAGTTGGAATGAGTTCGTTAACATTGTTCGTGGTAATGGTAAGTCCGAACTTTTTAGGCATGTCATGAATTGGGCTAACCCACGAACTATCAGAGATGGGATATACGATTACGTTATCGAGGAGCTTAAGAATTTTGTCACGAACCGCATCCTTCATTTTGGGGTTAAGCCTTCGTTGCAAGTCACGAACAGGCTTGGCTTCATCAACTAAGCATATGCAATGTTGAACAAGAGCGGGAGTAATTTCCCATAATATCGGAAATTGACCATCTAATTCCCTCTTTGTTTTTCGATAGAATTAAAAGAAGGGAGGCTTCTTGATCAAGTGAAAGATTTAAAGAGATTATGACAGGAATCGTTTCATTGTCACCTAAGTATGTGCACTTGAGTTGATCAGGAAGAGGTTTGAGTTTCAACCTAAGAGGGTGCTCAGTTAAAGAATTCGGTTGAAGGTCTGACTCAACCATGACGGGTTCAAATGGAAGTGCATTTTCAATCTTGTTAGGCTTGTCTTGAAACAGCCGTTTGTATTCAGCCTCGCGTTCGTGGATAAGTTCAACTATTTCGCTGTCAAAATTTTATTGAATGGAGCTAACTTCCAATGTTTGGTCAAGTGGTTCGTTCGATTGATTTTCGAGATTGAAGATGTTAAGATCCAAAGTCATGTTGCCATTGGAAATTTTCATCGAACCATTTCGGCAATTGATTAGGGCATTTAAAGTGGCTAAGAAAGGTCGTCCTAGAATAAGAGGAATTTGACTCATCGAATTATTCACAGGTTGTGTTTCTAGGACGATGAAATCAACGAGGAATATGAATTAATCGATTTTTATGAGTATGTCCTCGATTTCTCTTACATGTGTCTTTATCGAATGATCGGCAAATTGAAGAGTTACTTTCATCGGTTTTAGTTCACCCAAGCTAAGTTGCTGGTAAACTGAATAAGGAATCAAATTGACACTTGCACCCAAGTGTAGTAAGCACTTATTAATTGCCGTGTCTTCTATCGTGCACGAGATCGTTGGACATCCAGGATCTTTGTATTTTTGGAAATTGATCGAGGCAAGACTTCGCTAAGACCTGCAATTAAGAAAACATTCTTAGGTACATGAGTGTGTCATTTTTGAGTACACGATTCCTTTAGAAGCTTAGTGTAAGTTGGGAATTGTTGAATGATATCAAGGAGAGGGATGTTCACTTTGACTTGTTTGAAAATTTCCAGCATCTTTTCCATTTGATTAGAATGTTTCTTAGGTTGAAGTAAACATGGAAATGGAATTCGATGCTCACTAGGTCGGTCTACGTGAGTAGAAGAAAATTTTGGACTGGAATTTGACTCGATGTTTTGTTCAGAATCGCTAGTTGTTTTCGAAGTGTCAAGAGGAGCTTTCGGTAAATCGTTTGGATTGGCAACTTGTTTATTGATTAGTTACCGGTACGCAAGGTCATGATAGCATTCATTTGGTTCACATTGCTCTCTTGATCGGCCTGAGCTTGATTCGGTTTTTGATTTCTAGGGTTTGGAACTGGCTGACTTAGGAATGTGCCTCATTCACGTTCACTCACAGAAGTGGCTAATTGACTCATTTGCATTTTGAGTTTAGAAATTGATTGACTCGTATTTTGCATGTATGAGGTTAATTTTTTTTGCAAATTGCTATTTGATTAGAGGAGTGGTCGCTTTAGCCAAAGTTTCAAGACATTTCTCAAGTAAAGTCATTCGTTTATCGTCTTGGGGAGCGAAAGATTGTTGTGGTGGATTTTGAGACGGAGGCACTGAACTTTGTTGAAAGTGGTTAGGCTGAAAAGGAGGATTCAAAGCATTGTTCGGAAATGCTTGAAAATTGGGATGAACCAAATTCGTGTAAAAATTATTTTGGTTTCATGCAAAGATAGGATGATTTCTCCAACCAGGATTATACGTTGGAGAAAACGGGTCATTTTAAACCTTGTTAAAAGCATTGAGTTGTTCTAACGATTGAGGGCATTGATCGGCGATGTGATTTAGATCGTTACATTTATAACACAATAGTTGGGAAGCTTGCACTACTAGAAAAACAGTATATTCCAACGCCTCATTTCCAACGGCCGCCAACGGTTATTCCTACGGCTTCCAACTGTCCGTTAATTTTTTACGTAGCCGTTGGAACCCGTTGGAATCCATTGGAAATATGCCGTTTGCGGCCGTTGGTAGCCGTTGGAAATTTTCCTGAGATAACAACCCGAGACCAGACCTGCACTTCATTCTCTCTTCCCCAACTTACATTTTCCCCAAATTCTCCAACTCCACCACCTCCAACCGAACTGCTGCCGCCCCAAGCACCAACCCAACAGCCTCCGACGCCATCTAGAAGCTGCTCCGGCCAATCTCCACCCTTCTAGCTCTCCAAATCGGTAATTTTCCTAAAGCTAATATTTAGGTTTTTTTAGATTTAGGGTTTAATTCGAATGTTGATTGATTCCTAATTGTTAGTGTATGCATATTACATTATGTTATCCCCTAATTGCAACTATTATAACATAATGAACAAGTTATTATAATTGATTGAAAATTTTGTAATTTAAGATATTACATTAGTTTATGTTTATTTGGTTATAAGTATATTAAACGTATGTGTGTGATAGAGTTTATTGCATTTGGAAGCCGTTAGGACGGATATTGCATTTGTGCGAACACGAGCTTTGTATTTGTGCGAACACGCGAACATTTGGAAGCCGTTAGAACCAATATTAATTAAACGAGTTATATATTAAAATTTAATATAAACAAATATTTAAATCCTTAGATATTATTCGGCCCCGTCTGACAAGTGTTGTATATGATCGTTTTAGGGTTATCCGTTTTTCCACAAAACGGACAACTCTATTTATCTGATACATCATTTGTCGGATTTGTCCCAGTATTGGACAAGTTACAAACACTATAAAGTAATTATATTCCGTCAATCATATATCACTTTAAACGGTTCACAAAATTTCGACGACATTTCCTTTACGTTCCTTGTGTACACGCATTTGTGTACGATACAAGGAACACGGGAGAAATGCTGCCGAAATTTTGTAAATCATTTAAAATGATATGATTTACGGAATATAATTACTATTGTGTTTGTAATGGGAAGTAGGATGACCGACCATCAAAGAAAGACACATAAGTGGCAATGAAACAATAGTTGCTTATTTAAAATAAAGTTTGTGAAATTAGCAGTTTGCGTCCGTTGGAAGCCGTTTGAAAATTTCCTGCAAAATATAAAACAATGATTTATAACATTTTTACTCTATCATAGGTTTTCTAGTAGGGAAACATGATCAATTACTTTAATGATCGGAGCTGGATGTATAAAAGAAGGGAAATTAGTGGCGCAATAAGCGAACATTTTCTAAAAGGGGTACAAGTGTTCATCGAATTTGCTATAAGTAATATTGGAAACGATGAAGAAATTCGTTGTTCGTGTAGTAGATGCAAATTGTTGAACTATTTAGAACCGAATATGGCTAAGGTTCATTTGCGCCAATTCGGTTTCGTACCCAATTATTTGCTGTGGGATCGTCATGGAGAAATTGTAGCCCCTAATAATCAAGAACAGTCGGTGGAGGTCATCAACGAAGAAGGTGGTACGAATCTCATAGAACATATGGTCGAAGATGCAGCACGATCAATGTTCCCTACCGTTGTAATTGATAACGACGATGTTAACATCGAAGAGAAACCAAATGTTGGAGCTAAAAAAATATATGATTTATTGGATCATGCTAAAAAACCCCTTTGGAATGGATGTTTAAGCGGCTCTCAATTATCGGTAACTGCAGAATACATTGCAATGAAATCAAAATACAACCTTACAGAAGCTGGATTTACGGCTGTTGTTCAAGCTGCTAAACGTCACATGCCATCCGATAATTTAATGTGCGAAAATTATTATGAAGTGAAAAAACTTATGTCATCTTTCGGTTTGCCATATCAAAAAATAGATACATGTTTAAAGGGTTGCATGTTGTATTGGAAAGAAGACATCAATCTTAGAAATTGTAAAATATGTAATCAGGAAAGATACAAATCGAGGAAAAAGAAAGGAAAAGAAGTTCCGTACAAGCGTATGCATTATTTGCCCCTCACCCTAGACTTCAACGATTATATGAATCATCTGTAACAGCGCATCATATGAGATGGCACAGTGTGAGAACACCTCAAGAAGGTACGTTGACACACCCATCCGATGGAGAAGCATGGAAACATTTTGACAAGAAATATCCCGATTTCGCAGCGGAGAGCCGAAATGTTAGACTAGGTTTATGTACAGACGGCTTCTCACCGTTTTCTCAGTTTGGTTCTAAATATTCATCTTGGCCTATAATAATCACACCTTACAATCAACCTCCGTGGATGTGTATGAAAACTCCATATATGTTTCTCACGATTGTTGTCCCTGGTCCTGATGATCCGACACAGGGCATTGATGTTTACTTACAACCGTTAATTGAAGAGTTGAAAATATTATGGTATGAAGGAGTTGAAACATACGACATATCAAATAAGAAAAATTTTCGGATGTTCGCTTCTTTGTTATGGACTATTAGCGATTTTCCTGCATATGCAATGCTTTCGGGTTGGAGTACGGTCGGTCGTTTTGCTTGTCCTTATTGCATGGAAGAAACACGAGCATTTTCTTTGCCAAATGGAAAGAAAATTTCATGGTTTGATTGTCATCGATGTTTTCTTCATATTAATCACCCTTTTAGAAGAGACAAAAAAAACTTCATAGCTAATAGACATGAGACTCTACGAACACCAGCGGTATGGTCAAGCGAGGATATATATGAACTTGTAAAAGATTATCCAAAGATACACGAGACCGGACAACAAGAAGAAATTCAAGGTAAATCGACGTTTCATAATTGGTGCAAACAAAGTATATTCTGGGAATTGCCCTATTGGAAAAATCTATTAATCCGTCATAACATTGACGTGATGCATAACGAAAAAAACGTATTTGATAATGTATTTTATACAGTTTTGAATGTGAAGGGCAAGACTAAGGACGATCTGAAATCTAGACGTGATATAAAGCAAATATGCAATCGTCCCGAGCTTCATATGACTCCCGACAATAAAAAACCCAAAGCATGCTATGAACTAGACAGCAACCAAGTTAAAGTACTGTTATAATGGGTGGAAGGATTACGATTTCCCGATGGAATTTCCTCTAATCTTCGTAGATGTGTCGACTATAAAAATGGGAGACTGAGTGGAATGAAAAGCCATGATTGTCATGTAATGATGGAAAATTTATTACCCATCGCTTTCAAAGAATTGTTACCGGTAAAAGTTTGGACGGTAATAACAGAACTTAGTTTATTTTACAAGGAGCTTTGTTCAACTACGTTAAAAGTTGACCGTCTACTTAAACTTGAAGAAGAAATTCCTATACTGCTCTGCAAACTGGAGAAAATATTTCCTCCGGGTTTCTTTAATGTAATGGAGCATTTACCTGTTCATCTTCCATATGAAGCACGTCTTCGAGGTCCTGTGCAATATGGATGGATGTATCCATTCGAAAGGTATGTTACTATATTGAGTATGCAAATGTTGATTTAAGTATAAATATAGTAGTTAATACTTAACCCAAATAATTTTTATTAGGTACTTAAATCATTTAAAGAAAAAAGTGAGACAAAAAGCTCGAGTTGAAGACTCTATTTGCAAATCATATATCGAAGAAGAAGCTTCTTTCTTTTTCTCTCATTATTTTAAAGACCATGTGAACTTATCATTTGTAAGTGTTCCGCGTAATGATGATGAGGCCGTTGAACAAGATTCTTCTTCTGAAACAGTATTATCTATTTTTAAACAACATGGTCGACATGCTGGAAAATGTGAGGAAGTATGGCTAGATGATAAAGAATACCATGTAGCACACACATATATTCTTCTTAATTGTCCTGAAGTTGCACCATTTGTTAGGTAATTAGCACATTCCAAGTTTTGTTAAATTTAATACTACACGTGTGAATAAATAATAATGTAATATATCATGTTTGTGTTTGTAGTATTTATGAATCACAAAATCCAGGCGGCGATTTAAGCAAAGATTTCAGTACTTGGTTTTCGAAATACGTTTCTGATCCCACAAATAATGTGCTCGATAAAGGACTGAAACATTTGGCGTTTGGACCGAAAAGAAAAGTTAATACGTATCCAATATTTTTTGTTAATGGATATAAATTCAACACCAAAGAATACGGTGCTGAAAAATTAACAAACAATACTGGTGTATTTGTTAAAGGCGGTGATGACCCTAATAATCATATAAATGATTTTTATGGCGTGTTAACTCAGATATTGCAGTTGACATATTTTACAAGACCCGTAGAGGATGTTTATTTGTTTAGATGCAACTGGTTCAGCAATGTTCCAGGTTCTGGTATTAACGTGCATCCACAATATAATCTTATAGAAATTAAACATACCTCGCGTTATCAAAAGTACGACCCATTTATACTAGCCAAACAAGCCCTACAAGCTTATTATGCCCCTTATCCATCTCTAAAAAGGGATAAAGCAGATTGGATTGCGGTTTTTAAAACCAAAGCAAGATTTACGTTCGATGGACAAAATATTCCAGACGAACAAGCCTATCAAGCAGATCTGGAGGAAAATGCTGAAATAACAATTACAGACGATCAAACTGATTTTGGACCTTTAAATGATGAGACAAATGTATTAGTCGAAGCATTTGAGAGTGTAGAAGAAAACGACATAGAGCACGAAACCGAGTCTGAATCAGAAAACGATGAGGACGATTGAGTAATATCCGGTAATTTTTAAAAGTATTCACATTACATTGATCTCTGATTAATAATGCATTTATCCAATTTACACCATTTTAATGACAATAAGTGTATTACATTTTTTAATGGTTCATCATATCATGATTATTATGAATTGTATATGTATGTATATATGGCAGGTATATATATTATGTCCGGTTCTGGTTCTGGTTCTGGTTCTGGGTCTCGGCGACGTGGCTCTTCACGTCATGTTGGAGAGGGTAGTGGTGAGCAACCAGCTCGTCCACTTGTTTACTTGCAGCCTAAGGCTGATGAGACGTAAGTATCATAATTAGCAAGCAAGCATTTTAATTTTTTAATTGTACATGATATATCTATAATTGTCTAAAGTTCAATTTTATATTTAACGCAGTGGATTTGAGTTGGAGCCATCCAAAGTGGTTCTGAACATTTCAAAGCAGGCGTACATGGCTAGGATGACCGATTGCTGGCCCAAGTGGGGCAAGATCCCCGACGACGTGAGAGAGACGATTTGGCAAGATTTTCTGGTAAGTGTACACCGCTTTACAAGATGATTAATTAAATACAAATAAATAATTAGTAATATTTTCTCATTGTACAGGGCGCCATAGATTTGCAAGAGCCTGACGTCAATTTAGTTCAGCGAAACTGGAACTCCAGGATCGCGAAGAACTATAGGGAGACTATGTCGGAGACTAAAAAAGTTGGAAAGAAGCCCAAGTGGATGAGCGCGACTGTATGGGAGAAGTGGGTTGAGTGGTGGAACTCTGAGGAGTTCAAGGTAACTCTACAATAAATCTCAGCAATTTTTTACCGTTTAATAAATAATTAATCATTGTAAATTTGCAGGAGGAGTCAGCTAGGAACTCGGCAAACAGGAGTAGGAATCCTGTATCACACCGTGGAGGCTCCAAATATTTCCAACATCACCGCGAAGATTTGGTATATTTATCTATTATCACATTTGTATATTGATCAGTTCAGTAATT
This sequence comes from Allium fistulosum, assembly GCA_030737815.1. Classification (NCBI taxonomy): domain Eukaryota; kingdom Viridiplantae; phylum Streptophyta; class Magnoliopsida; order Asparagales; family Amaryllidaceae; genus Allium; species Allium fistulosum. The sequence goes on along the minus strand of CM060904.1, from coordinate 1,088,392,073 downwards.
AGTTAATTATGTACAGTTAAATTATCCAAATTATCAATTGCAGGAACGTGCTCGTGGAGACTCTGTTGGCTTAGTGGACGTGTTTGCTCACACCCACGCGTCTAGGCAAGTAGATGAGGCTGGCAATATCATATATCAGTGGGGTGATCAAGATAGGGCGACCGAGGCATATGTATGCATTTTTAAATTTCTAATACTTACACCGATAAGTTTATTAATTTCTAGCTATGCGAAATAATTACATGCTACTATTTTTCAACTGAAATTGTTTTTTTTTCATTTTAGTCGAGGTTGCAGGAGGCACAGGCTAATGCGCTTCAGCAGTCAGGTCGTGATGCGCTGACACAGGAGGAGCAGGATAACATTTTTACTGCTGTTATGGATCCAGCACAATGGAGTAGACGTTTTGGCTTCGGGAACCTAACGGTAATTAATCCTTTTACGTATTTACAAAAAATCAGCGTTTAAATATATAATGTTATAGTATTTTATATGCTGAGACAACCCTTTTGCTATTATTTCTATTTGCAGGCTCGACAGGCTCGACAAGCTCAAAAAGACCAAGACAAAGATGAAATCAAGGAGCTTAGAGCTATGGTTGAGCAGCTACGGGAGGAGAATCGTCTACGAGCCATCCAGGTGGAGCAACTGGATCAAAAGCTTACGCAGTATTTGCAGAATCATGGTACCCTTCCTTCGTCGTCTGGTGCTTCGGGAGGGGACGATGATCCTTGAGGAGGTATGTTTTTGAGTATTTGTGCTTGAACAATGTATATATTGACTTGGAGATGTTTTGATGTTGATGGTGATGTTGTATATATTGGTACGGAGTGGGTGAGAAATATTTTGATGGCATGTACATGGTACATTGACATTTGTTGATGGTATGTACGTTGATGGTATATTTTGTGATGTTTAATCGGTTTGGTTTGTTTATATTGGTGTTTTATTGATTTATGTGTGTTGTTTGTATTGATATTGATATATATGTGTGGAATTGATTGGAAATGGAATGGAAATTGAATGGATTGGAAATGGTATGGGTGGAAGGTTAATAGGCCTGCTGTTTTACAGCAAAATAAACCCAGTATTTCCAACGGCTTCCAACGGTTTCCAACGGTTTATTGGCCATTTTGTTGTAACGGTTTCCAACGGCAGAAAGTCGTTAGCGGCCGTTGGAAATTCCGTTGGAAATGGCCCGTTGGATCCGTTGGAAAGCATTGCAAGGCGTGGGATTTATTCCAACGGTTTCCAACGGCCGCCAATGGCTAGGAACCGTTGGAATAGCCGTTTTATCTTGTAGTGTTGGTTCATTTGATTGGATGAGAAAACATTATCGAATTTATTGATCATACATCGATTTAGCTTCCAAAGCCAACGATGATCCTATCAAGTGTGCACTCGATCATGAATAAATGGTTTTCTCATTAAAATGTTCCCATTGGGATGATTTTTCGGCCAAATTCTCTAGGAATTGTCAAGCATCGTCGTGATATTGGGCGAGAAAATTACCTTGGCACATCGATTCAAGCATGGTTCGTGAATTGTTTTCAAGTCCATCGTAAAAATTATGGTGTGGACATTTTATCAAAAGCTCTTTAAATCTTTCAAAGTATTTTCCGAAAGGTTCACCCCTGAATTGATGAAAATTCACAATTTCATTTCGTATTTTGGTTGTTTTTTCCAAGGGATAGAAATTTTTTAAGGAAAACTTTAATGAGTTCGTCCCAAGTTTTGATCGAGTTTGAAGGTAAGCTGTAAAACCATTTTTCAGCATAATTCGTAAGGGAAAATAGAATTAATCGTAGTCTGATTCCATCATCACATAATTGTTGAAGTTTAATGTTTGCACAAACTTGTTTGAATTTTGTTAAGAAAATGTATGGGTTATCGTGTTCAAAATTGCTAAATTTTGGGAGCGTGGCAATAAGATTTGAATGAATTTCAAAGTAATTACCGGTTAGGGTGGGTAATGTGATACAAGAAGGAATAGAAACTTTGTCGGGAAAGATTCTATCCATGAGAGTTCGGGGAGGGTTTTCATTAGCCATCGTTGGAGATTCGTTCGTTCGAGTTAAACAATTTTTCGTTCCGTTATGAGTCCAGGTACTTGTGCACAAGTCAAAAGATCAAGGAGAGAAAGACGTGAAATCAAGGTTAAGAGAATGAAACAAGGTTTAGAGAATGAAATTAATAATTCTTCTCTTTTGTTTTTTTTAAATAAAAATATTTACCAAAAAAAATTTATTTTTCCAAAGGGAGATTTGATTTGTTTTGTATTTTGGATTTTAAAAGGTTTTCTTGTTTAGAATGTTTTTTTAGTTTTTGTTTTGAAAATATTTTTTTATTTTTGTTTTTTTAAAAAAGAAAAACTAAATTAAGAAAAATGCTTGTTTTTGGATTTTTGATTTTGATTTTTTTTATTTTTGTTTAAAAACTAAGTTAAGGAAAATGTATTTTTTTTTTACTTTTGGATTTTTTTGTTTTTTTATATATGCATAAACTAATGCAACTAAATGAAACTACAAATTTTCTATCCTTAGTAGCTCCTAACCCAAAATTGTATAATCACACTTTGACTTGATTCAACAAAATAGTTCTTAGCCAGGTAACAGACAGGGGGTATCGGTGCACCACGAATCACTGTAGCAATGCAGCCGAAGATTTAACTACCTTTAGAGAAACAATCACTATAATATTTACGAATCACTGTAATATTTGTAAATGATTATTGCTCTGCCGTAGCCTAGACACCATGAAATAAATTGTTAGATGAAATCAACTTGCCAAGATACAATTTTGCCCTAGATGAGCTCGTGGCTCCCTTAAGTCCAACGTCTAACCATTATTATTAGTCAAATTCTAAGATGATATGCAATTTGTGGGCCAAGGAAAGGGTGATGAAATCCCGCACTTTATGTGAAGTTGGGTATTGCCATTAGAAAATAAAAACAAGATGAAATGAATGCAAAACAGAAATTAAACGTGTATTAACAATGCAACTACGAATGAGATTTGATTTTGTTTTTTTTTTTTTGGATTTTTAAATGCAAGCAACCAACAATGCAAGGAAAATAAACCAAGTGCCAAGAACACAATACAAGCGTGCAGAATTATTAGCGAATTTATTTAAAAGCGCGATTTTTTTGGCAAGCAAGCAGAGTAGTTTAGAAAGCAAATCCTTTCGATTTCCTACAATTTGCAATCTAAAAATTTGAAAAATGATTTGTTTTTTCTTATTTTTTGGTTCTTTATACAAGCCCACGCAACTAAAAAAACTTACACTAAAAAAACAAAATTCTAACTCAGGCCTATAACCCCTAAGCCCAATACAGCCGAAAGCCTAATACTTCAAAATACCCCTTCTCTTCTCTGTTTTTTTAAATAAAATTGTGAACCATAAGAAAGAAATAAAATAAAATGCAAAACGATAAGGAAGAAAGAAAACGCCATTTGAAAATCGGTGGCACTTGATTTGAAATCGAGGGGCGATTGATTAGGTTGCGGTTATGGATTTTGGTTTAATTGCAGAAGATTGTAGGATATTGGTGAGGAAATACGATTTGGGAAATTGTAAATTGGAAATCGCGATATGGGATCCGGTTTGAGTGTTTCGGTTTGTGATTGAGGATTGTGCATTGAAGTGGAAGTAGAAGGCGTTTGTGAGTGGGGTTGCGTGAAAAAGTTTGGCAGAGGGGAGGTAGGGAGAAGGTGGAGCTGGATGGTGTGTTTTGCTGAGATGGTCAGAAGTAGGATGGTTGTATGTAACGGTAGATTGGAAGGCGATTGCTGGTCAGATTTATGTTTCAGGTGAATTTGGAATTCGGTTTGTGAGTGGTGGGTGGTGCTGTCTTGTTGATTACATTATGATGAAGGAGGTTCAGGTGTATAGTTTTGCTGAAGCTTGGTTTGTTTGGGGAGATGGCCGTAGGTTGAAATTGCAAGCTGTGGTTGATGATTCGAGATGGGGAAGAAGTGTGGATAGGATGTGGTGTTCAGGTTGTTTGTTGGATTCAGATTGGTGATTGTGAAAGTCAGTGAAGCAAGGTTTGTATGATGGTGTTTGGTGATTGAAGGTTGGTTGGCAATGGAGAGTGATTGAAGTTTGTATAGGAGCAGAGGTGGTCTGAGTTTGCTGGAAGGTGATGTGAAGGCCGTTAAGCAAGGTTTTGGGTGCGTTCTGGTTGTGGTCTTGGTTTTGGTTTGTTATAATGTTGTTTTAGGTGATGAAAGTGGTTTTGGTTGACAGATTTGTCGTTTAGTTGTGATATTGGTGTTGGAGTTCGGTGAAGGGAGATGCTAGTAGAGGTGATGGGTGGTCACGTTTGTGAGGTTGGTTGCTGGAAGTTGCGGAGGGAAGTTGAATGTTGCAGGCAGATTGTTTGGGTTATAATGCAGGAGGAGATGGAAACAATTTTTGTTAGAAACAATGTTATTTTGGCTGATATATTTGTGATGTCGCAAAAAATGAACAACAGTGAACAAATGGACAGTGAAAATGAACAACAGAGAAAAACAAGTGAACTCAAGTGTAAATGAAAAGAGAACAAAACAATACAGAAATGTAACAGAAAATCAAATGGACAGTGAAAATGTAATGTTGATTTTTTTAATGCAAAATAACACTTAGAATAAAAACAAAAGATGCACACATGAACACAACAAAGTGCACAACAAATGACAATAAAATGGACACAAATGAAATGGAAACAAAGGTAAACATAACAAATACACAACACAAAAAAAAAATTTCCCTTTTTTTTCTTTTGAAAAATATAACAAAATAAAACAAAACAGAAAAATTAATTTGAAGAGTAAAATTAAAATTAAATTTCTTCCCCCGGCAACGGCGCCAAAAACTTATTGAACGATGGAAAATTCTATCGATTAGAATACCGTCGAAAATATATCATTATATAAACCGCAAGCGCACGGCGTACAAATGTAGTACGTATGCGAGTATGGATTGATCCATGGAGAAAGAAAGCATTCTATATTACTCAATCAAATTAGCCCAAGGTTGTAAAATTGTTTAAACTAAGAAAATTATAGAAAACAAACTAGAGCAAAAGTGAATAAAACAATGAGATTAAGCAGCAATTTAGAAGTAAATTAATTTCAATCATTCATATAAATCAAACACAAAATGTATCCATAGCCTCTCATTTATATTTTAAGTAGAAATGAATTATGTGTTTATTATAAGCATGGCTTATTTGTGCTAATTAGCACAGCTTAAACCATCAAACTCTACACACTATTCAAACCCACTTATAAAATCTCCTGAAAATGATCATGAAAAATAAAAAATAAAATCTATTTTAAGCACAATCTATTAACTATGAACTAGTAACATAGATCATCAAATTTTGATTCTAGTTTGACTTTCATTATCAATTACTTAGGCAAATGATCAAATAGTTTATGTTTATATTGGATTAAGCATAGCCTATTTGAGTTGTCAACATAGGCTATCAAATTCACTAAAAAAGAAACACAAACTACCATCATTTTTAGTTTCCATTAAGCACAAAACAAGAGACTACAAACGCAACCATTTTATGTTGATTTAGTATGATTTATGAGAGCTTCATTACCCTTAAATTGAAGGGGTTTAGCTTCTCTAATTGAATTCATGTCAACACAAAATGATTTAAACATAAAAAGCTAGGAAAATGAGAGCTAATCGGAAGAAAAGAGAGCTAGCTACTTGCATGAAATGAAACTAAACTAATTGCATAAATTAAAACTAACTACTAACATGAAATAAAGAAGCATAAACTAAATAAAAGAGCATGAAATAAAATAGCAATAAAAGAAAGCATGAAATGAAAGTACATGAAAGTAAAGAACAAGGCTAAGAAGCAATTAAAGAGATATTTTATTTAACATTGATTTTGTGCTACAGTTTTTCATTCAAAGAGAAGAGGATCATTACATGAAACATAAAGGGGTATTTATGCATGCCTAGAACCCTAAGTCCATTTTTAGAGGACTACCAAAAATGCCTTTGAGATCGTGTAGCCTCCAAATAATCATTAGGGAATTAATTAATCCCCGTTAACATGTGTTTTTGCCGTTAAATCTCCATTAACATGTGCATGTGCTTTTAATTAAGGTCCATTAGTTAGTGGGCATGTGGGCTCCTCAATGTTGCATTATTCTTTTCTTTTCTACATTCTTTTGGCCTTGAACACTTGTGCATGCATATATCCATGAAGCTTCATCCAATTTTCAATCAGTTTCCTACAAATAAAAATATAAATGTGCAAATAAATTTTCTCAAAATTAATTCATACACAAAATTACCACTTTGCCCCCAAATGAAGATGAATGGATGATGATTTAAAAACAATTTAGATTTTGGTTTAAACATGTAAAATACCCTAATATGTTTGACTAATTTTAATAAAAGAAGATTAAACATGGGAGTAAAAATATACATTTTTACGTGCACATCAAATACCCCCACACTTATCTTTTTATTCATCCTTGAATAAACTAAACCTAGGATAAATCCATTTTCATAGGAAACATGATTGCATTGAGCGTATGCAACAAGAAATTAAACCTCTAGGTGTCCCTAGTAGGATGATTGTTGTCTCATGAGGGTTTTCTGTGGATACTACCCACAAAATCCAAATGCGATATGCAAATTCTAATGCGACTACATGATGTAAATTTTCGAAAATATTTACAAATGAAGACGTTACTTTTAAATTGACATGAGTAAGTTAAATATAAGTTTTGGTTATTATTAAGAAATTTTAGTCTTTTTACTCATAAAAAATTCCAACAAAAATTAAGTTATCATCACAGTTGGACTCTAGTTTGGCTAGTTGTTTCGGTTGATAACATAGTACAACTATAAAATGGATCCTTTAGTTGATCATCAAAGTTTTGCAAAGAAGCATTTTTATTAAGTGAAGATAGTGATTGGGTTTCAATTGCTTGCTCTCTCTACTTTTAAAAATATTAACATTATTATTGTTTACACACCTAACTCGGATGTACTTAGGCCAGATTTATCGATCATGCAATGCCTTTCTACATGAGAAGAGTACAGAGCGTGGCGAGTGTACACACTTGCATACGAACACATGACTTTAGGTTTTTATTGCTGTTATTTTGGTTTTATTTACATACAACTAATCGCATATACTGAGGCCAGATATACCGATCATGCACCGCCTTTCGGGCTTATGTAAGAAGAGGCTAGATATACTTGCGATAGTATTGCCTTAAGCTACATTGTCAATAGGAAACACGCGGCATTGTTTAAAACCATGGTGAAAACTTGCTGCATGAATGTCGTATGTTATAAATTTCAAAACAAAGAAACAAAAGAGCATAGTTCTAGTATGTTATGAGATTACATATGTCGACATTGATTCAATGTCGTAAGCCTTATAATATAAGACTTCAACCCGAACAGATTCATTTCATACCAACTTAGTTGATATCATGTGCATCAATTCCCATTAATGTCGCTGGGGTTCGGTATAAACATTGGCAAATGGCAATATTGTAATTATCATAAAAACTGTTTTATTTCTATTAAAAGCGAGTACTTTTCACCAACTCTTAACCCTTGTCAATTTTCTATTGGCTAAAAACAATCATTATCAAATTTCTTTTTAGAAAAACTGTCGCAACCTATTTACCTTCTCAAAATTTATTTCGCACCCCTTAATCAATATTAATTATTTAATATTAATTATAAGCTTCTCTAGCTTGTTAAATTCATAATAAATCATAATTGCATAGGAAAAATCCTCAAAATTCACCAAAAATCAGAATTTATATATTCTTTATCCTATAAAAATTTCGAAACGAAAATCCTTATTTAATTTTTTTATTAATTAAAAATCAAAATAAATGCCCTTTCCTCCTTCGGAATTTCGTAAAATATTCCCGTTAATTTGAAAAATTATGAAATTAAAAACCCATCTCCAAAATATCATTTTATACAACATATCAAAATTACAAATCGTTAGGAGGTTTAAAACTTAGGATTTTCCCTTAAAACCTATTAAATCAATTCCATAAAAATTCCCATAATTCTTCATTAAATCCAATAATGATATAACCAATCCAAACATGACATATTAATTCAATCAATTTGGAATTAGATCATAAATCCGAAATAAGCATGAAAGCTTGATATGGATACTATTATTCACCTTAGATTGGATAATGCAGTTGAGGTTTGATGGAGAATGATTTCCCTAGCTTTTTCCTTTGATTTGCTATAGTTTCCCTCTTCTAATCTTCCTTAGTAGAGGCTAGCCTTGCTTGAGTATTTCTTTAGATTGTTTGTAAAAATGAGGAATGAATGAGAGGGTGAGGATGAGGGTTTAAGGGATAAAAGGAAGATCTATTCGTATTTTTCCCTTCTTATTTATTCTTTCCTATATTAAGTTTAAAACAATCTTATTAGTTAATTAGTTAAGGCCCGACCTTGTTAATTATCAAATCTCATTCCCCATGTCCCGCTTCATTATTCTATTCAATATATCTAATTAAATCTCATGATAATTTCAAACTAAAATTATGGGTGTTACAGGATCCCATCCTTAAGGAATTTTCATCCTCGAAATTTCAATAAGGATAATAACAAGCACATCAGTCATGCAGACATCTGTAACACCACATAACAACGATACTAGCCTACCTGACTAGCAAAAAGTCTATATACAACAGATATAGAACATATCATCAGAACAACGCAAGATAAGTCTCTCTAATCTTGTCTTCCGTCTCTCAAGTACAGTCATTCTCGTTGTCACTCCACTGTACTTTTATAAACTTGACTGTCTCGTTCCTCAACCTCTTCTCATCTCTTGCCACAACTCGCACTGGTTGCCTAGCCAAAGCCATATCTGGTTCTACTACTAAATCTTCCAATGTAGTTGGAGTAATAGTAGTTTCTAGAACATGTACATACTTTCTAAGATGAGAGACATGAAACACATTATGGACTCCTACCAAATTGTTCGGTAACTTTATTCTATAAGCAAGTTTCCCAATCCTCCCTATAATAGGAAATGGACCTACATTACTCAGTGCCAATTTTTCGGTCTTTCCAAATCTTACTACACCCTTCATTGGTGATACTTTAACAAAAATGCGACCTCCAACTGAGAAGTCTAAATCCTAACGCCACTTATCCACATAATTTTTCTACCTAGACTGAGCTTCCTTCATCTATACTCAGATCAACTCAATCTTTTACGTGGCTTCTCTTACCATATCTAGACCAAGAACCAATCTGTTTCGATCTCTAACCAACATGCTGGTGATTTGCATGGCCTTCATGCTTTGAAAGGTGCCATTCCAATGCTAATCTGATAATTGTTATTATAGGAAAACTCAACTAAGTGCAAATGATCTTCCCATGACCCACCAAAATCTAGTACACAAGCTCTTAACAAATCTTCAAATACCTTATAGACTCTCTCTGTCTACCCATCCGTCTGTGGGTGATAAGCGGTACTCATCTTAAACTTGTGTAAAGACCCTAATTTTGAGTAACATTATTTAGAACATTTAATTAGATAAATTAAATAAAATAATGTTAATAGTTAAGGGATTGGGATTTGTTAATTAATAAGGAGTCGTGCCTTAATGAATGTATAAGCAAAAGAAAATTGAAAATAAGTAAGTAGGAGGATATGGTAAGGGTAAAATGGGAACATCCTTCATTCTAATACCCTAAACCCTTCCATTCTCCATTCCTTATTCATTTTAACACTCATAAAAAAATTAGAACCCCTAAGAGCTCGGTCGGCCACCATTAAGGAGATTCAAAAAGAAGATATGCTAGGAATCAGCTAGAAAGCTTGAAGAAATTAATCAAAGGGCAAATCTCAACCTTCTTAATACAAAGCCAAGGTGAATAATTAACTTACATCTCACTTTTGATATTCATTTTGATTTCAAGTTAGATCCGAATTATTTTTGCAAGTAACATGCCATGTTATGTTTGTTTAAATAGATATATATGCTTGTTGATGACTTATAGGGTTTCATATGTATTTTATGATATGTTTAGATTAGAAAACCTAGTAAATGACATCCAAATGAGTTGCGTTTTTTATATATGGTCAATACGTTATTTTAGAAGTGGGTTTCAAGTTTCATAATTTTCTCACTAATTATGGACTTAATATGAATTTTCTATGAGAGAAAATAGTTAATGTTGGGTTTAAATTATTTAAGGCAATTATATAATGATTTCGGTCTGAAATTTATATATGTTAGAAAACATATTAAAAGTGAATTATTTTGATTTTTGGGGAAGTTTCCTAAATATTTTACTATGGTTATAAAATTATTTAAGTTAAGGGACTTAAATGTTTTATATGTTTTATCAAGGGGAAGGGCTTCTTTGCTTAAAATGTTTTAAATTGTTAATTGTGAATTTGGTAGCTTTTTAGAAAAGGATTTTGATAAAGAAATTGCAACCAATCATATTTTGATAATTAGGCAAGCTAGTGATAAGAAATTACTTTGAAAGGCATAAAATCAGTTTTGTTTCGAATTACAACTTTGTCACTTCCTTTGCTTGCTTCTGTCACCATGCCTAGTAGGCCTTTCGGAACCAATGCACATGGTATCAAGCAATTGGTACATAGTGTATTGGAGAAAGGCGGAAGGGTCTGTGTCGAAGGCATGCTTTCGAAGGGGTTGAAACCGCTTTTATAAGCTTTTGAATTCATCAACTAGTTTTTTATTTTAGAAAGGAGCTTTTGAAAGAGTTGCCACTTATTTTTGTTTTAAAATAAGCTTTCGAATGGATAAACGCTTTTGAACCTATTCGATACCCTTACTGCCGCATTCATACCTTTCGAATGTATTCGAAAGGGGTGCTTTCGCCTTTTAACTTTGAAGCCGCCTTCTCAATGTTTTCAAAAGGGTCGTATAACTGTTTTTAAATGGTTTCAGAGGTAATGGTTTCGAAAGGGTGGGTTATGAAGTTATCCTCTTCCCCAACTCTTTTACTTGGATTAAAGCTTTCGAAAGGGATGCTTTCGCTTCTCTTTTCTTTAACCCAATAGTTATATTAAAAGTTAAACCCAATGGTTTCAAAAGGAACACCTTTAAATGGTTTCGAAGCAATGTTTCCACAAACTCTTACTTGAAACCTATACTTTTGAAAGGTATATTATAAGTATTTCGAAAGATAAGTTTAAATGGTTTCGAAAGAGGATGTCTAAGGTTTTATGTAATGGTTTCGAACGGGATGCTTTCAATTATATTCGAAAGGGAATTGCTTAAGTTTTTAAAAAAGGATTTCGAAGGTATTGCTTTGGCTTTATGGCCTAAGGTTTTCTAAGTTAAAAATGATTTTAACTTATTTTGCAGGGATAGAAAATCCCTTTGACTTAAATTTGATCAACATTGTTTTGTGTAAATCATATATCATGGCATGAAAATTTTGAGTAAAGCAAAGAGCATATTTTCCTTGTTTAAGTATGATTTAAAAGGGTTAAATCAATTTGAAAGAAATGTTTCCAAGGAAAATTTAATAGAGTAGTTAACCCTAAGTTTATGACACATATATTAGGAGGCCAGATGGGACTGGTGTAGGGTCGCACCCTATACTTTAGCTATTAGCCCCTAGCTAAAATAAGTCCAAAATTCCAATGCGTAGGGCTTTATCATAGGTAAGACCAAAATGATGTTACACACGGAAAGGAATATACAGAGATATGATAGGTTATTGGTGAGCCTGCAAAACCATTAGGATCAGTTGACCCTAGAAGAAGAAAGTTAAGGGCAGACGGTCCAGTATTATGTCTAACAAAAGTTAGATTATTTAATTTGCCTGGTAGGCCTGAGTCAGCCATTGGTTAGTAGTTAGCCAGATAAAAACTATAGCGTGGATAGATGGTCCATTGATTACCTGATTATTATACATATATGTTATTGCTATTATTTTTATAATCAATTTAATTGCAAGATTTTGATTTGCAAAAGAAATGCTTTTAATGGGATATTCGTGAGGGGAAACCTGTTCCGCTAAGCGGTGGGTCTTACTTAATATTAGTAAATCAAGATGTAATTAAATTATTCACACCAGGCTTTATGTCTGACTCGAAGTTTATGTTTTCCCTTAAACTCTCGGGTACTCAAATTTTGATTTGAGTAGATTGAGAGTTAAGGACTTTTCAGGTTTAGAATGTTGGATGAATAAGCTTCTGAAGATGTGCAGGAGGCAAAGTTAGCTATGTAGGAGTTATTTAGTGTTATTTCCGCTGTGATGAATTTATAACTGATATGTCTATCAATTTAGTACTCTGATCATCCAAGAGGGCATCTTTATATGTGGTTCTTGGCGTAATTTGTAATAATTATATTTGATCAAAACTTGGGAATCATTCTGGGATTATGTAATTGAATATGAAATATTGATTTGAAATGTAATCAGGAAAGCTATTTTGAAATCTATGATGATATTATTTCATATTCATTTGCTTTTGATATTATGTATACATTTCACATTACTGTATTTTATCACCGGAAGTTAATACTATAGATGACTGTAGCATTGGTAGCTCTTAGCTTCGGGCCTCAAAGTAGGGGATGTTACAGCTTGGTACCTAACACTTCCTGTAGACTCTTCCAGAATTCACTAGTGAACAAAGTATCATTGTCACTAATTATAGTACAAGGAATCCCATGCAGTCTAATACTATTCTTCATAAACAAATTAGCCAATACAGTTTCCGTCCTTGTTGACTTAACGAGAATGAAATGTGCACTCTTGGTTAGTCTATCCAATATAACCCAATTACTCTCATTTTCCTTATTCGACCTTGGCAGCACGTCAATAAAATCCATGGATATATAATCTCATTTCCAAACTAGTATATCTAAAGGTTAAAGCAATCCACTTGGCTTTTAATGCTTCGCTTTTACTTGCTGGCAATTAAAACATTTCTTTACCCATAAGCCTACGTCCCTTTTCATACCTTCCCATAAGAAACTCCTCTTCATATCCTGGTACATCTTAGTTCCTCTAGGATGAATAGTAAACTTCGATCGATGACATTCCTTAAGAACTTCCTTCCCTAGGTCACCAACATCTGAACATACAATTGTCCCTTCTTCCTCAACTATCCCCTCTAGTTAAGACAAAAATCCATTAGATCATCAATCTCAATTCCATCTCTAATTTTCCAATCCTTTCGGCTAGTAACGGATTATCTCTCTTCTTAGAAGCAATCCTTTCCATCAATACTGGTCGGATTTCTAAACATGATAATATGGCAGTACTATGACTAGAACTAGCAGTCGATCTTAACTGCACACTACAAGTAGTCAACACCTCTAAATCTTTCCATTCTGCCAACATAGTTAACACCATATTTTGATATTTTCTGCCAAGTGCATCAGCAATTTTATTTCCTTTCCCTAGTCTATACTCAATACTGAAATCATAAGCTGCTAAAAACTCTAGCCCTCTCCGCTGTCTCATATTCAACTCCTTTTGAGAGAATAAATACCTCATTGACTTATGATCCATAAACAACTCGAATCTTTTTCCTAAGAGGTCGTGTGTCCACACCTTCAAAGCAAAAATTACTATTGCCAACTCCAAATCATGAGTCAGATATCTAACTTCATGTGGTCTGAGCTGTCATAAAACATAGGCAATCACTTCACCTCTTTGCATTAAAACGACTCCTTATCATATTCCACATGCATCTGTATACACCTCCAAATCTTGATTACCATCTGGCAGAACTAACATGGGCGCATTGGTCAATAAATGTTTTAGCTTCTGGAATGCTTTGTATCGATCTCGAATTTTAATTAAATTTAAATTGATAATTAATTGAATTTTTGAAGACAATTTGTAAAATTAATTGTAAAGTGATGCGAGTTTCCCCGAATTAAAATAAATTTTGTATAAATCATTTAAAAGTTAAAAATATTGTATATATGTGAATATATATGTATTTGAGCATATGTGAGTAAATTTGAAATAATATATATATATGCATATTTGATTTTAATTTAAATCTTTATATAAATGGTTTAGAAATGAAGATATATAAGATAGATAGATAAAATAAATACATTGGATAAAATCCAATAACAAATTAAATCAAGAAATTTATCTATATTACAAAATAATGAGAAATAAATAAAAGATAAGTTATAAAATATAAAGTAATTCATTTAATAAAATTTTAACAACATAATAATTATAGGAATTCATTTGAATTAAAAAGAAAAGACAAAATAAAGGATAAAAATATATTCAAGTAGAAAGTAGAACATATTAAACAAATTCTAACAACAAAGTAAAATAGAAATTTAATTATATTATAAAGTAATGTTGTAAAGGCAAAAGAAGAAACATACATATACATGGAAGCTTGCAAATGAAGGTAAGTGTGAACAAACATTTTGTACAACCGAATAAGAAAAAGTTTATAAATGAAAACATGGTACAAGCTAATTAATGTTTGGCCACCAAATCAACATCTTCATATTTGGTTGCAGCCGAAGAAAAAAATATATATATATATATACGAATTGTACATGGCAATAAATGCCATAGCTCATCAGCCAAGAAAAAATCTGATGTTGTACAAATAAAGAAATATATCACTTGTACCAAACATAACATCACTTGTACAAAGAAAATGATACCCTGTAACCCATTTCTATATATCAGAGCATTATCTAAATTCGTTCATTTCAAAGCTGAAGAAAGAAAAAAAAATACTAAAGCACATATCATTAAAACTTTGGTATAAGCAACAATAAAAATCAAAACAAACCAGAGAGAAAGATTTCAACTTGCAACTTCAAAGATCTAAGTTTTCAAGTTTCCAGTTCAAAGCATTTCAGTCTTAATGTTCAAATCTGGAAGTCAAAGCAAATCATCACAGTTTTAAAACATAGATCAAACTCAACCTGATCTAGAGAAGTTCAAACAGATCAGAATACAACCTTCAAAGCATTCAAGGCTTTCAGCTTCAGTTAAAAGCATTCTCAATTTTCAAATGCAGAGCCTGTTCTCTGTCTTTCAAACTCAGGTGAGCAAACTCCTATTTTTCGAAGCTTAGCCTGTTTGATATCTTGATGCTTGTGAGTAAACATTTAGACCTTGATCTGTTCATCTCTGATTCATGTGATTGAAACCATGATATGAAATATATTGTGTGAATGTAGATGTTTGCATGAATATCTAGAAAAAAAATGATATGCTCTGTTCTTAGTTCTACAGACTAAAATATGTTTTAAGGAAAAAAATCAAGTTCTTCTTCTCTGATTATTTTTAGCACATGGTGTTTAAAGAAAATTTGATGGTAATGGTGTAATATAAATTTTAAAAATGTTAACAAATAGTATTATCAAGAAATTATCTGGTAAAGTGAATATTACAGTAAAATGATAATATATCAGAAAAATTAGGTGTGTCAATTACGAGTTTCACTTATATAATCTTATTCGTCTTGTAAAACTATGATTTTTGGAAATCATATCAAGATTTTTAAATAAGTTTCTAGGTAGGAAATGTTAGTTGATCAGAATCTGGGTATTTGTCAATTACCGTTGATCAAAGACGAATTGAGGCTCGTGGTTCATGTCAGAGGAGCCACGTGGGTCGAGGATGGTGAGAAAAATAGTCAAGAATTTTCTAAAATGCCGTAGTGGCGAGGTGAGATCGATCTAGGGTTAAGGGGATGTGTGAGTCGTGGTTGGTTTCGTGGCATTTGTGGCGTCGACATCGCGTCGAGTTCGACCGAAGTTAGGGGAATAGTAGCGTAGGGCTTCGGCGAAGGGTAGGTTGGAGTATCGAACTTCCTGGTGGTCAATAGTGGCGTGGCATGGAAGTTTTTGATAATCGATTTAAATCTGCGATGGTTCCAGGTGGGCTTGAGTTGCTCAATTTCGATTTCAAGTTGAAATCGATGATCTGATGATTGGGATCGAATGTGTAGGTGAACGGCGACGTGCCGGAGGTGGCGTAGGTGGTCGGAGTTGCTTCGTTTGGTTGTACACGTGAACGCGTGTGTATGTATGTATCAGGTTTAGGTTCGAAGCAGTATTGGGGAAGACGAAGACGAGGTGGAACTCGGGGGCGACTAGGGGAATTCATGTATTTGTTCGAAGCAAAATAATGTCGCGTATGACTCGAAGCAGTATAGGGTTTTACTCGGGGGAATGTAGGGGTGGCTCGGGTAAAATGTTTTGTTACAGGTTTCAACTTTTAAACCTGTCCTGTTTTAAATCTTGAAAATGATTTCAAATATAAAGCAGAGTTTAACCTAAGTGTAAGTCCAAGTTTAAATCTGAATTTGTTAGTTTAAACAATTTTCAATTTTTAAGTTCAAATGTGTTTTGAAAATTTATTGATTTGGTTTTGAAATAACTATTATTATGATGATAATAAATTAATCCCTAAGTATTTTCAAATGGAATTTAATAATGTTTGAATTAAGTAGGTGATTAAATTAAGTGTATCAAGCTCAAATTAATAAAAGGGCCTCAAGTGATTTTGTTTGTTAATAATAAATTAATTTCAAGCATTTGAATTAAATAAGAATTTATTTGTTAATTAAGTAATTAATTAAGATAAGTGGTTTATATTTAAATTAATGAGGGCCTTAATTAACTAAAGATAATTACTTAATGAAATTAATTAAAGGATTAATTTATTAATGTGATTAATTAGTTATAATTACACAATTAATTCATCTTAATTGTAGATGATTGATTATTATCGAATGCTTTGTGATATAATGCTTTGTGATATAATGATTTGTGATATGATGCTTTGTGATATAAATTGCTTTGTATTGAGCTGTTATATCTGTGATGAATATACTGTTATGTGAATATGAAAACCCTTGACCCGTAAACGACATTTGAATTTCGATGCGATAGGGAGTCGGATTCCAGTTGGTTATCCGAAACCCACATCGAATTGTAATAGTGAATCTTTGTGACTGATAAATTTATTTTTCCTATGAATCTGTGAATGAAAATAAGCGTTATCGATTATACCGCTTATCGATATATCTGTGATGATTGATGTTGTTACACTATTGTATGTGAAAACCCCTGGACTACACCTTTACACACACAAATATGGATTTCACGTGGAAATCGATTAAGTCACAGATGATGTAAATTTAATGTTTTTGAAATTGAAATTTTAATTTCAATTGATTTTGAAATTGGAAATTGGGGTTTAATATGAAAAGCTTTTGAAATAGAATTTCAAAGATAAAAGTTATTTTGAATAGCTTAATCGAGTTTTGAAAATTTAAATAATTTGATTTAAATTTGAATTCAAGTTTGAAATTGAATTCTATGATTTGAAACTAGGGATTAAAGATGCTGTACAAGTTATATAGGGGTTAAACCATTTTAAAGGTATTGATTTGGGAATTGGAATTTAATTCAAGGGTTTTAACTCGTGTAAATATAACTGGATTTTTCCGAAAACGAAAACTACTTGTTTTCAAATAATAATAGCTTTCATTTTAAGAAAGGATTTCCAAATTGTGTTGAAAGGTTTCAAGTTTGAAATGGAATTGAAATGTTTTGAAAACTATGAAATGAGTCTTTGATTTCAAAGACCGGATGAGTTAATCCAACTTGAAATAGAATTGTTTTGAAAGGCTATGAATGAATCTTTGGAAACTAGTTTTGAAAGCTATAAGTTAAATCTTGATTTAAAGATTTGACGAGTTAATCCAAGTGAAATGGAAATTGTTTTGAAATCCATGAATGGATCTTTGTGAATGGGGTTAACTTTGTGAATTGAATCTTTTTGTTTAAAAGATTGGAAATGGTAATTTGTTTTAACCATTCGAATGAAAAGTTTGGGCTTTAAGCTGTGATTTAACTGAGACCCTAGTATCCATATGATTTTTAATTGCGCTCATTATTTGGTTTAGCCGGGTGAGGACCTTTGAGTCATATAACCCATTCTGAATAATGATACGACGTAAATGGATAGCATTTGAAGACCGGTGGTGAAGACCGAATATTTTCGAAAACGAAAGGACAACTCGTCGAATGTCTCTGCATCGACTGGCCCCGATATAGTGATTTTAGCACCCTTTGTGATGGGAAGTCCGGACATAATTAGAAATTATCCGGATTTGCAAGGGCTTCTTTGGAAGTGCCTTCGGTTCCGTTCGATCCAGGAACGGACTTGTATGGATGTGTATCTAACGTTACACTTTGAGATGTAAAGCTGGTCTCTATCAAATACATTTCTGTTGGTGGCGGAGAATTTATTCTCTTAGCTTAACACCCTTCTCTAAGACGTACGAGCTCAGAGGTTATGTAGTTGATGGTTACTAGTGATACATTCCCAATTTGGTAATGTGGCATACAAAGTGCTGTTGATCATTGTTGGTCAAAGCGTGGCTTTGTGAAAAAGCGTGGCTTTGTGAAAAAGCGTGGCTTTGTGAAAAAGCGTGGCTTTGTGGACGAGACTTCGTCGAGCCTCACAACCCGGTAATGGTCGAAACAGGAATGTTGCGACAAAGGTTTGTAGGGGTAGCGCCCCTAGGGTATGTCATTTCCTTCTGGATAAAAGGTGATATCATGGTATGGAGCCCAGATATTTTACCTATGTTGATGCTGCACAGTTATTATACTTTGTGGTTGTTGCTTTATGATCGGGATCCCAGATAAAGGTCGGTAACGACCGGGGGATGACATGACTCGTGTGTTAGTTACCTAATTACAACTTGGTTAAAGCGTGAGGTAGCGTCGGCCTTGTGTTTGCAGAGATCCGGTTAGGATCCGAGGCGTCTTTCCAGAGGCGTTTCTATTTCGGTGTAAGGAAGTTCCTTAGCCTGACCATTTGTTGGAAATCCAAAGAAGCAATACGAACCCTGTACGGTTTTTAGTTGTATAACCTGCCATGGAATGTGGCGGTAACTTGTTATTGAACATGGTAGCTATAGTAGGCATACGATGAAATGTTGTATGCTGGCTAAGATTGATATTATACTTTTGAAATATTTTCACACTATGCACTATTAATAATATCAAAGGAGTTTTGTTTGCATGGTGAGCATGTTTGACTATCATAAGGAGAAATCTCATCCAATTCTGTGATTGCATTGTGTGTGTGGAGGGAGGCCTTATGGTAGTTCCATTTTCGAAAAGCATTGCGGATTTCAATGTTAAACATTCTTTTGTGTTTGTTTAAAGATAAACTGTTTTGTCTGCTCATACCAGTCCCATGACTAATCCGGAGTTTATTGTTCCCTTCCTAAACTCCGGGTGCCTACCATTTTCCACACGGGCAGTCTAGAGTTGGGTTTCTCAGATATTCAGGTTTAGTAGATTATCTGGAGCTGGTTCAGTTTTTGGAGTTCAGGACTGCACTTGCTTCTCTTTGTGGTTCGATCTTGACATTGGAATCATTGGAGTCAGTCTCTCTGACTGATTATTTGGAGTTATCATTTCTGCTTTCCGCTGTATCATTATTTATCTCTGATAT
Source organism: Allium fistulosum (assembly GCA_030737815.1). Lineage (NCBI taxonomy): Eukaryota > Viridiplantae > Streptophyta > Magnoliopsida > Asparagales > Amaryllidaceae > Allium > Allium fistulosum. Next base: position 1,088,372,578 of record CM060904.1, on the reverse strand, counting down.
TGTTGTATCTTATTGATATAATTGTTGTATATCATTCTGGATATTGTATTCATTGGAGTTGTATATGATATCATTGTTTTCTTTTTTCCGCTGTGTTGTTATACTTACTGTGTTATAAGCTCCGGTGAATCAGATTCGGCGTTTGAATCTGCGGCATTTTGAGTACAAGTGAAGTACGGGTGCTGATTTTCGATGGCCGATTTCAGGGTCATTACATGCTTCCTCACATTTACTAGACCAAACAAACTTCACGTCCTTCCTGGTTAGTTCAGCCAATCCAAGAAAGCTCCTTATTTCGATCACCATCTCGGGTCTCTTCCAAATATTTACAACCTCTATCTTGGCTGGATCCATTGACAACCCTTTCTTTGAAACTACATGACCAAGAAATTTCACTTCCTTCTTCCAAAAATGACATTTCGAAAACTTCGCTTTAAGTTGATGATGCCTCAACGACTCAAGCACTATTCTAAGTTGAATCTGAAAGGGAGTGCGGATTAAGGATCTTAAGGCTAATTTAACACTAGAGGGGGGTGAATAGTGTTTAATGGATTCTAAGACTTATATGGACTAATTTAAAAATTATGATATAAACAAGTGCATAACTTAATCACAAAACTATCACAGAATCAAATAAAGATGCAAAAAGTAGATAAAAAGCAGTAAAAGGAAAGAACACACCGGATTTTATATTGGTTTGGAGTTACCCTACGTCCAGTCCTACACCAAGACAAACACCTCGTACAGATTTTTATTATACCAATGAAGAGATTACAATCCTCAATTTCTAAAGGCCTTGAGGTACCCTCCTGTATTCGAGTCCGGGGCGAACTCTCTTGATTTACGGGACACAAGATCACCCAATTGATTTCCAGGCACAACCACACCTTATAGAGAGACTCGATAAACTTTTGATTACAAATTGATCCTATAACCTTGAATAACACTTTGACCTTCGAGAGAGGGCAGAGAATCAAACAAGAATGAGATTCTAATTTGATTCACTTGAGAATTCGGCAGAATTTTGGCACGATCTTAAAAATATGAAAATTTTAGGATATGGATTTGTGGAGAAGGAGTGAAGAAAATAATAAAATAGTTAATTAAAAAATTCGTTTGTGAAGGCTATTTATAGACCAGTAACGGTCATAACCATTCATGAAGAGATTTAAACGAATAAACACTTCTTTTGAAAATTGAAACTTTTGAATTTAGCGGCCACCATGTCGACATGGGGTATCTCATGATGTCGACATCCCTTAGTTAAAAGCAATGTAAAATTTGTTTTGAAAATGGTATTGAAAGAAAAACAAGATGAAATGATTCTGGAGTAAAATAAAAATAAACTAATTTTCCTATGATTTAAAATAAAGAAGAGTAGAAAAATATATTTTTAGAATGTATATATAAATTTGATTTTAAATCTCAAGTATATATATATATATATATTATAAAAGAATAGTTAAAAATCAAAAGATAGTTTTTAAAAACAAACGAAGTTTTAAAACAAGAGTTTATTTAAAAACAAAAACAAAGAATATTTTAAGGCTAAAACATCTTTTTGAAAATCATTTGAAAAGATAATTTTTAAGGCTAAAACATTTTGAAAAGCAGTTTTGAAAATCATTTTGAAAAACCATTTTGAAGTAGTTTTGCAAGCTTCTTCCTGCAGAATATTTCATCACATCATGACTCGAGAACTTGTACAAAACTAGGATGTTCGTGGGTTTGTAAGCCACTTATCGTAGGTTTGTAAGCTACTTGTCGTGGGTTTGTAAGCCACCAAGAAGGTAGAAATGGGTTCCATCCCAAATGAAATTTGGAATGAAGATTTCCATGCTATTATGAAGTTTTAACAAAACTAGACACTTATCTTGAAATCTTGATCTTGATACTCATGAGTCTTTAAACTTGATTTCTTCATTCTTGATCTTTATACTGTACAGTCTTCAATAATCAGTACCTGCCTTATATATATCCTGCATAATAACATTCATATATATCTAGACAATAGTGTTAGTATATAAGTTATAATAAAATAAGTTACAAAGGTTGTTGTCATCAAAACCACTATCTCCAGTTCCTAACAAAATCTCATGATCTCTCTCATCCTTAGAATATATCAAAATGTCATCAATGAATAACAACACAAACCTATCTAAGTGCTTTCGGAAAATCTAGTTCATCAAATCCACAAAGAAAGTAGGCACATTAGTTAACCCGAATGGCACGACTAGCCACTCATACGAACCATATCTTGTTCGATACGCCGTTAAAGGAATATTGTCCTCCGCCACCCTCAATAGATGAAACCCTATTACCAAATCCAACTGGGAAAATACTTTGGTCTACTCAACTGATCAAATAAATCATCAATTCTTGGCAAAGGATACCGATTCTTTAGCGTTTTCTCGTTTAACTTATGATAATCGATACATAATCTCAACGACCCATCCAGTTTCTTCACGAATACCACGGCCGCTCCCCAAGGCAAACTGCTTGGTCTAATAAAACTCTTTCCTTCTAAGTCCATTAGTTGCGCCTTTAACTCCTTCATCTCGGTAGGTGTCATTCTTCTAGGTGGTCTACTCATGGGTTTAGCTCCAGGTACAAGATGAAAATCAATAGCTCGTTTCGATGGTGGTCTTATCACTGGCTCAAAAATATCTGGGAATTCTCTTACAACTAAAACCCGACTTATCTCATCTTCCACCTCCATTGCACCTAATAAAGCACAAACTTCCAAACTCGAATTCTCAACTGAGTATATAATTCGATCACTGCTATTAGGGTGTTTTAATGGTATTTTCCTATCCTGGCAACATACCCTAACATCATATTTGCTCAACCAATCCATACCCGAAATAATTTCAATTCCCACAAAATCAAATACATACAAACTGTAGGCAAATATATGACCTAAAAACTCCAATTCTAACTGGTCACATCTCATCCCAATAGTTGAATAACCACCTATTAGATTTGCAACCCTTAAGGAAGTAACAAGGTATGATGGTTCTAGGTTTAACTTATCTACCAAATATAGTGAGATAAAAGAATGTGATGCACCCATATCAAACAATACTCTAACTGGTATGCTACGAATCAAAAGCATACCTTCCATCACAGACTTTCCTTTGTCCATAGTAGTCGATATCGATGCAGAAGGTTCCAAAGCAAATACCTTTCCTTTATCAACTCAAGCCGGTTTTGAACACTGGTTCTTGTAATGCCTACCTAGTCATACTTGAAACACTTCACATTTTTCTTTTTCGCAACCTTCTTTCCCTTTTCGAACTGACACTCATGAGCAAAGTGCCCTTTCTTGTCACACATAAAGCAAACAAGGTCAGCTTTTCCTTTCTTGGTAGCTCCACCTTTTTTAGCTCACTTCTTCTTAAAGAACTTCCTCTTCTTACTCTGAAAACCTTGACTCTTCACCGACTTCTCCTTTCCAAAAGTTGAAAGCATTTCCTCATTCCATATCACCATCTCCACCACTTTACCACTACATTACTTGGATCTTGGAGATGTGGCATTGTTGCTTTAGCGATTTCAGGCTTCAAATCGGATAAACTTCTCATTCCTTTTAACCACGGTGTCGACGGTAGCATATCCACACCTAGACAGCTCATCAAACTTAGTAGCATATTCCAACATCTACATTTCCCCTTGCTCCAATTCCAACTTCCTAAGCAAGATTGACTTGGCTACTTCAGATAAGAACCTCTTCTCAAATCTCCTACAAAATTCAGACAAAGTCAATTCCTCTTCTGGTACACTTACGATCACACCATTCTACCAGTACAGTGCTGCACCCTGCAACTGCTTGGAAACCAATTTCCTTTTCAACTCATTGTTCAACCCTAGATCAACAAAAATCCTCACACAATGCAATAACCAGTTATCTATTTCAATAGCATCCTCAATTCCAAGAAAAGGCTTTCCTCCAAGACTAGTATAATCATGGTTCAGCTTGGCATAGTTATTGCCAACTGGCACCACGGGATTAGCTCCTCCCGCATCAGCAACATTCCCTCTTGCCAAACCAGTAGTAGCTTCAACTTACATTATGTTGATAAAAAACTGGCACATGGTCCCCAAATCTACTGGTGGGGTTCCAGCACCTACCTTGGCATTTGCATTTGGGTTAGTATTTGCCTACCGACCTTGGTTCCTTTTGGTATTGGGTCAAACATTTTCATTTGTTGTAGTGATTCCACCACCTAGATTCATTCTTTTGTTTCTTACTTATCTTACATTCTCGTAATCTGCATATGAGCCTTAATAAGATAACAGGAATGGTCTAAGAGAGAGGGGAGAATACATACTTATATATAGCAAATACACGTATGTTACTATAGCGTTATCCCATACCCCAATCTTATTCTCTGATTCATTGGATTATGTTTCCAAAATCTTTTAAGTTTTACATAAACATATGCTATGATACCAAATTGTAACATCCTCCATTTTAAGGCCCGAAACTAAGCGCTATGGATGCTACAGACATCCATAGTTTTAATTTATGATGACAAAATGCAGCTATGTTAATCATATATAACATCAGAAGCACATAAATAAGACAAATTTTCAAACATCGTTCATTAATCGAACTTTCATTACATTTCAGAAATAAGATTTTCACATTCATTACATAATCCCATTCATTGCCCACATTCAAAGAAGATATAATAATTACAAAATACTCCAAGAGTGACATATGAAGATGCCCCCTTAGTTGATCAAAGTTTAATACTTGGCAGTTATAAATTCTGTCATTAGATCCATTAAATAAGAAACCAAACAACAGAAAATAAAAGCTCCTAGTAATAGCTAGCTTGCGTCCTACGCATCTCCGAAAGCTTATTCGTCTAACTTGAAAATCCCTACTCCCAATCTACTCAAATGAGTACCCAAGAGTTTAAGGGGAAAAACAAAATCTTCAGGTTAGATGAAAAGTCTGGTGTGAATAATAACATTTCATCCCGAACCAAATAGATATCTAGTGTGACCATGCCACTGAGCGAAATGGGTTTTCCCTCACTAGTATCCTATCCAAAATATTTCAACAATAGTCATGCACCTGCAACCATAATGATTAGAACAACATAACATAATCTTATGCAGGTATGCAATGTGGGAAAGTCTAAAACGTCTATCGATTTTAGGATTATATCTACCCTAAGTCCACCCATTCTTACAAAACTGACTATTTGTCTCAGCTCGTAGTTTTCCTAGGGTCACAATGAACCTATCAGTTTTCATGGGCTGACTAATAACATGTCAAAATTCTTAGGGACAACCTGTCCTAAATCATAGTTTTCATGGGATCACTAAGAACCTAATTGCTTCCATCAATAACACTTTCCAACCATAGTTTTCATGGGATCACTATGAACCTATTAGCTTCTACCAATAACACACTCATTATCTTCATGGGATCACTATAAACCCATTTGGCTTCTACCAATAACATTTGTCAAACCATACTTTTCATGGGATCATTATAAACATATTGGGATTCTCTAACAAGATTACTCGAGCCATAGTTTTCGTGGGAAGACTATGAACCTATTGGAACCTTCTAATATCATATCTCAAATTATAATCTTTTAATCAGTTTGGGCATCCTGCACCCTTGATCTACCTGATCTCCTAGATGCAATTCTACTCTCTCAGGCATTAAATTTGACTATACCTACTATTGGATCAACCTAACTAGTTATTATGCCCTTAATTATCCCCAAAATGCATTTATGGGTCATGATGATGTGAGTATGACAATAATAATCATGAAAAATAAACTGATCAAGTAATAATAAGAACATATAAAATCCATCATTCAATTATGTTCAATTGATGGCATAGGCATCATATAATTACTTAATCTTAAGTAATAACTCCCTTTGGTGATTTCATATCAAATCTTGGGCTAAACAATAATTTATTCCTTGAAAACCTTTATCGTCATATATGATTAATCCCATAAATTCAAATTTAAAATAAGGAAAATATAGCCCATTACTATATCAATTTCTCATGCTAATTTATAATCCATTTTAATACTACTATGTATACGGTTGGCATAAATATGAGGATGCCACATCTCTTCTTTATAGGGCATAACGCCATAAGTTAAAATATGTTCGTCATTGAAAAATTGAGGCATCAATATGACCGACATGGCACGTTGCATCCCTTCATATAAAAACTTTAAGAAAAATTCTAATTTGTAAAATCATTAGGCTATAACGTCGAAATTTCATGTATACCGACATTGATGACATAGGGCATCAATGTTACAAAACTATTGATATCGGGTGCTTTAAAAACAGTAAGATCGACATTAATGACCTTCCACATCAATGCCTTAAAATAGTTGATATTGATTTCATTAAAATAAGCTAATATGTCACTATAGTAAAAATGCAAAAATTGATAATAGGTGGCATCATTGCCATTTTATATCGATGTCGGAAGTATATATGTACAAGCAGCATCATTGCCATATTACTTTTATCTCGTAAGTAATACTAGCGGCATCACTGCCTAAAGTAATTAATGTGAAAACAATACTTGCGGCATTACTACCTTAAGCTATGGTGTCAATAGGAAGCATGCGGCATCATTTAAAACCATGGTGAAAACTTGCTGCATCAATGTCGTATGTTATAGATTTCAAAACAAAGAAACAAAGGAGGTCGGCATAGTTCTAGTATGTTATGAGATTACCTATGTCGACATTGATTCAATGTTGTAGGCCGTATAATATAAGACTTTAACCTGAACAGATTCATTCCATACCAACTTAGTTGATATCGTATACGTCCATTCCCATTAATGTCGCTGGGGTTCGGCATAAACATTGGCAACATGGCAATATCGTAATTATCATAAAAACTGTTGTATTTCTATTAAAAGCAATTACTATTCACCAACTCTTAATTCTTATCAATTGTCTATTGGTTTAGAAATAATCTTTACCTATTCAAAAACACTACCGCAACCTATTTACCTTCTCAAAATACATTTCGCACTCCTTAATCAATATTAATTATTTAGTATTAATTATAAGCTTCTTCGGCTTATTAAATTCATAATAAATCATAACTGCATGGGAAAAATCCCCAAAATTCACCAAAATTATAATTTACTATTCTTTATCATATAAAAATTTCGATACCAAAATCCTTATTTAATTATTTTTAATAATTAAAACCCAAAATAAATGCCCTTTCCTCCTTTGGAAATTCATAAAATATTCCCATTAATTTGGAAAATTATGAAATTAAAAACTCATCTCGAAAATAGTATTTTACACAACATATCAAAATTTTGAATCATTAGGAGATCAAAAATTTAGGTTTTACCCTTAAAACCTATTAAATCAATTCCATAAAAATTCCCATAATTCTTTATTGAATACAATGATATAACCAATACAAACATAACATATTAACTCAATCAATTCGGATTTAGATCATAAATCTGAAATAAACATGAAAACTTGATATGGATACTATTATTCACCTTAGATTAGATAATGGAGTTGAGATTTGATGGAAAATGATTTTCCTAGCTTTTCCTTTAATTTGCTTTAGTTTTCCTCTTCTAATCTTCCTTAGTAATGACCGACCTTGCTTAAGTATTTCTTTAGATTGTTTTGTAAAAATGAGAAACAAATGAGAAGGTGGGGATTCAAGGGATAAAAGGAAGATCTATTTCTATTTTGCCCTTCTCATTTATTCTTTCCTGTAACGACCCAGAATTTTGATCATTTAATTATGAATATTTAATTAATTTTAATTATTAAAATATTGGTTTTAAAAAGTTAATAACTTGAATTCAAATATAGGGATTGTTTAAATTATTTGAATTGTGAATTAAAACATGATTAGTGATTTAAATATTTGGATTTTAAATTAAATGTTAATTTTATGGATTAAATGGACTTGTTTAACTCCTTTTAAATCAATCAATAGTAAACGCTGAATTCATTTTGTAAATTTAATTACAATAATAAATGGTTCGATAAATAATTAGAAAATAAATTATTATTTTTACGACTCGATTACTATTGACGTATTTTTTATTTTATTTAAATGACTTTTCCAAAAAAATTAATTTGAAAAATCTTGAAATTATTTGCTTGATGATTTATCGGCAAAAGATAGTGTTTTGGGATTTTCCATATCCAATAACCAGTGTATATTATTAATTTTTTGGGGTCGTGTTGCTGTTCTGAATACGACCGTATTTTTGTTTTATCCGTTGTAGCCCTATACGCGAACGAAAATCTATGTTGCGAGATGTCGATAAATTGAAATAAATATAATCCAACCTAATATTTTCTTCCATCTGCCTCATTCTTGTCTACCCTGTACACTCCCATTCCTTTTCATCTGATAAAAAATAGTACCAATGTGATGCCTAAAAATCAAAACAAGAAAGTATCCCAAACTTTAAAATCCAAAATATATTTGAATACTCCACTAAAAATTGTAAAAACGTAGGTTCCTAGGATTTGTATGAAGAAGATCTTCAATCTGGTACTGGTTTTAAGGGGTGTGATCATAGTTGAGGGGGTAGGTGTATTGGCATTGAGATTAAGGCTTGGTATTGTAGGCGATCTAGACAATGATTTTGAAAATGGAGATTAGATCTAGGTTTCTCTTGCCGAAGAGTTTCGAGGCCTGAAGATTGGAATTACATGGTCGTACAGGGTGAAAAGTGACCGTGCTTGTTCGCATTCGACCTAGAACATCGCATTTTACAAGTGATCATCGAACACTTTGGTGTTGGGATGGTCGAGAAGAGCTCTGAAGGGCGACACATAAGCGAAGGCAGTTTGCATTTTCATTTAGCGGTGATGGAGTTATCTTGGTTGGAAGTCTTGGCATAATGGGTTTCTTGTATAGACATGTGCACGGTTGTACAGTAGCATAAGAGGGAGGGAAGACAGATTATGGGTAATTTGTAATTTTAAATGTAATATGGGTTTAATTTTATTTTAGAAATTTAAAAGCTTATAAAACGTATAACTTTCTCATGCAAGGTCCAAATTGAACGCGGTCAGGCGCATTAGTTCATAATGACGTTATCTAAGTTAGGAATTGGATTGGTGGAGATTAGAGCTTGTAGAATTTCAAGTTAAAGCTTTTTGAATTTAGATGGAACTGAAATGCTTCGACGATAACAGGAATTTCGGTGATTTAAACTCACTTTTTTGGTTAATTAGTATGTTATGTAGTGGATAAAAATTATTTATTGCATGCTTGGATGTTTTATCTACTAGTTGTTTGGTTTTGATAAATGATCATTTTTGAAAATGGCGGTAAATATAAAGTGATAAAAAAATACCGAATTAAAATAATTATGCTATTTAAATAATAATGTAGTATATTTAAGTATATGCTTTGGTGTTATCTATTTGGCGAAATAAATACCGTCTAATAATAAATGGAAGAGTTTACTTAGAATGACATTCATTTAGCGGAACAAATTCCTTTTCTTCTATTAAATTAATTTGGACATTCATTTAAGTGCCAGTTGATTTATACTGAATAAGTGATGTGTTAACAATTGATTGTTAATTATGAATTTGGTTTACATATATGTCTTCTTATGTAAATATCTGTAATTTAACTTGGAATGTTAAATTGAATTTAGTGGTAGCTTGTTTAAGTACCATTGTGGTCTCTAAGCCTCTTTCTTGATTTGGAAAGTTATGGATTTAAAGTAACTTCAAATTTTATAATTTGAAGTAGAATGTTTTTGCTTAATTATTATTTTACAAAGTGTTTTGTAAAATTATTTCTTTAGTAAAGTTAATTATCATATTTATAATGTTTTAAAATTAATTATTTTAATTATGTTATTTAAAGATAATTTATTACTTATTAAGGTTGTTTAAAGAAAATAAATTATTTTATTATTGTTTATTTAAAGCTGGATAATTATTTTATTAGTAATATTGTTTGGAAGTTAATTAATTATATTTTAAAGGTTGTTTAAAGTTATTTTATTATAATAAATTATTTAAAATGTTTTAAAAGTTAATTATTATATTATTTAAAATGTTTTAAATATTATTATTATATTATTTTAAAATGTTTAAATTTATCTTTATGATGGTAAAGTTTTTATCTATCATAATTAAATAATTAATTTTTAAAAAAGGATTTCTTTTATAAAATTGATTTATTTAAAGGAGTTTATAAATTTGAAAAAGGTTTATAAATGGTTCAGTGATTTGAAAGGGAAGTTTATAAATTGTTTTTCGTGATTTATAAAAGAGTATTTTATAAATAGAGTTAGAGATTTATAAAAGGGTATTTTATAAATAGATTTTTGAGATTAAAAAAAATGGAGTTTTATAAATGATTTGAAATTTTATAAATGATTTGAAGATTTATCAATGAAGTTTTATAATAAACTTGGAGAGTTATAAAAGAAGTTGATAAAGGGATTTGGGATTTATAAAGGGGATATTTATAAATAAAAGAGGTTTATAAAAAAGGAATGGTATTTTGGGTTATTTATATCTTAATTTTAGTAATATTTGGGTTTGATCATTTTAATATGATTTTGAAACAGAAAATATCTCTAAGTGTTTAGTGAATATACTTATACTATTTTATAAGTATGCAAAAAAGTTTTCCAAGTTTTAAAAGGAATGGTTTGTGAATGTACTTATTTCGATGAGAAAAGTAAATGAATATTTTGATAAATATTCCGGAAAGAGATTTTTATAATGGAAGTTTAATTAAATTAGGCTTGGTGGTTTCCATGGGAAATGTGATCTTTGTTTGAATGTTTGTTTATTTGATAGTTAAATAACCGACTATCAAATCTTGGCCTAAATATGTAATCCTTTTTAATTTTAGTGGTAGGGAAGCAATTCCCTACTTAACACCGAAGGATTTTAACTCTGAAAATATCTAGGAGAAACACGAGAATTATATGGTACGGTTACCGCCGATGGTGCTATATTATACGTATAAACTCGTTTTCTTCTTCTAGGAAAAATGATGAGGAAAACCATCCACCTAAACGGTTAGCGGTTAATTCCCGCTCTTATGTATTATCAGATTATTTCCTAAAGAACAAGTATTGAGCATTTCGAAAATTCAGCGATTGGTTTTTGGGCGTCCGGTAAGCAAGGGAGTGTACTCATATGAGATGACTCATACTGTAACTACTCCAAAAACTATATATGGTTCTATGGAGGAGTTTCGTGATCTATTTAGATTTTGGAATCCATGTATGGTTCCATGACCCGTTGAAGTGTGGGAATTCATGTGTGATTCTATTATATATTTTGGTGGTAATGCGTGAGCTGGAATGCTGGATGTAGCCTCACCAACGGTAATGTCTAAAACCAAAGATAGGATGCATGGCCAGGGGTTTAGCTAACCCATAAGGGTGCAATCGTCTCCTTTCTAGAGTTACCTACAGTTTTTATGCATGCATGGAGCGATGCATTTAGCCCATGCATGGCCAGCTATGTATTTCCTATTGTACATCACTACAGATGTATTATTGCTTTGGAAGGATAACTCTGATCCTTATAGAGGAGGATTATTGTTGAAGTACTAAGGGTACCTCTATGGAATCCGATACAATTAGCGAACGTGCCTTAGCGATTTTTAATTATATTCCTAGTATTGTTGTGATGTACACTCACGAGCAACAATGTTACTTGATTAGTATTACTTTCACCCTTCGACATTATTATAATATCTTTAGATTTTCTAATATAAATGGTTTGGTTATCGTAAGGTAAAAACCCATTCGTGTTTATGTGCGGGTGGTCTTACGAGATATATTTATTTGAAAAGTTTATAACTTCAAAAATCCATTTGAGATGTCTTTTTCTCATGCTGGTTTACCAGACTGATCTGGGTGTTATTTTATTATAATGCTCGGGTAAGACCAAGTATATTACAGGTCTAATTTGGATCCTTGGAGCTTCAGGAAACGAGCTGGAGGCTTCTGAGATGTAGTCTCATATCTTTTTATTCCGTTTCATTGGTTGTTTAAAATTATCAGCAATTGTGAGGACAAATTATTATAACTGTCCGGACTGATGATTAGTGATTTATGCACTCTGATTTGATGTATGTATATTACAGTTTTCTTTTCTTGTAAAGATCTGTTGTATATTATATGTTACTCGTCACGTTATGAGATTTCGTTTTGTCTTTTCTTTCTTTTTCCCCAACAATCTGTCTTTTCGGCACTTGTATGCTCAGCACGTTAATACCGTGGATGTATTAGTGTCGACTTTTTAGGGTCAAAAAAGGCGTGTCGTTGCATGTGGTATCAGAGCTTAGATTGAGCGAACACCTAGGCTTTGGTGGGGTTAACTCATTTGAGATAGGATAAGTGAGACCCTAGAATGAGTTAAGTGTATATATATACGAGAGCACATATTTTTCAGTGCTATAAAATGTTTCATATTGTGCTGATTTATCTATTGAGTAGTTTAAAAATTCTAGTCGAGAAGTGGGATGCGATGATACCGATCGCGGTTTCTAAACACTTGAACTAGGCAAACTGATAGAGTATTGTTTTAAAATTGGTAAATGAAATAATTTTACCAAGGATTATATTTTTTATATATAACGGGATAATTTTCATAAAATAAGTATAGTTATTTTTTATGTGTTTGTTTGTTAGGAAATGATAATATTCAATTATTATCATTTATTGTTTGATTAGTCATGCTCACCCAGTTAGAAGCATTGGTTATTATTTGTTGATTGAGTAGTTATCCCCAACCAGTTTATGGGCATTGACTATTATGGCTGTTTAGGAGCAGTTCTATCCTTTTTTCTTGCATGGGTTGGGTAAATAGTAATTGTGGGAACATTGAAATGTACACCTTATGAATTAGTTTCACAATTTGACTATAAGGCGTTCGGTGATAACGTTGGTTAAAATTTTAATTTTAATAAAAGCTGTTTAATATAATCTAAATAAAGATATAGATTTGTGAAATGATTTTATATAAGAAAATGAATATATAAATACGATTAAGAAATGTGGTTTATAAATAAAAAGGATTTAAGCTGATAATCTGAGAATTTAATACCGGTGTTTTTGGATATGGTTTTTCCAAATTTTAGAAGAAATAATAATAGTATTATTTGGAAGAATTTTTGAAGAAAAATATTCTTTTTAAAAGGATTTTGAAGGAGATAGAAAGCATCGAACTCACTTCGGTTGTTGGAAAATAATTCCGCTGATGACTGTAGCATCATTGGTGTCCATTTTCAAGTTTCCAAGTAAGGGATTGCTACCATAGTGATTTGCCACAGATGTTTTGTTTTGGTAAAATGAGTTTGTTTTAGATTCCAAAATGTATGGTTTGATATGTGAGAAATGCGGATTACTGATCTTAAGGCTAGAATTAACACTAGAGGGGGGTGAATAATGTTTTAAGGAATTACTAATTCTTTTTGAGTTTATATTAATTTGAACACAAATGTATGCAATATTCAGACATAAATATGATCACAGAATCAAACACAGATGCAGATATAAAGTAACAATAAAGGAAAGAACACACCGGATTTTATACTGGTTCAGAGTTACCCTACATCCAGTCCCGCAACACAAGTACGGATTTCCTTTCAAAATCAATTCTTACAATTACACCCTCGATTTCAAGGCCACGAGGTACACCGCTCCAGATTCACAATCCTTTGGGTAGAGATACTTGATTTTACGGGCAACAAGTTCACCCGATTGATTTTCCATGCTACAATCACACCTTTTCTCGCTCGATTGAATACAAAGAAGTCTATAACTCTGAATAGCACTGGGATCTTGTTGAGATAGTGATAGAGAATCAAACCAGAGATGATCTAGTTAGATTCAATGGTGATTTCGGCAGAGTAATGGTAAAAATGTATATAAAGAAATGTGGAAGAAGAAGAGGAGTGAAATTAGAGAAAATATAATTGCAAATTCGTTGAAAACAGCCCCTATTTATAGTAGAACAACAGCCATGTCCATTCGTGAAAGGATATGACGAATAGACACTTCCTTTGAAATTTCAAACTTTTGAAATAAACTGTCACCTTGTCGACAAGGGTTCCTTGGGGTTGTCGACATGCCTAAGTTATTTTTGGTAATTTGTTTTTCTTTGAAAATAACTTCTATCTTGTATTAAAACTATTTTAAACTTTATAAATATACTTAACTATAGTTAAAATACATAAATAAGTATAGAGAATAATATTTTGGTATATATAAAATTTTACTATAATTTTATATTTAAATCTAAGTATAAATATTAAAATTTAAATATATTATTAATTATAAGATAGTTTAAAACCAAGGATAATTTGATATTGAAAATAAAGATTATTTTGAGGCTAAAAGTATTTAAAACCAGGATAGATGTTTTTGATTTAAAAAGGAAGATTTTGAAACCATTTTGAAAACAGGATATAATTTTGTAAAACATTTGAATAAAAGTTAGTGGATACAAAACAATGTTCCACTAGATTTTTCGTAGGTTCCATCCTACTTAGGGTTCCATCCCTTTAACGGGCTCGAAGTGGATTCCATTCCACGAATAAAATGGATTTTAAGATGTCAGTGCTTTTCTAGGAGTTTTAACAAAATTCCTAACTAAATTACTTATCTTGAAACCTTGAAGTCTTGATAATCTTGATACTCATGAGTTTTGAATCTTGATATCTTCGATCTTGAGTTAATCAGTTCTTGAATCTCTATACTGTACAGTCTTCATTCTTGGTACCTACATGTTTATATCCTGCATATACATATATATATATATATATATCTAAACTATAATGTTAGTATTTATATTTTATAACAAGTCCTAAGGTTGTTGTCATCAAAAACATCCTTCTTAAGGACTAATAATCTCCCCCTTTTTGATGATGACAACCTATGTTTATAAAATATACTTCTCCTTCTCAATAACTCCCCATAAAACTAATAACCCCCCTTAATCTATACCTAACTATCTTATTTTATAATTCTCCCCCTTTGTCATCAACAAAACCATCCTAAAACCATAAAACTACAAAACTCCCCCTTAAACTAATACTAGAACAAAGTATAGTAAATGGAATGTGAAATACATTAACATAATTATATTATAATTAATACACAAATATGTATAAATATATTTCAGACAATCCAATCAACACGCACATCAAATCCAATCATGTCAAACAAGTCAAACAAATCAATCAAGTCAATCAAGTCAATCAAGTCAATCAATTCAAAAATTAATAACTCTATACTATAAGACAATAATATAAACTCCCCCTAAATAAAATACACTTGTTATGTGTACATGTATGCAATATGTAGTTTGTAATGCAGTATGAAATGTATGACATATGCAATGTAGCATGAGATGATATGCAGAATGAAGTGCAACTTATGATGCAAATGATTATGATATTTCATGCATTGTAATTTATGATGTAATATGCAATGAAATGTGATATGAAATAAAATGATAACGAAGTAAAAATAATAATATGCAGAATGATATGATGATATATATACTATTGTAAGAGATATTCAGATTATAAGATAAACATGAGTGATAAGTAATATCTAAATGACAAGCATATATATATATATATATGTGTGTGTGTGTGTGTGTGTGTGTATGTATGTATGTGCGTATACATATATCAAACTATTTATTATAAATCACTTCAACCTAACAATGGTAATACACACCAATTACAAGACTTAGGTTAAGGAAACTTATGAATGGGACTGAAAGAGTAGTAAAGATAAGAGTTTAAAGGTAATAAATGATATTAAAACTATAGCATATTCATGAAAGGTAGTAATCAAACTCAATATCAAAATCAAATTGCTAAGAAATATGGATTTAAACTATATATATATGATCAATATGGTTTTTAATACCATCCTTATTTAATTTCTTTAAAATAATTTTTTTTAACTTGATTGTTTTTTAAGAATCCAAACTTCCATGTTTATAAAATACTTAACTTACTAATTAAAACCTATATATTAAATTATTATTGATTAAAATATTTAGAAACATGTTTAAACACCTTTTAAATTAAAAAAATTATCATAATGAAATATTAAATAAAATAACAAAGATTGAAAAACTAAAATAAACATGTGTTATATTAAGGCCTATTACATTAAAAATTTTAGTTAATTATTAAAAAATATTTAAACATGAAATTAATTTTAAAATATTCTAATATAAGTTAGAAAATAACTCTAAAAAGAATAGAGAAAAATGCTTAATTTAAATATCATTTTTACGTAGTTTAAAGTTTCAAATAGAAAAGACAGCATTTACCGAATGCTATAAAAAGTTTTTGCAGTAAAATATATTCAAAACATTATAAAACAGAAACTGCAGCATTTAACAAATGTTGTGAAAAGGTTCTGAAACACTACAGCATTTCATAGCACAGTAATGCTATAAAAACGAATTTGCAGTGCTTAAAAAACAACGTTAATAGAAGCAAAGACAGCATTTCAAAAATGCTATCTAAAATTCTGGGCCTGTTTTTAACATGATTTTGCACTAATTTTACGACTAGATTTTAACATGTAAATAATTGATTTTTGACCCAATTTTTTATAGTAGTTAATATAATTAAAGTAAATAAAAAACATAAAGAAAAATAATGAAAAAAAATATGTGTAAAGATAGTTGGCATTATGCATGTAAAAATGCTTTTATTAAAGAACAAGTGTAATGACACGTGTCATTTTGCATGTATATCACTATCTATTTATATGACAAGTGTCATGTGATGTGGCGCAATCTTATTAAATGAAGAAATATATAAATAGAGCCTTATTCTATCATTTTAAATTCATTCTATTAATTTCTTAAAGACATAAAATTAGTATCTTAAAAGAAATAAAGTACGAGAAGTAAAAACAGCATTAGAAAAGTTGAAATCACGAATGAAGATATGCTTTTCTACTTAGTATAGTTGTAATAAATTAGTAGTAAGATTTTATTTGAAAGGAAACACATTTTAAAAGACATTAAAAAAATTTAGACTGGTATATCGATGTGTATACCATGGTGTGTCGATATATGGACCAAAATATCAAAACTTATAAAAGAGATAAATTTCTATACCTAACTAAATGCATAAATATATATTCCTAAATGCAGTAATAAAGATGAAATAATAGTAAAGCTACCACTTTTTGCACTCCTCTATCTTTCTAACTTTGTTGTTCTTCCATTGTCGTGAACCACACATTTATATCTTTCAGAATTTGACAACAAGATCTGTTCTATTGCGACGGGCTTGTTTTTCTGATCATCGTAGTTTATTCATTTGCTGACTTTGAAGACCGTATGAGAAAGATACAGATGATTTAGTAGATTGACCAACTTGGTGCTAAAACTTTGAATTTGAATTTTGAATGAATGGACACTTCAACCACTATAAATAGGCCCAACAGTCATCACTTTTCATAAAACTTTCTCTTCTTTTTCTTCTTCCCGTTTTTCTATTTACTATAAAACTTCTAGAAGGCGTATCTTCTTCGTTTCTTAACGGAATTGGATGAAACGAGCGGCAAATCAAAGAGGAAGGCAAGGGCTAAGATCTAGTAATAAATTGGTGATGAATTTGGATGGTATTGTGGTACAACAGGCCGAACAGTAAGAGAAATGCAGGAAATCCCGTACACAGTTTTCAGTTTTGAATAGCCAACTTCAAACTGTCATATCTCACTCAATTTTGATCCAAATTTGATGATCCACCCATCAAAACGACCGTGAGAACAAGAAATACAATCTGGAAAAGGAGTTGGGACAAAATACTCAAATATCTGAATGCAATTTGAAGAATACCATTGACAGTTTTGCTTTCTTTTTCTCTTTGTTCACCAAAACTTCATTTGACCATAACTTGGTCATTTCTTGACGGATTCACACGAAACCGGTGACATTGTGAAGCAGATGGAGAGAAGTATAGTATCAAATAAAGTTGTAGATGAGAATCAAAAGTTTTGTATTTATTTGGTACCCATTTCATTGTCGATTGTCATTATATATCCATTAGTTCTTCTTGATCGATGAATGATTATGTGGTATCTTTTAACCAACAGTCATCAGACATAACTCTTCTTTTGCAAAATAACATAACCTTTTAAAGAATCAAATGACTTTTCAAAATAACTAAATATAGTTTTAAACAACAAGATCATGATGATTCTATGACATATTCATATGAAAATAGTGTTAATAATTTTAAAAAATATTGCCATTCTAAAAAATTTCAAAAATCAGATTTTGAGAATTTTGAAAACCTACGCTCTGATACCAAATGTGAGAAATGCGGATTACGGATCTTAAGGCTAGAATTAACGCTAGAGGAGGGGTGAATAGTGTTTTAAGGAATTACTAATTCTTTTTGAGTTTATATTAATTTGAACACAAATGTATGCAATATTCAGACACAGATATGATCATAGAATCAAACACAGATGTAGATATAAAGTAAAAGCAATAAAGGAAAGAACACACTGGATTTTATACTAGTTTGGAGTTACCCTACATCCAGTCCCGCAACACAAGTACGGATTTCCTTTCAAAATCAATTCTTACAATTACATCCTCAATTTCAAGGCCACGAGTTACACCGCTCCAGATTCACAATCCTCTGGGTAGAGATACTTGATTTTACGAGCAACAAGTTCACCCGATTGATTTTCCAGGCTGCAATCACACCTTTTCTCGCTCGATTGAATACAAAGAAGTCTATAACTCTGAATAGCACTGGGATCTTGTTGAGATAGTAATAGAGAATCAAACCAGAGATGATCTAGTTAGATTCAATGGTGATTTCGGCAGAGTAATGGTAAAAATGTATATAGAGAAATGTGGAAGAAGAGGAGTGAAATTAGAGAAAATATAATTGCAAATTCGTTTAAAACAGCCCCTATTTATAGTAGAACAACAGCCATGTCCATTCGTGAAAGGATATGACGAATAGACACTTCCTTTGAAATTCAAACTTTTGAAATAAACTGTCACCTTGTCGACAAGGGTTCCTTGGGGTTGTCGACAGGCCTAAGTTATTTTTGGTAATTTGTTTTTCTTTGAAAATAACTTCTATCTTGTATTAAAACTATTTTAAACTTTATAAATATACTTAACTATAGTTAAAATACATAAATAAGTATAGAGAATAATATTTTGGTATATATAAAATTTTACTATAATTTTATATTTAAATCTAAGTATAAATATTAAAATTTAAATATATTATTAATTAAAAGATAGTTTAAAACCAAGGATAATTTGATATTGAAAATAAAGATTATTTTGAGGCTAAAAGTATTTAAAACCAGGATAGATGTTTTTGATTTAAAAAGGAAGATTTTGAAATCATTTTGAAAACAAGATATAATTTTGTAAAACATTTGAATAAAAGTTAGTGGATACAAAACAATGTTCCACTAGATTTTTTGTAGGTTCCATCCTACTTAGGGTTCCATCCCTTTAACGGGCTCGAAATGGATTCCATTCCACGAATAAAATGGATTTTAAGATGTCAGTGCTTTTCTAGGAGTTTTAACAAAATTCCTAACTAAATTACTTATCTTGAAATCTTGAAGTCTTGATAATCTTGATACTCATGAATCTTGAATCTTGATATCTTCGATCTTGAGTTCATCAGTTCTTGAATCTCTATACTGTACAGTCTTCATTCTTGGTACCTACATGTTTATATCCTGCATATATATATATATATATCTAAACTATAATGTTAGTATTTATATTTTATAACAAGTCCTAAGGTTGTTGCCATCAAAACCATCCTTCTCAAGGACTAACATGATGTACAAGGGATATATGTATATTATTATGTCAAAATTATTTGAAATAAAAAATACCGGATGGATAATTATTAAATTTTCAGTTAAATAATATTATATGGACCCAAGTATTCTATGCATTAGAATAATTTGGTTTGTGCATCTCGTTTTGAGGTGTTGCTTGGCAATTTTCATTTATGAAAATAAAAGGGGATTTTTGACGATTTTGGATAGTCGAAAAATCCTAAATGGATATTGAAATTTTAGCTAAGTGTTTTTGTTAAAATTATAAGAAGATAAGTTTTACTAACTTATAAATTTGGGAAATAATAAGTTAAAACAAAATTTGAATTTGTTGAACATCCTGGTTAAATAAGACAAATATGAAATTTGTATATATACTCTTAAATTGTAGCGGAGTGTTATAAAGATATGGACTTAAGTTTAAAATAGATAATAAGCCTAAGTATGCTTTATAAAATGATTATAATAAACTTAAGTATGAAAGGGGTTTAAAGGACGAAGTTGTGGATTTTTGAAATGTGTATGAACTTAAGTTTTAAAGCAATTGAATTAACATACGTGTGTTTTATAAATTGAGCTATAAGATGAAATTTAACTTTAGTAAAGATAAATGAAATGGTTTTATGAAATAGTTCATAAATGATTTTAGTATTAAAGGAAATATACTATAAGTATATGAATGGGTTTCGAATTGAAAAGGAAATTGGTGTAATTTGAAAACCAATTGGAATAAATACGTAAGATGTACGTAGATCATTTTATTCGCATGACAATTTTTGTTCTGGATTAAGCATATGATTTCGAGGTGATTTACACCCGTCCGAGTTAGGATTTTTCACTCAATTCTTATCGGTGAACACTAGATACAGATATTTGATATGATTTCGAAGTTTTCTACCATAGTCGATGTCTATATAAGGAGAATGGAGGTATCTAATCAAGGAACCGGATCAGAGTCCGCGCTAGAAGGATTGAGTGAGCGATATTAGTTCGGAAGTGAAATATGTGATCGAGTGAGCGATTGAATTTGATATTGCATAGATGACATATGTACATCATACGGGCTTTAATAAATTGTAAGCTGTTGGCATTAGAAAAATGCAAATTATATGGCTATGAATTGTTTGGTTGGATATTATTTGTATGTGAGACAAAGGTTCCATGACAGCAAAGGCTAGTTTGATGCTTTTTGTTTCATGAGTGGAATTAGTTGCTCGACAAATAGATACGTGTTTAAATTGTTGTTTGGTTGATGGCTTTATGTCCCAGATATGGGAAGCCAATGGGCTTTTGTTTTCTTTTGGTTGGTTAGGGCCCGTAGTGCAATTTGTATTTTTCCGATCGAGCCGCGCAAAAGAGACGTTGCCGAAATTTTTCATGACTTTAAAAGACTCAGAGATTTAATAATCCATTCCAACTAATTGATTTTGAAACATAATGGGTTTGGAGGCATTTTCCTTACCTTGGCAATTTCGGAATGAAATTCATTTAGGGGAGGAGAATGTAACGACTTGGAATTTTAGTCATTTTATGAATATTTAATTAATTTTAAATATTGAAATATTGGTTTTAAAAAGTTAATAGCTTGAATTCAAATATAGGGATGTTTCAATTATTTGAATTGTGAATTAATACGTGAATAGTGATTTAAGTATTTGGATTTTAAATTGAATATTTATCATATAAATTAAATGGACTTGTTTAACTCCTTTTAAATCGATCAATAGTAAACGGTGAATTCATTTTGTAAATTTAATTACAGTAATAAATGGTTCAATAAATAATTAGAAAATAAATTATTATTTTTATGATTTGTTTTCTATTGACATATTTTT
The DNA here is from genome assembly GCA_030737815.1 of Allium fistulosum. Taxonomy (NCBI): domain Eukaryota; kingdom Viridiplantae; phylum Streptophyta; class Magnoliopsida; order Asparagales; family Amaryllidaceae; genus Allium; species Allium fistulosum. The sequence continues at coordinate 1,088,350,874 of CM060904.1, read as the reverse complement.
AATTTAATTCATTTGATTTTTCCTTAATTTTTAATTTGAAAAATATTGAAATTATTCATTTGACGATTTATCGGTACGATAGTGTTTTTGTGATTTTTCAAAATTCAATAATCAATGTATATTATTATTATTTTGGGGTTGAGTCGCTGTTCTAAGCGTGACCATATTTTTTTTTTATCGATTGCAGCCCCATATGCAAATGAAAATCTGGACAGCGAGATGCTACTAAATTGAAATAAATATAATCAAACATACCACCATATTTCCCAAAAATAAAAACAAGAAAGTAACCCAAACTTTAAAATACAAAATATATTTGAATACTCCACTAAAAATTGTAAAAAAAATGGGTTCCTAGGATTCGTGGGAAGAAAATCTTCAATCTAGTACTGGTTTTAAGGGGTGTGATCATAGTTGAGTGGGTTGGCGTATTGGCAGTGAGATTAGGGCATGGTATTGTAGGCAATTTATGCAATTATTTTGAAAATGGACATTAGATCTAGGTTTCTCTTGCCGAAAGCTTCAAGGCCCGAAGATTGGAAGCATAGGGTCGTATATGGTGAAAATCGACTGTGCTTGTTCACGTTCGACCTAGAACGTTGCATTTTACAGGGGATCGTTGAACACTTTTGTGTGGAGATGGTCGAGAAGAGCTCATGAAGGGGGACGCATAGGCGAAGGCGGTTCGCATTTTCATTGAGCGGTGACGGAGTTATCGTGGTTGGAAATCTCGGCATGGTGGGTTTCTTGTATAGACATGTGTTACCTGAAGATTTGACCAGGCAACTAGGCACTCGGCACTTGCATACCGTTCGGCATTAAGAGCCGTTCGGTATTGTGTATCGTCCGACATTAAGTGTCGTTCGGCATCTATGGTCGTTCGACATTCGAGAGTGTTCGGCATCAGACCTTGTTCGGCATTCGAGAGCGTTCGGTATTCAGGAACGTTCGGCATTCGAGAGTGTTCGGCATACATGGATCGTTCGGTATTCGAGAGTGTTCGGCATACATAGAGCGTTCGGCATACATGGATCGTTCGGCATGGCAGAGTCATTCGGCACTCCATACTGCTCGGCATCCACACCTCATTCGGCACTCCATACTGCTCGGCATCCACACCTCGTTCGGCACTCAACCTCGTTCGGCATAAATCTCGGTCGGCATTCGAGATCGTTCGGCATCCAGAGGTGTTCGACATTCAGAGTTGTTCGGCATCTAGAGATGTTCGACATCCAGAGGCATTCGGCATTCATCCAATCTCGACCGGCTTCGACTATTGCTCAGCCTGCACTCTCCACTCAGCACATCACTTCGTTCGGCATCACTTCGTTCGGCATGATGATATCGTCGGCATCACTTCGTTCGGCATCTATGGTTCGGCACACAGAGCTCACTCTTTTTGGGCTGAGGTATTTAGCTGCCAGGCCCTCCAGGGAAGTCCAACCCATCTTTGTCTATAAATAGAGAGGCAGAGGCATAGTGGAAAGGACCTTTTTTCGAGAACACTGGGGAGACTCTGCCACTTTCAAGACTTGTTCTTTTTACTTAGCAATTGTATTCGAGTAGTTGGTGTACGGATTGTATCTGTAATCAATTATCAAGTAAAGCAATAAAAGATTAACCTCAAAGTGGACGTAGGCAGTTACGCTGAACCACTATAAATCCGGTGTTCTCGTCTTTGCATTCAATTTAGCATATTGTTCTTTGTTTAAATTTACTTTCCTCATTTATCTCTCTACACAATCTTTCTAAATGAGGTTAGTGACCAATTTTGGTGCTAACACTTTGGTGCTTTCACTGAGAATCGAATTCTCAGGCCATAAGGATCTGCTTTGAAGCTACTGGATTGAATAAATCCCCCGAAGGAGATCCGAGTTATTCACAAGACGTCTGTTGATTCTACTCAGAGTTCTTACCCATAACTCTACAATGGGAAGACCACGTACCGGATCAGCCTCTCATAATGCGGACGCCCATGAGACTTCTAGCGTACAACAAGCAGGGCCTAGCAATCAGCAAGCAAATCTAGGTGCAGGGACTACCACCCAGGACAAAATGCAAGTTGTCACCAGAATAGAGTTCAACGACTTGATGAGAGAGCTCAGGGAAAGCAGGAGACAACTTGGAGAGCAGATGCAAGCTAACGCCAACCTTATGGCACAGCTCACTCAACAACAGCATCAGAATGCTGGGGGCAGTCCAGCTCCTTACTCTTCATCAGACAGCTCGACTTCGTCCGATGAACCTCCCAGGCGTAGACGCCGCAAGACTGAAACTACGCAGGCAGGTGCTGCTGTTCGAACAACTGGGGACCATTTACACCTCGGAGACCGTGACCGAGCAGGAATTAGAAACTTAGGAGCTGGAGTGCAGGTGGAGGCTGGACGCTCGGCTCACCAAGATGCCGATGATGCCGAACCTCAAGATGCACGTTTGGCAGATCGCCAGCAGAGGAGGCATCAACCCGATCAATCCCGTAGGACAGACTCCAACCTTCCATCTTCCATAAAAACCCCAGACCTAACAGCTATGATCAGACAGTTGATGAAAGAGAATCAAGGCTTGTCGAATGATGATTGGGGGGTATCCAGGAGTCATACTCCGTTCACAAACACTGTCCTACGGGCTGAGTACCCCAGGAAGTTTAGCATGCCAACTATCCCGGCTTACGAAGGAAAGACTGATCCCAGGCAGCATGTGATGAGGTACGAATGGATGATGGATTCAGCTAGAGCAAATGATGCAACCAAGTGTAGGTTCTTTCCAATAACCCTATCTGGGATCGCTACCATGTGGTTCACCCGACTTCCTCCACGGTCCGTATCCAGTTTTGAGGAGTTGGCGAAGAAATTTATAGAACAATTCAGAATACATACTACTCGTCCAAAGGACGTGATGTCACTATCAAGTGTAATCCAAGCTCCTGGGGAGTCGTTGAAGGAGTATTTACAGAGATTCCATGTTGCGGCTACTGAAGTCAGTAATCCCAATAATCATGCAATTCTTATGGCTGTGATGCGAGGTGTGGATCCAAATTTAGAGTTTGGAGATTGGCTGGCAGGAAAACCTCCGACTACGCTAGAGCGTTTTTACTCAAAGGCACATCAGTTCATAAGAAGAGAGGAAGCCAGGTGGATAAGGCGAGATAAGGCACCGGGGCCTATTCAGGAGTATGTGAAAAGCAACATTGCTGTGAAGCAATCCGGAGACAACTCGGGGAAAGTTCAGGTCAATGTCCAGAACAAGCCCGGGCAGTCTAAGGAATCCGGAGGAAGAAATCAGGGGAAGAAGAGAGAAGTGGGGAAATGGAAGCCTAGAATTCCAACCTACAACAAGTACACCCCACTGAATGCATCTCTTGAAAATTTTTACCTATCAACTTGCAATACCTTTCAGTACAGAAAGCCACGCCCAAAGGAGTCAACCGAAGAACAAAAGCGGACCGAGAAGTATTGCCGCTTTCATGAGACTTATGGGCACAATACTGAAGAGTGCAGGCACCTACACGATGCTATAGAAAAGTTGATTAGGCAGAAAAAGTTACAGGAGTTTGTAAAGAACCCTCAAGAAGGTGGACAGGGAACATCCAATCCCGATCGTGCACCAGCTCCACGTCACCCCGAGGAGCTTGCTTGGACCGTAGGCAGACTAGTTATAAACACGATCATCGACGGACCTCACCCTGCAGATAAGAACTGGCAAGAAATGGAGAAGTATGCTAATTCCCTGAGGCATGCAGACTTTGAGTGTTGTTCTAATGTAGAGGATGGGACCCCTGCTAAACAGCTGCGCATGATGACAGATGATATAGTATTCAGGAGAAGAGATGCTGACCAGGTGGAGGCTCCTACCATTGACCCGATGGTCATACCTACGACAATCGGGCTGGCTTTTGTGAAAATAATTTTGATTGACTGTGGAAGTTCTGTCAATATCATCTTCAAGAAGGCTTATGATCAGATGAAGATGGAGACGAAGGATTTGGAGCCATCTAAAGCTCGTATACATGGCTTTAATGGCGCAGTGACCGATGCAGTGGGGTATGTTGAGTTCTCAGTTGAACTGGGACAAGGTGAATGTAGGAGGGTGTGAATCCTACCTTTCGTAGTTTTGGATGTGGATTCTCCATACAATGTGTTTTTGGGACGACCGGCCCTGGCTGAGTTTAGGGCAACATTGGCCTCGTGGTGTTTGACTTTAAAATTTCCGACTGACAAAGGAGTTGGTGTTGTTCATGGCGACCAGGCGACCGGTCGTGCATGTTATGTGGCTGAGCTCCGAGAGGCCCAGCGAAGGGAGAAAGGAAAGGTTGCGGACAATTCCGTCCGCATTCAGCATACTGACAATTGATAAGTAATGCCCGAGCCTTGGCTCGGGCATGATTCTCGAATCTTCAGAGACATAGATCTGAGAGACGACAATGAGGAACCCAGGGAAGAAAAAGCAGCACCGGCTGAACTGACGATTGACATTTCAGTTAGCCGAGACGATCCATCGCGAGTGTTGAAGATTGGATCACAACTCAGCCCCTCGATGACTAAAGACCTTAGTGATTTCCTCCGAGCGAATCTCGATGTTTTTGCTTGGACACATTCCGACATGTGTGGAATTTCTCCCGCTATTACGAGTCATATGTTGAACATAGACCCCCGAAGTACGTCCCAGTTAAGCAAAAGAGGAGAGGAATGGACCCAGAGAGGTCCGCTGCTCTTAGAGAGGAGGTGGATAAACTCAAAGCCAATGGGTTCGTCCGCGACGTCCTCTACCCTGAATGGGTGTCAAACCCCGTGCTGGTGAAAAAGGCGAACGGGAAATGGAGAACTTGCGTAGATTATTCCGATTTGAACAAAGCATGCCCCAAGGACAGTTTCCCATTACCTAGAATTGATCAGTTGGTCGACTCCACTGTAGGACACGAGTTGTTGTCATTCATGGATGCATACTCGGGGTACAATCAGATCCCGATGCACATTCCGGACCAGGAACACACTGGTTTTATCACAAACGTTGGGCTATATTGCTATGTAGTAATGCCCTTCGGATTGAAAAATGCAGGAGCAACCTATCAGCATTTGGTGAATTGGATGTTTAAAGATCGGATTGGTAGACCGATGGAAGTCTACGTGGATGACATGCTCGTGAAGTCACGACAGTCAAACGACCACATTCGAGACTTAGCAGAGATGTTTGACATACTCAGATATTATGGGATGAAGATCAACCCTCTGAAGTGTTCCTTCGGCGTTGCGTCGGGGAAGTTTTTGGGATTCATTGTTAATGCCCGAGGAATTGAAGCTAACTCGGAAAAGATTCAAGCTATTCGAGATGTACAAGTGCCCAAAACTATAAAACAGGTACAAAGCTTAAATGGAAAGGTGGCTGCGCTGAATCGATTTATATCCAGAGCCACAGACAAGTGCATTCCCTTCTTCGATATATAAAGAAAGGAAAGAGGAATTTCGAATGGACATCCAACTGCGAGGAAGCGTTCCGAGATCTGGTGAGGCATTTGGAGAGTCCTTCAGTGCTGTCGAAACCAGTAGACCACGAAATGCTGTATGTATACTTGGCCGTATCCCCGCATGCTATAAGTGCGGCTTTGGTCCGTAAGGAGGACCGAGTCCAGAAGCCGGTGTATTACGTTAGTAAACGTTTAACGGGGGCGGAAAGAAATTATCCTAAAATTGAGAAATTGGCCTATTGCTTGGCGATTGCATCGCGCAAGCTGCATCCATACTTTCAAGCACACTCAGTCGGTATTTATACCGATTAGCCCTTGCGACAGGTACTCCAACGACCAGAAACTTCTGGAAGGATGTCAAAATGGAATATCGAATTGAGTCAGTTCGATATTACCTACCTACCACGAAGAGCCATACAAGGGCAAGCATTAGCAGATTTCATCGCTGAGTTTACTGTATCAGACGAACCAGATGGTCAAAGTGTCATTCCTCCCATTCAATGGAAATTGTACACCGATGGGGCATCAAACGACCGTTGCTCCGGGGCTGGTGTAGTCCTTGTGACTCCAGAAAATCGATCGATTTGTTATGCTTTGAAGCTCAATTTCCTGGCTACGAATAATGAAGCAGAGTATGAAGCATTGATTGCTGGTTTAAAGCTTATTAGAGAACTCGGGGTAAAGTCAGTTGAAATATTCTGTGACTCGCAGTTGGTGGTGTACCAAGTGCGAGGAGATTACCAAGCAAGGGGACAAAAGCTTGCTCCGTACCTTTCTCTGGTTCAGGAACTATTGACGAACTTCGAACATTATGACATTTCGCACGTCCCACGTGAACAGAACAAGGAAGCCGACTCGTTGGCCAAGTTCGCAAGCACTGGCGATGCACAGCAAATGGGATTAGTTCCCGTCGAAACCTTACATGCTCCAAGCATAGATGTGATGGAAGTTTATTTTGCGTTGGAAACAGAAATCGAGAAGGAGTCGTGGATTACTCCGTTCAAACAATACCTGCTAAACGGGACTCTGCCCGAAAAGAGAAGCGAAAGGCGACATGTCAATCGCAAAGCCGCGCGATATGTGATGCAGGGAGGAGTGATGTATTGGAGGGGGTTCTCGGTTCCCTTACTACGGTGCATCGCCCGTGATGAAACAAAGCGAGTCCTGGAGGAAGTTCACAAAGGAGAATGTGGCGATCATACTGGGGGGCAGACACTAGCAAAAAAGATCCTCCGCTACGGAAACTATTGGCCAACTGTGAATCGGGATGCTACAGACTATGTAAGAAAATGTGACAAGTGTCAAAGATACGCAAAAATCCCGAGAACTCCACCGACGGAACTCACGCAAATGGTTAGTCCATGGCCGTTTGCAATCTGGGGAATCGACATAATCGGTTCTTTGCCTATATCCAAAGGTGGTGCAAAATACGCCATGGTTGTGGTCGACTACTTCACGAAATGGGTCGAGGCAGAGCCTCTGGCCACAATCACCTCCAAGAAGGTCATTAATTTCGTTGTACGAAACATTATATGCCGCTTTGGCCTCCCGCGAACCATCATTACAGACAACGGAACTCAATTTGAAAGTAGAGAATTCAAAGATTTCTGTTTAAAGTACGACATTGAGAAAAAGTTCGCCGCCGTTGCTTATCCGAAGTCTAATGGACAAGTTGAAGACGTGAACAAAATAATCAAGTCCATATTTAAGAAGCGTTTGGAAAAGGCTGGAGGCAAGTGGGTAGATGCACTCCCAACAGCGCTATGGGCTTATAGAACTACCCACAAGTCTGCGACTGGCCACACTCCATTCGCATTGGCATACGGCACGGAGGCTGTTATACCCATGGAGCTTGAAGTTCCATCACATCGGGTGACACATTATGATCCTAAGACGAATCAGGATCTCTTGTTGGAATCACTGGACTGCGTTGATGAAAAACGTGAAGAAGCTGAATTAAGGGCGGCAGCATATATGCACCGAGTCAAGCGATATTACAACGAAAAAGTCCGCCCAAGAATCTTTGATGTGGGTGATCTCGTTTTGAAACGAGTTTTTCCGGTACCATCACGTATGAATCCCAACTGGGAAGGTCCATATGTCGTTGAACGGAAGCTTGGAGAAGGAACTTTCAAGCTGGCGACTTTTGGTGGCATGACACTCCCCCGAGCGTGGAACAGTGAACATTTGCGACGTTATTATATTTAGTCTGTTTCACGAAGGTAAAAAGTGAAAAAGAGAAGAAGAAGGAGAATGCCGGCCTTTATAGGAAAGGAGAGGAAGTCGAAGAGGCAATAACCGGTAAAACCGGTCAAAACGACATTGTTCGGCATCGGCTATGTCGTTCGGCATCCGGGGTGCTCGGCTTCGGCTATGTTGTTCGGTATTTGCATATCGTTCGGCACACATCGCCTCGCCTGGAATTCGAGAGAAGATACTGTCGTGAAGACTAAGCCATGGCTTGAAGCAAAGCACGGTGGATTCATGATTCAAAGCACATCACGTTTAACCACATGATGCACTTTGGGGGGGCAAGTGTTACCTGAAGATTTGACCAGGCAACTAGGCACTCGGCACTTGCATACCATTCGGCATTAAGAGCCGTTCGGTATTGTGTATCGTCCGGCATTAAGTGCCGTTCGGCATCTATAGCCGTTCGGCATTCGAGAGTGTTCGGCATTAGACCTTGCTCGGCATTCGAGAGCGTTCGGGACTCAAAGAGCGTTCAGTATTCAGGAATGTTCGGCATTCGAGAGTGTTCGACATACATAGAGCGTTCAGCATACATGGATCGTTCGGCATGGCAGAGTCATTCGGCACTCCATACTGCTCGGCATCCACACCTCATTCGGCACTCCATACTGCTCGGCATCCACACCTCGTTCGGCATAAATCTCGGTCGGCATTCGAGATCGTTCGGCATCCAGAGGTGTCGGCATTCAGAGTTGTTCGGCATCTAGAGATGTTCGACATCCAGAGGCATTCGGCATTCATCCAATCTCGACCGGCTTCGACTATTGCTCGGCCTACACTCTCCACTCAGCACATCACTTCTTTCGGCATTACTTCGTTTGGCATGACGATATCGTTCGGCATCACTTTGTTCGACATCTATGGTTCGACACACAGAGCTCACTCTTTTTGGGCCGAGGTATTTAGTTGCCAGGCCCTCCAGGGAAGTCCAACCCATCTTTGTCTATATATAGAGAGACAGGGGCACAGTGGAAAGGACCTTTTTTCGAGAACACTGGGGAGACTCTGCCGCTTTCAAGACTTGTTCTTTTTACTTAGCAATTGTATTCGAGTAGTTGGTGTACGGATTGTATCTGTAATCAATTATCAAGTAAAGCAATAAAAGATTAACCTCAAAGTGGACGTAGGCAGTTACGCCGAACCACTATAAATCCGGTGTTCTCGTCTTTGCATTCAATTTATCATATTGTTCTCTGTTTAAATTTACTTTCCTCATTTATCTCTCTACACAATCTTTCTCAATGAGGTTAGTGACCAATTTTGGTGCTAACAACATGTGCACAATTGCACAGTAGTAGGAGAGGGAGGGAAGATAGATTATGGGTAATTGAATGCGGTCAGTCGCATTGGTTCATAATTACATTATCTAAGTTATGGAATTGGATTGGTGGAGATTAGAGCTTGTAGAATTTCAAGCTAAAGCTGTTCGACTTTAGATGGAACTGAAATGCTTCGGCGATAACAGGAATTTTGGTGAGTTAAACTCACTTTTTTCGATAATCAGTATGTTATGTAGTGGATAAAAATTATTTATTGCATGCTTGGATGTTTTATTTGCTAGTTGTATAGTTTGGATAAATGATCATTTTTGAAAATGGGAATAAATATAAAGTGATAAAATAATACTAATTTGAATAATTACGTTGTTTAAGTGATAACGTAGTTAATTTAAGTATATGCTTTGGTATTATCTATTTGGCCAAATAAATACTGTCTAATAATAAATGGAAGAGTTTATTTAGAATGACATTCATTTAGTAGAACAAATTCCCTTTCTACTATTATATTAAGTTGGACATTCATTTAAGTGCCAGTTGATATATACTGAATAAGTGACGTGTTAACAATTGATTGTTAATTATGAATTTAGTTTACATATATTTCTGCTTATGTTAATATCTATGGAAAGTTAAATTGATTTAATAGTAGCTTGCTTAAGTACCATTGCGGTCGCTAAGCCTCTTTCTTGATTTAGAAAGTTATGAATTTAAAGTAACTTCATATTTTATAATTTGAAGTAGAATGTTTTTGTTTAATTATTATTTTACAAAATGTTTTGTAAAATTATTTCTTTAGTAAAGTTAATTATCATATTTATAATGTTTTAAAATTAATTATTTTAAATATGTTGTTTAAAGATAATTTATTACTTATTAAGGTTGTTTAAAGAAAATTAATTATTTTATTATTGTTTATTTAAAGCTAGATAATTATTGTATTAGTAATATTGTTTGGAAGTTAATTAGTTATATTTTAAAGGTTGTTTAAAGTTATTTTATTATAATAAATTATTTAAAATGTTTTAAAAGTTAATTGTTATATTATTTAAAATGTTTTAAAGTTTATTATTGTATTATTTAAAAATGTTTAAATTTTATCTTTCTGATGGTAAAGTTTTTATCTATTAAAATTAAAAAATAAATTGTTTAAAAGGGGATTTCTTTTATGAAATAGATTTATTTAAAGGAGTTTACAAATTTGAAAGAGATTTATAAATGGTTTAGCCTTGAAAGGGAAGTTTATAAATTGTTTTTCATGATTTATAAAAGTGTATTTTATAAATAGAGTTGGAGATTTATCAAAGGGTATTTTATAAATAGACTTTTGAGATTTATAAAAATGGAGTTTTATAAATGATTTTGAAGATTTATAAATGAAGTTTTATAAATAAACTTGGAGAGTTATAAAAGAAGTTTAGTAAGGGATTTGGGATTTAAAAAGGTGATATTTATAAATAAAAATGATTTATAAAAAGGAATGGTGTTTTGGGTTATTTATATCTCCATTTTAATGTTATTTGGGTTTGATCATTTTATTATGATTTTGAAATAGAAATCTCTCCAAATGTTTGGTGAATATACTTGTACCATTTTATAAGTATGTGAAAAAGACTTTCCAAGTTTTGAAAGAAATTGTTTGTGAATATACTTATTCCAGTGAGATAAGTATATGAATATTTTGATATATATTCTGGAAAGAGATTTTTATTAATGGAAGTTTAATTAATTAGGCTTAGTGGTTTCCATGCGAAATGTGATCTCCATTTGAATGTTTGTTTATTTGATAGTTAAATAACCGGCTATCAAGTCTTGGCCTAAATATGTAATACTTTTTAATTTTGGTGGTAAGGAAGCATTCCCTACTTAACACCGAAGGATTAACTCTGGAAATATCTAGTAGAAACATGTGAATTATATGGTATAGTTACATCAATTGTGCTATACTGCACGTATAAACTTGTTTCGTTCTTCTGAGATAAATGATGAGGCGACCATTCAATTTAACAGTCTGGGGATGATCCCCGCTCTTATGTATTGTCTGATTATTTCCTAAAGAACTAGTATTGAGCATTTCGGAAATTCGACGATTGGTTTTTGGGGTACCCAGTAAACGGGGAAGTGTACTCGTAAGAGATGACTCGTACCATAACCGCTCTAAAAACCATATAAGGTTCTATAGAGGAGTCTCGTGATCTATTAAGATTCTGGAATCTATGTGTAATTCTGTGACCCGTTTGGGTGTGGGAATCTGTGTGTGATTCCAAGATCTATTTTGAGATGTAGGAATCCAGGTATGGTTCCGAGACCCATTGGGGTATGGGAATCCATGTGTGATTCCTAATCTATTTTAGTAGCAGTGCGTAATCTAGAATGTTAGACGTGGCCTCACCAACGGTAATGATTAAACCCAGAGATAGGATGCATCTCTAGGGGTTTATCCTAACCCATAAGGGTGCAGTCATCTCCTTTCCAGAGTTACCTACAGTTGTTATGCATGCATGGAGCGATGCATTCAGCCCTTGCGTGGCCAGCTATGTTTTTCCTATTGTACATCATTAGGGATGTATTGTTGCTTCGGAAGGATAACTCTAATCCTTGTGCAAGAGAACCATTCTCGAAGTACTAAGGCACCTCCGTGGAATCCTATACAAGTAGCGAACGTGAATTAGCAATTTTTAACTATATACCGAGTATTGTTGTGATGTAAACTCATGAGCATCATAGCTACTTGATTATTATTACTTTTACCCTTAGACATTATTATAACATCACTGGATTTTCTAGTATAAATAGTTTTGTTATCATAAGGCAAAAACCCATCTGTATTTGTGTGCGTCGTGGTCTTACGTGATACATTTATTTGAAAAGTTTTATAACTTTAAAAATCCGTTTAACGTGTGTCTTTCTCACATTAGTTTACCAAACTGATCCGGGTGTTATTTTCATATAATGCTCCGATCAGACCGAGCATATTACAGATCTAGTTTGGATGCTTGGAGCTTTAAGAGACGATTTGGAGGCTTCCAAGACATATTCTTGTATCTTTTTATTTTTTGTTGCATTGGTTGTTTAAAATTATCAGCAGTTGTAAGGACATGTTTTTATAACTGTCCAGGCTGATAATTAGTGATTTGTGTACTCTGATTTGATATATGTATATTACAGTTTTCTTTTCTTGTAAAGATCTGTTGTGTATTATATTTTACTCGTCATGGTGTGAGATTTTGTTATGTCTTTTCTTTTTCCCCAACAATCTGTCTTTCCGACACTTGGATGCTCAGTACGTTAATACCGTGGATGTATTGGTGTCGACTTTTGAGGGTCGAAAAAGGTAGGTCTTTACATTTTCTATGTTAAGTTTAGTACAATCTTATTTGTTAATTAGTTAAGACCCGACCTTATTAATTATCGAATCTCATCCACTGTCCCACTACATTATTCTACTAAATCTATCCTATTAAATCTCTTGAATAATGTTAAACTAAAATTAGGAGTGTTACAGTAGTGCACATTCCTAACTCTTTTAATCTCCCACTTGCACTTTGGTCGATTATGGGATCTTATTCCTATCATTTCGATCAGTTTTCTCAGAACTGATCAACCCAGACCCTTAGCGAACAGGTATGCTATATTGTTTTGATTATCTATTGTGTCAATCAACTCTCTCCATCGCTGATAAACTGCTCTTATCATATGAATTTTTTTAGAGTATGTTTCTCGACTTCTAGTGAGCTCTAGGTTCTTCCGTGAATTGCATCATGGCATTGTTATTTGTATAAAAATATCATTGGATTCTCAACAATTAGAATAACCTATAGTTCAATTATAATTTTATGCATTTATATGCACACAGATTGCTTTTCGTTGCGGCACCATTCAAAGCGATGTACATAGCCTACTGGTTGAATTACCATAACTCTTGTTTGGATCATTTTCAACTTAAAGCTCCATAAATAAGGTTGAACGTGAATTTAGGATTAGCTACTATTCTTGAAATCACTTATGAAGTTTGAATTTGAACATTCCTTCATATGGAGTTTGTTGTTACTATAAACAATTCTACAATATTTCATAAATAATCAAGGATACACTTAACTTTATTTAGTGAACTTAATTAAGATTCAACGTTTACTCATTGTACCGGTTACATAAGCAAATTGCAATATAGTAAACAACACAACATATATGATAATTTCTATTTTCGGTGTATAAGGATTCCTTCTCATATGATATATATTAAACATTTAAATATTTTTTTCTATGTATTTCATTTGGGAAAATCTCAACATTCTGTTATACTGATTATAAAAGATGTCATTTTCAAATCCAATGTTAAGTATTAAACAATCAAAATAAAATGATTTTAACGTGGGTACATCGTTAATAACCATAAGTTTGTTGTTTACTTATAGTTCTAGAAATATTTTAGTACATTTAATGTTCTTTGTTATGGACATACACTACCTTTGCATTATGAAAGTCAAATTGTTTGATTTCTTTTTCAAAATATTTGCCCAATTCTGAAGCTCATCGAAAGATAGTTTTGTATCATTTATTGGACCACATTTGAAACCCACAAACTCAATAATGCTCCCACTGACGTTAAGATACTTTGGTTGTTATGTGCAAACAGTCTATTCTAAATCATTATTTAGAATTTTGTTTCAGCATAGTTATCCTAAAAATCAAAATATTTCGAGTGATAACTTTGCGAGTAAAATTCGAATTAACTTAAGCATGTTGAATGATGAATCTGTTATGTTAATTTTAACAATTGAAATTTATAATGTTATTCTTATGAATGTTTCTTACTATATTCCAACGGCATCGGTCTTCTTCTTAATGACACATTTGTGGCCGATGGATCATATACCTTTGGTTATAACTATCAAATCATATTTAGATAATGTACTTGGAATCCATTCTGGATTTGTACATCGTTCCATAAGTCAGAATCAATACACTTATGGCTTATTGACAACTGAGGAAGTTCTTTTCTCGACATTGATGTAAAACTAATGGTTTCTCTTTAATGTGTGAGGGTTCTTATTGGACATTCTAACCAATAGTGCCTACTTTTGCTTGGTTAATTTCATTTCATCTTACATAGTCGGTTTTATCTCTAGATCGTACCAAAATCCATTTTACTGCCAATAATTTCCAAAAGAAATTCCTTTGTCATGAAATTGGTGTTTCTTGAAACAACAATTGCTTCTTAGCACAGTAGAATAGGCATTTAAAAACATTTTATGAACTACCTTTACATATATGTATAAGATTGATTTAATTTTGAGATCATGGAACTTATATTCACTAGTCAACCAATATTGGTTATTCACAAACTCCTTTGTAGTGGTCAACACAAGATCCTTCACGAGAAAATTTTACATGCAGCCTCTTAACTTACACAATCTGTCAGCTCCTTAACCTAGGATATATATGGGTTTCTTACAAACTTTTATCTTGTATGATCTCATAAACTATGCTTTAGATGAAATTAAGTTTAACCTATGTACTTGCTCTTATATACGCATTCTAATAGGGAGAAGTTAAGTCAACTTCACTCATCGTCAACTGTTCTTTGTCCAATAAAGTCTTATTACTCTATGTCGATAGGGGGAATTGACTTTTGAGATAGAACCTTATTCGTTCTAGGCACATTTGGAACACTTTTCCAATATACTAATCTGTTCGATTGAATCGTTTTATTTCCTTTTGCATGTTATGTTAATTGCTTCGTTTTATATTCTATGAACATATCATAGACATACTGAATATGTATTAAATATACTTTTTCAGGTTTGTGATAATTAATCGGTGAATTAATGAAGTATGTGGAATCGTTTTGGTATCATTAGACCTACGATTGCTTATATACATACACACACATACATACACACACACACACATACATCAGTCTAAATAGTTCACCAACTCTTTTGTTGCTCCTATTGAATGGGTGCTTTGGACATAGTCGTTTGAGATACAATTCACTAGTCCCATATGATCTACAATCATATGGTTAAATAATTATTTCTCAGAGATATGGCTTAGTCCATAATTTCAAAAATAATTGAAAATTTTCAGATACTTTTGTATTTCCTAATGTATCACTTCTGTTATGAAAACAAATACCATTATTATATATTTATCTTATACAAATATTCATATATTTGTATTAAAATCAAACTATATCTACCTTTCAATCAACACTAAAAATAGTTATTATTTCATACATAATATTGTATGTTTACAAAGACAATCTTTCGTAATATGATGTGTACACTAATAAGTGTCAAATAGTACATACCTACAATTTATGCCATTGCTTTAACAACATACGAAATATGAAGCTCCATCCAACCACTTATTATGGGGTTTTATTTCATTCATTGTAACTAGTTAACAATCGAGAGTTTTAGATCAAATATTTTGAACTCAAATAGAAAATAATTTTCTATATGTAAATAAATTTGGAATAGAAATCACATTTCTCATTGTATATTAAGTATCTACTAATATTTTATATAATTCTCATTTTCAATGTCTCTCCATGAAGTAGAGGCGACCCTTCACTCTCTTCATCCAAACTGTGCTTATGTTACAACCACTCTTGTACATTTGCTTTCATTTCCAAATGGTTGAACCATTTAAAGGAAACCTTTGCTACATGACTGCATTGAACTCTTTATAAAAATTCATTTGATCTTCCCTAACATTTAAGGATATCAAGTAAATTGCACTTTACATAAACTGATCAAACTGACATTTCAATATTCAAGTTATGAGGTTCATCTTGTAGTTTTCGCTCTAGTACTACATTTAACGCAACAAGATCCTTACTGTAATCAATCATATTGAATTCATGATCTAGAATAATGGTTTATTTTCTTATTTTGAATGAACTAATTTCACAGAGGTTTTGTACACTACGAATAACAACTTTTCACCTTCTAATGTTTTAATGTGACCGAATATGGATAAAATATTAATATTTTTATATTGCTTAAGAGTTCAAAATTCAGAGAAGATAATGCAAAGTCTCAGTAAAATAAACACTTAAACGATCTAGACACGAATGTTTCAGTAGTTGTATAATTTGGCTTTTGCATAGGTCCTGAAGCAATAACATGCCATACAATATATTGATAAGTATATATAAATTTCTATATCAATCTTAGTCTAGTTCATTTGTATATTTTAACTGATAAATATTTTATTAATTATATTAGTTGCATAAGTTTATCGAGGCATATTATTTTAACTTTTATAAGGTATATTCTTACAATATTAGAAAGGTTAAATGTTACCATTTCATTTTTCTAACAACGCTCCTGCTAAAATTTTATATTCCTCAACCCTAAGAGAAATAAAGAAATCTCATGGTCCCTTAAGTGAGTGTTAGGACTTGCTTGCCTTGGGATTTTGACCTTGAGTTCGCTCAACAAATCATAGTCCCACAATACTTAGGTAACTCTTTATCAGTTGTATCATACACAACTCCAATGGTCCTTGTAATCTCAACCTTGACCTTGAGTTTGCTCAATAAATCAAGTGAGATTATTCACTTGTACCTACCATTTCAGGACCACCTAAGTATAATGCATGTGACACCCCGCACCTCTAGGCACCCCGAAAATCGGACATGACTAGAAGCACGGGTGGTCGAGTGAAATAAAAATCCATAACATAGCACAAAGACTAAGGCAACAACATAAAATGATTAAAATATTACAGTGGAAGAAAACTTTCACTAATTATAAATTAATAGCAAAACGGCTTCATTAAAAACAACATTATCCCAAATTTATTTCTGAAACCAAAAGTACCAAGTAGTCTCCACGAAAACATAAAACATAACAAAGTTCACAATATAGGTCCCCATATATAGAGTAAAGTATGGAAAAAAGCAATGCAATAAAAAAATCTTTACAATGAAAAATGGCGGATCTTATGAAAATACAAAATAATCCTATATTTGTTAGTCTTGATCAGAATGGAGTTTCTTCTTCATCTCCATCTTCTCCTCCTCCATTGCCTATCAATCTTCCTCTTTCACAGCAAATCAAGTCCATAGCTAACCCCCCAATTTTGAGCAATGCAATAGTGGATGATGATGGATTTCAGAAAGTAGTCTACAATAGAAAGGCTAACCGAAAGAATTCTGTACTTGATTTTCAAAGAAGCTTTCTAAGAAAACCAGATAATGTTCCAAATCCCCCTAATTTAGGGAAATCAGATCCAAGAAAATTCAATTCGCAACCAAGAAACGTGAACAGGAATATTCTGAATCCAAGAAATATAATTCCAAAGGCTTCAGCCAATGTAGAAACTGCTCAAATGATGCAGAAAGCCTCTTCTTGGACTGATATTCTCAAGAAAGGAGGGTTAGATTCTGAATTTGACTTGAATTATGTTGCTCCTATTAATATAAACAATAGAAAATTTGTTACTATGAAAGAAGATATTGATAAGCGCATGGAGAATAAGTGGAGATCTTCTGTTATTGCTTATGTATATGGTCCTCGTCCTCCTTATCATCATTTCAAGACTTATATTACTCGAAACTGGAATCCTTCAGGAAGTTTTGAAATCTAAACTAGGGATAATGGTTTCTTTATTACAAGATTTACCAAAGTTGAAGATTGTGAAAAAATTCTAAATGGAGGGCCATATTTTATAAATGGCAAGTTGATTATCCTGAAAAAATGGAGCAAGAAATTTAATTTCGACAGGGATCTTTTATCTACTATGCCAGTTTGGATTAGGCTACCTGAATTAAGCCTAAGATTATGGGATAAAGATGCTTTTAGTGCTATTGCAAGTGTGGTGGGTATACCATTAAAGTTAGATGAACCAACAGCTAAGGAGACAAGATTGAGTTATGCAAGAATTCTTGTTGAAATAAAAGCGGATGTAGAGTTACCGAACAAAGCTAACATCACAATGCATGACGGTGACAATATAGTGCAAAAAATTGAATATGAATGGATCCCATCAAGATGTAAATCTTGTAAATGTTTTGGACATGCAGATGAAAATTGCACTGTTAAAAAAGTTTGGAAAGAAAAATGCAGAGAGAAGTATACTGCAGTTGTGACCAATGAAGTGGATAACAACAATGTAGAAATGAATATAAATATGCAGAATGCTTGTGATGGAATTACAAAAGAAGTGGTGCCCCAATTTGACAATACTTTAAAGTCAAGTGGTTTTAATGGTTTGGAAGCACAGGATGTGATAATGGATGCTTGTAATAATGCTTATGCTGACAACCAAGAAAATATGCAATGCACAAACAGTTACCCCCTCAAAGAGCCATTGTAGATAAGGTAGATATTTCAATTGCCTCAGTGGAGAAAACTGAAAGTTTGAAAGCCTCTGTCCAGGCAAATGAGGAAGGAGACACAATGAATGTTGAGCAAATCTCTTCTAAATCCCTTTCAGATTTGACTGAACCTCCAAAAAGCATTGCTTTATCTTTCCTTTCAGATTCATTCACCCCATTAAAGAAAAACCTCTATCTGGGAAAGCTATTCAGGCAGTTGTAAATGCTGTTACTTCCTTATCACCTGCAAACAAAAGGAAATAGAGAAAGAAAGCTAGAACCAGAATTAAAACCCTAAGTGACATTCCCTCTTCAGAGCAAGTAGAAGATGATAAAGACAAGGAATTCAAAGAAAAATACATCTTCAAAAATGATAAATGGGACAAGCTTCTAAAAGTAAAAAATGACTCAGCATGAAAAAAAAGGGAAAGAAGCTAGAAGTGCAAGAGGATGAAGATAGTTATAGTGATTCACTGTGACTAACATATATCCTTTGAGCATCCTTATTAATTTTACATCATATTTTTATTACTGTCTATAATTTCATGGAATGTTAGAGGTCTAAATTCTGCAATTAGAAAATTGGATGTTTCTAATTTAATTATGATTGAAAAACCTAGTATAATAGGTCTATTGGAACACAAATTAGACAATGATAAAATTTCAGAATACCACTTCAGTCATTTCTCCAATTAGAGCAGTGTAAATAATAACCAAAATGGGGGTAATGGTAGAATTCTAGTTTTATGGGATCATAATATTTGGAGTTTGGATAGTCATATTTTAAACCTCCAATATATTCACTGCTTATTTTCTAATAAAGGTGGTTTTGTTTTAGAAGTAACATTCATATATGCTTCAAACTTTGAAAATGATAGAATTGATTTATGGAATCATATTGAGAATTTGAATAAAAAAATGTTTCTTCCTTGGATCATAATGGGTGATTTCAACACAATAATGCATTCATATGATAAAAGAGGTGGTATACCAGTTCCTTTCAACAAATTAGAGTTTATTAATAAATTCTTCTTAAGGACTGGTATTATTGAAGCTAATATAGTAGGAAATAAATTTACCTGGAAATCTAGTTAATTTAGAAACATACATTGCAAACTGGATAGGATTTTAATAAATCAGAAGTTTGCTTATACATTTCCTCATTACTAATGTTGTACACTACCCTAAGCTACTAGCGACTACACCCCTATTCAAATTCTTCTTATAGAAAAGAATGAATGCAAGAAAAATATTCCATTTAGATTTATGAATGGATGGGTCTATGATGAAAATTATAAAAATGTCTTCCATAAATGCTTGTCATTTAAAATACAGGGCACTGCCTAATATAAATTCTTTAAATTCTTGCAAGTTGCCAAGGGACATATAAAAAACTGAAACAAGAGCAGAAATAAAAATGAGCTTAAACTGGCTAGAGATGAGTGTGAAAATCTACAAAATGATATTGATAATGATTGCTCAGACAGTAATGTTATCAATAATTTTTTTCAAGCTCAAAATAATCTCATTAATTTTCTTCATATCCATTCAGTTAATATGAGGCAAAAAGCTAAAGTTGACTGGCTTACAAATGGGGATGAAGCTAGCAGATTTTTCTATGTGAAAATGACTAATAGAAAAAATAGAAATATTATTAGTAAACTTGTTGATGCAGATGGTATTGCTTTAAAGAATCTAACTGATATTGAGAGAGAAGCCATTAATTACTTCACAGAGTTATTTAATACTAATAATCATATGGCTTCCTTTCCTTTCATTAATGTTAAATTCTCCTTAAAAGAAGTTAGTCGGGAAATATTACTAGCCCCTGTTAATTTATTGGATATTAAAAATATAGTTTTCAATGCTAACAATGATAAAAGCCCTAGTCCTGATGGATTTGGTGCAAAATTCTATAAAGCCCATTGGTCTGATATAAATTCGAATATTTTTGAAGTCATTTCAGAATTTTTTAACACTGGCAAGCTTTTAAAATCTTTCAATCATACTTTCTTAACTCTTGTCCCAAAAATAAATAATCCTAATGGTATGGAAGATTATAGACCAATCTCCTGTTGCAACTTTATATATAAAATTATCTCTACTATTCTTTGCAACAGAATTAAATTGTTTTTAAAAATTTTAATTTCAGAAAACCAATGTGCTTTTATTCCAGTGAGGCTTATTACTGACAACACTTTGCTTGCTCATGAGCTAATTAGAAATTTTAATATGAAAAACAAAAGTGTCATGTGCATCAAAATTGATTTACACAAAGCTTTTGATAAGATAAATAGAAATTTCATAATTCATATGATGAGTATTATGGGTTTTAATAAAAAAAATTGTGATCTTATCAAAGAATGTATTAGCAATGTATCATACTCTGTGATGATTAATGGCTCCCCTACTGGTTATATCCATAGTAATAGAGGAATTAGACAAGGGGATCCCCTTTCTCCCTATCTATTTACTATTGTGATGGAATATTTCACAATCCTAATTGATTCTGAACAAAGCAAGGGAAATATTAAAGCCATCAATAAAGTCAAACCTTCTATTACTCATCTTTTATATGTTGATGACTTGCTTTTATTTATCAATGCAGATATGAAAAATGCTAATTCTATTACTAAAATCTTTAAAAATCTTAAATTATTTGCTGGGTTAAAAGTTAATGAATGCAAAAGTAAAATTTATTTCAGCAAAGGATGCAATTGCAAGAAGGATATTTTAAACATTCTTAATTTTAATGAAGGAAATCTGCCAGTCAAGTATTTAGGCCTGCCTCTAAGTATAAATCAACTGAATGATAGGGACTGCTCAAGGCTTTATCAGATTATTCAAAATAAACTAGAAGGATGGTCTAGTAAATTACTATCTCTAGCTGGTAGACTAGAACTCACCCATACTATCATCACTGCAATTATACTATATTGGATTCAAGCTCATAATATACCAGTTCAGGCTATTTGCAAAATTGAAAAAATGTGTGCTAACTTTATTTGGCAAGGCAAACAACACAAAATTGCTTGGGATAAAGTTTTCATGACTAAAAATGCTGGTGGTTTAGGAATTAGAAACATTAGAGACTTGAGAGAAGCAGCAAAATATAAGTTATTTTGGAAATTTCTAGATGGTAAATCTCTCTGGGCTAGATGGATGAGAGATAAATACCTTAAAAACAAAAACTTTTGGACCATTAAAGCTAGAAACTATCATTCTTATGCTTGGAAAAATATTTTAAATTGCAGGGAGAATGGTAAAAAGCTTATAGAAAGAAAGTTTAAAGATGGTAGCTCTACTAGCTTATGGTTTGATCCCTAGATATTTGGAAAATCTCTTATTGAACTACTTGGCTGGAATAACTTGTTTATTCTTGGTGGAGCTAATGATAAAGTTTAGAGCATTATAAATAATCAGAACTGGAATGTAAACACACATCAAGCTGCTACTATATTCAGAACTGCTATTGAAAAAGTGACAATTGACAGCAATATTCAAAGAGACACTTGGATTTGGAAGCTGTGTACAAAAGATGCTTTCTCCTTTAAAAAAGTATGGAATTTTGTGAAAGGTGAAGAAACTGAAGTTTATTGGAATAAAGTAATTTGGTGCAAATCAAACTGCCCAAAAATGGCTCATTGTTCCTATTTTGCAATACTCAATAGACTTCCCACATTAGAAAGATGTGCAAAGTGGAATAAGAATGCTGATAAAAACTGTCTTTTATGCAAAAATGGAGTGGAAAATGCAGATCATCTCTTCTTTGACTGTGCATTTTCAAAACATATTTGGTTTATTGCAAAAAATGCTCTGGGTTTTAATCAACATCAATCAATACAAAGCATAAGTGAAAGCATCAAATACATTCAACACTGCTTCAAACCCAAGTCTAAAGAGTTTAAAAGAGCTTCAATTATGCTAACTACTACCATTTACCATATTTGGAAAGAGAGAAACCAAAGACTTCATCACAAAAAAGAGATTGGCAGTGTTCAAATTTGGAACAATATATTTTCCGACTTTCAAATTCTCAATAAAAAAGCCAACAAACAGAATGCTCACAAAGATACAGAATTATTTACTGCAAATAAAGTCGAAGACTATGAGAATAGAGTTGATGACTTCTTACTAAGAGGGAAATACGCTACGCATATCCCATCTAGAAGTCATAGAGCCTGCCATTGTCATCTACATGCTACCGGCATGGTTAATATCTCGCACAGACAAGACAACATCCCCCTGGACCATCTTCCTGGAGGCGGCCATTCTACAGATGCAAAGGATATCACCTGCAAGGGAAGGAGACATGAAAACGTTAATTCTAATTCAAACCTATTTAATATCGCAAACAGTAATAGTCGATTTTTACCTTGTGCAGATCTGAGGAACTACCGCACATCCAACAACGTTTCCAAGGATCTAACGATGATGTCTATTGAAGATTACAAACAATCAAAAGTTAAAGTCGGAAAAAAGGAAGGTTTTTTCTACAAGAGCTTATTAAATAATAAGGTCTATCACTTATCTTGCTGGAGTAAAGGGGAAAGCAGCAAATCATCCGCAACCATTACTCAAAATGGCGACAAATCAACTACCCATTATATTCTGCAGAAGATCTGGAGAATAGTAATGTAATGAGAAAAGGGGCGAAAGCTAAATCAACATTTCTCAGCTACCCTGTGGACGTCAACATCAATCTGGCGAATAATAGCAAGTTTAGCAGGAGGGAGCAGGACAAGCTTAGCCACCTCTGTATTTTGAACAGCAAAGAGAATCTGAGACCTCCTTGAGCTTTGGAGTTTGTGTTCTCCATTTTTCTTTCATTTCTGAGCTTTTCGAGTTTCGACATTTCTTTTTTGATGGAGGAGATGGAGGCGCGTTTGCTTCGTATGGATTAGGGTTAGATGAGATTGTATTGTTTTGGCATTCGGGTTTGATACTTTGTACCCGAATTATTTTGTAATACTTTTGGGTCGGGCCCTATTTTATCAAATTTCAAAAAAAAAGTACGGAAAAGAGAAATGAAGTACATGAAACAAAAGAAACAAAAGCTGAAGATAACAACTGCTCCAATGACCCACCAAGCTGCAAAGAACTGCAACCTAGACCTGCCCTCCTATGATTTGGGGAAAAATAGGAAAAATAGGAATGGGTCAGACATAAAGTCTGGTGAATGAGAAAAAAGATGAAGCAGAAAGAATAAAACAGTTTAATTCCAGGTCCTCCCCGGATATCACAGAGGGTGAATAATATAATGCAGTGAATCCTTCTTAGATACAATTCCTAAGAAGCCAAAGTCCATGGTCACTCTAGGGAAGTCAACCATGCAGTAATACTAAACGTCAATCGACCTGTCAGACCTGCTGTCCTTAGCTATCCACGTGCTATAGCGTGAAAGTCGTGCTCTTCACCCATGCACTGTGACAAAATGTCTCTTACGTCTGACCGGCGCCGACTCAAACAACCTCGCAGGACCCCGAAGTTGCGCTCAAGCTCCACCAAACTGGAATCCTATCGTCCTGTCTCCTCGGTCACCAACGTGGACTTGCCATTATCCAAAGTGTCGGTCCTTCGAAAGAGCACCAGCAGCTGGGTCGGCTGCACAAAATCCTCCAACGATCTGCCTAAAGAAGCCTATGTCGGAGCACACTTGTCCTATTCCATCCGCGTCGATCTCCCTGAAGAAGCCTACGGTTGCGGATGCTATCTATCCTACGTACTAGCAACCTATGAAAGGTAACAAACATTCTTGTGAACCTAATTGCCCGCTCCTAGTATGTACAGCCAAAACTATATTTTGGTCTTAACTACATGAAACACCTATCCAGACCTTTACAAGGTCTGCCTACCAAATCACTTCCAGATTAATTAATTTTACCATTACATACATATTGTTTATTTCCATTAATCTGCTTTAGGCAATTTTTACATCCGATTTGGTTATTTCACAATTTCCCTTTTTCTTGCATAAATGGTGTTTCAATTTCATGTACGTTCAGTCCGTATGGTTTGTCTGTAATTTTTATACCATTTTGTTACAGGTTTACACTAGCCTTTAGGGTCCATTTAATTTACATTTTTTTCCACCCGAATTTACGTTCTCCTTTTAGAGATTTAGTCCATACAAAAGTTTTTATCTAATAGCCACAAACCATTTAATTACACAAAATTCCACTTTTACAATTTTAGGCCATATATGAAACAAACAATTATGCCAATTAGACTTCCCAATTTTTTTCCAAAACCATATTCATAATTATGTAAATATATCAATCAAAACCACAATTTTATTCAAGTAACATATTCTGTATTTATTCAACTAACTTGTTCTACCATTAGAAATTGAATAACAATTCTAATTCAATTTAATTAAAGCAATCTTATTTACGCCATGAAATGTGAATAACAATATGTTTGTTCCAAATTTCAACCCAAACATGAATTAGAATAGAGAAGTGGTAGGAGGAGAAGATACAATAATTTATATAAATTTCAATCTTATTTATGCCATAAAATGTGAATAGACAATTTATATGTCCCATATTTTAAACCAAACATGAATTAGATTTGAGAAGTGAAAGAAGAAGAAAAAGTTGCACTAATTTACATCTATTCTCAATTAATAATAGAAATAAATTCATATTAACGTGCCAGAAAAGAACTGAAATTTAACTACTTTATTTTTCTATTTCATATTAATTCCCATTCACCTGGCACTTGAGCTAGTAAAAATTTGAAAAAACTTTGCTTTAATCTTTCTCCCTTTGATTGTTCTAAATTCCCCAAATTGTTTGAAATATATAGATAAATTAATTTGGTAGAGATTTGTTTAGTTAGTAGAGAAAAGGAGGAAGAATAATACACACTAATTTTACTGTAGAATTATGGCGACGGCTGAATAAGAGATTAGGTTTAGGTTAGATGGTTTATTTATGGATTGTTTGAGTGAATATAATCCATTAGATTATTTTAGATTAAATCTGGTTCTTTCATACGCTTAATGGTTATCCATTCTAGCCCATACACAACAGTCAACCAATAAAATTTAGCCATCTCATCCTATTACATCACTGGAGTGAATGGGAAGCCGCCACATGTCAGAAACAACGTTGAAATACGTAAGAAAATTGCTGGAAACGAACCAGCTAAAAAAACATCGTTCTAGATTTTGGGCGACAACGGAACATGATCCCTGGTCACTAAGGAAGTCAACATGTGCCTTTACCACTATACCAAATGCGCTTTTAATTTCTTTTTAATTATATTTCCCGTAAAATATCGGGGTGTTACATTCTTCCTCCCCCCCGCCCTTAAAGGATTTCGTCCCCGAAATCTCCAAAGACGGAAGAACGTAATTAACAACCAGCATCCAAGAACTACATCCATCTACTTAACCATCATCCATTTCTACCATTGTCCTTATTATTAACTAATGCAATTTATAATTTATGCAAAGTGAAATGCATATGAACTTACCTAATGCGAAAGGTAGTCGGTCTACTGATTCAGTTGATCTCTTGTAATGCAAGTATGCTTATGCCATGCAACCAAATGTATGCAATTACTCTAGTATAATTGATAATTCTATATGTATGTTTCAATCATTCACCCAAATGCACCATCCGTACGCAACATCCATTTATACACACACACACACACACACACACACACATATATATATATATATATATATATATATATATATGTAGACACACACAACCATGTGAAAATGCAATGGATAACAGGCAGGCATATGCAGGTGTGTGTACCTAGTTGGCCGATTATCCTAATAAATATCTATCTAGTGCATGCAATGCATCCATTTGCAAACATTGGTATCCACTTGCAGTCATTTTTTTCCATCAAACATAACATTCCCTATTGACATGTTTACAACCAAGTTACCATCTATAGGTTTCACTTAAAGATTATCGAAAAGACCCTAACTAAGGAAAGATCAAAAATCAAAGATAGGATATTTGAAGTGTACCTTCAAATAGAAAAGGACAAGAAGTTCGAATTCTCTCCTCAGATTCCCATGTGCACTCCTTGGGGTCATCTCCCCACTGAACCTTCACTAGACGAACTTCCTTGTTGCGTAATCTCTTAACGCCGTGTTCCAATATACAGGTGGGTGTACGACGCACAAGTGATTCGCGCTCTACCTCCACTTCCCTTAGCTGATCGGGTTCTACTACTACTGCGGAATCATGTAGACACTTCCGCCGATGCAAAACATGAAAAACATCATGAACTCCTGCCAACTTATTTGGAAGATCAACTCTGTATGCCACTTTTCCAATCCGTGCGGTAATAGGGAAGGGTCCTACAAATCTCGGTGCCAACTTACCCATTGAGCCAAATCTCATAACGTTTCTCAGAGGAGAAACCTTGACAAAAACCATATCTCCAACCTTAAACTCTAAATCTGAACGTCTTCTGTCGGCATATGACTTTTGTATATCTTGTGTAGTCTTCAACCTCTTGTGAATCAAATCCACCTTCTTGAAAGTTTCCCTCGCCAAGTCTGGTCCAAGCAAGATCCTATCGGTGGTATCCCACCAACAGGCTGGTGATCTACATGGTCTGCCATAGAGGGCCTCGAACGGTGCCATCCCTATGCTTGCTTGATAAATATTATTATACGCGAACTCCACCAAAGGTAGGTGGTCTTCCCAAGAGCCTCCGAAGTCAATGGTGCACAATCTGAGCAAATCTTCCAAAACCCTATTTACCCTCTCAGTCTGTCCATCTGTCTGAGGGTGATATGTTATGCTCAGATTCAATTCTGTTCCCAAGGCTTGTAAAAGACTCCTCCAAAACTCGCTGGTGAATAATGGATCTCTGTCGCTCACAATGCTGGCAGGAACTCCATGAAGCCTAACTATCTCCCTTACATAAAGAGTCGCCAAAGAAGCTGCCGTCCTATTACTCTTAATGGGTATAGAATGATCGCTCTTCGTCAATCTATCCATAATGACCCAAATGCTCGTGTTCCCTCTCCGTGACCTTGGTAATCCATCTATGAAGTCCATAGAGACGCTCTCCCATTTCCATAATGGAATATCCAATGGCTGCAACAGTCCTTCGGGCTTCTTCTGTTCCACCTTTACCCTTTGGCAAGTGATGCACTTTGATACATACTCCGCCACCCTCTTCTTGATTCCGGGCTAATAGAATACCCTCTTCTTATCTCGGTACATTATCACCACCGGGGTGCACTGTCATCCTAGAATGATGTGACTCGGCCAACGCCGCATCTACTAAATCCTCACTATGGGGAACACAAAGTCTACCATCCCATCTAAGCCATCCCCTAGTGTCCATGGTATAGCGCCTAAGATGTGGTGATGACTCTCCTCTACCAAGCTTATCTAAAATGTCCTTTAACTCTTCGTCCTCACCTTGCCTTGCTCCAATCTGCTTCATCAAAGTAGGCTGGACGTCGAGGGTTGCTAACAATCCCGGAGCTAAATCCGATGGAGGTCTAAAATCAAAGGTAGCAATGTACTCCAAATGCTTCCATTCCAAAAATAGAGGACTTAAAACCCCTTTGCGTCTACTCAACGCATCTGCCACTACATTACCCTTGCCAGGGGTATAGGAAATCTCAAAGTCATAAGAGGCTAAAAACTCCATCCATCTTTGCTGTCTCAAATTCAAGTCTTTCTGAGAGAATAGATACTTCAAAGACTTATGATCCGTGAAAAGCTCAAATCTTTCTCCTAAGAGATAGTGCCTCCAATACTTGAGAGCAAAAACTATAGCTGCCAACTCAAGATCATGCGTTGGGTAGTTCTTCTCATGCGTTTTCAACTGCCTACTCGCATAGCACACTACCCTACACTCTTGCATCAGTACCACCCCTAACCCCATACCACAAGCATCCATATAAACTGAGAAAGGCTTGGTTCCATCCGGTAATACCAATACGGGTGCGGTAGTCAAAGCTTCCTTCAATCGACCAAAGGCATCCTCACACTTGGCATCCCAAACAAAAGCTGAGTTCTTCTTGGTAAGGCGAGTAAGTGGAGCTGATATCCTAGCGAAGTCCTTAATGAACTTCCTATAGTAGCCCGCAAGACCAAGGAAACTCCTTACGTCCATGGCATTCTTAGGGGTCTGCCAATCCTGTACTGCTGCCACTTTCGTCGGATCTACTGCAAATCCATCCTCCGAAACGATGTGTCCCAAAAAGCGAACCTCATCCCTCCAAAAGTGGCACTTGGAGAACTTCGCCTTCAACTTATGTGCTCGCAGGGTCCTAAGCACTTCTTTCAAGTGAACAGTATGCTCCTCCTTGCTTCGTGAATAAATCAAAATGTCATCGACGAACATCACCTTAAACTTGTTCAACAATTCGCGAAATACTCGACTCATCAGATCAACAAAATATGTCAAAGCATTGGTTAGCCCAAATGGCATGACTAACCACTCAAATAACCCATCCAAAGTCGTGAACGCAGTCTTCTCGATGCTATCCTCTGCCACATGCAGCTGATGAAATCCCATGGCCCAATCGAGCTGCGAAAATACCTTGGCTCCTACTAGCTGGTCGAAGAGATCGTCTATACGAGGAAGAGGATAACGATTCTTCTTCGTCAGCTTATTAAGCTCCCTATAATCCATGCAAAGTCAAAGAGAGCCATCCACCTTAGTGGCAAAGAAAACGGGTGCGCCCCACTCAGAAATGCTCCTACGAATGGTGTGACGACCGCCCATGACTCCTGCACCGAATCTAGAGATAGAGCGCTGTAAAGTGTGCCAGGCGACCATGGACGATTGTCAAGGTAAGATTAAAACAACAGGATCTATCGTATTACTCACAGCGCATGGACAAAATACAATAGAACATATGTATAGTGAAGCTTTACAGAATAAAATGACATCATATAAAACTCCATAATAGTTGAATACAAGCATCCACATAGTCAATACATCCAGCCTCACTACATAACTCTCAGAGAATACAAAACAGCGGAAAAATCCAGTACATATAAGAAGATAATATGCAACCCTCTAGCTCGTCTTCGATATCAGCATCGTGAGAAGAGAACAGCACCTGTCACCTACTACCTAGTCTGCCCGTCCCAAAATGGACGAACAGCCCAAGGCAATAAGAATTAAAACATAAAGCCTTGAGTCAGACAACAGTCTTAGTGAGCAGTAAATTAACTAACAACATACCAAAAGAGCATAAAGGAAAAGGAATAGGAATACAACCCTCCCACTCCAACCTCATTCTACAGTGATAGCCCCCAGACACACACTAAGCAGAAGCAAACATAGCAGAGCATACAATTTAAAGTAAAGCAATTGTCACTCGAGTCAAGAGCGATGTTTTCCAAGTACAAATCCCAAGGTCTAAAACCAAGGTCAGATAAGCACCCAGGAAATACCGCTCTTGAGACCGAATGATGATACAACCAAACATCCATGACTCGGCTATCACTGTTATCATTGTTGCGATATCACCGTTAATTGAATGACCGGCACATTCTTTCAGCCGTCCGTCAAGGGCTAATGGTAACCCCGGTTCTAGACATAACTCCCGCACGTCATCGTGACCCGTGCCTAGGATTATCGAATCTACCCAGAGTACTCGACCATCAACTTAGTCTTTTGGGCGTCCCCATGTACTCTTGCTTAGAGCATGCTAGAACCTTCAACAACGATGAGATCTCAACCTCCTAGTCATCCTCCTCGACGACTATTGCCATACTAGCTCAAGCGCCTCTCGAGCATCCATTATCCTCAACTCGAATCATATCACCGAGTTATCAACATGCTTGGAATGATCCCGCCTGGATTAGACCAAGTCTTCATCATATGATTGCCTCGCTTCATTACATCCTTGCAAAGCCCCATCTCTACATCACATCATCGGATCTATGCATAAGAGCTTCATCATCCCGCTACATATGCCACGAGCAGCTTTTCCAATCCAAGAGCCTTTCCCTTAGCTTTTGAATCACCTTTGGTCTAAATCTAATCATCAATCATCTAGTTCATAACAATCAATCAAATCAAACATCAATCCAAGCAATCAAGCATTCAAAAATGATCTAAGTAGACAATTATAACAATAATGGCATTTTCGTAATTAAAGAGTTGAAAGTCCAATAAGCATGAAAACATGGATTATATCTCTACAAACTTGATGAATGAACTTGCATAGGTTAACATATGATAAAATGGATGCAACATCATTATGAACAATGGATCTATATGGATCTACACATAGGATGGAGAAAATGCATGGAAGTCTCTATTTTAACACCAAAACGAGCCAACAATCCGATATACTCCTTTGGATCCGTGTGAGAGATAATCACCACTCACCAAATCACCTAAACAATCCAAAAGATATCAACTTCAGATCTGGACAGCGAAGAACTAAGCTAGATCCGACAAGATCTCACTTCAAACGATGAAATCTCTCTTGAAAAGATGAAGATCTTCAATCTAAGCTCTTGAATCTTCAATCTTGATCTTCGATTTGGATGGATGGAAGCACTAGATTAGAGTGGAGAAAAGAAGTGAAGAAGTGTAGAAGTCGAGCTCTCAAAATGGCAGCACTTCGTCGCTTCAAAATCCGGATCCCAAAAAGTGAGAACAACCCCTCCTATTTATAGCAGAAATTTCCTTAAGTCGCTTAACACGGCTATCTCCCTAGGTCGTTTCCGACCTAAGACTCTCCGACCTAAGCTTCTCCGACCTAACAGATAGATCTACGCGACCTAACACAAACTATCCTAGCGACCTAACAACTTAGCAATCTACGCGACCTAACAGATAGATCTACGCGACCTAACACAAACTATCCTAGCGACCTAACAACTTAGCAATCTACGCGACCTAACAGATGTACGACTTAACTCCTTTGCGACCTAACACTTAGGAAACCCAGCGACCTAACAACCTAACGACCTAACTACCTAAGACTCAGTTGGGTTGCGACCTAACACAAGTCGACCTAAAACAACACACGACCTAACACTTAGCCTAACTCCTAAGGTCGCCAACTTGTTAACTCCTTAGGTCGCCAACTTGTTAACTCCTTAGGTCGCCAACACGGAACCACTAGGTCGCTAACTCAGAACCACTAGGTCGCTAACTCAGAACCACTAGGTCGCTAACTCGGCAACTACTAGGTCGCTAACTCGGCAACTACTAGGTCGCTAACTCGGCAACTACTAGGTCGCTAACTCGGCAACTACTAGGTCGCTAACTCGGCAACTACTAGGTCGCTAACTTTCCCAGCCGACCTAACACTTAACAAAACTTAGGTCGCTCACAACATTTTTCTTAAGTCGCAGACCTTCTCTAAGTTGCCAACAACCCTTAGGTCGCGTACGACCTAGGACTTAGACAAATCTGCCTAAAAATCTGAAATGACATGAAAGTGCTAAAATTCCAGATTTTGACGAACATGTCGATCCGTAAAAATACGGGTCGTTACATTCTCTCCCCCTTAGAAATTTCGCCCCCGAAATTCCAAGCAATCAAAACTATTCTGTACGCCTACCATCCATAACAATCAACAAACCATGCATCCAATTCTAACTTAGCGTACAGAATTCTAAAACTTAGAACAAGTTACAATATCGCGAGATGAGACGACACCTTAGGGCCATACCTTGAAGAGTTCAGGATGAGCTGCCTTCATCCTCTCTTCCACTTCCCACGTACAGTCGTTATCATCATCACTCCATTGTATCTTGAGCAACTTAACTACCTTCCTCCTAAGTTGTTTCGTGTCGGTTTCAACAACACGAAGCGGCTTACGAGGTCTTCTATCAACTGGATCAACTTCTAAGTCTTCACAGCTATCAGCAGAAATCACCGTACTCGAGTCGTGCACATACTTCCGTAGATATGATACATGAAAAACATTGTGCACACTCGACATCTTCTCTGGTAACTCCAATCTGTAAGCGAGCTTTCCGATTCGCTCGATAATCGGGAATGGTCCAACAAATCTCGGAGTCAACTTTCCTTTCTTTCCAAATCGAATAACATTCTTCAGTGGAGAAATCTTCACAAAAACCATATCTCCTACATCGAATTCCAAATCCTTTCGACGCTTATCGGCATAACTCTTCTGACGATCTTGGGCTGCTTTCATTCGTTGCCGAATGATCTCTATACAATCTGAAGTCTGCCGAATCATCTCTGGCCCAAGCATCAGCTTTTCTCCAGTTTCCAACCAACATGTCGGAGAGTTACACGGTCTTCCATACAACGCCTCATACGGTGCCATACCAATACTTGACTGGTAACTGTTGTTGTACGCAAACTCCACCAAATGAAGGTGATCTTCCCATGATCCTCCGAAATCTAAAACACAGGCTCTGAGGAGATCTTCCAAAACTCGGTTGACTCTCTCAGTCTGGCCATCTGTCTGAGGGTGATAAGCTGTACTCAAACACAACTCGGTTCCCAAGACTTCCTGGAAGCTCTTCCAAAATCCACTAGTGAACAATGGGTCTCGATCGCTCACTATACTCTTCGGAACACCATGGAATCGAACTATCCACTTAACATACAACTCAGCCAACTTTGATGCCGTTCTAGTCGATCGAACAGGAATGAATCGTGCACTCTTAGTCAGACGATCCACAATGACCCAAATTCCTTCATTTCCCGTTCTGGTTCTAGGCAATCCATCAATAAAATCCATCGACACTTGTTCCCACTTCCATGTAGGAACTTCTAAGGGCTGAAGCAATCCACTTGGCTTCTTCTGTTCGGCTTTAACCAACTGGCAATTCATACACTTGGAAATGAAATCTCCAACATCCTTCTTCATGCCTTCCCAATAGTAGGTTCTCTTCATATCCCGATACATCTTATTTCCACCTGGATGAATTGTCAACCTCGAGTGATGACTTTCCTTCAGAACTTCACTCCTCAACTCATCTATATCGGGAACCACTAGTCGTCCTTGCTTTCGAAGCCAACCTTCTCTATCGACCTCGAATCCTTTATCCTTTTCTGGCTCCAATCCAGATTCCAATTCACGGATAATCTTGACAAGCTTATCATCTCGCTTTTGACTCTCGCCAATCCTTTCCACAAGAGTCGGTCTTATCGATAAGTTTGCCAACATTTCAGGTTCCAATTCGCATCCAGGCCTGAAGTCAAATCCAGCTAAATACTCGAGACTCTTCCATTCAGAAAACATGGCTCCCAATCCTGCATGTCTTCGACTTAACGCATCAGCCACTGCGTTACCTTTTCCCGGAGTATAAGCTATACCAAAATCATACGATGCCAAAAACTCTAGCCAACGTTGCTGCCGAAGATTCAAATCCTTCTGGGAGAAAAGATACTTCAACGACTTGTGATCCGTAAACAACTCGAATCGAACTCCCAACAGATAATGCCTCCACATCTTCAGGGCAAATACAATCGCCGCTAACTCCAAGTCATGAGTTGGGTAATTCCTTTCATGCGGCTTCAGTTGTCGACTGGCATACGCAACAACTTTATCCTTCTGCATCAGCACTGCTCCAAGTCCAGTACCACATGCGTCGGTGTAAACCACCATCTCATCATTCCCACTAGGAATAGTCAAAACAGGAGTACTCGTCAATCTCTCTTTCAGGATTCCGAAAGCTTGCTCACACTTAGCATCCCAACTGAACACTTTGTTCTTCTTCGTCAATCCTGTTAACGGTGCAGCTATCTTGGAGAAGTCTTTGATAAACCGTCGATAATATCCTGCTAATCCAAGAAAACTTCTCACATCAGATGCATTCTTAGGTCTAACCCAATCCTGGATTGCTGCCACCTTAGCGGGATCAACCGCTATTCCACTTCCAGAAATCACATGGCCTAAGAACCTCACTTCACTCTTCCAGAAGTGACACTTCGAAAACTTAGCCTTCAGCTGATGTTTCCGTAAGATCTCCAAAACAATATGCAAGTGCGTCTTGTGCTCTTCCTCCGTTCTGGAATAAATCAGAATATCATCCACGAACACAAGTACGAACTTGTTCAACTGATCTCTGAACACTCTATTCATAAGATCCACAAAATATGCTGGCGCGTTAGTCAATCCAAATGGCATTACCAGCCACTCAAAGAAACCGGATGGTGTCCTAAAAGCAGTCTTCGGCACACTATCCTTAGCTACTCTCAACTGGTGAAATCCCGTTGCCAAATCCATCTGAGAAAACACCTTAGCTTCGTGAAGCTGATCAAACAAGTCATCTATTCTTGGCAATGGATACTTGTTCTTCTTAGTCACCTTATTCAGCTCACGATAATCCACACACAATCTCAACGATCCATCTGCCTTGGTTGCAAACACAACTGGTGCACCCCACTCGGACACACTACGCCGAATGAATCCTTTCTGCAAAAGATCATCAACTTGCACCCTCAACTCTTGCTGTTCCCTAGGCGCCATCCGCCTAAGAGGCATCACAACAGGTCTGGCTCCTTCAACTAGATCTATACGAAACTCGATCTCTCTATGCGGCGGCAACCCTTTGACTTCGTCAAAGACATCCTCGAATCCATTTGCGATTGGCACTAAAGACAGTCCATCCCGTGGAACAACTAGCGAATACATGAAGCTCATGAAGACGCCTTCCTCATGCTTACATCGTATCACAATCTTTCGCCCTTCCACATTCTCGACTGTCACCTCTAGCCTCTCACAATCAACCTTAGCCGCATACTTCCTAAGCCAGTCCATACCCAAAATAATTCCGAACCCCGCAAAGTTCAGAACAAAGCAATCACAAACAAAAGAGCAACCATGACTCGACACAACTAGACCACGGCATAACATACACAAACAAGACGAACCCCCAACTGGATTAGTCACAACCAATGGCCTATCAACAATATCCGGCTTCAAACCTAACCGGCCTACTAGTTCATTACAAACAAATGAATGCGACGCTCCAGTATCAAACAGAACTCTAACTGGAACACCACATAGGGAAAGAGTACCTTGAACAACCACACTCTTTCCCTTCTCTTCAGCAGTAGGAGCTTTCGAAGACGACGGAACAGCCCCCAAAGCATAGGCTTGCACAATCTGCCTGTCCTTCCTTGGTTCCGGACAATTCTTCCTGAAATGCCCCGGCTTGTCACAGTTGTGACACTTCATCGGTGCCTTCGGATTCTTACAATCCTTAGAGAAATGGCCCTTCTGCTGACAATTGTAGCAAGTTACCTCGCCTTTCGGCTTCTTCTGGCCATCCTTACCCTTCTGCTGCTGCTGCTTCCTCTTCTGGTTTCCACCCTGCTGTGGTTTAGATTCTCCCTTGGTAACAGCAACAACAGGTCCTTCCTTAGGAAACAGACTCTCATGCCTAAGAGCTTTCTCCACAAGCTTCTCAAATGAATCGTCCAAATGATCCACCAACTGTCTCCCAAGATAACTATCCAAGCCGGTCACAAACTTCTCATTCTTCTGATAAGCAGATTCAATATACGACCGGGCATACTTGGACAAAGCTTCGAACTCAGAAACATACTCAAGAACTGATCTTCCACCTTGCTTGAGCTCCACAAACCTCTTGAACAGAACAGACTTCTGAGCTGTAGAAATGAACTTAGCTTCAAATCTAGCTTGGAATTGCTCCCAAGTAATCTCTTCCTCCGCAGTATCGATGGTAATAGAGTTCCACCAATCAGAGGCTCTCCCTTGAAGCTGCCTTGATGCCAACTTCCTCTTAGTTGCATCATCAATTCCCAAATCACCAAAGATCCTTCTACAAGCATCTATCCACCTCTGGACCTCAATAGTTGATTCTGTTCCCAAGAAAACCTTCCCTCCAAGAGCAGTATAATCCTTGCACAACTTAGCAAAATCCACTGGTTTCGGAGTTTGGACTTGAACTCCAACATCAACTGCCGCCCCCGGAACTGGTATCCTTCTCATGATCGAAGTCATCATAGCTTCGAACATGGCTGCATAATCAGCAGTCTCTTCAGTAGCACGACCTCCCCTAGCAGCTGGTCTCCCTCTTCGACTCATTCTCAATATCTATAAAAAGGAATGATTAGAACATCTAGAGAATCAACTGCATAAAGGACTCAAACTCTACTAAGCCACTATATTATATATAGTAATCATCCATCAAAATACAATTACGTCTCTCATACGTAGTTACGACAGCGAGCGTTGGGTAAAATCGATTAACCAATGCTCTGATACCAAATGTGACGACCGCCCATGACTCCTGCACCGAATCTAGAGATAGAGCGCTGTAAAGTGTGCCAGGCGACCATGGACGATTGTCAAGGTAAGATTAAAACAACAGGATCTATCGTATTACTCACAGCGCATGGACAAAATACAATAGAACATATGTATAGTGAAGCTTTACAGAATAAAATGACATCATATAAAACTCCATAATAGTTGAATACAAGCATCCACATAGTCAATACATCCAGCCTCACTACATAACTCTCAGAGAATACAAAACAGCGGAAAAATCCAGTACATATAAGAAGATAATATGCAACCCTCTAGCTCGTCTTCGATATCAGCATCGTGAGAAGAGAACAGCACCTGTCACCTACTACCTAGTCTGCCCGTCCCAAAATGGACGAACAGCCCAAGGCAATAAGAATTAAAACATAAAGCCTTGAGTCAGACAACAGTCTTAGTGAGCAGTAAATTAACTAACAACATACCAAAAGAGCATAAAGGAAAAGGAATAGGAATACAACCCTCCCACTCCAACCTCATTCTACAGTGATAGCCCCCAGACACACACTAAGCAGAAGCAAACATAGCAGAGCATACAATTTAAAGTAAAGCAATTGTCACTCGAGTCAAGAGCGATGTTTTCCAAGTACAAATCCCAAGGTCTAAAACCAAGGTCAGATAAGCACCCAGGAAATACCGCTCTTGAGACCGAATGATGATACAACCAAACATCCATGACTCGGCTATCACTGTTATCATTGTTGCGATATCACCGTTAATTGAATGACCGGCACATTCTTTCAGCCGTCCGTCAAGGGCTAATGGTAACCCCGGTTCTAGACATAACTCCCGCACGTCATCGTGACCCGTGCCTAGGATTATCGAATCTACCCAGAGTACTCGACCATCAACTTAGTCTTTTGGGCGTCCCCATGTACTCTTGCTTAGAGCATGCTAGAACCTTCAACAACGATGAGATCTCAACCTCCTAGTCATCCTCCTCGACGACTATTGCCATACTAGCTCAAGCGCCTCTCGAGCATCCATTATCCTCAACTCGAATCATATCACCGAGTTATCAACATGCTTGGAATGATCCCGCCTGGATTAGACCAAGTCTTCATCATATGATTGCCTCGCTTCATTACATCCTTGCAAAGCCCCATCTCTACATCACATCATCGGATCTATGCATAAGAGCTTCATCATCCCGCTACATATGCCACGAGCAGCTTTTCCAATCCAAGAGCCTTTCCCTTAGCTTTTGAATCACCTTTGGTCTAAATCTAATCATCAATCATCTAGTTCATAACAATCAATCAAATCAAACATCAATCCAAGCAATCAAGCATTCAAAAATGATCTAAGTAGACAATTATAACAATAATGGCATTTTCGTAATTAAAGAGTTGAAAGTCCAATAAGCATGAAAACATGGATTATATCTCTACAAACTTGATGAATGAACTTGCATAGGTTAACATATGATAAAATGGATGCAACATCATTATGAACAATGGATCTATATGGATCTACACATAGGATGGAGAAAATGCATGGAAGTCTCTATTTTAACACCAAAACGAGCCAACAATCCGATATACTCCTTTGGATCCGTGTGAGAGATAATCACCACTCACCAAATCACCTAAACAATCCAAAAGATATCAACTTCAGATCTGGACAGCGAAGAACTAAGCTAGATCCGACAAGATCTCACTTCAAACGATGAAATCTCTCTTGAAAAGATGAAGATCTTCAATCTAAGCTCTTGAATCTTCAATCTTGATCTTCGATTTGGATGGATGGAAGCACTAGATTAGAGTGGAGAAAAGAAGTGAAGAAGTGTAGAAGTCGAGCTCTCAAAATGGCAGCACTTCGTCGCTTCAAAATCCGGATCCCAAAAAGTGAGAACAACCCCTCCTATTTATAGCAGAAATTTCCTTAAGTCGCTTAACACGGCTATCTCCCTAGGTCGTTTCCGACCTAAGACTCTCCGACCTAAGCTTCTCCGACCTAACAGATAGATCTACGCGACCTAACACAAACTATCCTAGCGACCTAACAACTTAGCAATCTACGCGACCTAACAGATAGATCTACGCGACCTAACACAAACTATCCTAGCGACCTAACAACTTAGCAATCTACGCGACCTAACAGATGTACGACTTAACTCCTTTGCGACCTAACACTTAGGAAACCCAGCGACCTAACAACCTAACGACCTAACTACCTAAGACTCAGTTGGGTTGCGACCTAACACAAGTCGACCTAAAACAACACACGACCTAACACTTAGCCTAACTCCTAAGGTCGCCAACTTGTTAACTCCTTAGGTCGCCAACTTGTTAACTCCTTAGGTCGCCAACACGGAACCACTAGGTCGCTAACTCAGAACCACTAGGTCGCTAACTCAGAACCACTAGGTCGCTAACTCGGCAACTACTAGGTCGCTAACTCGGCAACTACTAGGTCGCTAACTCGGCAACTACTAGGTCGCTAACTCGGCAACTACTAGGTCGCTAACTCGGCAACTACTAGGTCGCTAACTTTCCCAGCCGACCTAACACTTAACAAAACTTAGGTCGCTCACAACATTTTTCTTAAGTCGCAGACCTTCTCTAAGTTGCCAACAACCCTTAGGTCGCGTACGACCTAGGACTTAGACAAATCTGCCTAAAAATCTGAAATGACATGAAAGTGCTAAAATTCCAGATTTTGACGAACATGTCGATCCGTAAAAATACGGGTCGTTACAAATGGAGCCCTTCTCCAAAAGCTCTCCAATCTGCTTGCTCAACTCACGACGTTACTTAGGAGCCATATGCCTTACCAGTAAAGCAACCGGTTTGGCATTATCGACAAGATAAATCTTGAACTCGATCTCTCATCGAGGTGGAAGGCCATCATCCTCCTTGAACACATCTGAAAAGTCTCTAACAACGGGTAGCGAACTCAAACTATCGGGCGATAAGTCAAGAGAATAAAGGTAGGTCAACATGATCGATCCTCTAGGATCACAACATACCTCCAAGGTACGTCCACTACAAGTGCCTAACCTTGCTACCCTCTTATCGCAATCAAGAACAGCACCATACATGGATAGCCAATCCATACCAAGAATCAACCCGAACCTGGAAAAGCCCAATACAAAGGCACTACAGTCAAACTCAACCCCTAAACTAAACAATTTCAAATCCCGACATAACATGTACAAATAGGTCGATCCTCCTACGGGTCTTGATACTACTACCGGGTCGGTCACTAAGCAAGCATCAAGGCCAAGACTCTCTATAAGAGTACTAGATATAAAAGAGTACGAAGCTCCAGAATCAAATAGGGTACGAACAGGAAAATCAGAGATAGATAACACGCCGTCGATGATCACCTTCTTTCCCTTGTCCACAACTGGACGAGTACTAGAGGAAGGAGCTACCTCTAAAGCATAAGCCTGATCAGGCTATGAAGGTGTCTGTGAATTGTCCTTGGGCTTCGACGGACAGTCCTTCTTCATATGCCCCACTTGATCGCAAAGATAGCACCTCGGTCTCGGTCGCTCTCCTGCCCCTCTATAATCCTTAGCAAGATGACCTGGTTTCCCACAAATATTGCACTTCCAGTCCTTCCTTGGAACTTTCCTTTTTCCACCTGACCCTCCTCCTCCTCTCCTCTTTCCTTTCCACTGCTTCTTCCCATCACTCTTCTGTGCCACATCTCCTTTCTTCTCAGTATCAGCAAGTAAAACCATCTCTACCAATCCTTCAAAAGTGGCTCCTATCTGAATGTGGCTCACCGCCAAACTCTACAGTGGCTAACTCAAACCCTTAGCGAACTTTAGCGCCTTCTTGTGAGGAGTATTGATCAGGTCTAGTCCAAATCTGGCAAGCTCATTGAACTGATTAACATATTCCTTAACTGTCATATCCCCTTGCTTGAGCTGTATAAATTTCTCTAGCTGCACTCCCTCTTCAGCCCGCGATAAGAATTTCCTCTCGAACCTAGTACAAAAATCCACCCAAGTCAAATTATCAGCCTCAGCTTCCACAATCTCCCAACAACAAAGAGCCTCTCCTAGCAACTGCCATGAAGGCAACTGCCTCCGAGCCAAGTCCTCCAATCCCATTAGTCCAAATATCTGCTCATAACTACAGATCCAAGCTCTCGCCTCAGTATATGACTCAGTGCCAAGAAACGGCTTGCCTCCTAAGCTGGTGTAGTCCTTGCATAACTTGAGAAAATCGGGAATGCCTGGCGGATGGGCTGGAGCCCCTTCCGCCGAAGCAGCATCCCTAGTTGGTGGCTCTGCTCGTGCAGTAACCTACAAATAACGTCTGAACCTAGCAGGCATATTAAGGCCTGGAACTTCAGGGATATCTTGCGGTTCGGACATTTCTATCTATGGATATTAAAAAGATGGGATTAGGTACTCCACAAATAGTTCAATAGATAGGGAGGAAGAGAAATGAGGGACCCATTTCTAAAATTTCTTTTCTTTCCAAAATATATACATATATTTTTAAAAGTATTATTTGGAATACCCTTTAAAATTTATTCGAAAACCTTTATATTTTTAAAATATTTTTAGGATTACCGAAACCTTAGCTCTGATACCAACTGTGACACCCCGCACCTCTAGGCACCCTAAAAATCGAACATGCTAGAAGCACAGTTGGTCGGGTGAAATAAAAATCCATAACATAGCATAGAGACTAAGGCAACGGGAGAAAATGCTAAAAATATTACAGTAGAAGAAAACTTTCAATAATTATGAATTAATAGCAAAACAACTTCATTAAAAACAACATTATCCTAAATTTATTTCTGAAACCAAAAGTTCCAAGTACTCTCCCCTAAAACATAAAACATAACAAAGTTCACAATATAGGTCCCTATATATAGAGTAAAGTATGGAAAAGAGAAACGAAGTACACGAAACAAAAGCTGAAGATAACAACAGCTCCAATGAACCTCCAAGCTGCAAAGAACTGCAACCTAGACCAACCCTCCTATGGTTTGGGGAAAAATAGGAAAAATAAGAATGGTTCAAACATAAAGTCTGGTGAATGAGAAATAAGATGAAGCAGAAAGAATAAAACAGTTTAATTCCAGGTCCTCCCCGGATATCGCAGAGGGTGAATAATATAATGCAGTGAATCCCTCTTAGATACAGTTCCTAAGAAGCCAAAGTCCATGGTCACTCTAGGGAATTCAACCATGCAGTAATACTAAACGTCAACCGGCCTGTCGGACCTGTTGTCCTTACCTATCCACGTACTACAGCGTGAAAGTACTGCTCTTCACCCATGCACTGTGACTAAATGCCTCTTACGTCTGACCGGCGCCGACTCAAACAACCTCGTAGGACCCCGAAGTTGCGCTCAGGCTCCACCAAACTGGACTCCTATCCTCCTGTCTCCTCGGTCACCAACATGGACTTGCCCCTATCCAAAGTGTCAGTCCTCCGAAAGAGCGCCCGCAGTAGGGTCGGATGCGCAAAATCCTCCAACGATCTACCTAAAGAAGTCTACGTCGGAGCACACTTGTCATGTTCCGTCCGCGTCGATCTGCCTAAAGAAGCCTACAATTGCGGATGATATCTATCCTATGTACTAGCAACCTATGAAAGGTAACAAACATCCTTGCAAACTTACTTGACCGCTCCTAGTACGTACAGCCAAAACTATATTTTGGTCTTAACTGCATGAAACACCTATCCAGACCTTTACAAGGTCTGCCTACCAAATCGCTTCCAGATTAATTAATTTTACCGTTACAATTTACATATTGTTTATTTCCATTAATCTGCTTTAGGCCATTTTTACATCCGATTTGGTTATTTCACAATTTTCCATTTTCTTATATAAATGGTGTTTCAATTTCACGTCCGTTCAGTCCGTATGGTTTGTCTGTAATTTTTATACCATTTTGTTACAGATTTACACTAGCCTTTAGGGTCCATTTAATTTACATTTTTTTCCAACCTAATTTACGTTCTCCTTTTAGAGATTTAATATGTATAAATTTTTTATCTAATAGCCGCAAAACATTTAATTACACAAAATTCCACTTTTACATTTTTAGGCCACATATGAAACAAACAATTATGCCAATTAGACTTCCCAATTTTGTTCCAAAACCATATTCAAAATTATGTAATTATATCAATCAAAACCACAATTTTATTCAAGTAACATATTCTGAATTTATTCAACTAACCTGTTCTACGATTAGAAATTGAATAACAATTCTAATTCAATTTAATTAAACCAATCTTATTTACACCATGAAATGTGAATAACAATTTGTTTGTTCCAAATCTCAACCCAAACATGAATTAGAATTGAGAAGTGGTAGAAGGAGAAGATACAATAATTTACATAAATTTCAATCTTATTTATGCCATAAAACGTGAATAGATAATTTATATGTCCCATATTTTAAACCAAACATGAATTAGATTTGAGAAGTGAAAGAAGAAGAAGAAGTTGCACTAATTTACATCCATTCTCAATTAATAACAGAAATTAATTCATATTAACGTACCAAAAAAGAACTGAAATTGAACTACTTTATTTTTCTATTTCATATTAATTCCCACTCACCTGGCACTTGAGCTTGTATAAATTTTAAAAAGCTTTGCTTTAAT
Organism: Allium fistulosum; assembly: GCA_030737815.1. Lineage (NCBI taxonomy): Eukaryota > Viridiplantae > Streptophyta > Magnoliopsida > Asparagales > Amaryllidaceae > Allium > Allium fistulosum. Next base: position 1,088,307,716 of record CM060904.1, on the reverse strand, counting down.
CTTACTCTCTCTTTGATTCTTCTAAATTCCCCAAATTTCTTGAATATATATAGATAATTTAATTTTGTAGAGAATTTTTTATTTAGTAGAGAAAAGGAGGAAGAATAATACACATTAATTTTACTGTAGAATTATGGTGACGGCTGAATAAGAGATTACGTTTAGGTTAGATGGTTTATTTATAGATTGTTTGAGCTAATATAATCCATTAGATTATTTTAGATTAAATCCAGTTCTATCATACACTTAATGGTTATCCATTCTAGCTCATATGCATCACTCAACTAATAAAATTTAGCCATCCCATCCTATTACATCACTAGAGAGAATGGGAAGCCGCCACTTGTTAGAAACAATGTTGAAATACGTAGGAAAATTGCTGAAAACGAACCAGCTAAAAAAACATCGCTCAAGATTTTCGGTGACAACGGGACTTGATCCCTGGTCACTAAGGAAGTCAACATGTGCCTTTAGCACTGTACCAAATGCACTTTTAATTTCTTTTTAATTATATTTTTCATAAAATATCAGGGTGTTACAATGCATGTACTTTGAGTTTGCTCAACAAACACATACATGGATCCTACCTCATCCAATCAATATATTAATAGTACTACACATAACATCCATAGATTGGGTTTTCTCAACAACTAAAGAGCATATAAGTAATCTATTAATATATAAATGGTAAAGGACAAATTATGTATTAAGGATTCATAATTTTTAATATATACACAATGATTGATATCGAATTAAGAAATAATGTATTTCTTATGAAATACCCTCATGATTCAAGTGTTGGGCACATATGAAACCACGGTATATGTATATTACATGCTTACTTATTTCAAAAATTGATTTTGGATTTATTTCAGTTCCATTTACATTATTTATACATATATAGTTATATAAGTTTAATTTGGTTGTAACTATTATAATTTAATTAACTTATATAATATGTGTGTTTCTATATTATTAACTAAATCATATTTAGTTAATTTTAATTTATTAATAAATCATATTTAAATAATTTAATATATATAAAAAATTTGAAATTTCTAAAATTTTATATTATTCATTTTAAATATTTAAATTAAATAATTAACTATAACATTTATAGTTTGTATTATGTATGCATACCAATAAATATATACATTTTAATTAATTTTATTTAATAAATTCATTTATTTAATTAAATATTAAATTGATCGTAAAATTTTAATATAATTTATCGTAAATAAATTTAAGATAAATAGATAACTATAAAAATTATAATTGCATGCAAATATATATATATATATAATTAAACTATATATAGTTAAACTTTTACCTGATAATTTTATTCAATTTAATTAATCAAATTAGTTAAATTAATATATTAAAATTTTAAAATTAATTATTTTATTTTTTTAAACATTTTTGAAAATTTTAAATTTATTTTATAACCTTTATAAAATTTAAAAATATATTTTAAATTTTTAGAAATTTTTTTGAAAATTAGCCCAATGCCTAAATCAGTTTAGACCTTTTTAATTAGGCCAACCTTTTGGATTTACTCGACCTATTGGGACAATCCAGTTGCAAGGGAGGGGAGAATACTTGATTATTCAACCCCTAAGCTTTGACACTTTTGTTCTCGACACCCATCAGATAAGTAGGCTTTATTAGTTGGGCTTAAAGTTGCTAATAAGACCATATAGGCCATTTGGGCTTTGATGCTATTTGTTAGTACTAGGTCAGTCAATAGTGGGTGAAATGTGTAAATTTCAAAGAAAATTCCTATAGGATCTTAATGGGCCTATGAAGTATATGGCTGTACTATATCTTATCTAGTTAATTTAAATAAAATCATATTTAATTAAATTTTCATGATTTAATTAATTTAACAATTATATTTTAGAGTATATCAACGTATACTCATGTGTGTATATAAGTGTAATGTGCAACATAGCAAGGTGTACATAGTTAATAATTACATAAGTAGATATTGTGATTATATTCACTATGCGAACATTGGCGATTTATATATATGTTAGTTATCTTAAAATATTGTTTAACATATTTATAAAATATATAAATGTAAATATAATTTTTTGAAATTATTTGTATATATTAAGGTATAAAATATCTAATATAACCTTTACTAAGTCGATAAGTTTTAAATTCAAATTTTGTATATAAAATATCTAACTAAGACTTAGTAAAACGTTTAAAAATTCAAAACAATATCTTAAAAAAATCAGTTCAAATATCTTTAGTTAAATTTAAATATATATTTTATATAAAATAATTATTGTAGTTGAAAATATTGTTTATCTATATTGTATATATTTTATTTATTTATTTAAAATACATAACGCTATTTTAATATGTATAAATAATTAATATATTTATGTGTGTATTAAAATAAATATCTTAAAATTATATATGAAAAACAATATTTGGCCAATAAGAAAAAATATTTATTTATTTATATTTGTATATAGTTTGTCTAGTAATTTATCTAAAATACACAACATTGTATTAATATGTATAAACAATTTGTATATACATATATATCATAAAATAAATGTTTAAAATTATGTATATGTAAAACATTATTTGGCTGGTAAGAAATAAATATTCTTTTAAACAAAAACTAATTTTTTACTAAAAGAATATATATAGAATAATATTAAAAGTAAACATCACATTAAATAATAAATAATATACATACTATAATTAAATAAAGTTATTTTTTGGCCAGAGAATATTTTTTTATTTTAGCAGTAGAAAATAATTTAAATAATTTAATTAAAATATATACAGTTTTAAAATAGTTTTTTTTGGAACTGGACTAGCTCACAGTGGAAGGAATGGGTGAATTTCAAAATATTTACCATTTTGGATCTTTAATGGGCTTATGAAGTCTAAATACACTTAGATCTTAACTAAATCTTCTTTTAAATAAAATCAATATTTTATTTAATTTGGTGAAAAAAATTTCAAAAGGGTTTGAATATTATATAAAATTTAAATGAATGAGTGTACCAAATACACCTACATGTGTAGCAGTTACTTATTAGAATAAATATGAGAAGGAAACCTTTAGTTTCCTTCTCTAATAGTTATGCAATTAATTAAGGGAGCAAACAACATTAATTGAAGAGAGAGAAACCTCTCATTTTTGTCTCTGATTAGATTGATAATATGTTAAATAAACATGTTAACATTACAAATGAATGTTTTATTAGGAATGCATTAGTCCAGTTTGATTTAATTAATTCCAAATGATTCTGAGCACATCACATGCGCTCGTATGTATAGTGTAAGTGCAACATATAAAAGTGTACAAAGCTAATGTAAACATTGCATAGGTGTTGGGATTTACACCACAATGGACACATTTCCCATCTATATATGCCTTTGTCATCCTAAACATGAATAATTTTATTTATTTATTAATATATAAATACATACATATATATACTGTAAATACACACACATGTACAATTAATGTTTAGCATAATACTTCAAATAAAATAGATTTCATTTCAATTATAAGCAGTAAATCAAAGAATATTAAGATTAATGAAAATGGTTTGAAACAGTCGTGAAAAGATTCCTTCCTTTTTAAGTAGAGATATAATTTTTAATTAAATGGAATTGCAAATTATGGAATATATCATTGATTTAATGTTTGATTTCTTCTCAACTACAAGCAGTAAATCAAAGAATATTAAGATTAATGAAAATGATTTGAAATGGTTGTGAAAAGGTTCCTTCTTTTTTAAGTAGAGATATAATTTTTAATTAGATGGAATTGCAAATCATGGAATATATTATATATTTAATATTTCCCTTTATCTTTTAAAAGAAAGAGTTTATCTTAGAATGATTTGAAACAAGACGATTAAAACATCATATTAATTGGATGACAAAGATTAATTAATGCGATTATTACCAAATTTTAATTACATAGCAACCCATGTCTTAATATTCAAGTGTAAACCTTTTGATATGAAAAACTGAATTATGAATAAAAAATCCAAAGTTCAACTATGTTCTGTTTTTTTTAAACAACAAAATCAAACGACATAGGCATATATAGATTTGAGATAAGAATATCAAGATCTGGATTGAACAAACTTTGTAAACAATCACATAGAGTATAGAAAATAAAATTAAGAAGGTCTAGATCTAGGTTAAATTAATTAATCAAACAATCATACATGAGACGGAAAATGAGATGTTATAATTCATAACAAAATAGCAGTGAACAAAAGAAAACATTCTATGTTTTAACATTACAGAACAATTGATTCAAGCAAGGGAATGGAGATATTCAAATCAAGATTCAAATTCACAGGTATGAACAGAAGCGAAAGATAGAGATTAAAGGGATAAGAACAAATTATAAGATATGCAAATATAGAATTATTCACACATATAATTACCTTAGGATGAAGCATTTAGAAACACATTGAATGATAGAACAATAACTAGATTTGACTGAACAATCTCAAGATCTGATAGACATTTCCCTTCACCACACCTTGATTTGTGGCTTCTCTTCAGATTTCAAATATATCACCATCCCACTTTGCAAGGGAAGAATGAAACACTTTTTTAATTTAGTTTGATTTTGATTTGAATTTGTTTTTTATGTTGTTTTTCTTTTGGATGAAGTTTCAGCCATGAATGAATGATAGAGAAGAGGAAGAAAAGAGAACCAAAAATATTCACATTCTGTTCTCTGTACTTTCAAAAATGAGGAGGTTTTGTTTTTAATAGAATTAAAGGAACCTTTTCCTATTTTCCTTTTAAAACTTCCTCCTTTATTTCCTCTTTTTAAATTTCAATTAATCTCATTAATTGATTTCCTCCTCTTACCATTATATGGCTGATCCAAGCACATTCCAAATATGCAACTTTTCCAAATAAAAGAAAACAACTTTTATGTAATTATTTTATTATTTAAAACATGTTTAAAATTATACCGATATTGGATATTGATATATGCAAATATAAATTTTATATATGTATTAAAATAAATACCAACGACATTCAAAACATCAAATAAATTAATAATAATTAATATTTCATAAATATTAATTAATTTAATCAGTTTGCAGCATTTTACAAACTAATTAAATTGTGTGGTTTTTGGAGAAATCACAAATGCGGTTGTGCGACTCAGATGTGTGAATTCATTCAGCGATTTATATTGAACAATGTTCACACGTCACTTAGTAGGTGGTATGACAATTGGCTGAATTTACCGCTTACAGGTCTTTTCGGTAAAATCAAATTTTACTTATTATAAGTGGTACTTGATAGTGACAATTATTTACACCAATTATCTTCATCAAAACTATATAACTTTGGATTTATGGAATTTGGTAATGGTCAAAATTCCAATATCATCCACATTCAACTTTATAGTCCAAACACAAGTTCTTGGTTCAATAATAACAATTATTATTAACCAAAATGCTTTGGCTAGAGACTTTGACTTTGAGTTGACTTCGGTTGACCTTGATACCGACCTCTTATAACTTAGGAGATGAATCCTCTCTTGAAAAGAGTTTCACTTCCAATGCTTCCACTTGACCCAACTATAGCCGTTCGATGGATGACATGCCACGATTTAACTATAATCAAAGCGGAGCTCCACATTGAAGATCAACGGTATTCTTAAGTCCAGAGAACTGTGTAAATTGTCACATCGATATTCTCTGCTTAACCTTAGTTATATTAACCAACAGAAAACTATAGAGTGATTCATTCCATAGTTATCCAATAACTATCAGTACGTAATCTCTTGGTGCCCCCAACAGTCATGAGTAATACACTGCCCAACATTTGGAGAGCATTACGTCCTCTATTCTCAACGGATACATCGATATCCAGTCTCAACGCATCTTGACTAGGAACATTTAAAATGGTACATTTGTTTCATTGTGATAAATTACTCACGGTTACAACACTTTGTAGCTACTATCACAAAACATACCATTTATGGATTTTCTATTAAATATACTTTTAATTAAATTGATTAATTAATATAACCACATTATATCAAGTATATAATAGAAAGAAAATACCTTTATTTCGAACAAGATTGGTCAACGAGTTAGATATATATAACAAATTACATAATTGCCCCTAGGGCATACCCCTAACTCTATCAATCTCCCACTTGCACTTGGGGTAAATTGTGGAATCTTATTCCAACTTCTCCAATCGGTTTTCTCAAAATCGATTAGGTCAGTCCTTTTGTGAATGGGTATGCTGTTATGTTTTAATTATCTACTCTGTCAATCAACTCTCTCCGACGGTGATAAACTGCTTTATCATGTGGAACAATTCGGAGTGTCTCTCGACATCAAGTAAGCTATAAGTCCTGTTACAAATTATATTGTGACAAACAATTTATGAGATTCTCAACATTTGAAATCGGCTCAGCTATAAATTTGTGCACTTATATTTTATATACACTGTCTTTATTGTGGCATTATTCTAGGTGATGTACTTAGCCTTTTTCATTGAATTAGCCATGTTCTTTCATTTGGAACATTTCCAACTTAAAGATTCTTAACTTGATTTATTACTGACATATTATGCTCAATATCACTTATGAAGTTCAAGTCCGAACACTCCTTCATAAGATGTTTTTGTTTCTGTAAATAATTCTCTAGTATTTTATAAATACATGAGAACACTTCAAACAATCATTTAGTGATATCAATTTGGATTTGATATTTGTTTCATGTATCAAATACATAAACAGATCATGATATCTAGACAACATAACATGTATGATAATTCCTATTGCCAATGCAAGGGAATCAATCTTACATGTTCTGTATTAAACATTTTAATAAGGTGTCCTTGCATATCATTTGGGACATTCCCGACATCTTTTATACTTACTATAAAAGACATCATTTATTAATCCAACGTTAAGTATTAAAAACAACTAAGGCTAATTTTAACATAAGTACATCGTTAAAATCAACAACGTGTTGTTTACTTATAGTTTAGAAATATCAATGTACCTTTTAACGTTATTTCTTATGAACACACGCTCCCTCTACACTTTGATTGAAAATCAAACTATTTGATATTTCTATCAAAATATTTGTTCAATTTTGATGCTTATAAAATGATACTTTCTATATTTCTTGGATCATATCCACAGACTCACAAACTCAATATCACCCCCCCCCCGAATTCGAGACATTTTGGTTATTATGTGTAAACAGTTTACCCTAAATCATTATTTAGAATTTTTCTTTCAATACATACGTAACAAACATAAAGTCATATCAAGTGGTAATTTTGTGAGTAAATCTGAATTAACATGAGCATGTTTAATACCGAATCTATTACGCTAATTCAAACAATTGAAATTTGCGATATTATTCTTATCAACATTGCTCATTTAATTCCAATTGCATTAATCTTGCTCATAAAAACACAATCACAGCCGATGGATCACATCACTTAGTTTATGACTACCAAAATCATATTTTGATAGCGTACCTGGAATTATTTTGGATTTGCGCATCATACCATATCATAGAGTTAACACTCTTAATGGTTTAAACAACCAAGGATTATATATTTTTGACATTAATAAGAAACTCATAGGTTCTCTTTGATGTGCGAGAATACTTATTAGACATTCTAATGCTATGTTTTCGTTTAGGTTAGTTAATTTCATTTCATCTCATATAATCAATTCTATCTAAGGATCGCATCCAGTTCCATTTTACTACCAATAATTCCTCAAAGAAATTTCTTCTCAATGAAGTTGGTATATCTTGAAACAACGGTTGTTTCTCAGTGCAATAGAATAGGTATTCATAAACGTTTTATGAATTTCTTTATTTATAAAAATGATTTGGTTTTAGTTTACAAAAATTATGTTCGAAACATAAATATGTCATTCAATTATAGTCTTTTCAAAATCCTTTTGGGGAGATTCATACAAGGTCTCTTATGAACAGTTATTACGTGTAATCTTTCGACTCGCACAACCTGCCAACTACTTGGCCTAGGATATGTTAGAGTTTCTTATAAACCCTTATCTTGTAAAATTTTGTAAACTATCATTCAGATGAAATAATATTAATCTTGTGTACTACCCTTAAGTACATTACCTTATAGAAAGAAACAAACTCAACTTCAATCTTAATTAATCGTATATTGTCCAACAAAGTTTGATTACTCCATATTGATGCATCATTATTGGAGGAGTAATTTTGAGATTGAATCTTTATTCATTTTAGGTACGTTCGGAACATTTTCCAATATACTCACTCATTCGATCAAATCAAATCATTTCTATTGCATGTTATTTTATTTACTTCTGTTTATATTCTATAAGTTTACCATAGACATACTACATGTGTATCAAATACACATGTCCATTTCGATGATAACTCATCGTTGAATATGACTGTAACGACCTAGAATATTGAACAATTTAAATTGAAAATATTTAATTAATTTTAAATATTTGAATGATGGTTTGACTTGAATTTCGAATTATCAGAATGAATTTGGCGATTAAATTTTAAAATTTAATCTATTAAAAGTTGAATAAAAATTTGAATCTTCAATTTTAAGCTGAAGAAAAATATTTCAAAGACTTGTAAAATTTATATTGATGATACTGAAGATAATAGAAGCTTCAGAATTTAATTTCAAACTGTTTTGTTCAGTTTTGAAATTTATCGTTTAAATCGATATTTAAAAATAGCGTTCCGGGACACCGTCTCGGAATTCAATGAAACCAGTTCCATTGGGTCCGTAATATTGAATTATTATCGGATTTCAAATTTCGTATTGATCGGAGTTGTTGTGTGAACATACGACGTAAAAACGCGTTGAAATTAAATCAAATTCAATTTAATTTTTAAAATTTGAATTTGGGTCAAATTCAAAACACTGTAGCTTCCGTAAATCGCGCCTAAGATCGGGAAAGAAATTGTGCAAACACGTTATTCTCTGCTAAATCACGTAATCCTATCTTCCTCCATCTCTTTTTAAATAATCACGCAAGCAGACCCTTTGAAAAGAAAAACTATCCCGTTCAAATAAACGACACCTTTTAGTTTGAATCAAAACAATGGCCGAAGCCTCTTCAAGTAAAATAGAAGCAGTTATTTCAAAATTTAAACTCAGTCTTCCCTCTTACTTCATCAAATACGAATTCCTTCGTACGTAGTAAAAGATATTATCGAGCGATTCCATTTCAAGTTGTTCTTCGTTTTCTTCGGCATCACGATCGAGTTGTTTCGATTTGCAAGCTCGAGAAGATCTGAGGGCGAGTTAGTCGAGGGGAAATCGCAGTGTCGCATAGTCGACGAGGAGGCTCGGCTAAGCATGAAGTGATTGAAGGCAGCCTCCGCGAGTTTGAATCAAGGCGGCGACGATGTTGGGGGAGTTCGAATCGGGTCTGGGTTGTCGTAGTTCGAAGTCAAGGCTGGGGCGCGTTTGTCTGGTCGGAAAAGGTCGCGATGGCAGGGTGGCCGTGGCCAGGGGGCGGTTGCGTTAGGGTTTATCAATGTCGAGCAGGGGAGTGGATCTGATCCAGTAAGGTAAAACCCATCGTGATTTTTAATTCGATCCGTATGTATAGTTTAGAAAATACTTACAGTAAGGATTATTATTTCTCTTGTCAGAAATTAACAGCAAAATATGGAAAGAAAAAAAATTAATTATAGTAAAGATTTTAAAGGTAGATCATATATATTATAAAGATAGTTTTATTAAATGAAACTTATTTAAATTTTTAAAAGAGGTTATTTTATTTAATTTAGTTCTGGAAGTAAATTTTTTTGTTAAATATTTTATTAAAGAAAAATTAGTTTGAAACGAAAGCATTAGTTAATTAAGTTATTAAATGGTAAGTGATTTTTCACTTAGTCCAAATATTTTATTCAAAAGGAAATTTATTTATAACAAATTTAATAGTTAAAACCAATGTATTAAGAATTAATTGCTCGATTTATTCGAATATTAATAGAATTGTATAATTATTTATACAAGGTTAAAAATGGAGAAATGGTCAAAATGGAAAATGGATTGCAAATAAAAGGTGAGATCTTCTCACTCAAAATGAATTGTAGTTATTGATTTGATTGACTGTTTGGATGTGATACTATATATATAGTAGTATATAGCAATATATACATATTGGCATATGTATATATTGGAGTTGTTGATTTCCGGCATTATATAGCGGATGAGACCCTATTGCGCCGCATAATAGCGGATTGATATTTTTATAAATCCCATATACTGCGATATTCCACCTCGAAGTGGAATTGGTATTGTGCTAACATCATCAATCCCGCCATGTGGAAGTGGTATTGTGCTAACATCCATATGGCGGGATTGATGATGTTAGCACAATACCAATTCCACTTCGAGGTGGAATATCGCGGTATATGGGATTTATAAAAATATCAATCTGCTATTATGTGGCGCAATAGGCTCTCATCCGCTATATAATGCCGGAAATCAACAACTCCAATATATACATATGCCAATATGTATATATTGCTATATACTACTATATATATAGTATCACATCCAAACAGTCAATCAAATCAATAACTACAATTCATTTTGAGTGAGAAGATCTCACCTTTTATTTGCAATCCATTTTCCATTTTGACCATTTCTCCATTTTTAACCTTGTATAAATAATTATACAATTCTATTAATATTCGAATAAATCGAGCAATTAATTCTTATACATTGGTTTTAACTATTAAATTTGTTATAAATAAATTTCCTTTTGAATAAAATATTTGGACTAAGTGAAAAATCACTTACCATTTAATAACTTAATTAACTAATGCTTTCGTTTCAAACTAATTTTTCTTTAATAAAATATTTAACAAAAAAATTTACTTCCAGAACTAAATTAAATAAAATAACCTCTTGTAAAAATTTAAATAAGTTTCATTTAATAAAACTATCTTTATAATATATATGATCTACCTTTAAAATATTTACTATAATTAGTTTTTTTTCTTTCCATATTTTGCTGTTAAGTTCTGACAAGAGAAATAATAATCCTTACTGTAAGTATTTTCTAAACTATACATACGGATCGAATTAAAAATCACGATGGGTTTTACCTTACTGGATCAGATCCACTCCCCTGTTCGACATTGATAAACCCTAACGCAGCCGCACCCTGGCCACGGCCACCCTGCCATCGCGACCTTTTCCGATCAGACAAACGCGCCCCAGCCTTGACTTCGAACTGCGACAACCCAGACCCGATTCGAACTCCCCCAACATCGTCGCTGCCTTGATTCGAACTCACGGAGGCTGCCTTCAATCACTTCATGCTTAGCCGAGCCTCCTCGTCGACTACGCGACACTGCGATTTCCCCTCGACTAACTCGCCCTCAGATCTTCTCGAGCTTGCAAATCGAAACAACTCGATCGTGATGCCGAAGAAAACGAAGAACGGCTTGAAATGGAATCGCTCGATAATATCTTTTACTACGTACGAAGGAATTCATATTTGATGAAGTAAGAGGGAAGACTGAGTTTAACTTTTGAAATCACTGCTTCTATTTTACTTGAAGAGGCTTCGGCCATTGTTTTGATTCAAACTAAAAGGTGTCGTTTATTTGAACAGGATAGTTTTTCTTTTCAAAGGGTCTGCTTGCGTGATTATTTAAAAAGAGATGGAGGAAGATAGGATTACGTGATTTAGCAGAGAATAACGTGTTTGCACGATTTCTTTCCCGATCTTAGGCGTGATTTACGGAAGCTACAGTGTTTTGAATTTGACCCAAATTCAAATTTTAAAAATTAAATTGAATTTTATTTAATTTCAACGCGTTTTTACGTCGTATGTTCACATAACAACTCCGATCAATACGAAATTTGAAATCCGATAATAATTCAATATTACGGACCCAATGGAAATGGTTTCGTCGAATTCCGAGATGGTGTCCCGGAACGCTATTTTTAAATATCGATTTAAACGATAAATTTCAAAACTGAAAAAACAGTTTGAAATTAAATTCTGAAGCTTCTATTATCTTCAGTATCATCAATATAAATTTTACAAGTCTTTGAAAGACTTTTCTTCAGCTTAAAATTGAAGATTCAAATTTTTATTCAATTTTCAATAGATTAAATTTTAAAATTTAATCGCCAAATTCATTCTGATAATTTGAAATTCAAGTCAAACCATCATTCAAATATTTAAAATTAATTAAATATTTTCAATTTAAATTGTTCAAAATTCTGGATCGTTACAAACTTCCCCCCTTAAAAGAATTTCGTCCCGAAATTACAAGTTAGGAAAAATGGTCCTTAACTCGTCTACTATTTTTCACAATCCAATAGTTTTATCAACTTACACCTAAATCTTTTTATTAAAGATCCATTATCATTTCAACTAGCTTTCCAACTTCAATTATAAGTTTCAAACAACATTGTTTACTTAAAAATTCAAATTTTAAATTTAAATTCAAATTTTAAACTTCCAAATTTTCTTAAAATTTCCCAACACTCGAAATTTTCGAAAATTTTTGCCAGCGTCTCCTTTGTGTGGCTAACACGGTACGACTACAAAATGGCACAACAGGCCCCCAATTTCAAAAAGAAAAGAAAAAGCCAAGCGGCTAGACGAGAAAATCATCAAATCTCATATTGAAATTCAAATACTTACCTTTTGTCGAGCAATTCAAAATTATCTTTGAAATCAAAATCCCAATTTCATTATAACACCTTATATCCTACTAGCCATAATATCTAGTTACAATATTCAAACCATTTTGCACATTTCATTACACAATTTTCAATATATGCTTCTTATACATTTTTACTTTACTATTGAAGTTATATCCATTATCATTCAATTTTTCATTTCAAATTTCATTTGAATTCAATTCATAATTTCAATTTAATTTGGATTCAGTTTAACTTCTGAATATTGAATTTTATCAATTACCTTTCATTCACAACTGCACTATTTTAGATTAGTTCCAATTACTAATTCATTACAAATTCTAGTTCACTTTATTCAAATTTGTTTTCAACATTCAGTTTCAATTCCAGTTCTATTTACTTTCAAATTCAAAATGAATTTTAACATTCAATTTCATTTTCTTGCACTTGCAATTGCAAATTTATTTATTCATTCATTTTCAATTTGAATCTCATTCCAATCAAATTACCGAATATTTTATAAGTCTTCGACTTATTTACATTTCGATTTATAAAACCATTTATACATTCACATTACTAATTTCATTCCATTAATGAATTTTAATTTCAATTATCTTCTTGGAATTCTATTTTCATTTATAAATCACATTACAATTCATATCTACAAATTTCGTTCGTATATGAATTCATTTCCTTATGTTTCCAATTCATATTTATAAATTTCATTTGTCAAATGAATTTATCTCCAAATCTTTGGTTATACATTTTAATTTCTTATTCGATTCCATATAATAGTGATAATAATTCAATATTATTACTTCCTAACAACCAAGCATCCATATACTATGATAATTCATAGAAAATCATTTCTTTTCTATACAAAAATAGTTTTGGGTAAAATTATTTCATTTACCCTATTTTAAAACAATACTTTGTCAGTTTATCTTGTTTAAGAGTTTAGAAACTCCTATCGATTACAGTTGGCCACCCTGCACCGACCAGAATCTATAAACAATCAACCAATAAGTCAACACAATACAAAACAAATTTTTTTTATTCACTAACAAATACGCGCTCATATCTATTATTACACTCAAACTCATTCTAGAGTGCTGTTGACTCTATCTCTAATGAGTAACACCCAACAGAGCAGGGTTGTCGCTTAACCATATGCTCTGATACCACGTTATAAGGACCCGATTCTTCGACTTCCGAAAATCGACATCGATACGTCCACTGTATCAACTGCCGAGCAAACGAATGCCGGAAAACCGAATTCTTAGGGTTTAAAAGAAGAGGTAGAAGAAAAGATAGAAGAAAAAGAAAAGAAGAACAACAGAAAACACAGCAACAAAAACAATATCAGAATCTCACATATCGCAGCGGAACAATATATAATAGATAATCACTAGTCTTTTAAAACAAAGAACTATATCAGTTTATACATACATCAATCAGAGTCAATATACAACACAACACATCAATGGATAGTTATATAAACTTATCCTCATACAGAATACACAACAGGATAATACATAGTATAGATCATACATTTCGCCATCCAGCTTGCTTCCAAAGCTCCAGAATATCCAGAATATCCTGATAATATAACTCTAGGCTGCCCGTGTGGAAAATTATGGGCACCCAGAGTTTAGAAGGGAAACAATAAACTCCGAGTCAGTCATGGTGACTGGTGTGAGATCGTAAAACAGTTATTTTTACAAAGAAAATAAAATTTATTCGCAATGCTTTTTGAAAAATGAAACTACCATAAGGCCTCCCGCACACACACACAATGCAAACGCATAATCGGAGGAGATTTCTCCTTATGATAGTCAAAGATGCTTGATACGCAAAATCAAATCATTTTTGATATTATTATTAGTGCATAGTGTAGAAAACATTTCAAAAGTATAATATAAATCTTAGCCAGCATAGGCATTCCGCACTTATGCCTACTATAGCTACCATCTAAACAGTGGTGACCACCATAAGTAAATGGCAGGTTCTACAACTAAAACCGTACAAGTCACGTATTGTTTCTTTGGATTTCCAACAAATGGTCAGGCCAAGGAACTTCCCATTGCCACATGGAAACGCCTCTGGAAAGACGTCTCGAGAAATAACCTAACATTACGGTTAGATCTCTGCCAACACAAGGCCGGGTTACCTCTGCAAAAATAGGTAACTACTGACACGCGTATGCCATCCCCCGATCGTAACCAATCTTCCCGAGGATCCTCAATTTCCAACAACCACATAAGAATAATAATGCAGCAAGAACATAGGTTAAGTATCTGGGCTCCATACCATGATACCACCTCTATCCAAAAGGAATGACATACACTAAGGGGCGTTACTCCCTAGAACCTTGCTGCATCCTTCCTATTTTGACCATTTCCGGGATGTGAGGTTCGACGAAGTCTCGTCCACAAAGCTACGCTTTGGTACAAAGCCATGCTTCGGGTCAAACAAAGTGATCAAAGTAATAATCACAAAGATAAATGATCATATCACAAATGATCAAACAACGATCATTTCACAGCAACACTCAGCATGCCACGTTACCAAATTGGGAGTATATTGCTGATAACCTTCAACTACATAACCTCTGAGCTCGTACGTCTCAGAGAAGGGTGTTAAGCTAAGAGAATAAATTCTCCGCCACCAACAGAAATGTATTTGAAAGAAATCAGCTTTATATCTCAATCTGTAACGTCAGACATACAATCCATACAAGTCTGTTCTGGGATCGAACAGAACCGAAGGCACTTCTCACGAAGCCCTTGCAAATCCGGATAATTTTCTAATCACGTCCGGACTTCCCGTCACTAAGGGTGATAAAACCTCTATATCGGAGATCAGCCGATGTAGAGTAACTCGACGGTAATCCTTCCTTTTTCAAAAATATCCGGTCTTCAACACCGGTCATCAAATGCAATCCATAACGACGTATCACATACTCGGAATGGGTTATACGACCCCAAGGTCCTTTCTCGGCTAACCCGAATAGTGAGCGCTTATTCAAAAATAGGTGTGGCATTCAAATTCATCCAATTCACAACAAATACCCATTCAAGGTAATTATTGATAGTCGGTTATTTAACTATCAATAAAGATGCGCAACATCATCAGATTCCAAATAATTTTCCAAATTATTTATTTTCCAAAATATCTTTACTAGATATATAATTTCCACACTTCTAAAATAAATCAATATTTATTTTTAAACAAATTCTCCTTTCCTTTATAAATTCCATAGTGAATTTATATTTCAAAAATCTAATGATATACGATTTTCAATCGATTTCAATATTCACTTTCGATTTATCTTTAAGAAGATAAAATCTCAAAACGTTTCATTTCATTTTGGAAAACATTTCCATACTTATTTAATAATAAGTAATTCACAAATCTATTTATTTTCAACATTTGAAAATATTCAATATACTTAAATCAAAATTAAGTATATATTTCATTCTTTAAGGAAATCATTTTCTTAAACACATTATTTGAGTCAAAACGAATGTTACGTAAAACATCGTTACGACAACCCAAAATCACTAGTATAGGGATTCGGAATTAAGATAGATATGTAAATCCCAATACTATATAAAACATTTCCTTTCGAAAATCATTTACTATAACAACAGTGTTATAGTCCACCATTTCCTTCTTCCTCGAAAACGTCTATTTCAACAATGAATGTTGATATCTATGATTTCGATATTTAATATATTTTAAAACATCGTTAAACAATTAACTTCATTTTTAATGTCACTTCCTCAAAACATATTTATTTTACTTAATATATTCACTGTTCAAAATCGTGAATATACTTCACTAACCAAATTTCACTATTTTCTACACATTTTATTTCAAGAATTATCCACTATCCAAAATCGTGGATAAAATTCCCTTAATAACCTTCTATATTAAATTCATCCAATTTGATTTATTTTCGGATTTAAAAGACAACGTTTATAAATTCTATTTTTATAACAACTTCGATTTTATAAACCTCCTTTAATGACCAATTTAATTTATAACTCAATATATATACCAAAGGTCTATATTATAAGTTAAGTACTTATAATTCATTTATTCACAAAATCATTCCTTTAAAACTTCACAAATTTTAAATCTTATTACTTATAAGATTTCATTTATAACCTTATTTTCAACAATAACCGAACTACTTTTATAATTCCATTGTTTTGATTTATAAAATATATATTTTATAAATCTCATCTATGAACCATTCAAACTTATTCACAAATCCCAATTAAAATGCCGAAATCCGATTTATAAGTTAATTACTTATAAATCTTTTGTTTTACAAAATCTATTCATTTTGTAACTTCACAATTTATAAATATAAAATTTCGTTCACTTTTGAAATCCATTTATACTTCATTCTAACACTTATAAAAACTCGTTTTATAATTTCAATATTTTAAATTTATAAATATCAATTTTGTACATCTTTTATATACATCGTTTTTAATAATTCAAAAATCCCAATTCAAACCATTTTATAAATTACTTAACCATTTATTTCAAAAATCACCTTTCGGTTATATTTCACAAAAATCATAATTTTTATAACTTTAAAAATTTGAATTTTTATTTTTTAAAATAAATCAATTCAAAAATTTAATAAAACATATACCTTTCAAAAATCATTTTAAAAATCTGTAACAACCCTGTATTTTTCAAATATTTTTAAATTGATTTTTCCAGATTCAAAAGCTTTATTTATGAAAAAGAATAAATTTTGTTATTTTAAGTATAAATTTTGATTTTGATGTGGATTAGAATTCCAAATATGACTAAATTTAATATTTCCAGAAATTGTGAATTTTGGTCAAATAGTCAAACTTTGACTTTTAAATTTAAATTTTAAATATTTGAAATTATAAATTTTATCTTTTATTATGACAATAGATTTAATAACTTGAATACTGCTTTTTGTTTTGTTGGAAACGGAGTTAAAATGTAAAAGTTATGTACATTTCAATTTTTAGTATAATTTGTGTTATTGTGCAATTTTGCCTATTTTAAATTTTATAAATCATATTTTTCTTTATTATATTATATTTAATATGTGTCAATATGTTAATTTATGTATATTTTCATCTCTAAATATTTCAAAAATAATAATAGAATTTTTCCAATGTTTACTGTGTTGATTTCCTATTTTTAAAGGATGTTTTCTTATTTTCTGCTATTTTCTTCATTAAAATTTTATTTAAATTAAATTTTATATATTTATTTTGTGAATATATTTTTATTTTATGTTATTATTTATGTTTAGAAATATATTACAAGCTCATATGAATTTTTCTAAAATTTATTCTATTCAATTTCAAATTTTCTAGACTAGTTTACTATTTTTAGCTATTTTCTTAATTTAACTTTATATGATTGATAAATATTTATATAAACTATTATATTTTGATAAAATTTCGAAATTTTATCTGAGATTATTATTTTTTCCAGAAATATAAAGTTATAAAAATAAAATAAAGTAATATGAAAGGCCCTAAACCTTCTATCTTTCTATGGGCTTTTATAGTCCACTTTTTTTTACGTTTTAACCTAACCTTTCACCAATTAACGCTAACTATTCCTTATTCTTTTTTTCCAGCCATCTTCCTCCTGTTATTCACGAATTTTCAAGCTCCAAAACCCTAAAAAAAGTCATGGCCTCCATCTTGAAAAAAATTAGGTAAATCCCTCTTTTCTTTCAACTTTTTTTTTACTTTTTCTATGCAATTTTGCCTTGTTTTCTCCCTTGTTTAGATCGGCCTCTCCCACTTGTTCCACGGCCACCACCTCCTTCCATCTCTTTCATACCACCACCACCATCTACCCCACTAGATCTGACCATGGCCGAACCCCCTTGATGGCCAAACCCCTCAAACTACAACCTAGATGCCTAGATCCATGCTTATTTCACCTCTACATGCTCATCCACTTCAACCACCACCCAAACCACCACCATAGCCGCCACCACTCCCCTGACCTGACCTCAACACACACCTCCCCACCTCTATCCATTCATGACACACCACAGGCCGAGCCCAATCCCCATGGCTGAGCCCTTGTTTTGACCAAAAACCACCTAGTTGCCTTCAAAACCACATCACCTCCTCATGTACAAACTCCACCTTGTCTTGCCTTGAACCCGAGCTATGTTAGCCCAAACCTGACCCAAAACTTGACCACATCTGAACCACATCAGACCCCAAAGCCATACCAAACAATAGAGAAGGCAAAGCAAAAGACTGCGTAGTCGTATCTCCTTTTATTTCAATGATATTGCATTTTAAAGTCGTATTGAATTTTGCTGTTTTGATTGTTTGTTTTGGGTTGTACACAAGAGTTGTAGATTGGATTCGCTCTCCACTCAAGTCCGTAGTCTTTTCATCGTGCTTTTGTTTCCATTGTGTCATTGGTTTTGATATCTCCAGCACAAACAGGTGAGTTATTCTCACCAGACAATATGTACCTATATAACTAGTAAATTGACACCCTGTGAATCTGTAGAAATATATTATCATGTTATACTTGACTATGTTATGATCATATGATGTTTATACACCTGTTATATCATATGTTACTGTTATTTAATGTTATTCTGTTATTTATATCAGTTATCACCATTGCAAGTTCCCTGTAGACTAGAATCACTATGGGTTGAATGATACATACCCGAACGGACTTTAGAATAGGGAAAAATCGTTATGGGCTGAAATGATAGGCCTGAACGATTTTTATTTATTTATTTTAACTTTGGATTGCGGGTTTGAAATGATAGAACCCGGATTTTTCTTTTTTTTTAAACTGCGGATTGAAATGATACATATCCGTATCACTTGACCTAGGTTAGAAAATTATATACAGGCCCGTGGTTATTTTATAAAGTGTTTTGG
This sequence comes from Allium fistulosum, assembly GCA_030737815.1. NCBI lineage: Eukaryota > Viridiplantae > Streptophyta > Magnoliopsida > Asparagales > Amaryllidaceae > Allium > Allium fistulosum. Next base: position 1,088,288,082 of record CM060904.1, on the reverse strand, counting down.
ATGATTTTAAGTATTTTAAAAATATAAATTTATGAAATTTGATTTAAATAGATTTTGAAATGTTTAAAATAAAGAAATTATGATTTTTTTCTATCAGTTAAAAATGTAATTAATGAATGGTTAAATTGGATTATTGAAATATAACTTAAGTTTGGAATTTGGAATTTTGGTTAAAAATGATATTTAAGTTATATGAATAAAATGGAAATTTAATTATATTTGGAAAATGGTAGAATATGATAATTTGATTAAATTTGAATTTAAGTGATTTATTAAAGTATTATTGATTTTTCTATGAATTTAAGTGGTTAAATAAATCAATGTTTAAAAGTGATCTTTTAGAATATAACTTGACTAGGAAATGTGAAATTTGGTTTTAATTAAAGGTTTAAGTTAATTAAATAAAATTGGAAATTTTGTTAAATTTGTGAAATGGTAATTTAAATTTGAAGTGTTAAGTTTATTTGTTGAAATGTGAAGAATTGGAAACTTTTACACTTAAACTTATTAAGTAAATTGTTGAAAATTGGATTTAATTATAAGAAATTTATTGTGAAAAAGATATATGTTAAATGATATGTAAATGAACATTTTAAACGTTAAAATATGATTTTTAAAATGTTTATGTGTTTTAAATTGAAGTTATTTAATTGCTGGAAATACACTAACACCTGAAATCTACTTTTAATAGCATTCAGAAATGCTATAGATTCTGTTTTGAACTAAAATTGTGTAAAAAGAGCTATTACAGCCTTTCTGAAATATTGTAGTTGCTGTAGTGGAACTTATAGGCTAATATTGAACTCGGGCCTATTATAGCATTCTCTGGAAATGCTATGATGGTCTACAGTCTTTGCTGAAACCAAATTTAGCCCTTGTTTTGAAATCTGAACTACCGCAGCACTTCTGAAATGCTGTCTTTTCTGTTTTGAACTATAATTCAACTAAAACTGAGTTTTAACAGCAGTTTTAAGTGCTGTCTTTGCTGAATTAAAAATATTTTCAAATATAACTTATAGCAGTTGTTTTTAAATGCTGTGAAATGTTGAAATTTTAATAATTAGGGTTTTTGACTTAGTAAACGAACTCAGAATGGTTTGAAACTTTGGAAATTGAATACTTGATTTGGAAATATAATAATTACGCTTTTAAAAGGTTTTAATGAATTATTTTGATTGGAATATAAACTATTTAAAGGTGATTTGAAATGGTAGTAATTGAATGATATCTTTGAATTTAAAGGGTATTTAAAGTTGAATATTTGGATTTGAACTGATAGGATATTTTATTTTATTAAAATTGTTGGAAATGAAGTTTTGTAAGGATATGATATTTTATTATATTAAAATGATTTGAAATGAAATTTTAAAATGATATGAAAATTTAAATATATGGAAATGGTTTGGAATTGATTTAATCTTTATTTTGATAAAGATATGGTTTGAAATGATATTTTATTTTGAAGTAAAGTATGGTTTTTAAAAGTTATAACCACGGGTTATAATAACGATTGGTTGGCAAAGAGACTGGGATCGGATATGGACATACTCTCTGTCGATACCGAAAACCACTTTGACAACCGTGTACGCGGTGGAGATTCCAGAATGAAGTAGGATGGTGGCGATGTTCTTAAGGTATGTTACGTGGACCCAACTCCCGTGAGTTGGCATAAGGTGGCTAAAACAGGAGCGATCTCGGACCAGTGAGGTAGCACCTCTTCTCGGACACATTTCTTTGATATTATACTCTTACTTGTGATTGATTAGATGGCCATCCTCCGATTTGGGAGTGTTGTTCGAGGTGGACGGTAGTGGCTGCTATGCGCTCCATCAGTCCGTGTGCGTAATTGGTATATCTACCCTGGCATTGCCTAGTTTTGCCGTGTCACCTACCATATCGAGCTTTACTACGATTATGATTTTAAGATCCGACCGCGTTAAGGTTCTCCATCCCCTTAACGATATTTTCTATATGATTATACTTTACTGATTAGACACTACTGTATATAGCGTATATTACTATATAGTAAATAGTTTAACGGATCCTTAGAGGATGGGCGGTCCCAAGCATCTTCTAAGTTACTTGTACCCTTATTAAAGTTCGCTTGAGTTGGTTTACATTATATAAGTATATATTATCCTGACTCGGGTGTTTTGTGTTTTGCTTTACGCTCTGGTCAGCCTGAGTTATTCACAGATTTGGATTTCCACTCTCTTGGAGATTTGAATCGCTGGAGATTATCTGCTTGTCATGTCCTATCTATTTCAATTCCATTGTTCTACTCAGCTTGTACTTGGTTATTATATTGAGACTTTTGTTGTATTCTATTTCTTCTGTTATATCTCATGTAACTCTTTATATAGTAGCTTCATGAACTACTATTTCTTTTACTTCCGCTGCATTATTTTACTCTGTGTGTGATCTGTGATTATATTTATTTACTGTATATTCTGAGATTTGCCAAATTTTATTTACAACACGGTATTTTGAGCAATTCAACTCCGGCATGAGTGTCTGCCTATACACTTATAATGGATGCGAATGGTTGAAAATATCGGGTCGTTACAGTTGGTATCAGAGCTTTGGCTTTGAGGAAAAACTTAGAATGTATGGTAAATTTATTTACAGAATCACTTTCGTTCGAGTTTGAATCTCTTCCTTTTGATTCGATTTCCTTTGAATTTTGGAACATTCCCTACGGTTCCAAAATCCATTATTGTTCCTCACTATTCATCTTCTTTTGATTCTGGAGTATCTCATAACTCCACTTCGAATGATCTTTGTAGTGAATTGGCGGTCTCGCCAATATTCTAATTTTCTTGTAAAGGGGTGAAACTCCTTTACAATAGCATCGATTCACCAAAGATTTTATATCCTCGGTTTAGATGCTAGTATCGCTTACTATCCCAAACTCTATCTCTTGAGGTCGAATGTAGATTTACCCTAGAAATCCACATCGATCTTATTCTTTAAGTCACGGTTGACCCGGTTAAGGTTGCCCGTGATTTATATAAGCTTATCCATCTTCCTATTCTGTTATTTAATCATCTCATCCTTGTTCCAACTTATTTTCAAATCAGAATTTCATTTGATTTGAGTTAACCAAATTTGAATCTCTATCCTTCTTTGAAAATCAATTCCTGTATAGTGTATTTGTAAACTAATATTTAAAATTAAAATGTTTAAATATTGTGTTGTTTGAGTTGTTGATGTTGAATTGGGTTTCCGATCGATTCGTCTGATCAACGCTATCGATAGGATTTCTAAAACACTTTGACAGAACAAACTGACACAATATTATTTTAAAATTTGGTTAATGAAATAAATTTTGAGATATAAGTAAATTTATGGAACTTATCATTTATAGTTCTATAAATGAATTTATAAATAGTTGTTTATAAATTTATTTGGGAACTGAAATGAATTTAAAACAAGAAATTTAAGAATTTAATTTCCGATGGATTTCAAACCTTGTGTTTAAAGTTGTAAAAGGATATATTATTTAAAGTATTTCTAAGTAGAAATATGTTTCTAAAGGATTTTAAAGTTTAAAAATTTAGTGCTCTTCTCTTTGTCGCTGGAAAATAATTTCGATGATGACTGCAGCATCATCGACATTCATTTTCGAGTTTTGAACTGAAGAGACCGTTATGTAGTCTTACTACAGCTTTGTTTTGAAAGATTTAATTTATTTGAATTTCTAAATATGATTTGATTTATAATATATATAGATATATGATTTAAATTGATTTGACATATTATGTACATATATTTATTTATCTCTAACTGGTTTAAAGGAAATCGGAAATTAATTCTTACATTTTTTTTCTTCTTAAAGAATAATTTCAATTATAAAAAGAAAAATCAAAAATTTGGATAAATGATTCAAACTTGAGATAATTGAATTGGAAAGTTTTACTTGTATAACACACAATTTCATTCCAATATAACTTACCAAAATTACACAGAAGTTGAATATGAAATTGGATAATATACAATATAGAAAGGATTTTTATAAATAAAATTTGATTGGTTATAATAAATGTTATACACTTAAATTTTAGTTATAAAAGATTAACAGAGGTAAATAGTGAAAAAGGGATTTAAAGAGATTTTATTTAAATAACTTAATAATCAAATTTGATTTAATATGGAACCTTAAGTCTAACCTAGGAATTTTAATAAAAGTTATTTCCTGAAATGAATATGTTGTATAATAAATAATGTATCTTTGAATAGATAAAATAAAAAAATACATTTGAATTGGACATTTTGTAATAAAGTTTATTTAACTTGAATTCATAGTTTAATTGATGTCTAAATGAATAAATGTGTAAAGAAATTTGATTGTTATATTTGCTATGATAAATATTTTATTTATGAAATTGATATGTCTTGAAAAATGAATAATTATGATTTAAATAGTTAAAATGTATTTTAACATCACTAAAACTTGATAATTGAGAATTTGGTTTTCAAATGGAAATTTTAAGTGTAACTTATTAAAGGAATATCTATTTGTGAAATGAGTATTTTAAAATAAAGTGTTAGGTCATGTGTTAAATTAAGAGTTAAGTAAAATAGTGAACTTTTGACTTAATAAACGAAGTATAGTTTAAATTGGATATTCCATTCATAAAGGTTTGTTTTAATAAGTCTTAAGTTAAAAGATATCCAAATGAATATTTCTGGAATAAAACTGATTTGAAATACTAATATATCTACTGTAGCATTTTATAAGTGCTGCCGTTTGAAAATACAATGTTTTGGAAATTTTTATAATTGAATGAACTTAGAAATGTTACAACTTTAAAATGAATATTATCTGACCTTGAATTAAAATATTTTAAATTAAGATTATTTTAAAAGGTGTTATGATTTTCTAAGTATTATGTTTTTTTTAGAATAACATTTCCAATGTGTTATGATTTTAGTAGTATGATTTCCAAATGATAAACACCTCTAAATTGTTATGATTTCAAAGTATTATGATTTCAAAGCATTATGGTTTCGAATTATTATCTTATTTTGTTTTTCAAACCATCTTTTGGTTGTCCTTATTTTCCCTCATCTTGCTACAGACTGGTATAAGCATCTTTCTATAATCTTTCTGTTTAGAAATATTTCTGTAATCTTTGATAATCTTTGTTACTCATCTGGATCTGAACACTGTTTTTCCATTCATAGACCGTCGGTCAAGTGAAAGGGGTGATTCAGACTCTAGAGGATCTTTTTTGTGTTTGTGTTCTTGATTTGATCACCTCCATCTTGTTAAACTTACCTATAACAATAGTTATCAGGTGTAATTCCAATCTTCTTATCATCTTATTTTAATCTTATTTCATTCTATCTTTTTCTGTGCTTTCCGGTACCTCGTTCCTTTTCGGGGACGAAAAGTTTTGAGTGGGGGAGAGTGTAACAACCCTGTATTTTTCAAATATTTTTAAATTGATTTTTCCAGATTCAAAAGCTTTATTTATGAAAAAGAATAAATTTTGTTATTTTAAGTATAAACTTTGATTTTGATGTGGATTAGAATTCCAAATATGACTAAATTTAATATTTCCAGAAATTGTGAATTTTGGTCAAATAGTCAAACTTTGACTTTTAAATTTAAATTTTAAATATTTAAAATTATAAATTTTATCTTTTATTATGACAATAGATTTAATAACTTGAATACTGCTTTTCGTTTCGTAGGAAACGGAGTTAAAATGTAAAAGTTATGTACATTTCAATTTTTAGTATAATTTGTGTTATTGTGCAATTTTGCCTATTTTAAATTTTATAAATCATATTTTTCTTTCTTATATTTTATTTAATATGTGTCAATATGTTAATTTATGTATATTTTCATCTCTAAATATTTCAAAAATAATAATAGAATTTTTCCAATGTTTACTGTGTTGATTTCCTATTTTTAAAGGTTGTTTTCTTATTTTCTGCTATTTTCTTCATTAAAATTTTATTTAAATTAAATTTTATATATTTATCTTGTGAATATATTTTTATTTTATGTTATTATTTATGTTTAGAAATATATTACAAGCTCATATGAATTTTTCTAAAATTTATTCTATTCAATTTCAAATTTTCTAGACTAGTTTACTATTTTTAGCTATTTTCTTAATTTAACTTTATATGATTGATAAATATTTATATAAACTATTATATTTGGATAAAATTTCGAAATTTTATCTGGGATTATTAATTTTTCCAGAAATATTGTAACGACCCGGGATTTTCGAACCCGAAAATTCCAGATAGTTAGAAGAAAAAGAAAAGAGATAGAAGAAAGAAACAGAACAAGACACGGATTCTCACATTCGCAGCGGATCAAAATACAATATCAAATAATAATATCTGTTATACAAAGAAAAACTGTATTTGTTAATTTTGGTCAATACATCAGAGTTACAACATATACACAAATCACTAGACAGATACAATTAACATGTCCTAAATAATCACTCTAGTACACAGCGGAATACACTCCATACGTTCCTGCCATCCAGCTCGCCTCCTGAGCTCCAGAACGTCCTTACCTGAAAATCTGTAATACTCGGTCTGACCCGAGCATTACCACAAAGTAACACCCGAGTCAGGCTGGAAACCAGCGTGAGTAAACTCATCTAACATGAAATATTAAGTTATAAAACTTCTTTGAAAACCAGGGTAACTCGTACCTTCTACGAGTTTTTACTTATTATAGTCAAACAATTATTTCACAAAATAATACCTAAGTACCTTGACTTAGTTCCAATGGTTCAGATTACTTAATTAATTTCGTTCCAGCCTATTCGATTTATAAATCAAATCTATAAAGAATTATAGATTACAAATCGAAGTGGTTTCGGGTATTTACTGATACCCGACCCCGATCTCTTCGAATCAAATGTCATCCTTTAAATCAAGATGTTTAAGTTAAACAATTTAATTTAAATTCAGTATATCATATTCACATAGCAATTATATCATAGATAAATAACTTACATTATCACAATTTAGTCATCATATTTAAATTAATTACATTAAGTAATTATCTTTAATTAAACCACATTTATTAATCACCTTTGATTAATCTCATTCAGTAATTAACTTCCCTTAATTACTTCATTACATAAATTAATTACTCCTTAATTAATTATTTTTAATTAATCCCTTGATTAATTGCAAAGTAATATAATCCTTAAATCATCTTCCATTAATTATATCCAGTAATTACATTAATTACTTTCTAAGTAATTACAACCCATTAATAAATCACATTAATTAATTAGTCTTAATTAATCATATTAATTAACTTTAATTATCACATTAATTAATTATCTAAGTAATTAATCCTTAATTACCTTTCATTAATTACTTCCATAAAGTAATTATCATTTTTAATTAATTACATTTAGTAATTACACCTTAATTTCTTACACTAAGTAATTATCTTTTAATTAATCTCATCATTAATTAATTCTCAATTAATCACATTAAGTAATTAACTTATCTCTCAATTATCTTTTTAATTAATTACACTTGATTAATTACTCTTTAATTACACTAGGTAATCAAACCTTAATTATAGATTAATTATCCTTTAATTATTAATTATTAATTAATTACTTAGTTATTTAACTAATCGTTTTAAATTTAATTAAATAATTCCTTAACTTCTTATATTTAAAAAGATCCTTAATTAAGAAGTTCATTTATCTTTATTAAATTATTAATTACTCTTAAATCATTAACAATAGTTAAATTACCCTTGTTAATTTCACATATTAAAATCTTTAATAAATCAAAACCTCTTAATTACTTAAAGATAAACTCTTTATTATAATTGATTATTAAATCCTTATCATAAACTTTATTTAAAATATAACATTTTTGGAAATCAATTATAATTAAAACAAATTAATTAACTTTAAAATCTTTTAAAACTTCCCAAAGTTGTTTAATAAATTTTCAAAACAAACATTATTTTGAACACCTACTTATTCTACCTTTTTAAATCTTATCGACTTATAAAAAAAATTGTTAAACTTATATCCTTGAAAACCATTTAGTTTTATAGGTAAAACTTGTTTTACTTTTATTTGGAACTTAGAAACATCTAAAAAAAATTCTTTGTTTTTAAAACTTAAACATTTGCTGTTAAATTTTAAAACCTGCTCACCACTAAACCCCGAGCAAAACTACAATCTTTCCCGAGCTAAACCCTCAAATCCCCGAGTCTCTCACTTGCTTCGAGAAAACACTGCAGCTCCCTCGAGCTAAACCCGAGTATACTCACCTTCTTCCCCGAGACAAACAATTCCAGACAATATCGTGCACACGTGCACGTGCACGCCGATCTGAACGTCTCCGACACTTCGCCGCGACACTCGCCAGTCGACGATGATCTACACGAACCTTCAGACCACCCAGAACCAACAATGCACACTGGAAAACAAAATCGAGCATGTCTAAATACTCGAACCCAACTTGATCAAGAGAAAAACGTCACGCCGCCGCCGCCATGATCGCCTGAGGCCTCGCGATCACTACCCAACCACCACCATTCGCCCACGCTTCTGATCCCCCATATGCGATCGTCTACAGTTCACCCATGACCACGCAAAAGTCTCGACTATCTCAACGACCAAAACAGGTCATTGAACCCTAGTTCGACATCGGGCGGCCACCATGGCGTTCAAGAAATTAATCCTATATTTTTCTGATGATCTCCAGCCCACGATCTTCCTCTGGCCACAATCCCAATGCCCCCGACCTACACGATCGTCGAAATTTGACCAAAATGTATTTCCCGTTCATCTCGAAAATTCCCATCATTCCCAAATTTAAAAATCGTGATTTTAACATCAAAAATCATTATTCTTCACCACGAATCTGTTTATATAATTTAAACATGAAATCTTGCTACTTGATTTTCTGATTTTAAATGATTTTTACTGTAATTTCCCATTCTTGAAATAAATATTCAACTTTAACACTTGAAATTATTTTTAAAACTTAGATCTTGATTATATAAACATATTTCATTTAAAGATCATCACCTAAATCTTATTGCATGAGGAGATATGGATTTATGAACAGGTTTTGAAACCTGTAAACTATGGACAGAGATATATGTTCTTGAACCCAAACATGCACACATCATTTACACTCAATTCTACTTTAAATAAACATGCAAGCATATTTTAACAGAGATTCATCACAACATTTAAGCATAAACATAAGTTTAAAACTGTTTTTAAATTCAAATGTTTACTCACCTTAAATTATGCAAACAGAGATCCTAAACCTGCTTTTGAAATGCCTTTGCCCATGCTTTTAAAAGCTTGAATGTTGCTTACTGAAAGATTGAGTTGCTAATGTCTTTAACTTGCTTTTGATTGTTGCATGTGGGTAGCTTAACTTCCAGGTTTCAGATTTTTAACTTTGCATTGATTTATTTCCTGGTTTGTATTTATTTTTCTCAGGTTTGAGAAGTTTTTAAAACTGAGAAAACTTTTGAACTAAAATGAGCAGCCTGGTTTAAACATTTTGATTTTATTTACATTATCATTTCAAGAGAAAACATCTTTGCCACATGTTAATTTCATATTATCAAAACCTCACACTTGTTATAATGCATGATCTTATTTTACAAATGTCACAAACAAAGATTTTGTGTTTTACACCCTTACTTCATTTTAATTTATAAATTTATGTTTATCCCTTTATTTAATTTAATTTATAGATTTTGTTCTAAATCCTATATTAATTTGTTATATTCTATTTATTTTACTTACTTGTGTAAATATACATGTTACATTTATTTTTAAATGTTTTTATAAAGCTTTTATTATAAATTTATTATTTAATAATACATTACTTAATTTATATAAATGGAAACCCTTTTAAAGAAAATAGAAATAAACAAACTATATTTATACAAAATCATATATACATATTTAAAGATCCAAAATATATTTAAGATATATATCTATCTTTTGAATTCAATATCCAACCCAAATTCAAATTCAAAAATTAAAAATCCAATTTAAAATCAATTCAAATATAAACAAACACAAAATTCAATTTGTAAAAGAATAATTTATTTTAAAAATTTATTTATATCTATATATATAAACAGCATATTATTATCATTGTTTGAAATATTAATTTTTCCAATTTTAAATAATTATATAAGAAGATCATTAAACAAATATTATCAAATGAATATTTATCTAGATATTTATAAGTCGGTATTATAGTTCAAATTCATCTATATACATATCCAGATATATTCTAATTATTAGAATTTCATTTATTAATCCAAATAAAATCAGTATTTCTATTAATTAACCCAGTTAATTATCAATTAACAAATGTTCCAAAATCCAGGTTATCACATTCCTCCCCCCTTAGAATCTTTTCGTCCTCGAAAAGGAACGAAGCCAAAATTTATTATTTACTTATTATCAGATAAATTTTTTTGTTGAACATTTTAAACTATAAATTCTCTTTATATTAATTTTTTTAAATACTTTTAAATTTATATAATATTACAAAAATAGTTTTTTATAAAAATACTTTTGTAACTCAATGTCTCAACAAGTCCATCCTTGTTCTCACAGAAATTCGGTCATACATTGATCAGACGTAGGACTGAAAATCTATAAGGACTTAGCAAACCTGTGACGACCCGGAATTTTTGTATATTTGAAATGTGAATATTTAATTTATTTTAAATATCCGAAGGTTAAATTTTAACTTTAATTTCAAATATACAGTATTTATTTGGATAATTAATTATTAAATTTAATTATCGGGATTGGGTAAAATATTGAATCTTGATTTTAAGCCTGTTAAAAATAGTTCAAAGGTTCAGAAAATTTATTTTGTTAATATTGAAGGTGATGAAACTTTTAAAATTGAATTTAAAAGTGTTTTGACCAGTTTTGAAAATATAACATTTAAATTGAATTTAAAAATAGCCTTCCGAGGCACAGTCTCGGAATGCGACGAAACCAGTTCTATTGGATCCGTAATATTGTATTATTATTAGATTTTAATTTTCGTAGTGTTTTGAGTTGTCGTGTGATCGTATGGAATGTAAACGCGCTGAAATTTAATCGAAAATTTAATATTATAACTGGTCAATATATCTCCCATCAGTGCTTTTTGCTTTCATTTCTCAACACCTGTAGCAAGCCTATGCAGACCCGCAAGGCAGTTCAAAACACATGTTTCTCTTAGTATAACACGTGTCTTACCTAATAAACACGCGTCTCCTCTAAATATCAAAAATTAGATGGTCGAACCTAGCATTGCAGATAAGTTCAAAATAAAAAAGAAAAATCGTGCCTACCTCCACTTATTCCAAATCGCTGCCTTCAATTGTAAACGCAAGTCCCTTCTTCCCTTATCAATTCAAATCAATTTCTTCTTCTGTTGATCGAATCGAGTTCGATGCTCGAACGAGAAGGCGGCGCGCGGCTCCAGGAAGAGGCATGTGATCATTTGATAGTTAGATAGCGTAGCCGCTGTCGCGATGGTAATCTCGAGCTCGACGAAGGGACGACACGAGCTAGGGTTTCGAGCTCGCGAGCGCGGGGCCGCATGGAGGGAAGCTCGTTCTTGGATTTCGTGCGCGCGTCGAAGGGGACTTGGGATGAAGTTGTCGCATCGATTTCGAGCTCGGTCAGAAGTTTGGAGGGGTACGCGATCTGGCGTATGTTGCGATGGTCGACGTCGAAGTAGTGGAGGGGCGATACGGTGGCAGCAGCGATTCATGGGGTTGGGCCTGGTTGGTCGGCGAAGTAGGAAGCTGCTAGGTATATTTGTTTTATTTCTTTAATACCGTAAATCAATATACCTTCTTTCATGCTTATTTTAATTCCAAAATAAATTTTAAGGTGTTGATTTCAAGAACAGAAAGGTATATTAATTTTTATTTTAAATTTTTATTTGGAAACAGTAAGTTTAGATTGTTAATTTCAAAACAGTGGATTTTAAATGTTTCCTAAGTTCAAACAATTTTGTCTAACAAATAATTAAATATATATACACCCTATTATAAAATTTATAACTTGGTTAGAAAAGGAAGTGTAAACTAGGTTGGTTTAACTATCATTTAAAATCAGTTAATTTAAATTATTAAAAGGGTAATTGGTTTTAGATTACTTCAAATATTAATAAATCGTCAATGTATATTCAAGGTCAAAAATTGTAAAGAGGCGAGCCGGTTTGGATTGGATTACAAATGAAAAGCAAAGGTGAGTTAATCTCACTCAGTTGAATTCTAATTTGAATTTAAATGGTAAAATTTAAATAATTGATTGGATGATTGCATTGGTTGATGTGCTATATATATATATAGTAGTATATACCAATATATATATATATTGGCATATGTATATATTGGAGTTGATATTCCCGCATTATATAGCGGATAAGACCCTATGCGCCGCATAATAGCGGATATTTTATATAAAACCCATATACCGCGATATTCCACCTTGAAGTGGAATTGGTATTGTGCTAACATCTGTGGATGCAGGGAAACAGGTTGGAGGGATCCAACTGGATTTGTAACATTCCCCCTTTTGACCATCTCCAGTCGGTGATTAAACCAACTCGAAACGTTCAAAAAGACGAATTGTTATTTAGTTTATAAGGTTTAAACAGAATCAGCCACAGAAACACAGATAATAACAATCAATTAAAACAAATGAATCTTTATTTCATTACTATAAATCTTTTTATATACATCAGAGTTTATACAATTTTAAACAAATACAGCGGAATATCATAAAATACAATTTTCTTCTGAACTAAAAATGGTTCTTTACTCTCTCTCTAACTTCGCTGCTCGAAAATCTTCAAGCTGTAAAAATACTCGGTCTGACCCGAGTATTATATTCAAATGAAAATAATACACAGGTCAGTCTAATTCAAACCAGTTTATTAGTGCATATAGGCAGTAATAATTTAAATAGACGACAGTCACAATAATTCTCGTCTATCCGATTCTTTTAACAAAGAAATCGGATAACGAAAATTTTAACACTAAACAGTGTTAAACAATAAATCAGCAGATTTAAATCATCAACAGAGATAAATAAACAATTTATCAACTCGACTAAATCAAATTAAAACAATTAAAATTGTCACTTTAAAACCATCAAAAACTCGATTGGCTGCCGTACACGCACGCGTGTACGGCCTCGCCAATACGACATAAAAGATCAATGCATCACGACGCAAGGAAAAATATCAATTCAAAACTGTCGAGTTCGTGGTGGCTGCAGTGCACACGCACGCGTGCACTGCCTCGCCACCACTGAATATAAAGTCATCACATAGCAACAAGGGTAGGACTGCAACGAAAATGCAGCCTCCACATTTAAGTTTGTGTGAAGGCAACAAAAATAAACAAGGATGAATGAAACTGGTCAAGCAAGTGCAGCAGGCACAAAGGCCCACAAACGAGTATCACAAATACAATTGGAATGCAACTACATGCATGAAATCACAATGCAACAGTGCAGTCGAAAGCAATTCAGATGACATAATAGAGACTGCAGACATACAGTGCTACTACAAAACAACATGGATGCAGACAACTAATTCAAACCCACAGACCAACTACCATGAAGAGACCATTGCAAGTATACTGGATTATGAAAGACACAACAGGGAGAACTTCAAGTTCAACAAAGTTCATCAGACCCAGCTTTAGAATGACATGTGCAAACCACATTGGAACAAAGAAAAATGAAAATATCAACATGGATGCAGACTCAAGACAGTCTGTAAGAAATTCAAAGTGGAAGAACCACCAAAGACTCACCAGAGATGCCAACATACACAACCAATGAAGAACAACTTCAATCTCAAGTGAACAGGAACCAATTTCAAGTTAAACTACTACGGTGACAAATTAGGATACACTAAGAAATCAAATGCACAACAAACTACAAATGACCCAGGCTACATAATCCAACTGAAATTGTCACGAAGACCAACTAAACTGGACAGAGCATAATTATTAATATCAGTGGCAAGGCTAAATACAAATGCTCAAACAACTGGAAATGACCAGTGCAACCAAAATGAAGAACGAATGATCAAGTGACATAATGACGCAACTGTGATAAACAAGAACTATGAATGACACATGCATGAATGCAGATTGTAGCAGTCAATGTAGTAGACCCAAACACATATGTATTCACAACCCAACAAAGGCAGTAACGATGCAGTCTGTTCCACATGAACTTCAACTAAATACTAATGCAAACCCAAATGTACATGACTCAAGAATAATAGCATGATGACATTAAGCTAATGGAATTTGACTCAAGACAACATCATCATAGAAGCAACGCAGCCGTGAGTGGCAACAACGCCACTGTAAACCGACAACAATTAAATCAAAGGACTAAAGTTTACCAAGCAATACGAAGCTGTCAAGAGATAACAGTAACCAACAAAAAGGGACCGGGTACAACGTGAAATAGTCGAAACTGCAGTAATGGCCAAAAATCAAAATCAAAGCCGTGTGTCAAAAGTTTCACCATCTCATACTGACAGAAGTCACCACTGAAAGAAATTTGCAAAATCAAAGAAAACCCTCATTTAAATCATTTTCATAATTTTTTTAAATTGCAGATTCCAAATCAAGGCAGAACCCAACTCAATTTCTTTCACAATTATTTTCGCAACATTCAGTTAGCAACCAAATCAAAGTCGAACAGTACAAACCGCCTGTATCCAACTAAAAGCAACAGGGTAACTAAAACAACAGTCTCCACAATGTCAAAAGTGCTACAAAAAGGCAGTAAACAATATTGTTAAAATCAAAGAAAACAACACTGTCAAACGCAGATCCAAAACCCATCAAAGCCATGTAAATTTATTCACAAAACCGCATACTTATGAGCTTAAATTAGATGTGAGAATTTAAATTTTCTCACCTTTAAATCTGAAACGGTCGCGAAGCAGTTGCGAACAAAGGATGGAAGACGAACGAATATTGATCGCCCCCCCTGTTTTCCTTTCTCGAAGCCCTAACCAACCTCACAGGAGCGAACGCGAGGCTGAATCCCTAACTTGGACGAAGAGAATTGATCAAATGCCGAAGCCCTAATTCAAGAACGTCGCCATTTTTTTTATTTCGTTTCGATTTTTTTTCGCGTTTGTTTTTTGATTGAAGAGAAGGGGGGTGCGGGTTTAACAGAAGAAAGATCGTGGGGGGGGAAATGGGTCGGTATGGGCTTGAACGTGAATAAGGGTATGGGCTTAGGCATTTTTTTCTTTTATTTTATGTTGTCTTTTTTTTCTTTCTAAAATCTAATTTTGTTTTCATTCTTCTTTTTAAAACTGATTTGTTTTGTATAATTTTTGTAGTTAAATTTTAAATTATGTGTATATATTTATTTATTTCGTATTAATAAAATTTAAATAAAAGAATTCCAATCGATTCAAAAATTCTAACTGAATTTAACAATCATTTACAAATTCAAATAAAATTAACAGAAATTAATATCGCCAATTTGACGAAGATTTGATCATTATAAAATTTCAACAACAATCAAAAATTATCTGTCAACATAGATCATTTACTGATGATTATTATTCGGGCAAAAATCCAGATGTTATAGAAATTCAATTTGAATTCAAATTAATTTTATACGCGTTTATACGCCATATATTCATAAAACAATTCTGATAAATACGAAATTGGGAATCCAGTAATAATTCAATATTACGGACCCAATGAAACTTGTTTCGTAAAATTCCGAGACTGTGCCTCGGAAGACTATTTTTAAATTCGATTTCAAACGATACAATTTCAAAACTGAACAAATCGCTTTCAAACTAAATTCTGAAGCTTCTATTACCTTCAGTATTATCAATATGAATTTTCTAAGCCTTTAAATTATTTTTAACCGACTTAAAATTGAAGATTCAAATTTATTCAACTTTCAATGGATTAAATTCAAAAATTTAATCGCCAATTCATTCTGATAATTTGAAATTCAAGTCAAATCGCAAATATTTAAAATTAATTAAATATTTTCAATTTAAATTATTCAAAATTCAGGGTCGTTACAGGATTCCTCAAAATATTTAATTTTTGTTTAAATATTTTGTGATATGATTGTTGTTATCCTGTGATAATTTATATTGGATAATCTGGTTGGATTGAATTTCCCAGTATAATGAGTTATCAAAAGCAATTGAATTGGATTTTTGGAAAATATAAAAGAGTAAAATTAAGTTAAGTAATTCTAGTGAATTCGAATAAATTAAATATGGAAAAGAGGAATTTTGAATAAACAGAGAAATGTTGAATTTAAAGAAAACTTATGTGATGTTATTTAAAGGGATAAAAATTTATTTTAATTCAATGTTTAAATGTAATTAAAAAGAGAAGGAATTTGGGAAATCTGAAACTTGTGTTTCGGTTTAAAGATTTTAAATCATAATGAGAAATAAAATCTGGAAGTTAATGAATTTGGAAATAAATGGATTAAGTAAGAAAATTTATTTCAAAGTAAAATAAATTGGGAAATCAATTATAAATTGATTTAAATACTTTGGAATTTGAATTTTAAAGAGAAATGAGATTTGGGAGAGATAAACTGGGTTTGTAAAGTAAAATAAAATATCAAAGGATATTTGAAAATATAATTTCAAAGTGGGAATTTATAAAAGGATATGGTTTGGTTTAAAAATAAATGTTATTTTATTTTTAAAAGATGGGAGTGAGAAGGATATTTCTCTGTATAGCCAAGTACGTTTTCAAAGCAATTTTAATATAAGTTAAAAGTTCTAATTGTATTTTTAAAAGCATATTTTAGAAAATTTATTATTTCTAAATGTTAATTTCCTAAGTAAGTATGTTTTAGGAAACCTATTCTTTTTAAATATTTAAACTTTAAAGTAAGTATTTTTCAAAGATTTATTATTGTAGTAATTATATAAAAGTGATTTGGTATTATATTTTAAAAAGAGAAATTTAGTTTATATTTGTAAAGTGGTTTCATTTTAAATATTTCTTAAGTATATATTTTGTTAAGGTATTAAAGTAGTTTTTTTTAAATTTCAATATTATTAAGTATATTTATAGTAAAGTGTTTTAAGATTATTTTAAAATCTAAGTGTTTTGTACTTGGTGTTTCAGAGGAAATAAATATTTGGAAATGTATTCCGTAAGCGGAAACTGTTTTGAAATTGTTTTCAAATGAGTTTTGAAAATTCGGAATTATATCTTGGAAAGATATTTGGGCAAATAAATAATGTGGGAAATTATTTAATTGTGTGATGGTTGCTTGTGGATGTTAATTGATAGTTAAATAACCGACTATCAATATTGGCCAAATGCGCTGATCGTTTCGAAGAGACCGGGATCGGGTTTCCGTATACCGGGATTCTAGGTCTGGAGACTCGAATACTACTTCGATTCGGTTTGTACGTTTCGTGTAACGATTTCGGAGTCGAAGATGGAGCTGTGAAGTGCAAGGGCTAGTCGCTACTAATCCTGAGGATATTTCCAAAATGGATGTAGTAGGAATAGTGCCTTCGGTTCCGTTCAAACCCAGGACGGACTTGTATGGACGAATGCTTGCGAAACATCGTCAGCGGACGATGGGCATTCTAAGGGATATGTTCTCTAAAAGGTATCGTTTAGCCTCGAACCTCATCAACCGGGAATGACTGAAAATCAGGGGTTATGCAGCAAGGCTTCGTGGGTAGCTCCCACTGGAGGGTAAGGTCATCCCTGTCTAGATGTCCCTTTTTATTTCGGCTTAGTGGTGCGGTTGCTGATCCCAACCGTGGGGTGATTTTATTCGGGATCATCCAGTAAGGGATGGTTCCGGCCTTGTGTTGCAGGGGAGCGGGCATACTCCTCGGTACTGTGATCTAGGCCACGTACTGTGACAGGTGGTACCCCAGTGCCTAGTCATTCGTTGGAAATCCATTCTCCCTACATGCCTGTACGGTTTTGATTGTGCCCAACTATTGTTGAAATGTGAGATGCAAGCATTTCAGCTAGATTCTATTTTACTTTCTGTAGACACTATTATAATATCAGAGGATTTTGATATAAAGTGTTTTAGCTATCGTAAGGTAAAAACCCGACATGTTTATTTGTGGCGTGGTCTTACGAGATGCTTTTGTTTTCAAAAGATTTTGAAACTTTAATAATCAATTTGAGTGTGATTTTCTCACGCTGGTATTCCAGACTGACTCGGGTATTGTTTTATATGATGCTCGGGTCAGACCGAGATAAACAGGTTCAGGATATGATGCTGTGGAGCTCAGGAGACGAGCTGGATGGCGATACGTACTTCCGTATTTGTTTATTGTTCCGCTGTGTATTTGGATGTATGTCATTGATGTGATGAACTCTGATGATGTATTCTGTAAATATATTGTATAAACAGATATATTTTTCTGTTTGAGTAAAGATCTGTTTTGTATATATTATATTTTATTCCGCTGCGATGTGAGATTCTGTTGTTGATTTTCTGTTTTTTTTTCTTCTTCTACCTCTTCTTCTTTAACACAAATGGTCCGGTTTTTCGTGTTAGAAAAACTCGGGTTGTTACAAAACCCGTTTTCAACACTCAGTGAAAATACTAGGAAAATAGTTTACTGAAAATATGGAAAACATTTTTGAAATCGAGGAAATATTTTTGGTGAGAATGCTCTGGAAATCATCACCCCCATCCATGGTCACATTTACATCACGGGTTACGTTGCCATCGTAGCAAAAGTCCATGTAACTGATTACACCATAGAACCCACAATAGATCGCAGTTACATTCCAGGGTTACGTTGCCGTTGCAGCAAAAGTCCATGTAATTGTTGGCTCTCAGCGGCACACACGATTTCGCTGTCAAAATGAAACTTCTCCAACATAGGTCGCAGTCTACCGATACAAAATCAAACGCAGACTGTTGGCTCTCAGCAGCACACACAACTTTCGCTATGTTACCATAGTGTCACAGTCTACCGATATAAAATCAAACGCAGACAGTTGGCTCTCAGCGGCACACATGACTTTCGCTATGGTCTGCAGTAGATCGTAGTGACATTGAGTTAAACTGTCATCACAGCATAACCCAAATGCCTCTGTGGGCACCAGCCCCTCGACTTTCGCTACACAAATAATCCTCAGGAACTAGTTTTGTCCGGACTCCTCACAAGATCAACTTTAGAAACCCCCCTTGGGGTTCAAGGCAATACCACCCAGTGGCACTCCTGAGAAGTTCATTTCAAGGGAGCACCTTTTTCCCCAAAGCTATTCTCAAAACACTTTATACTATACACTTATAGTATCTTCAAATCATACCCTTTATGATTTATATCAAAATCTCCTTTATACAAAATCGATATCCAAAATCGATAGTTCCAACTTGGTTTTCCAAATTCCAAAATTGATTTTCCCAAAAATCAAAAACCTTTCCAAAATCCATAGGTTCCAAAACCTTTTCCAAAATCATTCTCATAAAACCCTTTATATATATAGATATATATAACTTTGAAAATCTTTGGATCATTTCAACTTGTATAAAACCTCTTTTATACTTCAAATATTTTCAAAACCCTTTTCTATTCTGGCTATAGATTCAACAAGGGAAGATTTATCTTATATAACAAAGATATATAACTTTGTTTTATTCCAAATCAAATATTCAAATTTGATAAATATTTTATACAGTTATTTACCATGTCACTTTTATAAAATGAGTTTTAATCACAGAAATATCCAACTCCCATTTTATTTCATCATTTATTTTTCAAAATATACCCTTCCATTTCAAAATCATTTTACATTTTTATCCACAAATTTTCAATATCAATTTCATTCAAACCCGTACGATGTACACATATCATCCGTACGCAATATCAATCTGATCGCTCACTCGATCACACAATTTCTCTTCTGAACTAGTATCGTCCACCCGACTTCCTAGTGCGGACTCAGATCTGGTTTCTTGACCAGAAACCGTCATTCTCCTTGCATAGTCACAACTATGATAGAGAATATCCAGAACCAATCAAAATTCCATATCCAGGTTCGCCGTCGAAAATCAAGCGAAAAATCCCAACTCGGATCGATAATACTATCTCGAAATTTTATGTTCGAATCTGGATCAAATCATTATGCGAATAGAATAATATACGTATATCCTACGTATTTATCTTTATTGGTTATTAGCCAAATCAATTCTCTTTTCTATTCACATTTCCTTTAATTCCGTTCACTTATTCTCAATTGCTTTCATTTCCAATTGAGTTATTAATTCAATTACAAACAATTTGAACTCTGACCTATTTTTAAAAAAATAGCTTGAAAAAGTTTAAAATAGATAAATAGTTGAAAAGTAGTTATTAGTTTGTAAAATAGCTGTAAAATAGTTAAGTAGGTATAAAATAGTTAGATAATCGCAAAATAGTTTTTAAAATAGTGATTAAATATAAGTAACTGAACAATAGTAATTAGTTTATAAGATAGTTTCAAAATAGTTAAATAGTTCCAAAATAATTGTAAAATAAGTATAAGATAGTCTGAGGTTTAAGAAGAAAGATTGTATAGTAAATAGTTTGGAAAAATATATTTGTATTAAAACAATTTATTTTTAAAAATAATTCAGAGCCAAACTGTTTAATTTCCCAATTAATTTCCCATCAATTCAATTTAAATTCCACTTCCATTTAAATTGACTCAATACTTCAATTTCCATTGAAATTGATTTAATCCTAATTCAAGTTGAATTAACCTTAATTCCTTTCCAAATTCAAATCAAATTCCATTTGATTTTTAAACTTATTAAACTTTAATCACAATTTCAAATTATTTCAAATCAATTTGGATTAATTTCAAATTAAACCAGCTTCAATTTCAAATCATTTCAATTCTAATTCACCATTTGAATTTTTAAACTTATACATCTTTAATCATAATTCTAATTAATTCAAATCAAATTCAATTTGAACTAATTCTACTCAAATCTCAACTTAAAACCATCTCGAATTATATAAATTCGAGTTAAATATTTTAAATGTTGATTTAATCCTTTAAATCAAATCAACCTTTATTATTATTATTATTATTTTATTTAAGAACTTAAATTTTTAAACCATTTAATTCTGAATCCAAATTCCAAAATTCCATTTTAAAATTATCTTTACTTAACTTATTTTAAAGTTCAAATTAAAAGTTCAAAGAAATTTTATCTTTTCAATTTATTGTCCAAATTTTATCTTCCAACTTTGAAACTGATTCTTAAACAATTTTAAGTTACAAATTAAATTCTTAACATTCAAACCTTAAGTTAAAAGGAATTCCATATCCTTAATTTCAATTTAAGGTTTAATTTTCATTTATCTCTATAATGGATATATTATCTCAATCCATTTCTTCATTCATTCAAACAACTTTTCCCAATTTTAATTCTCATTTCAAATTTTAAACTTCATATTAATAATCTTTCCACTTATAAGTGTTAAAACTTATCACTTTGGGTTTTCATATCACATTTGAAGGAAAAATTTAAAACTCAACACTTAGAGTTTATTTCAAATCATCTTTGATATTATGTATATCCTTATTTATAAATATTTATTTCTTTTACACACCAGGTTATACCTTAAATTTTTAAACCACCTTTGGTTTTAATTCAAAATAGATTTCTTTAAAATAATTTCAAGTTTTCTGGATTTAGATTTAAAATTTCACAATTTTAAATTATCGTCAATTCCAGTTTATAAGTCATACTCACTTTAAAGTTTACTTCCCTAAACATTTCATTTTGCTTAATCATTTACAACATTTCATTATTAAACACATCAACCATTTATGATAATAACCAATATTATCATATCTGGAAACCAATTTATTATTATCTTTATTCTGATAACACTTCTAAAAATTCAAGATTTTAATTTCAGTTTGGATCCTTTTCAAACTTATCTTCATTTCAATTTCAATTTGGTTGTATTTCTATTACCACTTAATTTAATTCCAATATTTTAACAACCAATTACCTTAATAAAAAAGAAATATTGCTTTATATATAATCTTATATAAAAATCATTTGAAATCTTTATATATGAAAATAACAAGTACGCTCTCATATATATATATATATACACTCAACTCATTCTAGGGTACTATTGACCCTATTCTTTAATGAGTAATCCTACCAGAGCCAAGGTTCTCACTTAACCTTTGCTCTAATACCAAATGTAACGACCCGGGATTTTCGAACCCGAAAATTCCAGATAGTTAGAAGAAAAAGAAAAGAGATAGAAGAAAGAAACAGAACAAGACACAGATTCTCACATTCGCAGCGGATCAAAATACAATATCAAATAATAATATCTGTTATACAAAGAAAAACTGTATTTGTTAATTTTGGTCAATACATCAGAGTTATAACATATACACAAATCACTAGACAGATACAATTAACATGTCCTAAATAATCACTCTAGTACACAGCGGAATACACTCCATACGTTCCTGCCATCCAGCTCGCCTCCTGAGCTCCAGAACGTCCTTACCTGAAAATCTGTAATACTCGGTCTCACCCGAGCATTACCACAAAGTAACACCTGAGTCAGGCTGGAAACCAGCGTGAGTAAACTCATCTAACATGAAATATTAAGTTATAAAACTTCTTTGAAAAACCAGGGTAACTCGTACCTTCTACGAGTTTTTACTTATTATAGTCAAACAATTATTTCACAAAATAATATCAAAGTACCTTGACTTAGTTCCAATGGTTCAGATTACTTAATTAATTTCGTTCCAGCCTATTCGATTTATAAATCAAATCTATAAAGAATTATAGATTACAAATCGAAGTGGTTTCGGGTATTTACTGATACCCGACCCCGATCTCTTCGAATCAAATGTCATCCTTTAAATCAAGATGTTTAAGTTAAACAATTTAATTTAAATTCAGTATATCATATTCACATAGCAATTATATCATAGATAAATAACTTACATTATCACAATTTAGTCATCATATTTAAATTAATTACATTAAGTAATTATCTTTAATTAAACCACATTTATTAATCACCTTTGATTAATCTCATTCAGTAATTAACTTCCCTTAATTACTTCATTACATAAATTAATTACTCCTTAATTAATTATTTTTAATTAATCCCTTGATTAATTGCAAAGTAATATAATCCTTAAATCATCTTCCATTAATTATATCCAGTAATTACATTAATTACTTTCTAAGTAATTACAACCCATTAATAAATCACATTAATTAATTAGTCTTAATTAATCATATTAATTAACTTTAATTATCACGTTAATTAATTATCTAAGTAATTAATCCTTAATTACCTTTCATTAATTACTTCCATAAAGTAATTATCATTTTTAATTAATTACATTTAGTAATTACACCTTAATTTCTTACACTAAGTAATTATCTTTTAATTAATCTCATCATTAATTAATTCTCAATTAATCACATTAAGTAATTAACTTATCTCTAAATTATCTTTTTAATTAATTACACTTGATTAATTACTCTTTAATTACACTAGGTAATCAAACCTTAATTATAGATTAATTATCCTTTAATTATTAATTATTAATTAATTACTTAGTTATTTAACTAATCGTTTTAAATTTAATTAAATAATTCCTTAACTTCTTATATTTAAAAAGATCCTTAATTAAGAAGTTCATTTATCTTTATTAAATTATTAATTACTCTTAAATCATTAACAATAGTTAAATTACCCTTGTTAATTTCACATATTAAAATCTTTAATAAATCAAAACCTCTTAATTACTTAAAGATAAACTCTTTATTATAATTGATTATTAAATCCTTATCATAAACTTTATTTAAAATATAACATTTTTGGAAATCAATTATAATTAAAACAAATTAATTAACTTTAAAATCTTTTAAAACTTCCCAAAGTTGTTTAATAAATTTTCAAAACAAACATTATTTTGAACACCCACTTATTCTACCTTTTTAAATCTTATCGACTTATAAAAAAAATTGTTAAACTTATATCCTTGAAAACCATTTAGTTTTATAGGTAAAACTTGTTTTACTTTTATTTGGAACTTAGAAACATCTAAAAAAAATAAATTTCTTTGTTTGTAAAACTTAAACATTTGCTGTTAAATTTTAAAACCTGCTCACCACTAAACCCCGAGCAAAACTACAATCTTTCCCGAGCTAAACCCTCAAATCCCCAAGTCTCTCACTTGCTTCGAGAAAACACTGCAGCTCCCTCGAGCTAAACCCGAGTATACTCACCTTCTTCCCCGAGACAAACAATTCCAGACAATATCGTGCACACGTGCACGTGCACGCCGATCTGAACGTCTCCGACACTTCGTCGCGACACTCGCCAGTCGACGATGATCTACACGAACCTTCAGACCACCCAGAACCAACAATGCACACTGGAAAACAAAATCGAGCATGTCTAAATACTCGAACCCAACTTGATCAAGAGAAAAACGTCACGCCGCCGCCGCCATGATCGCCTGAGGCCTCGCGATCACTACCCAGCCACCACCATTCGCCCACGCTTCTGATCCCCCATATGCGATCGTCTACAGTTCACCCACGACCACGCAAAAGTCTCGACTATCTCAATGACCAAAATAGGTCATTGAACCCTAGTTCGACATCGCGCGGCCACCATGGCGTTCGAGAAATTAATCCTATATTTTTTTGATGATCTCCAGCCCACGATCTTCCTCTAGCCACAATCCCAACGCCCCCGACCTACACGATCGTCGAAATTTGACCAAAATGTATTTCCCGTTCATCTCGAAAATTCCCATCATTCCCAAATTTAAAAATCGTGATTTTAACATCAAAAATCATTATTCTTCACCACGAATCTGTTTATATAATTTAAACATGAAATCTTGCTACTTGATTTCTGATTTTAAATGATTTTTACTGTAATTTCCCATTCTTGAAATAAATATTCAACTTTAACACTTGAAATTATTTTTAAAACTTAGATCTTGATTATATAAACATATTTCATTTAAAGATCATCACCTAAATCTTATTGCATGAGGAGATATGGATTTATGA
The DNA here is from genome assembly GCA_030737815.1 of Allium fistulosum. Lineage (NCBI taxonomy): Eukaryota > Viridiplantae > Streptophyta > Magnoliopsida > Asparagales > Amaryllidaceae > Allium > Allium fistulosum. The sequence continues at coordinate 1,088,262,970 of CM060904.1, read as the reverse complement.
ACAGGTTTTGAAACTTGTAAACTATGGACAGAGATATATGTTCTTGAACCCAAACATGCACACATCATTTACACTCAATTCTACTTTAAATAAACATGCAAGCATATTTTAACAGAGATTCATCACAACATTTAAGCATAAACATAAGTTTAAAACTGTTTTTAAATTCAAATGTTTACTCACCTTAAATTATGCAAACAGAGATCCTAAACCTGCTTTTGAAATGCCTTTGCCCATGCTTTTAAATGCTTGAATGTTGCTTACTGAAAGATTGAGTTGCTAATGTCTTTAACTTGCTTTTAATTGTTGCATGTGGGTAGCTTAACTTCCAGGTTTCAGATTTTTAACTTTGCATTGATTTATTTCCTGGTTTGTATTTATTTTTCTCAGGTTTGAGAAGTTTTTAAAACTGAGAAAACTTTTGAACTAAAATGAGCAGCCTGGTTTAAACATTTTGATTTTATTTACATTATCATTTCAAGAGAAAACATCTTTGCCACATGTTAATTTCATATTATCTAAACCTCACACTTGTTATAATGCATGATCTTATTTTACAAATGTCACAAACAAAGATTTTGTGTTTTACACCCTTACTTCATTTTAATTTATAAATTTATGGTTATCCCTTTATTTAATTTAATTTATAGATTTTGTTCTAAATCCTATATTAATTTGTTATATTCTATTTATTTTACTTACTTGTGTAAATATACATGTTACATTTATCTTTAAATGTTTTTATAAAGCTTTTATTATAAATTTATTATTTAATAATACATTACTTAATTTATATAAATGGAAACCCTTTTAAAGAAAATAGAAACAAACAAACTATATTTATACAAAATCATATATACATATTTAAAGATCCAAAATATATTTAAGATATATATCTATCTTTTGAATTCAATATCCAACCCAAATTCAAATTCAAAAATTAAAAATCCAATTTAAAATCAATTCAAATATAAACAAACACAAAATTCAATTTGTAAAATAATAATTTATTTTAAAAATTTATTTATATCTATATATATAAACAGCATATTATTATCATTGTTTGAAATATTAATTTTGCCAATTTTAAATAATTATAAAAGAAGATCATTAAAAAAATATTATCAAATGAATATTTATCTAGATATTTATAAGTCGGTATTATAGTTCAAATTCATCTATATACATATCCAGATATATTCTAATTATTAGAATTTCATTTATTAATCCAAATAAAATCAGTATTTCTATTAATTAACCCAGTTAATTATCAATTAACAAATGTTCCAAAATCTAGGTTATCACAAATATAAAGTTATAAAAATAAAATAAAGTAATATGAAAGGCCCTAAACCTTCTATCTTCCTATGGGCTTTTATAGTCCACTTTTTTTTACGTTTTAACCTAACCTTTCACCAATTAACGCTAACTATTCCTTATTCTTTTTTTTACAGCCGTCTTCCTCCTGTTATTCACGAATTTTCAAGCTCCAAAACCCTGAAAAAATTCATGGCCTCCATCCTGAAAAAAATTAGGTAAATCCCTCTTTTCTTTCTACTTTTTTTTCTTACTTTTTCTATGCAATTTTGCCTTGTTTTCTCCCTTGTTTAGATCGGCCTCTCCCCCTTGTTCCACGGCCACCACCTCCTTCCATCTCTTCCAGACCACCACCACCATCAACCCCACCAGATCTGACCATGGCCGAACCCCCTTGATGGACAAACCCCTCAAACTACAACCTAGATGCCTAGATCCATGCTTATTTCACCTCTACATGCTCATCCACTTCAACCACCACCCAAACCACCACCATAGCCGCCACCACTACCCTGACCTGACCTCGACACACCCCTCCCCACCTCTGTCCAGTCATGACACACCACAGGCCGAGCCCAATCCCCATGGTCGAGCCCTTGTTTTGACCAAAAACCACCTAGTTGCCTTCAAAACCACATCACCTCCTCATGTACAAACTCCACCTTGTCTTGCCTTGAACCCGAGCTATGTTAGCCCAAACCTGACCCAAAACTTGACCACATCTGAACCACATCAGACCCCAAAGCCATACCAAACAATAGAGAAGGCAAAGCAAAAGACTGCGTAGTCGTATCTCCTTTTATTTCAATGATATTGCATTTTAAAGTCGTATTGAATTTTGCTGTTTTGATTGTTTGTTTTGGGTTGTACACAAGAGTTGTAGATTGGATTCACTCTCCACTCAAGTCCGTAGTCTTTTCATCGTGCTTTTGTTTCCATTGTGTCATTCGTTTTGATATCTCCAGCACAAACAGGTGAGTTATTCTCACCAGACAATATGTACCTATATAACTAGTAAATTGACACCCTGTGAATCTGTAGAAATATATTATCATGTTATACTTGACTATGTTATGATCATATGATGTTTATACACCTGTTATATCATATGTTACTGTTATTTAATGTTATTCTGTTATTTATATCAGTTATCACCATTGCAAGTTCCCTGTAGACTAGAATCACTATGGGTTGAAATGATACATACCCGAACGGACTTTAGAATAGGGAAAAATCGTTATGGGCTGAAATGATAGGCCTAAACGATTTTTATTTATTTATTTTAACTTGGGATTGCGGGTTTGAAATGATAGAACCCGGATTTTTCTTTTTTTTAAACTGCGGATTGAAATGATACATATCTGTATCACTTGACCTAGGTTAGAAAATTATATACAGGCCCGTGGTTATTTTATAAAGTGTTTTGGATGATTTTAAGTATTTTAAAAATATAAATTTATGAAATTTGATTTAAATAGATTTTGAAATGTTTAAAATAAAGAAATTATGATTTTTTTCTATGAGTTAAAAATGTAATTAATGAATGGTTAAATTGGATTATTGAAATATAACTTAAGTTTGGAATTTGGAAATTTGGTTAAAAATGATATTTAAGTTATATGAATAAAATGGAAATTTAATTATATTTGGAAAATGGTAAAATATGATAATTTGATTAAATTTGAATTTAAGTGATTTATTAAAGTATTATTGATTTTTCTATGAATTTAAGTGGTTAAATAAATGAATGTTTAAAAGTGATCTTTTAGAATATAACTTGACTAGGAAATGTGAAATTTGGTTTTAATTAAAGGTTTAAGTTAATTAAATAAAATTGGAAATTTTGTTAAATTTGTGAAATGGTAATTTAAATTTGAAGTGTTAAGTTTATTTGTTGAAATGTGAAGAATTGGAAACTTTTACACTTAAACTTATTAAGTAAATTGTTGAAAATTGGATTTAATTATAAGAAATTTATTGTGAAAAGATATATGTTAAATGATATGTAAATGAACATTTTAAACGTTAAAATATGATTTTTAAAATGTTTATGTGTTTTAAATTGAAGTTATTTAATTGCTGGAAATACACTAACACCTGAAATCTACTTTTAATAGCATTCAGAAATGCTATAGATTCTGTTTTGAACTAAAATTGTGTAAAAAGAGCTATTACATCATTTCTGAAATGATGTAGTTGCTGTAGTGGAACTTATAGGCTAATATTGAACTCAGGCCTATTATAGCATTCTCTGGAAATGCTATAATGGTCTGCAGTCTTTGCTGAAACCAAATTTAAACCTTGTTTTGAAATCTGAACTACCGCAACACTTCTGAAATGCTGTCTTTTCTGTTTTGAACTATAATTCAACTAAAACTGAGTTTTAACAGCAGTTTTAAGTGCTGTCTTTGCTGAATTAAAATTTTTTTCAAATATAACTTATAGCAGTTGTTTTTAAATGCTGTGAAATGCTGAAATTTTAATAATTAGGGTTTTTGACTTAGTAAACGAACTCAGAATGGTTTGAAACTTTGGAAATTGAATACTTGATTTGGAAATATAAAAATTACACTTTTAAAAGGTTTAAATGAATTATTTTGATTGGAATATAAATTATTTAAAGGTGATTTGAAATGGTAGTAAATGAACGATATCTTTGAATTTAAAGGGTATTTAAAGTTGAATATTTGGATTTGAACTGATAGGATATTTTATTTTATTAAAATGGTTGGAAATGAAATTTTGTAAGGATATGATATTTTATATTAAAATGATTTGAAATGAAGTTTTGAAATGATATGAAAATTTAAATATATGGAAATGGTTTGGAATTGATTTAATCTTTATTTTGATAAAGATATGGTTTGAAATGATATTTTATTTTGAAGTAAAGTATTGTTTTTAAAAGTTATAACCATGGGTTATAATAACGATTGGTTGGAAAAGAGACCGGGATTGGATATGGACATACTCTCTATCGATACCGAAAACCACTTTGACAATCGTGTACGCGGTGGAGATTCCAGAATGAAGTAGGATGGTGGCGACGTTCTTAAGGTATGTTACGTGGACCCAACTCCCGTGAGTTGGCATAAGGTGGCTAAAACAGGAGCGATCTCGGACCAGTGAGGTAGCACCTCTTCTCGGACACATTTCTTCGATATTATACTCTTACTTGTGATTGATTAGATGGCCATCCTCCGATTTGGGAGTGTTGTTCGAGGTGGATGGTAGTGGCTGCTATGCGCTCCATCAGTCCGTGTGCGTAATTGGTATATCTACCCTGGCATTGCCTAGTTGTGCCGTGTCACCTACCATATCGAGCTTTACTACGATTATGAATTTAAGATCCGACCGCGTTAAGGTTCTCTATCCCCTTAACGCTATTTTCTATATGATTATACTTTACTGAATAGACACTACTGTATATAGCGTATATTACTATATAGTAAATAGTTTAACGGATCCTTAGAGGATGGGCGGTCCCAAGCATCTTCTAAGTTACTTGTACCCTTATTACAGTTCGCTTGAGTTGGTTTACATTATATAAGTGTTATCCCAACTTTTGGCAAAGCCGAGATACCCAAAGATTAACTGAAAATCAATGATTATTAGTCATGAACATCGATTGTGCATCGCAGGTTCACCATGGATATCGATGAATTTTGTCCGAGTCCGGATCGGGCTGCAATTGATGAGACATGTCAAGCAGGGCCAGATGAAACAACGTTCCAAGTTTCGAGTCAATCCGAGTTCGTATGCTCAAGATATCGCCAAAAGAAGATGGATAAGGTGGTATAAGGTCGAATCCATCAAACATACGTTGCCTCGAATCCATGAGAAGTCAGCTTACTTCGAATCCATCGATCAAGCCTTCGCCTCGAATCGATCACGACGAGCCTTGCCTCGAACCCATCGGAATACGCCTTGCTTCGACTCCATTGAGCAAGCATTAGTTCGGCTCCGATAGTTCGAGTCCACCCTCACATTCCCACCTTCGAATCCGTTAATGAGAAACTCTTCGAGTCCATAAAGTTAAAGAGCTTCGACTCCATCCCGCGAGCATCTTCGAGTCCATTCAAGCAAGAAGCCTTCGTATCGATTAACTGAAACCTACCTTGATCGATTCGAAGAGAACGTTCATCCAATCGATTCGATGAAGTCATACCTTCGAATCCATTACATCGAATTCACCAAGTTATAACAGCTGAAACCACGGAGTCGACCCAGTCAACTCGGCATAGAAGTCGGATCGATACGAAGAAGGTGCTCCACGTCATCACAGAAGCGCGTGCTGGATCGATTCGAACGAATCGATTCGAACTAGATCGATTCGAACCAGGCTAGTCAACCAGAAATGCAACCTTGAATCGATCATAACTTGAGATCTACACATCCAAATGCTATGAAATTTTCACAGAAGCTTGGGCACATGTTGAAGAATGTTCACGCCAAATTTCAGCTTGATTGGACACTTTCTTGATCGATTCGAACCAAGGGTCGAATCGATCCCAAAGTGGGCCCGGATTTCCATAAAGCGGGCATGTGGGCCCCCTGGCGTACCAGAACTGGTCTCCCTTCATTTTAGGCGAAATATCAGCCTCCTACACCTATAAATAGAGCCCCTGGTCATTCAGAAAAGGGGTCGGACAATTTTGAGAGCTAAGGAGCGCCCAGATTCTGCAAGATTTACTCCAGATCACCATTGCTACCTTAGATTCAGACTTAGTTCAGCAAATCAGTTGTAATACAACATACGAAATTGTAATCTTCAAGCATCGAGCAATAAAATCATAAAAACCTTGAAGTGGGCGTAGGCCGGAGATAGCCGAACCACAATAAATTGTGTGTCACTGTTCATTATTTCTTGATTGTTGCTTGCTACTTACTTAAGGTCTGTGATTTGTGTGTGAATACTGTTGATTCGTATTCATACGCTGGTGCTTTCATTACACTTGGGGTTTGTGACCATTTTTGGTGCAAACACTTTGGTGCTTTCACCGAGAAGAACTAGCACCCGCTATACCAGATTCAAAGTTTAGATTTAAGATTTTAAGGATCCAGATCTGACTCTACAATGACTCGACAAACTAGACAAAGAACTGAGAGGAGCCAACAGGCAGGAAGTCAAGAGGCATCCTCTGGCGCTGGAGAAGGACAAGCTTCGATCTACATTACTAGAGATGAGATGGAGAATATGAATAACTTAATGCAGGAAAGAATGATGAAAAGCCAACAAGAGATGCTGCAGAATTTCTTCGAGCAGATGAGAGCTACAGGGACGCAGAACCCTGGACCAGCTACAGCGGCTGTGAATGCAGAACCAGAAGGCAATCAACAAGGGCTTGGGGGCAGGCCCGCAGGATCCAACGCAGAAGTACCTTTGGAAGGAGCTCAACCGGCTAGGGCCAACACTAATGCTAACGAGCCGCCCGAAGAGTACGTACCAGAATTCCCTACAAGACTCGGAGGGCAAGACAGAGACATGACAAGGGGGCAACCCCTAGATGGAGATGAAAGAATGATCGGCCTAGTGAGACGACTCATGAGAGGAGGGTTTTCAGGAGGAGGATTGGAAGAAGTTAGTCGGAGTCCGTTCGCTCCGAATATCAGGAATGCAAGGAACCCTCCGAAGTTCAAACTACCAACGCTGAATCCTTATGATGGAAAGTCAGACCCGACCATGCATATCACCAGATATATCAGACACATGGAAGTGCTGGGAGCATCCGAGGAAGTGATGGCACGATGTTTCCCCTTATTCCTATCAGATTTGGCTGCGCTTTGGTTTAGGCAGCTAGAAACCGGATCAATCAGGACATGGGGCGAGCTTGTGGATTGCTTCATGAAGCAGTTTAGGGTCCACGTGACGCGACCTAAGAGCGTGATGACTTTGGCATCGATAAAACAAAGGACCGGAGAGTCCATAAAAGATTTTTTGTTACGATTTAATGCGACGGTGACTTCTGTAGATCGCCCGGACCCATCAATGATTTTAATGGCGGCAATGGCAGGAGTTGGAGAAGGCACCGAATTCAAAGACTCTTTGACTAAAGATCCACCGCAAGATCTTGGAGAGTTTTTCCATGAAGCTGAAAAATTCATTCGATTAGAGGAATCACGAGCCGAGAGGCAGGAAATAAATGTTGCACAAGGCGAAGGAACCGCCAGGGAACAGTCCAGGGCAGACAAAGGAAAGAGAAAGCAGGATGACGCACCTGATGGTCCTGACAAACGGAAGAAATTCCGAGAGCCTAGATTCAGGCAGTACACAGACTTGGTGGCAGGACTTGAACGAATTTACACCGAAACTCGGGGGCAACTCCCCTATCGAAAGCCACCAAGGAGAGATCCCACAGAGCGGGAACGTAGAACCGAAAAATATTGCCTATTCCATGAGTTAGATGGGCACACTACCGATGAATGCCGCCACCTGAAGGATGAGGTGGAAGAACATGCCAGGAGTGGTAGATTGCCACAATATGTCAGAGAACGTACGACGGCGGTTAGACCCGAACAACAACCGCATCAACCAAACAGGAATGATCCCGGATCGGGATCACGACTCGTCATCAACTGATTGTGATGGCAAGGGCCAAGTCCAAGACTTGGACTCTGGTCGATTAGTTTTCTTAGATTTGATTTCCAAAATAAAACGGCTATCCCACTTACTCATGTACGGGAACCGGAGATATCCCTAGGCATGCTCTGAGATGGAAATAGACCGCTCCGCCCGGAGAGGCATTATCTTGTTTTTCCTGGTGTTTGAGATTGAACATCTAGGATTTGAATTTAATAAAGAAACACTTATTAAAATAAACCTTTGACCGGAGAGTTAAAGGATAAACATTAAATATCAATATAAACATGATCGCTTTATGATCCTACCCGGAGAGGTAGGATCCGGAGCGCAAGAAGTGAGTTGCTTCGCCGGAGAGCGACAGGATCAACTCACTTAAGCATCGTTTCCTATTCACCAGAGAGTGATTGGATCAAGATTCGATAAGAGCCCGGAGAGGCTATGATCGGCCCACGATTTAGGCCATGACATCGCTTAATGTTCAGATACACTGAACCGGAGTGCAGGAGGTGAGTCGCTTCGCCGGAGAGCGACAGGATTGACTCACTTAACGTTGTTTCCCCTTCACCGGAGAGTGACAGGATGGGATCCAGCATGAGCCCGGAGAGGCTATGATCGGTCGAGAACGACCAAGACATCGCTATACGCCCTAGTTGGGGCCAGAGTGCAAGGGATAGAAAGCAACGCCGGAGTGCAATAGGATCTTTCTATTCAATCGCTAAATCTAGAATGGGTTTGACAAGGGTCCGGAGTGACCATCAATAGTACGGAGAGACCGTAGAATTTCATTCTTAACTTCCACTGGAAAAAATTGATAACAATTCGGCTTCGAACAGCCATGGACTTGATTGAAAATGCTATAAGCTATGAGTAAAACATGAACTCACTGCATTTAACTTGAGACTGATCAAAACACACCTTTTAACAAAAGGCATATTTTGGGGGGCAAAATGTTATCCCAACTTTTGGCAAAGCCGAGATACCCAAAGATTAACTGAAAATCAATGATTATTAGTCATGAACATCGATTGTGCATCGCAGGTTCACCATGGATATCGATGAATTTTGTCCGAGTCCGGATCGGGCTGCAATTGATGAGACATGTCAAGCAGGGCCAGATGAAACAACGTTCCAAGTTTCGAGTCAATCCGAGTTCGTATGCTCAAGATATCGCCAAAAGAAGATGGATAAGGTGGTATAAGGTCGAATCCATCAAACATACGTTGCCTCGAATCCATGAGAAGTCAGCTTACTTCGAATCCATCGATCAAGCCTTCGCCTCGAATCGATCACGACGAGCCTTGCCTCGAACCCATCGGAATACGCCTTGCTTCGACTCCATTGAGCAAGCATTAGTTCGGCTCCGATAGTTCGAGTCCACCCTCACATTCCCACCTTCGAATCCGTTAATGAGAAACTCTTCGAGTCCATAAAGTTAAAGAGCTTCGACTCCATCCCACGAGCATCTTCGAGTCCATTCAAGCAAGAAGCCTTCGTATCGATTAACTGAAACCTACCTTGATCGATTCGAAGAGAACGTTCATCCAATCGATTCGATGAAGTCATACCTTCGAATCCATTACATCGAATTCACCAAGTTATAACAGCTGAAACCACGGAGTCGACCCAGTCAACTCGGCATAGAAGTCGGATCGATACGAAGAAGGTGCTCCATGTCATCACAGAAGCGCACGCTGGATCGATTCGAACGAATCGATTCGAACTAGATCGATTCGAACCAGGCTAGTCAACCAGAAATGCAACCTTGAATCGATCATAACTTGAGATCTACACATCCAAATGCTATGAAATTTTCACAAAAGCTTGGGCACATGTTGAAGAATGTTCACGCCAAATTTCAGCTTGATTGGACACTTTCTTGATCGATTCGAACCAAGGGTCGAATCGATCCCAAAGTGGGCCCGGATTTCCATAAAGCGGGCATGTGGGCCCCCTGGCGTACCAGAACTGGTCTCCCTTCATTTTAGGCGAAATATCAGCCTCCTACACCTATAAATAGAGCCCCTAGTCATTCAGAAAAGGGGTCGGACAATTTTGAGAGCTAAGGAGCGCCCAGATTCTGCAAGATTTACTCCAGATCACCATTGCTGCCTTAGATTCAGACTTAGTTCAGCAAATCAGTTGTAATACAACATACGAAATTGTAATCTTCAAGCATCGAGCAATAAAATCATAAAAACCTTGAAGTGGACGTAGGAAGGAGATAGCCGAACCACTATAAATTGTGTGTCACTGTTCATTATTTCTTGATTGTTGCTTGCTACTTACTTAAGATCTGTGATTTGTGTGTGAATACTGTTGATTCGTATTCATACGCTGGTGCTTTCATTACACTTGGGGTTTGTGACCATTTTTGGTGCAAACAATAAGTATATATTGTCCTGACTCGAGTGTTTTGTGTTTTGCTTTATGCTCTGGTCAGCCTGAGTTATTCACAGATTTGGATTTCCACTCTCTTGGAGATTTGAATCGCTGGAGATTATCTGCTTGTCATGTCCTATCTATTTCAATTCCGTTGTTCTACTCATCTTGTACTTGGTTATTATATTGAGACTTTTGTTGTATTCTATTTCTTCTGTTATATCTCATGTAACTCTGATATATTTATATAGTAGCTTCATGAACTACTATTTCTTTTACTTCCGTTGCATTATTTTACTCTGTGATCTGTGATTATATTTATTTACAGTATATTCTGAGATTTGCCAAATTTTATTTACAATGCGGTATTTTGAGCAATTCAACCCCGGCATGAGTGTCTGCCTATACACTTATAATGGATGCGAATGGTTGAAAATATCGGGTCGTTACAAAATCTCTTTTAAAATCACCATCGTTATTTTTAAACTTCAAAAATGAATCTGATGATGCCATGCACAAATTAGTCAATCACGACAACAAACATCATATATCGATATGAAAATCAACGAATATCACAATATCTAGAATCGAATAAATACTGGTGAGGAATCCAGTTGGATCCCTCCAACATGTTTCCCTGCATCCACGGCTCTTCTTTAATCACCTATCCCGCCATGTGGAGTCAAGGAGAACTCCTAGCTAAATGGGATATGAGATTCCCGTATAACTAGACTTCAACATTTTGAATAGACTGATAAACACTTTGACTGAGACAATTGATGATGTTAGCACAATACCAATTCCACTTCGAGGTGGAATATCGCGGTATATGGGATTTATAAAAATATCAATCCGTTATTATGCGGCGCAATAGGGTCTCATCCGCTATATAATGCGGGAAATCAACAACTCCAATATATACATATGCCAATATGTATATATTGCTATATACTACTATATATATAGTATCACATCCAAACAGTCAATCAAATCAATAACTACAATTCATTTTGAGTGAGAAGATCTCACCTTTTATTTGCAATCCATTTTCCATTTTGACCATTTCTCCATTTTTAACCTTGTATAAATAATTATACAATTCTATTAATATTCGAATAAATCGAGCAATTAATTCTTAATACATTGGTTTTAACTATTAAATTTGTTATAAATAAATTTCCTTTTGAATAAAATATTTGGACTAAGTGAAAAATCACTTACCATTTAATAACTTAATTAACTAATGCTTTCGTTTCAAACTAAATTTTCTTTAATAAAATATTTAACAAAAAAATTTACTTCCAAAACTAAATTAAATAAAATAACCTCTTGTAAAAATTTAAATAAGTTTCATTTAATAAAACTATCTTTATAATATATATGATCCTCCAATATATACATATGCCAATAATAATGTTTTCTACACTATGCACTAATAATAATATCAAAAATGATTTGATTTTGCGTATCAAGCATCTTTGACTATCATAAGGAAAAATCTCCTCCGATTCTGCGTTTGCATTGTGTGTGTGTGCGGGAGGCCTTATGGTAGTTTCATTTTTCAAAAAGCATTGCGAATAAATTTTATTTTCTTTGTAAAAATAACTGTTTTACGATCTCACACCAGTCACCATGACTGACTCGGAGTTTATTGTTTCCCTTCTAAACTCTGGGTGCCCATAATTTTCCATACGGGCAGCCTAGAGTTATATTATCAAGATATTCTGGAGCTTTGGAAGCAAGCTGGATGGCGAAACGTATGATCTATACTATGTATTATTCCGTTGTGTATTCTGTATGAGGACAAGTTTATATAACTGTCCATTGATGTGTTGTGTTGTATATTGACTCTGATTGATGTATGTATAAACTAATATAGTTCTTTGTTTTAAAAGGCTAGTGATTATCTATTATATATTATTCCGCTACGATATGTGAGATTCTGATATTGTTTCTGTTTCTGTGTTTTCTGTTGTTCTTCTTTTCTTTTTCTTTTATCTTTTCTTCTACCTCTTCTTTTAAACCCTAAGAATTCGGTTTTCCGGCATTCGTTTGCTCGGCAGTTGATACAGTGGACGTATCGATGTCGATTTTCGGAAGTCGAAGAATCGGGTCCTTACAATGACGAAGTACGTGGAACCACTCTGGTATTTACAGAATTATGATTGCATACATCAATCCGAAGAGTTCATCAACACTTATTATACTCCCACTAAATGGGTGCGTAGCCCTTTATTGTTTGAGATATAATTACCTAGTATCATATGATTAAAAATCATACAATAAAATTATTTCTCAAAACTACGGATTAGGCTATAATTCCAAAACAACTGTAACTAATATTAGATACTTTTATATTTTCCAATGCATTACTTTTGTTATAAAAATATTACCACATTATAGTTTTATTTCACAAAGAATATTCATAATATACATATTAAAATATAGCTATGTCTATTTTTTTCAGTCGATACCAAAAAATAATCATTATTTCATAAATAATGTACAGTAAGTTTTACAAAAACAATTTTCGTACTATGATGTAATTAATAAGTGATATATGGTATGCTCCCACTGTTTCCACCATTACTATAATAGTGTACTAAATTCGTAGGTCCATCATTCACTTAATACAATTTGTTTATTTCATACACTAGAACTATTTACAATGAAGAGTTCATTGATCAAATATCTTGAGCTCAAAGAAATAAATCTCATAGAAATCAATTTTCTATATGAAAATACATTTCGGAATAGAAATCATATTTCTTATTCCAATATCAAGTATCAATTATTGTTACAATTCCCATTTCCAATGTTTCTCTACGAAGCAGAAGTGACTATTCATTCTCTTCATCCCAACCGTACCTTAAATTAAATCTATTCTTATACATTTATTTTCCTTTCAAATGGTCAAACTATTCAAAACCTTATACAATATTAAAACAAACTCTTTACAAAAGCTCATTTGATTATCTTTAAGATTTAAGGACATCAAATATGTTGCACTTTACGTAAACTGATCAAAATGACATTTCAGGGATCGAGTTCTTAGATCTATCTTGTAGTTTTTGGTCTCATGTTACATTAACACAATATGATCCCTTTTGTAATCAACCAGATTGAATACTCGATCTCACACTAAGGTTTATTTGGTTTTTCGAATGAACTAATTTTATCGAAATATTGTACATTACAAACTTTGATCGTTCACCATATAACATTTATATGCAATTGTATATGGATAAAATATCCATAGTCTTGTATTGCTTTTAGAGTTCGAAACTCATAGAATGCAATGCATGGTCTTAACCAAATAAATGCATAAGCGGCCAAACCATGAATGTATTCGATAGTTGTAAAATCAAGCACTTGCATGGGTGTTGAAACGTTAACATGTAATAGGAATTTAATAGTGGGTATTATATTTCCATTTGTCAACTTTCAATTCAATTCATTTGTATATGTTAATTGATAAACATTTTATCAATCATATTAAATGCACAAATTTATCATTGTAGATAATTATAACATTATTTAGCATATGTTCTTATAATATTAGAAAGGTTAAATGTTACCATTTCATTTTTCTAATAAGGCTCCCACTAGTCTTTTATGTTTCTCCAAACCCAAAGATGAAACGTAGAAGTCTTTCGACTTCACTAGTGGGTGTTAGGACTTTTTTGTGTTGGTATTCTGACCTTGAGTTTGCTCAACAAATCAGAGCCCCATAAACGATGGATAACTCCTTATCGATTGTATCACATAAAACTCCTAATCTATTTATCCTTGTCCTAATCTCATTTCGACCTTGAGTTTGCTCAACAAATCGAAAGAGATTATTCACTCATACCTACCACATCGCGATGACCTAAGTGTAGTATATGTACCTTAAGTTTGCTCAACAAATACATATAGTTATCTTACCTTGTCTATTTAATATATTAATAACACTACACATAACATCCCTAGCTTGAGTTTGCTCAACAACTAAGGAGTATGCAAGTAATTTATTAATATATATATGGTAGAGGAAAACATTATATTGAAGATTCATAATCTTTAGTATATTATATTGAGTGATATCGACTTATGGAATAATGTATTTTTTATGAAATACCCTCCTGATTCAAGTGTCAAACACATTAGAAATCACAGTATACTTACATTTACGTATCTATTTATTCCTTAAGTCTATTTGGGTTTCTTTAATGTTCTACCTTTTATTTATACACTTATATTATATAAGTTTCATTATTTTATAACTTTTATATTTTAATTAACTTATACAATAATCTTATGTATAACGTTTTATTAATTAAATCTTATTTAGTTAGTTTTAATTAATTAACTCTTTAATTAATTTTAAATTAATATTTCAATACAACATTTATATTGGACATATCTATTATAACCTTTATAGTGTATACTATAACCTTTATAGTATAACACATATATCTTATATATGCGTATTTTTTATTTAATTAATTACCTTTAATTAATTAACCTTTAATTAATTAATTTAATTAAACAATTTTAATTAAATTATATCAATTTCAAAATTTATCGTACAAACATGTATACTTATGTTATCTTATCACTTTAAAATAACATAATATATATCAACGTATATAATACATGCATATGAGTATTAATTAATTAACTCATTAAATTAATTTATTTTATTAATCACATTAATAAATTTTAAATTTTGAAATTATTTAAACAGTTTCAAACATTTTGAAATTTTCATTATCTTTTCAAACATTTTGAAAATTTATGTTATATTATAACCTTTTATAATAAACATATTTTTATTTTTAAATTTAACTTTTAAATTTAAAATCTTTGTCTTAATTTTCAAAACTATTTTGAAAATTAGTCCAAGGCCCAATTCAAATTGGACCTTTTCTATCAAGGGCAACCTTTGGGCTCACTTCACCTTTCAGGCTAAACAGGTAACCAGGTAGGACAGAGTACTTGATTACCCAATTCCAATCCTAGTCATCACCTTTCTAGACACCGTAGTAAGTGTGCATGCTTAATTAGTTAACCCTAACATCACTAATTTAGACCGCATAGGCTATTGAGCTCCGATACTGTGACGACTAGCACTCGGCACCCTCTGAACCCGACACCAAACCACGCATGTCTGACCCAGAGCGTACCGATTGCAGATGATCATGAGAAAGAAAAGAGAGGGTGAGAAGAAAGAGAGAAGAAAGAAGAAGAGAAGAGGAGAAGAAGAAGAGAGAAGCGGAACCAAAACCATACAGAGTCTCACATCGCAGTGGAATAACATATAATATAGATCAATAATCTTTACAAAGAGAAACTGTAATATACATAAATCAATCAGAGTACATGAATAAATAATTATCAGCTTGGACGGTTATAATAACCTGTCCTCACAAATGCTGATAATTTACAACAATAACAATGCAAAGCAGTGAAAAAATAAACAGATACGTGTATACGACATGAAGATCTCCAGCTCGCCTGCTGAAGCCCCAAAAGCACCAAATCTAAACTTGTAAATATACTCGGTCCGACCCGAGCATTGAAAGGGAAGAACGCTCGGATCAGTCTGGTAAACCAGCGTGAGAAAAACTCACTTCAACTGAATTTATAAAGTTATCAAAACTTTTCCTTTATCAAAACAAAAGGTATCTCTTAAGACACGCCCACACATAAACACGGACGGGTTTTTCCCTTACGATAACCAAAACCTTTTCATATCAAATCATGTTATATTATAATAGTATCTATTATACAAATAATAATCAACATAGCTGAAATTTTTACCATTATTAAATTCTAGCAATACTAGGCTCTATAAAACAAAATGGCAGGCACGTAGTGGATTTTGGATTCCATACAAATGACTAGGTAAAGGGACTACCTTTTCGAAACTCGGTACACCTCTAGAGGGATGTACCTAGAGTCCAAATACCGGGCGCCTAAACCAACACAAGACCGGCCTACCTCTTCCTGGATAGTATCGAATATGTCATCTCCGGTCGTTACAGACCTAAATACATGGCCACAAGCATACATCAACAATAATCAGATACACGACGTCATAGCATGTAAAGATATATCTAAAAGAGTAATGACATCTCCTGATAGGAGCGACCCACTTAGCCTTGCTGCTTTTATCCCTGTTTCAGTCATTTTCTGGGGAGTGAGGCCAAAAGAGGTATCGATTACCTTTCACATATCACATATCACATCATCTTTGAATGCCACATTGCCATTCCCGTTGACTACTAATTGCCTTTCACAAAAATACAACCCTTGAGCTCGTACATCTCAAGGAGGGTGTTAAGCTAAGAGAAGTTGCCTTCTCCGCCACCACATGATGTACGTTTGTAAAAAGAAATGTACATAATCTTAGAAATGCAATGTTAGACACTCATCCATACAAGTTGTCTAGGAACAGGATAAACCAAAAGTACTCTCCTACCACATCCTATAGGATTAGTAGCGACAGCCCTTGCAATGGATATTTCATAACGAAGAGACTACTGCTACTATATGTATATTGGGATTTTAACCCTAAATGATCAACAAGCAGTCCTTCACTATGAAAATCCTAAATATCAATATCATCGACCAACTTGCACAATCATCGTATATATGTTGGTCCGAAGTGGTTTTCAGATAAATCTGATCCAAGTCTCTTCGCACCATCAACGCAAAAGCGTTTCTCAACCTCATATAGAAACCAAGTCTCGTAGACTTATCATGTTTCCAACTTTCAACTTGCTATCCTTCGGCCAAGAAGGAAGCTCGATAGATTGGAGTAATCACTCCACACAACACGAATCAACATTCTCAACACAAACAATAATCAAGCCTACACAGTCAGTTACGTACTAAGTGTACGACTAATTAGTTTCTACATCAAGTTGAGAAACTAAAATGGCCAAATTTGATGGTCGGTTATTTAACTATCAAAGCAACAAACAAAATCTAGCACATAAGTAGTCACTGGGCCTGATTTTATTAATCGTTTATAAATCAAATCACTTTCCAATTATTCACTTCAAAATATCTTTAAAAAGATAATATTCAAAACCATTTCACTTATTGGATATTTGGATAACATTTTCATATACTTATTTTAATAATAAGTGAATTCATAATTTATTTTATTTTCAAACCATTTAAACTCCATTTTATAATATCACTTTCCAAAACATTCATTTAAAGAATTATTCTCTTTAAAAAACGTGGATATAATTGCTTTTATTAAAATCCATATTTAGCTTATCAAATTAAATTGATTTCACATTTATAAAATAGTGTTTATAATTCACATTTCTATTTTGTAAAAACTTCCATTTATAAAATTCCATTATTAACCAATTTCCCGTTTATCTTATTTATATGTCAAAATCCCATTATAAGTTTATTTACTTATAAATCTCTATATTTACAAATTCATTCTTTTGTAATCTCATTATTTATAAAGTCCATTATAAATTCATTTCTAAATTTCAATTGCAAATCCATTTACAAAATTGATTACAATTCCATTTATTTATAAAACACCGTTTATAAAATTAATTTCATTAATCTATTTATTAATAACATTCCTTTTATAACGTCCATTTTAACACTTATAAAACTCGTTTATAATTCCATTACTTTTATTTATAAAATATCCATTTTATAAATCTTATATATAAACCATTTATAATAAGTTCAAAATTATCAATTTAACTTATTTACAAAATAGTTAACTTCATATTTCAAAAATCATATTTAAGTATATTTCACAAAGCCATAATTTTTATAACATAAAAATTATAACTTTTTATTTATTTAAAATAAATTTATTTCTTTAATAATTCAAAAATTATTAAAACGTATATATTTTCAAAATCACTTTAAAATCCTTTTTAAATCAAAAACATCATTTTATTATTTTAAATTTCCAAAAATATGGCCTAATGCTACAAAAGTGCTAAATAAGGGAATTCACATCAATAATAGAAATCATGACATTCATTACATCAAATATCACATAATACAACATATAAAACAATATGTGTAAATAAACATCAACCATAGTGAGGAATCCTGTTGGATCCCTCCAACCTGTCACCTGCAACAAATATACATATGAGAAAATTTTGTACAATGTCTGCTTCGAGGCAGACGCGCGTATAAAGGGTCATCCGCTCATACACGGAAACGTATAGGGTCTCATCTGCTTCAATTGGCAGGAATATATCCAACTACTAACTACTATAGCATAACATCCAAACATCCAATACACACACACACACACACACACACACATATATATAACATCCAACAGTCATCAAAACAACATAATAAAAATATTCCCACTTCTATAAAAATATAAACGGGTCAAAAAGAGCGAGTTTTACTCACATTGCTTCCTGTCGTCGCTGTGGCATTTTATTTTGAATAAAATTAAACTGGAACTTAATTTTAACCAAAATTTCCACTAGCTCCAAATCGAACCAAACCAGCTCTAAAATGTAGTGCTTGTCAATATGAACCCAATGCAATTCATTTCGTGCGAAAGGACCTCGTACGAGAGAGTTACGAATTTATTAACGTAACGAGATAAATAAATAAACTAATTAACTTAATATAAAATAAATTAAAAATTAAAACCTTCTTCCTTGTTCGTTTATCACTCCCAGTCGCGTCTAACCCATCACGTGAGTTCCATTTTTTTATTGCCGCACCTCGCTCGCTCCACCAGAGGTCGATCAGACAACGCCACGACGAAGAGAATCCTCCACCTCGCCTGTGACACCCCACCTCTATACTCACGCTAGCCAAGGACACTACTGGGTACTGCCGTCAACTAGCACGAAGAATAAGGCTGTTGAGGAGCGACCATCTGTGTAATTGCTTTGTGCGAGTACCGATATGTCAGATAATATAACTTACATTTCATTTCAAGAGGAAAATAGACATATCAAATACAAATTCAAAGCTACCACACAGTGGCTATGTGAACTTCGGAAACAAATATAGAAATAAACATAACACAATCAGTCACATATATTCATATCACAAAGGAGGAATCAGATATGAATATATCACATAAAAGTGTACACCAAATTAGTGGTCAAACAAGATCCACTACATCACAAAAGAATAGATACAAGTGCTAGACAAAAGAATAATTATACATCAAGGATGTCTCTATCTTGAATGTATAATAATAAAAACTACTGATCTAAAGTAGTTAGCCCAAAAATCAGATGATGAATCCTGATAAGAAGTCAAGCAGAAGCACCTGAAATACCTCGGTCTGACCCGAGTATTATTTAAGAAGAAAATAATAAACGGATCAGTCTAGCTATAAATATCAAATAAAATGAGATAGGATAAGAGATATGACCAAAAACGTATGATAACAAAATTGCCATACTGTGTCAAGTATACATCAAATAACAACAAAAATCATACAATATCTCAAATCATCTCAAAACACCAAAAAGAATTACATTCTTTAAATTATTCACCATAACACAAATATTGATAAAGCTTATCAATGCAATCCACGAAAATTGGTGAAACACAAATTCTAGAAATCACAACCAGAAATCCAGAAATCACAAAAGGGGGGAGGCCTATCACAAACGGGAGCATTAAAACTCACCAACACATGTATCACAAACGGAACGCTATTCCATGGTCGCTAACCATAAATTTTGAGCCGAAGCTCCACAAACGGCCCAAAGACCATGGGTCGCTACCCCACCAAATTGAACCGAAGTTCCACAAACGGGGTTTTTTTAGTCCCCACACAAACAAATAGACATCGCACATCGCTAGTCTAAATCACAAAATGATCATCATCGATCAATAAAAAGTGTGAACCACACTAAGCCAGTAAATATAAGAGTTTAGCTTCATGTCCCATAACCACTAGCTTAACTTAAATATTTACGAACAAATTGTAGATTTCCACTCGAAAATTGTCACAAGTGTTCAATCAACAAGTCTAAGAATTAACCGACGAAGTAAACGCAAGCGTTTCATACCTATTGTTTTACTAAGCCGTTTAATTAGATTTCTCATACGAATGAGGTAAAGGTTTGTATATACTAGTAGATTGGAAAACGGTTTTAAAAGAGAGCTTTATATTTAAAATAGTGTCGAAATCGTTTTGATGAAAGAGTTTGAATAGTTACTACTAGTATAGAAACCTTTGTATCTGAAAGTGACAAATCACAAAAACGATTGTAAAAACAATCAATCACCAAAGATTCACATTCGAAGGCGTGAATCAAAATCATAAAAATTGATATCAAATCCATCAAATGGATATTCCTAAAAATCCAAAGAAAGAAGTCATCAAAGTCGATAATAAGTGATGACAACTATCCGGATCAATTAAAATCGATTAAAATAGGAAATCCACACAAAACAGCCTAAATAGGCAAAAATAAACGTTTCCAGACGTCTGATTTGGAATCCAGACGTTTGGATTTGTTTTTTGGAAATAGTTCAGAAAGCCACCCAGTCGTCTGGAATATCGAATCAGACGTTTGAGCCATGACCAGACGTCTGGTTTAGAACCCAGACGTCTGGTTTTGATCTTTGGAAATAATCCAGAGAACCCCCAGACGTCTGAAACTTCAAGTCAGACGTCTGAGACTCATCCAAACGTCTGATCTTAGATTTCAGACGTTTGGAATTAGTTTCTGACTTTTTTTTATTCTGCGTGCTTATATTTTTCTCTCCAGGTCCAAAACAGACGTCTGGACTTGGTCACCAGACGTCTGGTCACCTGGTCTGGGCAACAATTTGCCTAGGCCAAAGTGGCCAAAACATATCGGAAGCGATCGGACGAGCAACGACGACTAAGGATTTACGCCAAGCGACAACCCAGCCTTAACGGCTCTTCGATACACCCCGAATATCAATGTCCAAATATCCATAATAGGATTTTCATAAAATTGGACCAAAACACCAAAATTTGGAAAATTCACCAAATTAATTCAAATCAAAAGCAAATGAATATGCACAAATGTTAGGAATTCATACCTAATAACACTGATAGCTATAGACTTAGATGTGAGTTAAAGAACTCACCGTTAAACCCAAAAACAATGATTGAGAAGCTTGTAAAACAAGGCGAGAACAATTCCTCTTCAACACACCTCTAGAATCTTAAATCTATTATCAAAGGTGAAGTTTTTCCTAAGTTAGGGTTAGGAATTTCTGAGAATTGAAGAGAGATTGAGATAGAGAAGAAGAAGATGATGCTTACCTTAGCTTCTCTTTGTTTTCTAGAGCTTGAATTTGAATTTCCTAGTAAACTAGGTTTAGGAATTTTAATTTCCTTTCTCTTCCACCATTTTTGCTTTAGCTAGAGAGTATTAGGAAAATGATAATGAATGAAGGAACTTGAGTGGAGTATAGGGTATTAGATGAGTAATGAGCTGAAACCCAAACCCAAAGCCCAATAGAAAAATGGCAAAATTCACCCAACTCCAAACATATCGATGTTTATACTCAAAAAAATTGTAAACACCATTTTGGACTCAATGGAAGTGGTCTCGAGTCCCAATTCGACTGTTTACAAAAAGTAGCTTTTCGGACTTTAATCTGATTAACGATGTTATATTTAAATAAAATATTTAAATATACAATTGTAAAATATGTTACAGACTTCCCTCCTTAAAGAAATTGCGTCCTCTCAATACTTAAGAAAAAGAAATAAAAAGTAACAACCATACGAAGGCATAACAACACAACATAAGAAATTTTGAAATGAGAAGTTCACCTTTAAAGAGCACGAGAGAGTAAGTCCGGATGTGTTCGCTCGATGAATTCTCTGGATTCCCAAGAGCAATCCTTAGGATTTGAGGACCATTGAACTTTCACAAGAGGAACATCTTTATTTCGAAGGCGTTTAACCTTCGAAGCAATGATATGAATAGGATGTTGCTCATAAGTCAAATTAGGCGAAATTTCAATTTCTTCAATAACACCGGGCTCAAGAATAGAATCAGAATCTCGAAGGCATTTCCGTAATTGAGAGACGTGGAATATGTCATGAATAGCAGAAAACTGAGTCGGTAATAAAAGGCGATAAGCCACGGAACCAATGCGTTCGGTGACGGGAAATGGGCCAATATATCGAGGTGCTAATTTTCCTAATCGACTAAAACGTACAACACCCTTCATAGGTGAAACACGAATAAACACAAAATCTCCCACAGAAAATTCTAGTTTCTTTCTTCGGTTATCGGCATAGGATTTTTGTCTACTTTGAGCTTCTTTCATCCTATGACGAATAAAATCTGGACCTAAAACCAGCTTCTCACCGGCTTCAAGCCAACACGAAGGAGATCGGCATGGCCTTCCGTATAGTGCCTCGAAAGGTGCCATACCAATACTAGATTGGAAGCTATTATTATAGGAAAACTCAACAAGAGAAATATGATCTTCCCAACTTCCACTAAAATCAAGAACACATGCACGAAGAAGATCTTCAAGAGTTTGATTCACACGCACGGTTTGTCCATCGAACTGAGGATAATAAGCGGTGCTAAAATTAAGCTTCGTTCCCAAAGCTTTTTGAAGACCTTTCCAAAATCCACTAGTAAACAATGGATCACGATCGCTAACAATAGAAGTAGGAACTCCATGCAATCTAACAATTTCCTTGACAAAGAGTTTAGCCAAAATAGGTACGGTCCGGTTGGACCGAACGGGAAGGAAATGGGCGAATTTTGTAAGTCTATCTACAATTACCCATAGGCTATCATGACCCGAACGAGAACGGGAAGACCGTCAATAAAGTCCATGGAAATTTGATCCTACTTCCATGTTGGAATTTCCAAAGGTTGCAATAACCTACCAGGCCTTTGATGCTCGGCCTTTATGAGTTGGCAAGTCATGCAACACTTAACAAAGTTAGCAATATCAGATTTCATTCCCTCCCAATAATAAAGTCGCTTCATGTTAGCGTACATTTTACTACTACCGGGATGAATGGTAAATTTAGAACGATGAGAATCTTCTAATATGTCTTTACGAAGATCAATAATATTTGGCACAATAAGTCTAGAAAATTTTCGAATACCGCCACGAGCATCAATATCAAAGTCTTTCAAACCTTCATTATCAATTTTATCCCTACAACTTTTGCTAAGAAGAACCAATTCGGAATCATGCTTTTGAGCTTCAAGAATGCGGTCTAAAAGAGAAGGATGAGCCTCAAGGCTACACAAAACAAGAGATGAACATGAATTGGATTCACGATCTCGAATCTCACAAGTGGATAAAGTCTCGAGATTATTCCATTCAGATATCATCATGGAAACAACCGCTTGTTGCTTTCAGCTAAGGGCATCGACAACACGATTTCCCTTTCCGGGGTATAGAGAATATCAAGATCATAAGATGCAAGGAACTCGAGCCAACGTTGTTGACGCAAATTAAGTTCCTTTTGGGAAAATAAATACTTCAAAGATTTATGATCGGTGTAGAGAACAAATTTCTCTCCCAAAAGATAATGACGCCAAATTCTAAGGGCGAAAACAATAGCTGTGAGCTCTAAATCATGAGTGGCATATCTAGTCTCGGCAGGCTTTAATTGCCTAGAAGCATAAGCGATAACACGTTCCCTTTGCATGAACGGCTCCCAAACAAACACGACTAGTATCAGTATAAACAATGAAGTCTTGGTTCCCATCGGGAATCACAAGAATAGGAGCATCGGAAAGGAGTTCTTTTAATTTTTGAAACGAAGCTTCACATTTGTTTGACCAAATGTATTTAACTCCCTTCTTTGTCAAACTAGTAAGAGGTACGGAAATTTTAGAAAAGTCTTTTATGAACCGACGGTAATAATCCGCCAATCCGAGAAAGCTATGAATTTCCGTCATACTCTCCGGTCTCTTCCAATTTTGAATCGCTTCAATCATTGAAGGATCCACGAAAATTCCGGATTCATAAATAATATGCCCCAAAAATTTCACATGAGATTGCCAAAAGTGGCATTTAGAAAATTTTACTTTCAGTTGGTTGCTCCTAAGAGTTTCCAACACAATCTGAAGATGATTTTCATGCTCTTCCTCAGTTTTAGAATAAACTAGAATATCATCGATAAAGATGAGAATAAATCGATCGAGGAAGTCTTTGAAAACTCGATTCATAAGGTCAACGAAATAAGCTGGAGCATTCGTCAAACCAAATGGCATAACAAGCCATTCATAAGATCCATAACGAGTACGGAACGATGTCAAAGGAATGCTATCCTCTACAATACGGAGTTGATGAAAACCGGTTGCTAAGTCTAACTGTGAACTAGAACGAACAAACTGTTTTGCTTCCAATTCGGATAATTGTTTACGCATCTCCTCATTTTCCTTATTGGACATACGATAAGGAGGACGAGTAATAGGTAGAGCTCTAGGGATTAGATTAATTCTAAACTCAATTGCTTGCTTAGGTGGTAATCCTAAAACGGGCTCAAATATGTCGGGAAATTCACGAACAATGTGAATGAGAGAAATAACATCTTCCTCGTCATCATTATTGTCATCATGAGGATTTAGAGAATACAAGGATGCTCCCGAATTGCAATCTGAATCTTTAAGAACAAGAGAAATCTTCATAACAGATAGAGGATGTCGAAGATATAGAGTCCGCTCAGGACATAGGATATGGGCTTCATATTGATTAAGCCAGTCCATCCCCAAAATCATTCCGAAGCCTAAGTGTTACCTGAAGGTTTGACCAGGCAACTAGGCACTCGGCACTGGCACATGGATCGGCATTCCAGAGTGATCGGCATGCATGGATCGACATTCCAAGGTGATCGGCATACATAGATCGTTCGGCATACATGGATCGGCATTCTAGAGTGATCGACATGCATGGATCGGCATTCCAAAGTGATCTGCATACATAGATCGTTCGGCATACATGGATCGGCATTCCAGAGTGATCGGCATACATAGATCGTTCGGCATCAACACATCGTTCGGCATGGCAGAACATTCGACATACGGAGTTGATCGGCATCTAGAGATGTTTGGCATCAGTCTGTTCGGCATCGATGGTTCGGCATCAGTCTGTTCGGCATCGATGGTTCGGCATCGTTCTGTTCGGCATCGATGGTTCGACATCGTTCTGTTCGGCATCGATGGTTCGGCATCGATGGTTCGGCATTGTTCTGTTTAGCATCAATGGTTCGGCACCCAGCACTCACTCTTTCTGGGCTGAGGTAATCGGCTGCCAGGCCCACCAGGGGAGTCTAACCCATCTTTGTCTATAAATAGAGAGGCAGGGGCACAGTAAAATGGACCTTTTTTCGAGAACACTGGGGAGACTCTGCCACTTTCAAGACTCGTTCTTTTTACTCGATTGTATTCAAGTAGTTGGTGTACAGATTGTATCTGTAATCAATTATCAAGTAAAGCGATAAAGTTTAACCTCAAAGTGGACGTAGGCAATTACGCCGAACCACTATAAATCTGGTGTTCTCGTCTTTGCATTCAATTTAGCATATTGTTCTCGGTTTACATTGACTTTCTTCATTAATCTCTCTACATAATCTTTCTAAACGGGGTTAGTGACCAATTTTGGTGCTAACACTTTGGTGCTTTCACTGAGAACCGAATCCTCAGACCTCAAGGATCTGCTTTGAAGCTACTGGATTGAATAAAGTGAAAATTAGCCACACATCCTTAAAACGGAACTTAAATTCAAAGCGGGTCCCTGTCATAAAATATATATTTTCTACATCCCTGTTTCTGTTTTCCGTTATTTTTTCCCAAATTAACCTTGCATTTCGCTGTGGAGCTGAATCTTCTTCTTATTTTTCGATTTAATGGTAAACTAGAATTAAATTAAAGATGAATCAATTTTTTTTATGAAATATGATATTCTTAATATTTGCAGTTATGAATAATCGCAACAAATTTCTGCAAATATATGCGCAATAGTTGCAGAAATTTCTGCAACTATACGCAATAGTTGCAGACATTTCTGCAACTATAAGCAATAGTTGTAGAAATGTCTGCAACTATAAGCAATAGTTGCAGTAATTTCTGAAACTATACGCAATAGTTGCAGACACTTCTGCAACTATTAGCAATAGTTGCATTTTTGCAACTATATGCAATAGTTGCAGATATTTCTGCAACTATACGCAATAGTTGCAGACATTTCTGCAACTATTTGCAATAGTTGCATTTCTGCAACTATATGCAATAGTTGCAGAAATGTTTGCAACTATGTGCAATAGTTGCACATATTTCTGCAACTATTTGCAATAGTTGCATTTCTGCAACTATATGCAATAGTTGCAGAAATGTCTGCAACTATATGCAATAGTTGCAGATATTTCTGCAACTATACCGTATAGTTGCATAAATTTCTGCAACTATACCCAATAGTTGCAGACATTTATGCAACTATACCATATAGCTGTAGAAATATCTGCAATTATTTGTAAATTTTGTAAATTTGAAAAAAAATCAAAAAGGTTTAAAAGTTGCTGAATTGTCTGCAAATATTTGAAATAATTTCACATTTACTACAAATATGAATTTTTGGTATCAACAATGGATCTCATTTCAAAGATCATAAAATTTGTGATTTTTTGGTGAAAACGGTTTGTTGATCCGGTTTTTGTACATAAAGTTATACGCGTTTGAAATGTTAAAAACGTAAAGGGTATTTGTGTATTTTTGCCTGCACGAATTTGAAAATAGGGGGCGGAAATGTAATTTTTGTATGTGAAGGATGTTTTGTTTATTTTGAAACTTATTAGGGATGTGAGCCAAACTTACCCTTGAATAAATCCCCCAAAGAAGATCTGAGTCATTCGTAGGACGTCTGTTGATTCTACTCAGAGTTCATACCAATAACTCTACAATGGCAAGACCACGTACCAGATCAGCCTCTCATAATGCGGACACCCATGAAACTGCTAGTGTACAACAAGCAGGGCCTAGCAATCAGCAAGCAAATTTAGGTGCAAGGACTACCGTCCAGGACCAGATGCCAGTTGTCACCAGAATAGAGTTCAACGATTTGATGAGAGAACTCAGGGAAAGCAGGAGATAACTCGGAGAGCAGATGCAAGCTAACGCCAACCTCATGGCACAACTCACTCAACAACAGCGTCAGAATGCTGGGGGCAATCCAGCTCCTTATTCCTCATCCGACAGCTCGACTTCGTCCGATGAACCTCCCAGGCGTAGACGCCGCAAGACTGAAACTACGCAGGCAGGTGCTGTTGTCTAAGCCGCCGAGGACCATTTACACCTCGGAGACCGTGACCAAGCCGGAACTAGAAACTTAGGAGCTGGAGCGCAGGTGGAGGCTGGACGCCCGGCTCACGAAGATGCTAATGATATCGAACCTCAAGATGCACGTTTTGCAGATCGCCAGCAGAGGAGACATCAGCCTGATCAATCCCGTCAGACAGACTCCAACCTTCCATCTTCCATACAGACCCCAGACCTGACAGCTATGATCAGACAGTTGATGAAAGAGAATCAAGGCTTATCAAATGACGATTGGGAAGTGTCCAAAAGTCATACTCCGTTCACAGACATTGTTCTACAGGCGGAGTACCCCAGGAAGTTCAGCATGCCAACTATCCCGGCTTATGAAGGAAAGACTGATCCCAGGCAGCATGTAATGAGGTACGAATGGATGATGGATTCAGCTAGAGCAAATGATGCAACCAA
Source organism: Allium fistulosum (assembly GCA_030737815.1). Lineage (NCBI taxonomy): Eukaryota > Viridiplantae > Streptophyta > Magnoliopsida > Asparagales > Amaryllidaceae > Allium > Allium fistulosum. The sequence continues at coordinate 1,088,234,974 of CM060904.1, read as the reverse complement.
GTGCAGGTGCTTTCCGATAACTCTATCTGGGATCGCGACCATGTGGTTCACCCGACTTCCTCCACGGTCCGTATCCAGTTTCGAGGAGTTGGCAAAGAAATTTATAGAATAGTTCAGGATACATACTACTCGTCCAAAGGACATGATGTCTCTATCAAGTGTAATCCAAGCTCCTATGGAGTCGTTGAAGGAGTATTTACAGAGATTCCATGTTGCGGCTACTGAAGTCAGTAATCCCAATGATCATGCAATTCTTATGGCTGTGATGCGAGGTGTGGATCCAGATTCAGAATTTGGAGATTGGTTGGCATGAAATCCTCCAACTACGCTAGAGCGTTTTTACTCAAAGGCACATCAGTTCATAAGAAGAGAGGAAGCCAGGTGGATAAGGCGAGATAAGGCACCGGGGCCTGCTCAGGAGTCTGTAAAAAGCAACATTGCTGTGAAGCAGTTCGGAGACAACTCGGGGAAAGTTCAGGTCAATGTCCAGAACAAGCCCGGGCAATCTAAGGAATCCGGAGGAAGAAACCAAGGGAAGAAGAGAGAAGCGGGGAAATGGAAGCCGAGAATTCCAACCTACAACGAGTACACCCCGCTGAATGCGTCTCTTGAGAACATTTACCTATCAACCTGCAATACCTTTCAGTACAGAAAGCCATGTCCAAAGGAGTCAACCGAAGAACAAAAGCGGACCGGGAAGTACTGCCGCTTCCATGAGACTTATGGGCACAATACTGAAGAGTGCAGACACCTACACGACACTATAGAGAAATTGATTAGGTAGAAAAAGTTACAGGAGTTTGTGAAAAATCCGCAGGAAGGTGGACAATGAACATCCAATACAGGTCGTGCACCAGCTCCACGTCATCCCGAGGAGCCTGCTCGGACCGTGGGCAGACTAGTCATAAACACGATCATCGGCGGACCTCACCCTGCGGATAAGAACTGGCAAGAGATGGAACGGTATGCTAATTCCCTGAGGCACGCGGACTTCGAGTGTTGTTCCAACATGGAGGATGGGACTCCCGCCAAGCAGCTGCGCATGATGACAGACGATATAGTATTCAGGAGCAGAGATGCTGGCCAGATAGAGGCTCCTACCATTGACCCGATGGTCATATCTGCGACAATCGGGCCGGCTTATGTGAAAAGAATCTTGATTGATTGTGGAAGTTCTGTCAATATCATCTTCAAGAAGGTTTATGACCAGATGAAGAAGGAGACGAAGGATTTGAAGCTATCTAAAGCTCGTATACATGGCTTTAATGGCGCAGCGACTGATGCAGTGGGATATGTCGAGTTGCCAGTTGAACCGGGACAAGGTGAGCGAAGGAGGGTGCGAATCCTACCTTTCGTAGTTTTGGATGTAGATTCTCCGTACAATGTGTTTTTGGGCCGACCGGCCCTGGTTGAGTTTAGGGCAGCATTAGCCCCGTGGTGTTTGACTTTAAAATTTCCGACCGACAAAGGAGTAGGTATTGTTCATGGCGACCGGTCGTGCATGTTATGTGGCTGAGCTCCGAGAGGCTCAGCGGAGAGAGAAAGGAAAGGTTGCGGACAATTCCGTCTGCATCCAGAATACCGACAATTGACAAATAATGCCCGAGCCCTGGCTCGGGCCAAATTCTCGGATCTACAGAGACATAGATCCGAGAGATGATGATGAGGAACCTAGGGAAGAAAAAGCAGCACCGGCTAAACTGACGATTGACATTTCAGTCAGTCGAGACGATCCATCGCGAGTACTGAAGATCGGGTCACAACTCGGCCCCGCACTGACTGAAGACCTTAGTGATTTCTTCCGAGCGAATCTTGATGTTTTCGCTTGGACACATTCTGACATGTGTGGGATTTCTCCCGCTATTACAAGTCATATGTTGAACATAGACCCGAAGTACGTTCCAGTTAAACAAAAGAGGAGAGGAATGGAAACAGAGAGGTCCGCTGCTCTCAAAGAGGAGGTGGACAAACTCAAAGCCAATGGGTTCGTCTGCGACGCCCTCTACCTTGAATGGGTATCGAACCCCGTGCTGGTGAAAAAGGCGAACGGGAAATGGAGAACTTGCGTAGATTATTCCGATTTGAACAAAGCGTGTCCCAAGGACAGTTTCCTATTGCCTAGGATTGATCAGTTCGTCGACTCCACTGCAGGACACGAGTTGTTGTCATTCATGGATGCGTACTCGGGATACAATCGGATCCCGATGCATATTCCGGACCAGGAACACACCAGTTTCATCACAGACGTTGGGCTATATTGCTATGTAATAATGCCTTTCGGATTGAAAAACGCGGGAGCGACCTATCAGCGTTTGGTGAATCGAATGTTCAAAGACCAGATTGGTAGAACAATGGAAGTCTATGTGGATGACATGCTCGTGAAGTCACGACAGTCAAACGACCACATTCAAGACTTAGCAGAGATGTTCGGTATACTCAGATATTATGGGATGAAGATCAACCCTCTTAAGTGTTCCTTCGGCATTGCGTCGTGGAAGTTTTTGGGATTCATTGTTAATGACAGGGGAATCGAAGCTAACCCGGAAAAGATTCAAGCTATACGAGATGTGCAACCGCCCAGAACTATAAAACAGGTACAAAGCTTGAATGGAAAGGTGGCCGCGTTAAGTCAATTTATATCTAGAGCTACAGACAAGTGCATTCCCTTCTTCGATGTGATAAAGAAAGGAAAGAGGAATTTTGAATGGACATCCAGTTGTGAGGAAGCATTCCGAAATCTGGTGAGGCATCTGGAGAGTCCTCCGGTGCTGTCGAAACCAGTAGACCACGAGATGTTGTACGTATACTTGGCCGTATCCCCGCATGCTATAAGTGAAGCTTTAGTCCGCGAGGAGGACCGAGTCCAAAAGCCGGTGTATAACGTTAGCAAACGTTTGACGGAGGGAGAAAGAAATTACCCTAAAATTGAGAAATTGGCCTATTGCTTGGTGATTGCATCACGTAAGCTGCGTCCATACTTTCAAGCGTACTCAGTCAGTGTCTATACTGATCAGCCCCTATGGTAGGTACTCCAACGACCAGAAACTTCTGGAAGGATGCTAAAATGGAATATCGAGTTGAGTCAATTCGATGTTACCTACCTGCCACGCAGAGCCATACAAGGGCAAGCATTAGCAGATTTCATCGCTGAGTTTACTGTATTTGACGAACCAGATGGTCATGGTGTCGTTCCCCCCATTCGATGGAAATTGTACACCGATGGAGCATCAAACGACCATTGCTCCGGAGCTGGTGTAGTTCTCATGACTCCAGAAAATCGATCGATTTGTTACGCTTTGAAGCTCAATTTCCCGGCTACGAATAATGAAGCAGAATATGAAGCACTGATTGCTGGCTTGAAGCTCGTTGGAGAACTCGGGGTTAAATCAGTTGAAATCTTTTGTGACTCGCAGCTGGTGGTGTACCAAATGCGAGGAGACTACTAAGCAAGGGGACAAAAGCTTGCTCCATACCTTACTCTGGCTAAGGAACTGTTGGCGAACTTCGAACATTATGACATTTCGCATGTCCCACGTGAACAGAACAAGGAAGCCGACTCGTTGGCCAAATTCGGAAGCATTGGCGATGCACAGCATATGGGATTGGTTCCCATTGAAACCTTACACACTCCAAGCATAGATGTGATGGAAGTCGATTTTGCATTGGAAACGGAAATCGAGGAGGAGTCGTGGATGACCCCATTCAAACAATACCTGCTAAACGGGACTTTGCCCGAAAGAAGAAGCGAAAGACGGTAGGTCATTCGCAAAGCCGCGCGATATGTGATGCAGGAAGGAGTAATGTATCGGAGAGGGTTCTCGGTCCCCTTACTACGGTGCATTACCCGTGATGAGGCAAAGCACGTCTTGGAGGAGGTTCACGAAGGAGAATGTGGCGACCATACTGGGGGGCAAACACTAGCAAAAAAGATCCTCCACTACGGATACTATTGGCCAACTGTGAATCGGGATGCTGCAGATTACGCAAGAAAATGTGACAAGTGTCAAAGATATGCGAAAATCCCAAGAGCTCCACCAACAGAACTCACACAAATGGTTAGTCCTTGTCCGTTTGCAATCTGGGAATCGACATAATCGGTTCTTTGCCTATATCCAAAGGTGGTGCAAAATACGCGATAGTTGCGGTCGACTACTTCACAAAATGGGCCGAGGCAGAGCCTTTAGCCACAATCACCTCCAAGAAGGTCATTAATTTCGTTGTACGAAACATTATATGCCGCTTTGGCCTCCCTCGAACCATCATTACGGACAACGGAACTCAATTTGAAAGTAGAGAATTCAAAGATTTCTGTTCAAAGTACGGCATTGAGAAAAAGTTCGCCGCCGTTGCTCATCCGAAAGCTAACGGACAAGTCGAGGCCGTGAACAAAATAATCAAGTCCATATTGAAGAAGCGTTTGGAAAAGGCCGGAATCAAGTTGGTAGATGAACTCTCGACAGCGCTATGGGCTTATAGAACTACCCACAAGTCCGCAACTGGCCATACTCCATTCGCATTGGCATACGGCTCAGAAGCTGTTATACCCGTGGAGCTTGAAGTTCCATCGCATCGAGTGACGTATTATGATCCTAAGACAAATCAGGATCTCGTGTTGGAATCACTGGACTGCATCGATGAAAAACGTGAAGAGGCTGAATTAAGGGCGGCAGCATATAGACACCGAGTCAAGCGATATTACGATGAGAAAGTCCGCCCAAGGATCTTTGATGTGGGTGATCTCGTTTTGAAACAAGTTTTCCCGGTACCATCACGTATGAATCCCAACTGGGAAGGTCCATATGTCGTTGAACGGAAGCTTGGAGAGGGAACTTTCAAGCTAGCGACCGTTGATGGCATGACACTTCCCCGAGCGTGGAACAGTGAACATTTGCGATGTTATTACATTTAGTCTGTTTCTTTCCTATTTCAGGTACAATTGTTTACTGTATATTTTTATTCCATTGATTCTTAGTTTCCTTTTTAGCGTGTAATCGGACAATTTTGTTTGTTTCATTAATAAAGGCTTGAAGCCATCTGTTCCATGAATTATTGATGTTTCTGTACCTTATAATCCGGTGATGAACTGTTCGAGTTACATTATTCTATATGATGTACGAACTCGCATAAACGACTTGAATCTCCGAGTCCCCTGAGTGTTGACCGGAGTACTCTAAGTCCCCGGAGCGCGGACTAGAGTATAAACGACTTCAACCTTCGAGTCCCCTGAGTGCGGACCGGAGTACTCTAAGTCCCCGGAGCGCGGACTAGAGTATAAACGACTTCAACCTCCGAGTCCCCTGAGTGCGGACCGGAGTACTCTAAGTCCCCGTGGCGCGGACTAGAGTATAAACGACTTCAATCTCCGAGTCCCCTGAGTGCGGACCGGAGTACTCTAAGTCCCCGGAGCGCGGACTAGAGTATAAACGACTTCAATCTCCTAGTCCCCAGAGTGCGGACCGGGGTACTCTAAGTCCCCAGAGCGCGGACCAGAGTATAAGCAACTTGAATCTCCAAGTCCCCTAAATGCGGATCGGAGTACTCTACGTCCCCGGAGCACGAATTAGAGTATGAATGACTTGAATCACCGAGTCCCCTACATGCGGACCGGATTACTCTAAGTCCCCAGAGCGCGGACCAGAGTATAAACGACTTCAATCTTCGAGTCCCCTGAGTGCGGACCGGAGTACTCTAAGTCCCCAGAGCGCAGACTAGAGTATAAACGACTTCAATCTCCGAGTCCCCTGAGTGCGGACCGGATTACTCTAAGTCCCCGGAGCGCGGGCTAGAGTATAAGCGACCTGAATCTCCGAGTCCCCTGAATGCGGACCGGAGTACTCTAAGTCCCCGGAGCGCGGATTAGAGTATGAACGACTTGAATCGCCGAGTCCCCTGCATGCGGACCGGATTACTCTAAGTCCCCGGAGCACGGGTTAGAAAGTATTCTAAGTACCAAAAATGTGAAACAAGAGATGTACAATTCCAAAGAATGTCCGAACAATGTGAGAATGGATTAGGAATTTATGTAACTCATAAGAACCTGAGTTTCGACCGCAGTTATACAGAAAGCTAAAAAGCAGAAACGTTCAAATGAAAAAGAAACGTAACTTTATTCAATACTCCAAAATGGGGTTATACAACCACTCCTCCAAAACTTGGAGTCAAAAATCTTTCTACATAAACTACGAAAAAGAAAAGGTAAAAGTAGTTATATGACCGAAGCAAAATCTCGTTGAACGAGTGTAGTGGTTACTTCTTCGGCTTCTTTTTCTTGTCCTCCTTTGCTTTCTCAGACGACTCCTCTCCCTCACGTTTCCTCTTGGATTTTTTGCTTGCCAAAGAAGCAGATTCAGGAGTGGGAAGAGGAACATCCAGTGGTTTGGATTTGCCGGGAAGATTGACTTTCAGAGGCCTATTCAGCGGGTCGGTAAGTTCTAGTACTTGAGACTCAACCTTGATCTCAACCTTCTTTTTCTTCTCTTCCGCGAGTCGCTCCTTCATACTCACCTTCAAAGTGTGTCCTGAGGCGCCCGTGATTTCAATTTCATAACTCCCTTCAGCGGGAGATGCAGTGTCAAACTTATCATCATCTAGCGCCTCGATCACTTGAGCGTCAGGACCGGGAGTTAATCCTGCTTGAGCAGCATCGCTTGTTTTCCCCGTCTCCTTCTTGGCGTCATCGCTCCTCGGAGTCGATTCGGGATCAGAGCGGCCTGTATAAAATAATAAAGAACGAACATTAGAACCAATAACCGATCGCAGAAAGCGACATATCTTTGCACTTCTAGAAGAAGAGTTTTATACCGATTTCGTGTTGGCTTTCAGCTGTGCACGGAGTTTCACCCTCTAAAATGGGAGATAGCACGTGAATGCCGAGACCGAGGTCTTCCGGATCATAGCTGGCATGCTGCTCGAATGGGTCAAGTGTTGGTCGATCGGCCGGTTGAGTAGAAGGAGGAGCTGCAGCCTCGGTTCCGGATGGGCCAGCTTTGTCATCTTTCTCTTTTGACGGAGGAGAGCCTTTACCAAAGAGAGCCATAGTCGCAGACAAGTCCAATGGCTCATTTCCCCTGAGAAATTCTTTCACTAAGGCCTCCTCGTCAACTTCCTCGGTGCCCGACTCCACCTGTCTAATCTTTACTAAAGTCTCCCAAGCCTCGGCAAGAGATTCAAGATAGCCCTCGCCCAAGAAAGTCAAGTCCCGGTGCATGAGGACGCAAGCGCTGTATTCAGCAATCAGTGGGTCAAACATACACTTGACCTCTTCTCTGCCGGCCTCTGCAGCTGCTTCAAGACGGGAGTCAATCTCATCGGAAGCTAGTCTCTTGCCCTTCTCACGGGCTTTGTCCTTCATCGCCTTAACCTTAGAAAGCTCATCATCGACTTTTTCTTTTAAGGGACGTGTATCAACGATCTCGTTACAGTACCGTTGAGACTCTTCTTGAGCCGCTATCTTCTCTTCCCTCTCCTTAGAGAGTAGCTCCTTCAACTCTTTAACCTGCAGGGCGAGTGTATCCCTTTCTTTTTGAATAATCTTTTTCTAGAGCTAGGGCCCCACTGTGTTGGACTGCGACGTCAAGTTCTTTTTTATGAGTCATCTCTAGACGAGTGACGGCCTCCGTAGTCTCCTTAGCACTCTATTCTGCAGCTTCAAGTTTAGACTTGTATAAAGTGAGCTCTTCGTCCTGATTTTTGATGATGTCTTTATCGAAGATAGCTTCGAGCTTCAAGCGGTCGATTTCTTGTTGACGCTCAAAGGATACTTCCGAGACTTTTTCGACCAAATGAACAAACACGTCATGTTGAACATAGATGTCGTTGTTGCAAGCAATGGCACTCTGCTTGACATGTCCCAGAATGTAATGAATGGCCGAGAGGAACTTCAGACCATCAAAGCAGATTTTGGGAAATTTAGCTTTAAGTTCAACCAGCTTCTCCGATACTGTTGGGTCTACCGCAGGGGCAGGGGGAGGAGGCTTTGAAAGTTCTATTCTCTTACGATGTTCCCGAGATTGCCGTGTGCTTGAAGAGCCAGAATGTTGATCTCGGGAAACATCGGGTTGGGACCCCTTCAGCGAAGACTTTTCTCTGCTTTGCTCTGTTTGAGGAGGAGGATCGTGAGAGTATGAAGATTGGGAGTGTAATTTCTTTTGATACAACGACTCCCGGGGATGGTTGTCTCGATCTCCATAATCGTCCTTGTCCCGGCGTTTACCGGAGCCCGAATCCCGGCCGGGATGGTGAAATATAGAAGAGCCGTAGAGACGATCGAATCCGTGGGAGCGTCCCATGTCACCTGCATAGAATGAGAATAACGACAAGTTAGAAAAGATCAAGGTGACGGCAAAAATTGAAGTGTATAGTGAAGTGCATGTGTGCGTGTGTGTCCTAGTGTTCCCTCCGACGGACCAGTTCCTTTATCTTTACTAATTGGAGTATTATCTCCCTGGACTCGGGCTTGAACTCCCGTATCTCCTCTAGCGGGTGAATGAAACTTGAGGGCCTCTGGATCATCGAAACTGTAGTTGAGTAGATCGTCAGGAATGGTAAGGTTCGACAGGCCCTTCAGAGAACTTTCTAAATGTGATGAGGAAGCTTCCTTCTCCACTAGAACAAGGGTAATTTTAGAAGTTCCACCAACTTTTTCCTTTCTCATCTTGTACGTCGGTTTCTTTTTCCCCTTAGAAGGGGAAGATGATGTTTCAATGTCATGAACCTCGACCGTTGGGTCTTAAGTGTGACCGACATTCTCATCTTGTGCTTCGGGTGTCTCAGTCTCCTTAATTTCTCCCTCTTCTAGTGTATTAGGAGCGTTGCGCGTTGAAGACTTAGCCTGTTTTTTCCCTTTGCTAGGGGCAAGCCTGGGAATGGTGACACCTTGAGGAAGGCTTATCCGACGGCCTTCTGCCAACAGCCCAAGCCTTGTAAGTGACTCATTCAAAATGAGAGCTCTAATGTCCCCCGGCAGGAAGGGCTCGAATAGCTTCGACGGCATCAGAATATCCGCGGCCGTCGGGACGTGGAGTGATACCTGGAAAGACGGGTAAAAGTTAGAAGAGGTACGGCTACTGCTAAACACGAGTAACGGTTCAAGAAATAAGGCTTACTTCCTTCGACCCATCTCCTCGCAAAGCTGGGAGGACAATGTACAAAGAACCATTCCTGTTTATACAGGGCGAACTTGGTCCACGCTCCAGTTAAGATTTGACATTTGTTGTGTGGCTCGAGAAACACGAATGATGGGCTATCCTTCCACTTCTTGATGCAATATATGTATCTGATATCGCCCGGAGTTGGAAGCCTAGAGAAGACATTCATAAAGAGGATGCAAGTGCCGTAGAGGAATGCATGGCCATTAGGGTGCAGTTGCGATGGAGCAACGTCGATGTATTGCAGCACAACCCGAAGAAACGAGTTGAATGGTGGAACACTGCCAACCCAGCACATGAATTTGTTACAGGCTGTGTATCCGACTGGGGGCAAGTGTGGACGGTCATGCCCCGATGGGACTAGCACGTCATCAAAGGGGATTCCGTGGACAGAGCATATCCAGCGGAGTGTACTTTCGTTAATCTTTGAAGCAAGTGAATCGACAGGGTTGTCCAAGAAAATTGATGCCTCCAGCGCATCGGGAGCTAAGTCATGTGCAGGAGAAGTTGACGGATTTGAAGTATCTGCGACTTCTCGTCGGGAGGACGGCCCAGGCCTGTCCGAAATCGTGGCGGAGCTAGATTTCCAAGACATCGTTGATAAAGATTGAATCTGGCAAAGTACCTTTTCGAACTATACTTAAAAAATAATCGACGTCGGACTTAACAATACGAATATTCCCCCCATGTCGTGTGTGAACTAGTGTGATCGTTCAGATGTAAACGTTGAGAAATTATAAGTCACATGATTGATGATATAAAGTTGAGCCTTGAACTGTCGTCTTCGAAGACCGTCATCGCTGACCATCTCCGAAAGCTAGCATTACAATGTATTCAATTTTGAACTCGGACATTGGCACTGTGTGTTAAAAGATTTAATCTGTTTTTATTGGTTTAAGTTCAGGCTTGCGATTATTGAAACTAAGAAGTTATTAGTCCAGATTAGTTCGATATGCTGGTATGCTTAAGTCCTTGTCTTTGTGTTTGATATTTGATTAGGCAAGGTGAATAGGAGTTCGGTCAAAAGTTCTGTTTGGCTTAGAGTTCTGTTCGGTCAAAAAATTCTGTTCGGCTTAGAACTTTGTTCGGCTTAGAGTTCTGTTCGGTCAAAAGTCTGTTCAGCTTAAGTTCTGTTCGGCTTAAGTCTATTCGGCTAAAGTTCTTTTCGGCTTAGGTTTTGTTTGGCTTAGGTTCTGTTCGGCTTAAGTTCTGTTCGGCTAAGTTCTGTTCGGCTTAGGTTCTGTTCGGCTTAGGTTCTGTTTGGCTTAGGTTTTGTTCGAACAGAATTCTGGTCGGACAAAATTCTGTCCGAACAGAATTCTGTTCGAACTCTCTTCTGTTCAGCCTGAAAATGGGTGCACGTAGCAGGTTGTGCCGAGTTGATTCACTCGGCCTTCAGCCCTTAACATCATTTCCCTTCTTTTCCATCTCTCCCAACCAACGTACCCGAGTCGTTCGGCAAGCCGTGTCAAACCACGGTCATGCCGATCCACTTCACTAAACCTTAACTCCAATTTCACTACCATACTTCACTTCCATCGCTCGGCATAAGGAAGTAATACCGAGCCACATCAATATGTCTTCCACCAACTCCCTCCTTCAAACACCTCTGCCATCCTCTTCTCTTCTACCGTCCATCTAGCCTTAAACTCCTTTAAAACACCCACACTTCACCCTTAACTCCTCCTGCTCCACGCAATTACTTCCGACCTTGATTTTGCAGAGATTCGCGAGTTCCAATCTCATGCTAGGTTCCCTAATCGGAGTGAAGTATTTAAGGAAAAGTTTTTACCTAAGAGATGAGTCGAAGCTCGGGGGGATTCTGGAGTAGGGAACGTGGTTTTAATTGGATTCAATTAGTTGGGGAAGGAAGTAAGGCTACGTATGGTGTTTGAGAAGGGAAGGGAAAAGTAGATAATTCTCTGAAGTCTGTTGAGAGGCAAAGTTCGTAAGTACTGAAAAGCGAAGGTAAAAGTAAAAGGGAGAAGAAGAAGAAGGGGCATCGGCTTATATAGAGAGAAGGGAAGTCGAAGAGACTATAACCGGTAGAACCGGTCAAATCGACATTGTTCGGCATCCAGGGTGCTCGGCATCGGCTTTGTTGTTCGGCATCCAGGGTGCTCGGCATCGGCTTTGTCATTCGGCATCCGGGGTGCTCGGCTTCGGCTGTGTCGTTCGGGTATGGACATATCGTTCGGCATCCGGGGTGATTCAAAGCACACCACGATTAACCACATGATGTACTTTGGGGGGCAAGTGTTACCTGAAGGTTTGACCAGGCAACTAGGCACTCGGCACTGGCACATGGATCGGCATTCCAGAGTGATCGGCATGCATGGATCGGCATTCCAGAGTGATCGGCATACATAGATCATTCGGCATACATGGATCGGCATTCTAGAGTGATCGGCATGCATGGATCGGCATTCCAGAGTGATCTGCATACATAGATCGTTCGGCATACACGGATCGGCATTCCAGAGTGATTGGCATACATAGATCGTTCGGCATCCACACATCGTTCGGCATGGCAGAACATTCGACATACGAAGTTGATCGGCGTCTAGAGATGTTTGGCATCAGTCTGTTCGGCATCGATGGTTCGGCATTAGTCTATTTGGCATTGATGGTTCGGCATCGTTCTGTTCGGCATCGATGGTTCGGCATCGTTCTATTCGGCATCGATGGTCCGGCATTGTTCTGTTCGGCATCGATGGTTCGGGACCCAACACTCACTCTTTCTGGGCTGAGGTAATCGGCTGCCAGGCCCCACCACGGGAGTCCAACCCATCTTTGTCTATAAATAGAGAGGAAGGGGCACAGTGAAATGGACCTTTTTTCGAGAACACTGGGGAGACTCTGCCGCTTTCAAGACTCGTTCTTTTTACTCGATTGTATTCAAGTAGTTGGTGTTCGGATTGTATCTGTAATCAATTATCAAGTAAAGCAATAAAGTTTAACCTCAAAGTGGACGTAGGCAATTACGCCGAACCACTATAAATCTGGTGTTCTCGTCTTTGCATTCAATTTAGCATATTGTTCTCGGTTTACATTGACTTTCTTCATTAATCTCTCTACATAATCTTTCTAAATGGGGTTAGTGACTAATTTTGGTGCTAACACTAAGTAACGCATAACATGCAAGTCGGCACGGAAAGAGTAATCACATAAAATAATCTCGACATCTTTACACAATAAACTGAGTGTTGCGGATCCACCAACCGGATTCGCAATTCTCAATGAAGTCATCAAGCTAATAACATTCAAAGACAAAGCATCAACAAGTTCTTTCGATATAAAAGAGTGAGATGCACCCGTATCAAAAAGAACTCGAATAGGGAGATCACGAAATAAAGTAATGCCATCAAGGATAGAATGAGAAATACCTTAACCACGAGAAGTGTTAGTAGGGGCTTGAACAACATTTAGCTTTCCCTCTTTCTTGTTAGGAAGTTTGGGGCATGAAGATAAAAGATGACCCGAACTTTTGCTATAACGACAAAAAAGAGGTTTTGGGCACTTATTCGCATAATGGTCCTTAGAACCACAATTGTAGCATTGCCCACGACTAGAGGTAGAAGTCTTTGCTACCGAAGTTGCTTGCTTCCCTTTTTTGATGGGATTAGGCTTGAACTTAAAAGGCCTCTTCTTATTGATGTTTTGTTTGACTTCAACATCACTTTCTTTATCGGCCTCTTTGAGTCGAAGAGCGATATCAACAAGCTGGTCGAAAGAAACTTCCAATTTCAAAAGTAATGTCTTTTTGAGGTTCTTATTCAACCCATAAACAAATCTCTGATTTTTCTTCAATGGGGTATTAATATACTCGACCCCATATTTAGATAGAGATTCGAAAGATGCGATGGAATCCGTCATAGAAGATTCACCTTGAACAAGGTCAATGAAGCGTCGGGCTAAACATACTTTTTCAGCTTCCGGTACAAACTTTAATTCGAACCTCTCCCGGAATTGCTCCCAAGAAAGATCCGCTTCAATAATTTCAGAGATTAGAAGCTCATACCAATCTAATGCTCTTTCTTGAAACATGCTAGAAGCCACTTTACACGATGTAGATCAATAAGATTCATGCGGGAAAAGATGTGATCGCATGTTCTAAGCCAAGCTTGGACTTCTATAACGCTCTCGGAACCCTTGAAAGGCTTTCCACTCAAGCTGGTGTAATCACTGCACAAGCGTGCAAACCCAGATTTAGGATGAGTAGGCTCTGGAATGGGTCCGATAGCTTGAGCATTTTTCACAAGATCTAGAAGTTGCTGAGCAGACATAAATACTCCGTCCTGAGGAGTAGCACTGGATTGACCGGCGCTGGGACGGCCTGGTCTAACCATTTCTCTTCTTTAAGAAAGAAAGAAAAGAGGAAAAAGGTTATTCACAGAATGAATATCAAACAAACTTGATTGATAAAACAAGGCATCATAAAAAGTAATAGGATAGAACGGTACGAAGACTCGAATTAAATCCTATGGCACGATTCCTAAGAAAGACTTAGGACAATGATCCTTGCTAGATTATTCTACATTGTTCCGAAGTTTGGCTCTAATACCAAGCTGTGACGCCCCACCTCTATACTCACGCTAGCCAAGGACACTATTGGGTAATGCCATCAACTAGCGCAAAGACTAAGGCTGTTGAGGAGCGACCATCTGTGTAATTGCTTTGTGCGAGTACCAATATGTCAGATAATATAACTTACATTTCATTTCAAGAGGAAAATAGACATATCAAATACAAACTCAAAGCTACCGCACAGTGGCTATGTGAACTTCGGAAACAAATAGAGAAATAAACATAACACAAATCAGTCACAGATATTCATATCACAAAGGCGGAATCAGATATGAATATATCACATAAAAGTGTACATCAAATTAGTGGTCAAACAAGATCCACTACATCACAAAAGAATAGATACAAATGCTAGACAAAAGAATAATTATACATCAAGGATGTCTCTATCTCGAATGTATAATAAAAAAAACTACTGATCTAAAGTAGTTAGCCCAAAAATTAGATGATGAATCCTGTTAAGAAGTCAAGCAGAAGCACCTGAAATACCTCGGTCTGACCCGAGTATTATTTAAGAAGAAAATAATAAACAGATCAGTGTAGATATAAATATCAAATAAAATGAGATAGGACAAGAGATATGACCAAAAACGTATGACAAAAAAATGCCATACTGTGTTAAGTATAAATCAAATAACAACAAAAATCATACAATATCTCAAATCATCTCAAAACACCAAAAAGAATTACATTCTTTAAATTATTCACCATAACACAAATATTGATAAAGCTTATCAATGCAATCCACGAAAATTGGTGAAACACAAATTCTAGAAATCACAACCAGAAATCCAGAAATCACAGAAGGGGGAAGGCCTATCACAAACGGGAGCATGAAAACTCACCAACACGTGTATCACAAACGGAACGCTATTCCATGGTCGCTAACCATAAATTTTGAGCCGAAGCACCACAAATGGCCCGAAGACCATGGGTCGCTACCCCACCAAATTGAACCGAAGTTCCACAAACAGGGTTTTTTTAGTCCCCACACAAACAAATAGACATCGCACATCGCTAGTCTAAATCACAAAATGATCATCATCGATCAATAAAAAGTGTGAACCACACTAAGCCAGTAAATATAAGAGTTTAGCTTCATGTCCCATAACCACTAGCTTAACTTAAATATTTACGAACAAATTGTAGATTTCCACTCGAAAATTGTCACAAGAGTTCAATCGAACAAGTCCAAGAATTAACCGACGAAGTAAATGCAAGCGTTTCATACCACTTGTTTTACTAAGCCGTTTAATTAGATTTCTCATACGAATGAGGTAAAGGTTTGTATATACTAGTAGATTGGAAAACGGTTTTAAAAGAGAGCTTTATATTTAAAATAGTGTCGAAATCGTTTTGATGAAAGAGTTTGAATAGTTACTACTAGTATAGAAACCTTTGTATCTGAAAGTGACAAATCACAAAAATGATTGTAAAAACAATCAATCACCAAAGATTCACATTCGAAGGCGTGAATCAAAATCATAAAAATCGATATCAAATCCATCAAATGGATATTCCCAAAAATCCAAAGAAAGAAGTCATCAAAGTCGATAATAAGTGATGACAACTATCCGGATCGATTAAAATCGATTAAAATAGGAAATCCACACAAAATAGCCTAAATAGGCAAAAATAAACATTTCCAGACGTCTGATTTGGAATCCAGGCGTCTGGATTTGTTTTCTGGAAATAGTTCAGAAAGCCACCCAGACGTCTGGAATATCGAATCAGATGTCTGAGTCATGACCAGACGTCTGGTTTAGAACCCAGACGTCTGGTTTTGATCTCTGGAAATAATCCGGAGAACCCCCAAACGTCTGAAACTTCAAGTCAGACGTCTGAGAGTCATCCAGACATCTGATCTTAGATTTCAGACGTTTGGAATTAGTTTCTGACTTTTTTTTATTCTGCGTGCTTATATTTTTCTCTCCAGGTCCAAACCAGACGTTTGGACTTGGTCACCAGACGTCTGGTCACCTGGTCTGGGCAACAATTTTCCTAGGCCAAAGTGGCCAAAACGTATCGGGAGTGATCGAACGAGCAACGACGACTAAGGATTTACGCCAAGCGACAACCCAGCCTTAACGGCTCATCGATACACCCCGAATATCAATGTCCAAATATCCATAATAGGATTTTCATAAAATTGGACCAAAACACCAAAATTTGGAACATTCACCAAATCAATTCAAATCAAAAGCAAATGAATATGCACAAATGTTAGGAATTCATACCTAACAACACTGATAGCTATAGAATTAGGTGTGAGTTAAAGAACTCACCTTTAAACCCAAAAACAATGATTGAGAAGCTTTTAAAACAAGGCGAGAACAATTCCTCTTCAACACACCTCTAGAATCTTCAATCTATTATCAAAGGTGAAGTGTTTCCTAAGTTAGGGTTAGGAATTTCTGAGAATTGAAGAGAGATTGAGATGGAGAAGAAGAAGAGGATGCTTACCTTAGCTTCTCTTTGTTTTCTAGAGCTTGAATTTGAATTTCCTAGTAAACTAGGTTTAGGAATTTTAATTTCCTTTCTCTTCCACCATTTTTGCTTTAGCTAGAGAGTATTAGGAAAATGAGAATGAATGAAGGAACTTGAGTGGAGTATAGGGTATTAGATGAGTAATGAGCTGAAACCCAAACCCAAAGCCTAATAGAAAAATGGCAAAATCCACCCAACTCCAAACATATCGATGTTTATACTCAAAAAAATTGTAAACACCATTTTGGACTCAATGGAAGTGGTCTCGAGTCCCAATTCGACTATTTACAAAAAGGAGCTTTTCGGACTATAATCTGATTAACGATGTTATATTTAAATATACAATCGTAAAATATGCGGGTTGTTACATCGCCTGCGCCTAGAGGCCGCACCCCCAGATCGCCACCATCACCTCGTATTTCGTGCACAAACACCACGACGTCACAGACAAAATTTAGCCTCCAAGACGCTCCTATGACGATCGTCACTGTTGGATTTATAGAACTCGCTGGCCTCTACAACTTTGCAATAGAAAGTTTTTGATAATAGTCAATGGATTTAGAGATAAATGAGGGGGAAGGTGGTGGAGTTTCGGCCGTTCGAAATTTAATAGCGGCTGCGACCTAATTAGCTAGGGTTTGGCAAAATGAAGGTCCTTATATAGACAACTACAAAACACTATTCACGTCCAAAATTTCTAGACTCCAATCGAGGCGTGCCGCCTGGCGTTTATATTGTTTTACCCCTATTCCGAACACAATGGAATATATATCGGAGGCCAATTCCGTCGTATTTGGAAGATAGGTTTTTGAATCGAGTTAATTTAGTTAAAATTCCTTTAATTAATTTCTATGTGTTTCAGCTTCGCACGACCAAACCGTAAGTCCGATTGACATGAAATTTGAAATCCTATAAAAACTCACTATTACGGATCCAATGAAACTGGTTTCGTCGAAATCTGAGATAGTGTCAAAAATGGCTATTTTTACACGTTAATTAAATATTAAAATTTCCAAATTCTGTAAAATCGCTTTTAAATAAAAATTAAATGTTTACTAACTCCATTCTAATTTAAATAGATTTATATCAACTTTATAAATCATTTTTCATTCATTTTAAATTCAAATTTCCCTTTTCTATATAATTTCAAATATTAAATTAAACAATTAAATTATCAAATAAATCACTATATTCAAAATATGAGTTATTTAACTTATAATATTCATTTTTCAATATTTAAATTCAATTAAATATTCTAAATTTAGACGAATGAAAAACTGGGTCGTTACAGATACCGTTGTTGGAACTGGACCAGTCCGCAGCGGAAGAAATGGGTGAATTTCAAAAATTTTACCATTTTGGACCTTTAATGGGCCTATGAGGTCTAAATACACTTAGATCTTAACTTATCTTCTTTTAAATAAAATCAATATTTTATTTTATTTAGTGAAAAAAAATTCAAAAGGGTTTGAAAATTATATAAATTTAAATGAATGAGTGTATCAAATACACTTACATGTGTAGCAGTTACTTATTAAAATAAATATTCTCCAGTAGTTATGCAATTAATTAAGAGAGTAAACAACATTAATTGAAGAGAGAGAAACCTCTCATTTTTGTATCTGAATAGATTTATAATATGTTAAATAAACATGTTAACATTTCAAATGAATGTTTTATTAGGAATGCATTTGTGATGCCCCACCCCGAGACCCACATTAACAAAGAGTATTACTGAGTAACACTGTCTGCTAATGCGGAGAATAGGGCTAGTTGGGAACGACCATCCATAGCTTTGTCTTAAACATCTATTGAATACGTCGATTGGGTGCTCTAAATTTTTTTTTTCTTTTTATCTTTCTCAAGTGGATCGACATACTCAATAAATGTTTAATACAAAACTACGGTGGCTAGTGGATCTATCAGAACAAAATATAACAACAATAAATACAATAGATTGTAGAACAACAGTCAAACATATATATACATATACACAAATGCATCATAGTACAATACAAAGAGATACAACAATAGTGATACGTAAACCATAACATATACATCGAGTCTAAAATGAATAAGTACAAATCAGAGTTTACAAAATGACTACAAGACTATATAGAAGATAACTAGCAGATAATCCAATGTGGAAGCAGCATAGTGGAATCTGCGGCAGGTGACTAACCTGGAATAACTCGGTCTGACCCAAGATATAGTCTAGCTTAAATAAATAGATAAATATATGATAGGTGAAATATAGGAATAAGTGATAACATCTCTTCTCAAAAGAGAAGAAGCAAATCTAGCATATGTCATCTACTAAATATGAGATAATATCACTAAAATACCTCATATAGAAGTTTCTCGAAAGAGGCAAAATCAACAACAATATCAAATAATCACAAATATTTGCCTCATATCATCGGCATGTACAAAATCTAATATAATGGTTTTCATTAACCATATCTCCTATATAGGAGATCTCAAGTCTCAAAATCAGCCAAAGAATGGCAATCACAATAATTCCTAAAATAGGAAATCACAAATCTTAGAAAACTCATAACTCATGGAACTCAGTTAAGAGTTCAAAACTCAGAAATGAAATCACCATATACGTATAAATTCTCATATAGCTATAAGCTATAATATATAAAAACAGTCATTTAGAAATGGTGAAATCATAAATAAAACTCATAACTTAGAAAATTACCCGGAGTGGATCCAAATCCCCGATTGCAAGCCGAAGCAATGCCGCACGTGCAAACCTCTTGTCCAGTACTAATATATGTATAAGGTACCTATCTCGTGATGACCCAAAGGTCATAAATGCCTCGTGGTGACCAAAGGCCACAATATCTCGTGATGACCGAAGTCATAAATGCTTCCTGATGACCGAAGTCATAAATTCCTCGTGATGACCCCGAAGGTCTAGTGCTGGCAATAACTCATGAATGTGTCACAAACTCTCAGATAAGAACCCGAAAAATGGTAACTATGCGTCCCATACAATCACACGTCCGTTCTCAGATAAGAACTCTCAGATAGAATGTGATTTTTCTTTTAGGGCTTGGGTTGCAACGTCCGTTCACATACTCGGCTATATCCCAACAATCACTTCATTTTTCGAATATTGGCAGCATAACCCCCCCCATAAGCACTTAGATCCCTTTGTGGCTATATTCAGTTGGTGCATTTGGGCCGAGTGAAATGCACACGTGTTCAGTAGGCCCAAATCTCACTTCGATGGAACATGCAGGCGTATTATTTACTATTTCTCATCTTTATCAGGCCACAGTTTCTCAACTCCATTCAGGCTTAGACTGCCATTCTCCAGATTATCGCCAGCTGAATCGGTTGGCAGCTCTTCCGCAACTCCTACCCGAAGGCAACCTGGATACCACCGCTGAACATTCTGCAGTACTTATCTACTTTATATACTGATATATGTATTAAGCTGTTATGTATCTATGACTCTACTATGTAGTTGACTGTCTATGTGACTGTTGTGCAGTCTTCTCCCATTTTGGCCAGCGATCAGGCTTGTTGATCGTACTATTTACATATTATTATGCTATATAACCGGCTGTGTAGTGACACGCTACACAACCGTCTTGCTCAAAAAAAACTATGAGTCCCATACCGCACGTTTTCACTTAATGGTTTACTAACTGTAAGTCAATGCCACACTAGAAAACAAAATCTTTTAAATCACAAATCTCAGAAATACACCAAAAGATGGCAATCACAAATACCTCGTCGAACTTGATTAAAAGTTCAAAACTTCAAAATGTAATCACCATGTAATAAACAACATGATAGCGCTCAGGCTATATAAATAAACCAACAGGGGCAACCATGGTGGAAATATTCACAAATCATCTAAATTCTAGAAATCAACTTAAAGAAATCTAGAAAAGCAACAATGTGAAGAATAGGACCCACCAGTCCAAGTACTAGCGATAACAACCCAAAGGTTCATAGCTTCAAATGAACAAGTCCGGAATTAACCGAAAAAGTAAACGCATGTGTCCCATACCACATATTTTATTGAATTGTTTAATTCTCTTTCTCATACATTCGAAGAGTGCAAAAATAGTGTATTTCATATAGAATAATTTGTTTTGAGAAAACTAGTTTTAAAACAATTTTTGAAGACGTTTTGCAAATTTTGGCTTTGAAATTCTCTTTATTGTAGCGAATATAAATTTTTAATAGCTTTTAAAAATAATTATAAATACTATAAAATATTTAATTTGAAAGCCTACTAAATCAGCTTGGGAAGCGATCAGGAAACGAGATAATAAGGTTGAATGGAGTAAAATCATTTGGGATCGGGCAAATACACCGAAAATGGCTTTCTCAACTTACAAAGCAATTCTTAACAGGTTACCTACTAAGGATAGACTTGTTAAATGGGGGATTTTGATAGAAAATAAATGCGTCTTATGCAATATAGAAGAAGAATCGCATGAGCATCTTTTCTTTGCTTGCAAATTTTCGACCGAAGTATGGAAACTTTGCAAAAGACAAACAAATCTACAGAAGGATACAAGTACACTGGAGGAAGAAGTAGCTCACCTGGTTCAGTGGAGAAGCGTTGTAGACGTGGAAACCAAATTGGCCGGTATTGCTATCACTACGACCGTTTGGAGAATTTGGAAAGAACGAAATCATCGAGTATTTCAGAAGACACAGAGAAATCACATAGAGGTCAGCAAACTTGTGAGAAATGACATGCAACTGATACGAAGGAGAATCAAGGATTGGAATAATACCTCGAGGGAACTAGGAGAAGTTCGAATTGCAGGAGAGGATCAGAATCGAGCATCGGAAGAAATCCTAAGTACGAGCTACTATCGGCCACCATGAATCCAAAGTTGTGAAGCTTTTATTTATGGTATTTTTTGAGTTTGTAAGATTTTGTCGGCTTTGTTTTGTAACCCTACACAGTTCGTTCTTGGGCTCTGTATTGGTTTGAATTTTGGGATGTAATGCCTTTAATAAAATCTTACCCATTTAAAAAAAATTAATTTGAAAGCCATTTTATGATAAGAATCATTTCTAAATTGTTTTAGAAAACTCGTGCTCAAAACAACAGAAATCATCGAAAATGCCATAAAATTTGCATAAGAAATCATCTCAAAACTCGTCAATCCGAGATACGAATCAACTAAAATATTGGCTTACCTATTGATAGGTTAAATCCCTTAAAAAACATTCCAAAATCTCACAAGAAAAGTTGCAAAAATTTTGCAAAATCTCATAAACAAAAACACAAAACAAAAGATCCAGGCTACAGATTTAATAAAGCCCAGGTCGACCTACAAGTCGTCCTATGTTTCGACCATTGTACTGCATAAGTCGACCCTAGGGTCGACCTATGTGTTGTTTAGGTCGACCCTAAGGTCGACCCCCAGAGGAACTTGGTCAACCTTACTGTCGCGTTTCTACAGGCAGTTTTTGCCTTCTCCGATTCAACTTTTGAGCAATGATTTAGGGCAGTTCCAGGATGAATTAGATAGTGAAATTTTACATGCACAATCTACTACACATGGATAACAATCCGAAAAGATTCCGGCATGGATTCATGATAAGAACAAGAATATATGAACACACAAAGAAGCAACCCAGAACATATTTTCACTGTGACCATTCAAGCAGAAAACTTTTGATTACAGCAAGCAAAATTCGACGCTATTTAGCTAGCAAACCTGATTCAAGCTAGAGTTTGTGAGTTTTTAAACTCACCTTATGCTTTTGAGCAGATTTGGGTTGCAAGCTAAGATCTTTCTGACTTTGAGAAGCTTTACTGACTTGTGGAAGCTTGAAAAGGAACATGCAGCAAGAAAGAAAAGAGTTACAGACAGTATCTTTCTCAAACAACAAATTGATGGAATAGATTTGAGATTTTAGTATTGATTACCTGTTACTATCTATATTTTATTTTTAACTTTCCTTTTTAATTTTGCTAAATCTTGATGCTAGATTTGAAAGTTTGCAAGAGGCATCCATTACTTTTCTTTTTCTCAAGTTCTGTTAGGTGGGAGGAGGAGAAGTGTGAAATGAATGTACTGTTTCCTTCTTTCAGAAAATTCCAGAATGGGTTTGGGCTTGAACCCATCACCCAATTGCTCAAAGACAATACTTAGTTAAAAATAAACTAAGTTAATTCAATGTTAACACTCTAATTCACCCTATTTTCACATATTTACACATTTTTAAACCAAATAAATTTTATACAACAAATGTTTATGTTTACAAAATTGTTTTACAATACATAAAAGATATCTTAGCCATAAAAATTAATTTCCACTATTAAAACTCCATTTTTAATTAAATACTTTAATTTACACCTTTAATTACATAAAGCACTATTTTTAACAACCAAAATTACACAAAAATCATTCTCTTGTACAATTAAATGCAACAAACCTTTTTAACACCATTTTTACATCCAAATATTATTTTTAAACAAAATTCCACCTTTATATTTTCAATATTTATCATATTAAATTTTTAACACTTAATTAAAATTAACAAAATCAACACTTGGCAATAATTTGAAAAATTATTGCATTTTATCTAATTAATACATATAATATTCATTTTTATCACAAGCAAACATAATAAAGTTTTTAAAACTTTATTTCCAACATTTTATATTTATTTCAACTAATTAATGTTGAATTAAATTCTTTTATCTCACTTAATTAATCTATTAATCGCCAAGTTAACAAAATATCATTATTCACCATTTATTTCCAACCAAACTATCTAAATTCTATTTTATTATTAAAACCCATTGTTTATTCAAAATAAACAATTTTAACAAATTCCCAACTCCAATTTATTTATTCCTCTATTATTAAATTATAACTATCGTTATAATTTAATTTCACAGGTAATCACCAAAATCCAGGGTTGTTACAGACTCCTCCCTTATAAAAATTGCGTCCTCGCAATTTCTAGAGAAAAGCTGTATTCAACATGATTTATTTCATCTGGCAAAGGAAAATAGATAAGCTTGGGTTTAAAATTCTCATCCTCAACCCAATAAGATAGAAAACCAGAATAAGATTGCTCGATAAATTCTATGGTTTCCCAAGAGTAGTCATTGGGATTAACGGACCATTGAATCATTACAAGCAATACATCCCTAGTTCAAAGGCGTTTCACCTTCGAAGCAAGAACACGGATAGAATGTTACACAACAGATAAATCGAGTGAAATCGATTTTTCAGAAGCTTCACAAATAGAGTCGAGACTCAGCACAACTTTATCTCGGACTCCAACCAACAAGATAGTAATCGACAAGACCTTCCGTATAACGCTATGAAAGGACTCATACCGATATTGGATTGACAACCATTATGGTAAGAAAACTCAACAAGAGGTAGGTGGTCTCTCCAAATACCTCCTAGATCTTATGACTGCATAAGTGCAAGTCGCTAAATAATTGCACAAAGGCAAGTTAAACACAAGGAATGGTTTTTATACTTTCGTTTACTAATCAAATGTTCTTAGAGTTTCCAAACCCATTATCTTCTTAAACAAATCCTCAATTTTCAATTTAAGCTCATTACTCTTTATTTAGATTAAAAAAAATTGAGTTGTCAATTCTCTAGTTCTTTCATAAATATACTTCAATTTGTAACATATCTTTCCACACTAATAATCAATTAGGTTACAATCACAAAATAGGAAGCATTACATTTGACTATTAAGGGAAATAAACCATTTTATTTAATTTCAGACCTGCTGTAAAGAACTCAAGTTTTGACATAGCAAACTGCAAAATCTGAGAACATTTATAAAATGAAAGTTGTTCTACTAAGTCTATGATTTTCAGCAATATAAAGATCATAAAAATCGGACTCTTGGTTTGAAAGTTATGCTAAATTTACTTTTAACTTTAATCTTAGATATTTTATAATAGGATAGAAATGTCCATCCACCTTCAAACCCATTTTTGATTGAAATAAGTGCAAAATCTTCCAAAGTAGTAATGAAGATTTATAAATTACTGAAAGCACTTTTATTTACAAAAAGATTAAGCTCACTTGGAGTTATAAATCTCAAGTTATCGCTGTTTTAGTACAGCACTTCTCCAAATAAAATTTCAGCTTTTAAAATCAATTTAATATTTGAAATTTCCAAACCATTCTAATTTCAAACTACATTTTCCAAACAAGCTTTTATGCTAAATCATTTGTTATTACACGATCACCTTTTCTGGAATGCTAAGACATCCAAAATTATGATTAACTTTATGTAATCATCTTAAAAGAAATAATTCACTAATTGGAAATATTTTCATCACTTTACAAAATTAAGTTTTCAAACAATTAACTATGAAGACTCATTTTGAAAGAGATTACTAATCCCTTTTACTATCAAGAGATAATTATCTATCAAAATAATTTATTTTTTCATATTAATTTTTAAATTGTTCTCACAATTTAAAATAATTGTATCTCATGCCTTATTCATTTATTATACCTAGCATTCCTTAATATAGTATTTTATAATAAATGAACCATTTAAATTCGTATATTCTCTTGTCGCTAAATTAAATTACATCTTATTATCAACATAAAACTAGCTAGGTTTGATGATTAGCTAAAACTTGATTTCAAAAGAATTTTACAAATTCATACCAACAAATTTTTAATACTACCAAAATTTAAAACTAAGGCTTGCTCACAAATTCATGCTAAAAGTTTAAATTTAGCATTTCTTTATTTTTCCTTTAAGATAGAGTTTTAAATCTTACTATCTATTATTATTCAAACAACCAATTATCAAAACAAATTTTATAGTCACCATTTATGACTTTGCACTAAAATATTCAATTGATATTTTAATTTTCTAACCAATGTATTTTCTTATCTTGAATACATCATTTGATTAATCAATTCATCACATGGTATTTTCTTCCAATTAAAACATCTCTTTAATTAGAATTATTTACTCTACTTACTCAAATTACCATATGGTATCATTATTTGGATTCTTATAGGTTATACTTACATAACCAATTAAAACATAACCATATTCAATTTCACAAATTTTCAATAATATAATGGCATTGCCTCGCCATTGATTTTTAGTGAATGGCCCTATCAATTGGCTACAGAGTTAACCAAATGATCAAAACTACCTCGCCACTCATCCAATAATCTCTATGGTTCAATGGCTGCACTTGTCATCTAAAATAAAAATTAATACTCAATCCCATTTTAATTTATTTTCAAACTTTTACTTATTACAACTTAATTTAATGTGTCTGACTATCTCATCATAGTGTTTAGGAAATTCCTATCGATAACGTTGATCAGGCGCATCGACCAGAATTCTTAAAGCACTCAATGGACAATCCAACACAAAACCATTTTTTATATGATAAACATGCCTCTTATATAATTTTACAAAATATTCTTTGCTTCTTTTAATAAATAGAATCCAATTATACTTATAAATATCTTCTATTAGAAAGATTTGCAATCTAATTTGTTGCTTACACTCATCATCAATGAATACAAGGACGAACTCGTCGAGATATTCTCAGAATACTCAATTCATAAGATAAACGAAATAAGTTAGAGCGTTCGTCAAACCGAACGGCATAACGAGCCACTCATAAGAACCATAACGAGTGCAGAATGCGGTAATAAGAACGCTATCCTCTACAACTCGTAGCTGATGAAAACCGGTGCGAGGTCAAGCAGAGAAAAGACCCCAGCACTACTCAATTGATAGAACATGTCAACGATCCTAGGCAATGGATACTCGTTCTAAATGGTTAACTCTTTAAGCTTGCGGAAATCGATGCAAAGTCTAAGAGTACCATCAAATTTCTTAACAAAGACGACCGCGGCACCCCACGGTGAAGAACTGGAATGAATGAATTGCTTGGCTTCAAACTCCAACAATTGCTTTTGAGTTCTTCATTTTCCTTAGTGGATATTCTCATGGGAGGATGACTAACAAGCTGAGCACCAGGAATGAGGTCAATACGAAACTCAATTGCCCGCTTGGGTGGCAACCCCGAAACGGACTCACATACATCAGCAAAATTACAAACGACTGGAATTAGAGATACATCATTATCTCGAGACTTGAGAGCAAATAAAGATGCTTTGGAATCACCATCAACATTTCGAAGAACAAGAGATAACAGATCAGCCAAATCAGGATACCTAAGATATAGGATCCTTCCAGAACATAGAATTGGGCTTGATAACAAGCAATCCAATCCATCCACAGAATCATAACAAATCCAAGATAATGAATAATGTGCAGATTCGCACTGAAAGAAAAACCACAAGAAATAATCTCCACATTCTCACACAACATGCTAAGTATTGCGGATCCCTCAACAGGATTCGTAATCCTCAAAGAAGTGAAAGACAAGGAACATTCAACGGCATCAACAAACTCCTTCGATATGAATGAGTGTCAAGCACCGGTATCGAAGAGAACTAGAATAAAAAATCACGATAAGGATTACTCATAAGGTAAGATATCATTAATTTAATTGGGGAATACTACGGAATTAAAATGCATTCCTAGACATATTCCCAACTTATATCTACCCCAAAGGACTCAAAAAGGTTAAGGACACGGTGATTAGGGAATATGTAACACTTATATTGTACTATGATGTACCATAATATATGTTATGTTCTGTGTTTATCATATTTTGTTCTGAACTCAGCTTTGATACCAAGCTGTGATGCCCCACCCCAAGACCCACATTAACAAAGAGTATTACTGAATAATACTATCTGCTAATGCGGAGAATATGGCTGGTTAGGAGCGACCATCCATAGCTTTGTCTTAAACATCTATTGAATACGTCGATTGGGTGCTCTAAATTTTTTTCTTTTTATCTTTCTCAAGTGGATCGACATACTCAATAAATGTTTAATACAAAACTACGGTGGCTAGCGGATCTATGAGAACAAAATATAACAACAATATATACAGCAGTTCGCAGAACAGCAGTCAAACATATATACATACATATACACAGATACATCATAGTACAATAAAAAGAGATACAACAATAGTGATACATAAACCACAATATATACATCGAGTCTAAGATGAATAGGTACAAATCAGAGTTTACAAAATGACTACAAGGCTATACAGAAGATAACTAGCAGATAATCCAATATGGAAGCAGCATAGTGGAATCTACGGCAGGTGACTAACCTGGAATAACTTGGTCTGACTCGAGTATATAGAAATACACGGGTCAGTCTAGCTTAAATAAATTGATAAGTATACGATAGGTAAAATATAGGAATAAGTGATAACATCTCTTCTCAAAAGAGAAGAAGCAACATCTAGCATATGTCATATACTAAATATGAGATAATATCACTAAAATACCTCATATTGAAGTTTCTCGAAACAGGCAAATTCAACAACAATATCAAATAATCGCAAATATTTGCCTCATATCATCGACATGTATAAAATCCAATATAATGGTTTTCATTAACCATATCTCCTATATAGGAGATCTCAAGTCTTAAAATCCGCCAAAGAATGGCAATCACAATAATTCCTCAAATAGGAAATCACAAATCTCCGAAAACTCATAACTCATGGAATTCAGTTAAGAGTTCAAAACTCAGAAATGAAATCACCATATACGTATAAATTCTCGTATAACTATAAGCTATAATATATAAAAACGGTCATCTAGAAATGGTGAAATCATAAATAAAACTCATAACTCAGAAAATTACCCGTATTGGATCCAAATCCCCAATTGCAAGCCGAAGCTATGTCGCACGTGCAAACCTCATGTCCAGTAATAATATATGTATAAGGTACCTATCTCATGATGACTCAAAGGTCATAAATGCCTTGCGGTGACCAAAGGCCACAATATCTTGTGATGACCGAAGTCATAAATGCCTCATGATGACCGAAGTCATAAATTCCTCGTGATGACCCGAAGGTCTAGTACTGGCAATAACTCGTGAATGTGTCACAAACTCTCAAATAGGAACTCGAAAAGTGGTAATTGTGCGTCCAATACCCCACGTTCTCACTTAACGGTTTACTAACTGTAAGTCAATGACACACTAGAAAACAAAATCATTTAAATCACAAATCTCATAAATATGCCAAAAGATGGACATCACAAATAGCTCATGAACTCGATTAAGAGTTCAAAACTCCAAAATGTAATCACCATGTAATAAACACCATGATAGAGCTCAGGCTATATAAATAAACCAACAGGGGAAACCATGGTGCAAACATTCAAAAATCATCTATTCTAGAAATCAACGTAAAGAAATCTAGAAAAGCAACAATGTGAAGAATAGGACCCAATAGTCCAAGTACTAGCGATAACAACCCAAAGGTTCATAGCTTCAAATGAATAAGTCTGTAACTAACCGAAAAAGTAAACGCATGTGTCCCATACCACATGTTTTATTAAATCATTTAATTCTCTTTCTCATACATTTGAAGAGTGCAAAAATAGTGTATTTTATATAGAAAATAATTTGTTTTGAGAAAACTAGTTTTAAAACAATTTTGAAGACGTTTTGCAAATTTTTGGCTTTGAAATTCTCTTTATTATAGGGAATATAAATTTTTAATAGCTTTTAAAAATGATTATAAATACTGTGAAATATTTAATTTGAAAGTCATTTTATGATAAAAATCATTTTGAAATTGTTTTAGAAAACTCGTGCTCAAAACAACAGAAACCGTCGAAAATGCTATAAAATTGGCTTAAGAAATCATCTCAAAACTCGTCAATCTAAGATACGAATCAACTAAAACATTGGCTTACCTATTGATAGGTTAAAGCCCTTCAAAAACATTCCAAAATCTCATAAGACAAGTTGCAAAAATCTTGCAAAATCTCATAAACAAAAACACAAAGCAAAAGATCCAAGCTGCAGAATTAATAAGGCCCAGGTCGACCTACAGGTCGACCTATAGGTCAACCATTGTACTGCATAAGTCGACCCTAGGGTCCCTATGTGTTGTTTAGGTCGACCCTAAGGTCGACCTCCAGAGGAACTTGGTCGACCCGAATGTCGTGTTTCTAAGGGTGTTTTTGCCTTCTCCGATTCAACTTTTGAGCAATGATTTAGGGCAGTTCCAGGATGAATTAGACAGTGAAATTTGACATGCACAATCCACTACACATGGATAACAGTCCAAAAAGATTCTAGCATGGATTCATGATAAGAACAAGAATATATGAAGACACATAGAAGCAACCCAGAACATATTTTCACTGTGACGATTCAAGTAGAAAACTTTTTATGACAGCAAGCAAAATTCAACGCTATTTAGCTAGCAAACCTGATTCAAGCTAGAGTTTGTGAGTTTTTAAACTCACCTTATGTTTTTGAGCAGATTTGAGTTGCAAGCTAAGATCTTTCCGGCTTTGAGAAGCTTTACTGACTTGTGGAAGCTTGAAAAGGAACATGCACCAAGAAAGAAAAGAGTTACAGACAATATCTTTCTCAAACAACAAATTAATGAAATAGATTTGAGATTTTAGTATTGATTACCTGTTACTATCTTTAATTTTTTTTTAACTTTCCTTTTTAATTTTGCTAAATCTTGATGCTAGATTTGAAAGTTTGCAAGAGGCAGCCATTACTTTTCTTTTTCTCAAGTTCTGTTAGGTGGGAGGAGGAGAAGTGTAAAATGAACGTATTGTTTCCTTCTTTCAGAAAATTCCAGAATGGGTTTGGGCTTGAACCCATCACCCAATAGCTCAAAGACAATACTTAGTTAAAAATAAACTAAGTTAATTCAATGTTAACCCTCTAATTCACCCTATTTTCACATATTTACACATTTTTAAACCAAATAAATTTTATACAACAAATGTTTACGTTTACAAAAATGTTTTACAATACATAAAAGGTATCTTAGCCATAAAAATTAATTTCCACTATTAAAACTCCATTTTTAATTAAATACTTTAATTTACACCTTTAATTACATAAAGCACTATTTTTAACAACCAAAATTACACAAAAATCATTCACTTGTACAATTAAATGCAACAAACGTTTTTAACATCATTTTTACAACCAAATATTATTTTTAAACAAAATTCCACCTTTTTATTTTCAATATTTATCATATTAAATTTTTAACACTCCGTTAAAATTAACAAAATCAACACTTGGCAATAATTTGCAAAATTATTGCATTTTATCTAACTAATACATATAATGTTCATTTTTATCACAAATAAACATAATAAAGTTTTTAAAACTTTATTTCCAACATTTTATATTTATTTTAACCAATTAATGTTGAATTAAATTCTTTTATCTCACTTATTTAATTTATTAATCACTAAGTTAACAAAATATCATTATTCACCATTTATTTCCAACCAAACTATCTAAATTCTATTTTATTTATTTAAAACCCATTGTTTATTCAAAATAAACAATATTAACAAATTCCCAACTCTAATTTATTTATTCCTCTATTATTAAATTCTAACTATCGTTATAATTTAATTTCACAGGTAATCACCAAAATCTAGGGTTGTTACAGCATTAGTCCAATTTGATTTAATTAATTGCAAATGGTTCTGAGCACATCACATGCGCCCGTGTGTATAGTGTAAGTGCAACATATAAAAGTGTACAAAGTTAATGTAAACATTGCTTATGTGTTGAGATTTACACCATAATGGACACATTTTCCATCTATATATGCCTTTGTCATCCTAAACATGAACAATTTTATTTATTTATTAATATATAAATACATACATACATATATATACTGTAAATACACACACACATGTACAATTAATGTTTAGCATAACAGTTCAAATAAGATTTCATTTCAATTATAAGCAGTAAATCAAAGAATATTAAGATTAATGAAAATGGTTTGAAACGGTTGTTAAAAGATTACTTCCTTTTTAAGCCGAGATATAATTTTTAATTAGATGGAATTGCAAATCATGGAATATATCATTGATTTAATGTTTGATTTCATTTCAATTACAAGCAGTAAATCAAAGAATATTAAGATTAATGAAATGGTTTGAAACAGTTGTGAAAAGAATCCTTCCTTTTTAAGCAAAGATATAATTTTTAATTAGATGGAATTGCAAATAATGGAATATATGATATATTTAATATTTCCCTTTATCTTTTAAAAAAAAGAGTTTATCTTAGAATGGTTTGAAACATGAAAATAAAAACATCATATTAATTGGATGACAAAGATTAATTAATGCGATTATTACCAAATTTTAATTACATAGCAACCCATGTCTAAATATTCAAGTGTAAACTTTTTGATATGAAAAACTGGATTATGAATAAAAAAATCCAAAGTTCAGTTATGTTCTATTTTTTTTAAAACAACAAAATCAAACGACATAGGCATATATAGATTTGAGACAAGAATATCTTGATCTAGATTAAACAATCTTTGTAAATAATCACATAGAGTACAAAAAATAAAATTAAGAAGGTCTAGATTTAGGTTAAATTGATTAATCAAACAATAATACATGAGTCAGCAACTGAGATGTTATAATTCATAACAAAATAGCAGTGAACAAAAGAAACATTCTATGTTTTAACATGATAGAACAATTGATTATGTAGCATCCCCCTACTTTGAGGCCCAAAACTAACGACTACGGATGTTGCAGTCATCCATAGTTATTAATCCTCGACGACCAAATACGGCGATATTAGATACATTGATACACAGAAACATAAGAATATGGAAATATGTTTAAATAGCAAATAAAATCCACATTCCATCTCAATATATTTCAAACTGATTACATAATCCTAGTTCGCAGACCACGTTCAAATAACATATAATAACAAAATACGCCAAGATCGTCATATGAAGATGTCCCATTGATTGATCAGAGTACATAATAAGTCATTAAAACAGTTTGCCTTTACAATCAAACATACAGCGGAAATAAAATAACTTTAAATAACTATCTACCTCTTGCACGCCTCCAAAAGCTTTATTCATCAAAAGAGAAACCTGAAAACCTTTAACTCCCAATCTACTCAAAATCAATTGAGTACCTGAGAGTTTATGAGGAAAACAAAAACTTCGAGTCAGACAAAAAGCCCGGTATGAATAATAATCTACCATCTCAAACCATTAGATATCTAGTGAGACCACGCCGTTTAGCGGAACGGGTTTTCCCCTCAGTAGTACCCTAAAACATTTACAAAACCATATACTGTGCTTCCTGCATCCATAATGGTTAAAACATAGTATTTCAAATTATTATGATGATATGCAATAATTAAATCAATTCTGGATTACCCATCCCCATTCATTCTGACTATCTGTCTCAATCATAGTTTCTAGGTTTACTATTAACCTATTAATGTTAAGGACTATCTGTCCAATTACTTAGTTTTCGTGGGATTACTAAGAACCTATTGATAACTCCAATATCTTATTTCTTATCCTAGTTTTCAAGGGCTAACTAGGAACCTATTGTCTGACTGCCAATATCATAATTTGGATATAGTGTTCATAGGCTAACTACAAACCTACTGGCCCCTGCTAGTATCAAATCATAGTTTTCATGGGATGACTATGAACCTATTAGCCCCTGCCAATATCATAAAGTTTTCATGGGCTTACTGTAAACCTACTGGCCCCTGCCAATATCTTTAAGTTAAGAATTTAACATTTGTTAAGTTATATTCACTACTGGGTCAACCTAGCTGGTTATTTTGCCCTTTCCCAAAGTTCAGTTATGGGTTAAAAACAATGTGAATAACTCATCAAAATCTTTATTTATTTATGCCATGGGTTTTCCTTAAAATGAGAATGGGTTATTTGTTTTGAAACATCACTTTCGGTACCCCTAGATGACCTCCTTCGAAAGCTTAGAAATCCTCTTTCCAAAACTCTAAGTATATATATATATATATATATATATACCTTTCAAAACCAATAAGACCTTTCGATGGTATCAAGAAAACGTTCTTTAAAACATAGGTTCGAAACAAATGAAACACCCTTTCGAAAGCATTGGGTTTTACTCTTAAAACATAATTTGGGTCAAGATGGTTGTATACGAAAGTATCTCTTTCGAAACCAACAAAACTAGTTTGGGGAAAAATTGATGGTGTCGGAGCCATCTAGTTCGAAAGCAAAAGGGCTTTGAAAATCTAAACTTCAAAGGTTTGGGTCGAAACCCCCTTTCGACTCCATCTCCTTCGAAACCCCAACCCCTTTCGAAAAAAATAAGGAAAAAGGTTTGGTTTAAGGTAAAATAAGAGCAATCACTTCGAAAGCATTATTGGACAACATGATTGAAAGGTAGAGTAGCGGCTTGACTTCAACTAGGTCGAATCCAACCCCTTTCGAATGCTTTTATTTAAAAGGAAACGATCTCCTTCGAAAGCTAGTACTTTCAGTATAACATGGCAACCTTCTTTGAAAGCTAAATATACATCCTTCAAAAACAATAAGTTTCGACGAAGTTGAAAGCTTTAAATAAAACAACGCAAGGACTTTAACTTATAAAACAAAGTAGGGTTTCGACCCCATCAGAGGCTTACCCTTTAACACCAAAGCTTCCGCCCATCTTCCAATCCACTACATATCTTCCAAGAGATACCATGTGGATTGGTTCCAATTATGATGGTTTCGACAGTGATGGTTTCGACTATGAAGGGGCGGAACCAAGGGAGTCGAAAGGTATTTTCCATTAAAGACAAAACACCTTTTCTGATTGAACGCTAAATTATAGCAACTTTAAGTAATCTTTTCTCAACAACTTGCCTAGTTGTAAAACTCTGATTGGCTGCCATAAAACCTTTTAATTTCTTTACTTTTGAAGCTACTGCATTTATTCAGATCTTAAATTAAAGGATTTGAACGTTAAAACCTTTCCAAATAACCTAAATCCGACATTTGTAGAAAAGCCCTCTTCCAAAAAAACTTATTTCCTTTAGTAAATCAATTGGGAAATATTCCTAAAAATCACAGAAATTCGAATTAATCATGTAATCAAACATATTAAAATTTTAGATCCAATTTCTTCTTGAAATTCATAAAATAAATATTTAACCCAACGTATCATATTTTCCATCAAAAATTCATAATAAAATTTCCATAGCTTGGAAAATTCTAAAAATTAAAACCTATCTCCTAAATTATGTTTTACTTAACATAAAAAATTTCCATGGCATTTCAAAATCAATATTTCACGGTTTCACCCTTAAAACCATATGAATTATATATATAAGGTAATTGTTTAAATCGAACAATTCATAATTTATGCATATCATCATCCAAAATTTCATAGAAATGAAATAAAACATAAATCTGAAATCATAGGATTATATAAACCAAAAAGAGATGGAATAAATTATTATTCACCTTAGATTCGATAAGGAACTTGAGATTTGTTGTTGATTAATCCTTCCTAGCTTGATCTTTGGCTTTAGATTAAAAATTCCTTCTTTTCCTCTTTGGTAATAGCCGGATTTGATTTAGGTTTTAAATTTTGTGACCGTGAGAAAAATGAAGCGTGAATGGACATAGAGGAGAAGTAATAGCCGTGTAAAATAATAAGGAGGCTATTTTACTAATATGCCCATGTGTAACTAAATTAGCCCTTAAACCAAATTAAAGCCCGTTTATTCAATTAGTAAGCACAGCCATATATTAATTTAACCAAATCTCAATCTCCTTATCATTATTATTCTATTTAATTTATCTAATTAAATCTTCTGAATAATGCCATCAAAATTAGCGATGTTACAGGCTTCCCTCCTTAAAGAATTTCGTCCTTGAAATTCAGTAAGGACTAAATACTAAACTTAGTAATCATCTGTAACAACTCCTAACAATCATACTAGTCTAACTGACTAGCAACTATCTATATAAATCTAATATAGACATATCCTCAAAGTAAATCAGGATAAGTATCTCTAATCCTGTCCTCTATTTCCCAAGTACAGTCCTTCTCGTTGTTGCTCCACTGAACTTTTTACCAACCTGAATTTCTTGTTCCTTAATCTTTTCTCATCTCTAGCTACAACCCGAACTGGTTGTCTAACAATAGTCAAATTAGGCTCTACTACCAAGTCATCCAACCCTGTCAGAGGAATGGTGGTCTCTGGATCATGCACATATTTATGAAGATGAGACACATGAAATACATTATGGACACCAGCCAAACTGCTCGGCAACTCTATTCTGTACACGAGCTTTCCAATCCTTTCCAAAATTTGGAATGAACCAACATATCTCAGGGCTAACTTCCCAGACTTTCCAAATCGTACCACACCCTTCATAGGTGATACTTTAATGAAAACCTTATCCCCAACTGAGAATTCTAGGTCGTTACGCCTCTTGTCTACATAACTCTTCTATCTAGACTGAGCTTCCTTCATCCTCTCTCGGATTAACTCAATCTTCTCTAACGCCTCTCTAACCAAATCCGGACCTAAGACTAATCAGTCTCCAGTCTTTAACCAACATGCTGGTGATTTGCATGGCCTTCAATACAAAGCTTCAAACAGCGCCATTCCTATACTAGTCTGATAACTATTATTATAGGAAAACTCAACCAAATGTAGGTGATCTTCCCAAGATCCACCAAAGTCTAATACACAAGCTCTCAATAAATCTCCAAGTACCTTATTGACTCTCTCTGTCTGCCCATCTGTCTGGGGGTGGTATGCAGTACTCATATAAGCTTGGTATCCATTACTTCCTGTAGACCCTTCCAGAATTCACTAGTAAACAATGCATCTCTGTCACTGACTATACTACTAGGAACTCCATGCAGTCTAACAATGTTTTTCAGGAACAATTTAGCTAAAGCATGTGTCGTTCTGGTTGACTTAACTGGAATGAAATGGGCACTCTTGGTCAATCTGTCCACTATAACTCATATACTTTCATTACCTCCATCTGACCTTGGCAACCTATCTGTAAAATCCATGGATATCGAATCTCATTTCCAAACTGGAATCTCTAAAGGCTATAGCAATCCACTAGGCTTCTGATGTTCAGCTTTTACTTGTTGACAGTTTGCACACTGTCTAACCCACAAGCCAACATCCCTCTTCATTGAAAGTGTATATGGATCGATAATATAGTTAAACTACGACTAGCAAGTGCGGAATTATAAATAATAGTAAATGGCAGTAATAAAAATGACACCAGGGATTTTTATACTGGTTCGAACTTCTCGTTCTACGTCCAGTCCCAGACTGCTTCTGGAATTTCTCGAATAACCCTCACTTAACCCGGAGGAACAGGTATTACACCGCCTGAGCAACTGAACAGGACTTTTTCCGCCTAAGCAACCGAATAGGACTTTTCCGCCTAAGCAACCGAATAGGACTTCAATTACAATTTGGAAATTGTTTCTTGACTTGTGTGTTCTTTTAATAACACGAATATAGTCAATGTAGTACACCCTTCCTATAATCTTCTTGATATGATGATTTGAATGTGCAAAGATAGGAAGTAGAGATTGAAAATCACTTGAGATTATAACAATATAAGATCAGAAAAGATAGAAAGAATTAGTTAATGAAATAGTGGATTTTCATCTCTATTTATAGTATTGAATAGTTTTAATTCAATAATTGCAACTATTAGAAGAAGTGCAACTCTTGGTGAAGAAGACAACTCTTCAGATTTTGATATTATATGAAGAGATGCTTCAGTTCGTCAAGTTCAGATGTCTGAGATAAAAGTGACAGATGTCTGAATAATTTTGAATTTCAAAAAATCAAAGGAAACACTAAACAGTTAATTTAGACGTCTGTCTTTTAATTCAGACGTCTGTCTAGGATGACAGACGTCTGTTATTAAGTGACAGACGTCTATTTCATATAGAAATAGAAGAATTAACAACATAGTGCTCAGACGTCTGTTATCTTAATTTAGACGTCTGATATTGATGTCAGACGTCTGAATTAATATACAGACGTCTATTTCTGTACTGTTCTGTTCCTTTGTCCATTTTATTATTTTTGAACTTGAGAAAATATATAATTTTGAAAATACTTTTTTTTATATTTATTTTAAAGCAAGATTTTCAAAAGTATATGTGTGTGTGTGTGTGTTTCATCACCATATCAGAGATTGTACAAATATATCTAACTAGATTTTATAAAGAGCTTTTAATCTTGTTGATGATAATAGCTTCTTTTGATAATTCCTGCAAGAATATTTGACATAATAATATATAGATTGAAATATATAGTTGTCGCATTAAAATCGAAGAAGTCAGGTTTCAACATTCTCCCCCTTTTTGATGATGACAACTATATAATTCATCGATTAGTTATAATCATACCTTTTGCTCCCCCTGTCAATATGACCATATTATATAGCAGAAATATAATTATTTCTCCCCCTTTGTCATTAACAAAAAGAATTGTTGGGGTTGACTTGGATTAAAAAAAAATAACAAAACTGTGAATAACACACTAATTAAGAGATGTAAACAAACCAAGCAAGATATTAACAAAACAATGTTTAGGATACATCATAGTTGACTTTTTTTTTTTAAAAAAAAAAACAGATAAAATTATACAATCTTATCATTCACCATTGTTTGAACCAAAAAAAATTTATGAGAGAAGATTGAACCAAAAGAGACACCAAAAGAGAAACCAAAAGAGAACCACCTTCATTCACCATTCTCCCCAAGAAGGAGAAGTAGGAGGTGAGGATCCATGAGACTTTTTCCATAATTGACGAAGAATTGTCTTGATATTTCTCAATTCTCGTGCATTCTCTTCGACTTTGGCATCAAAGTAATCGAATCTAGAATTGATGGAAGAAAAGCCTTGTGCTATTTGTTGAGAAATTTTCTTTTGATTTTGAGAAATAATGATGTCGGATTTGAGCTTTTCATTTTTAGTATACGAGCGAGAAGTACCAGAAATTAGTTCTATCTCGAAATTTTCCGAATTTGGGCTTTGGATAAAAGCTTGCTCAAAAGCTTCATCTTCATCTTCTTCTTCATTTTCCCTTTCTTCATCATTCTTTTCTTTTTCAGTATTGTCTTCATTTCCATTATGTCCGGAACTACTTACTTTTGCTTTTCCTTTCTCTTTTTGTAAAGCAAGTTGTTCCGCTTTATAATCATTAAATGTTGGAAATGTTGGAGGAGATTCTGGTAATCCCATTAAACTGAAGAAGCGAATGTCGGATACCTTGATTTTTTCAAATTCAATTGATGGACTTTGAATAGAGAAGGCACTTAAAATTCGAGTAATATAGGGAGCATAGATAATTGAGCGTTTCTTGGAGTCATGATAAGTGCGAAAAGCATCATAAAAGTATTGAGCCCAATTGATTTGAGTATTGGATAGAATTGATTGAAGTGCTTTATCTTCATCATCGTAAATGACCTCATGGCTTCCTTGTCGGGGAAAAATTGTTTTTATTAGCATTCTAAGCAATAGTCGAGGTCGAGGACGAAGATGATTTGATCTATTTGTGGATTTTTCAGGTTCAAAAAGATAATATTCGATTTGTTTAAGTTCTTCTCCTTCTAACTTAAAGTCATCTATGTCGACCCCTTCCGAGCTACATTTTAAAATTCGTCCAATGTCAGAAGGAGTTATTTGCAGAATGTTTCCAAAAACGCTTGTCCAAAGCGTTCCTTTTTCTCGATGAATTCTAATTTTTGGATTGTTAACATTCGCTAGAAATAATAGTACACTAAGTCTGCAAATGTTGACTTGATTATCTTTGAAATCAATAAGGCTTGTAATCTGAGATCTATCAGTATAGAGCCTAAGTTTGTAGAAAGGAAAATGATCAAGATTATGAAAGATACCATGAAATGATTGAAGAGAACATAAATGCTTGTAACGAGCCATGCTTCGAGGTTCGTGGTATAACCAAGCTTCAATTTGATCTTCCGAAGGAAGAATGTGAGGAGGTTGATGAGATGAATCTCCTTTTTGTTTCTTAGGTTTGGGCGCCATTGAAAAATTGAAAAAGCTAGGGTTTCGAGTTTGAGAGACGAGAAGAAGAAAAATAAACCGTTTGAAATAACGTATGTAGATTTTCTTCTTAACAGGGTTTCAGACGTCTGAAAATTAAACAGTCGTCTGAAATTCTGTAGAATAAAAACATAGACTAGAAGAACAGACGTCTAAAAATTTATGACAGCCGTCTAAGACGTATGACAGACGTCTAAAAATAATTGACAGACGGCTCAGAAGGTTTAAAATGAAACAGAGAGCAAAAAACATTTTGCACTAAATTCAGACGTCTGATCTTTTTATATTTAGACGTCTATTATGAATAACAGACGTCTGTTATCTTTAAACAGACGGCTAATTTTGACTGCAAAAGTATAGACAGATTTAGACGTCTGTGAAAAATGACTCAGACGTCTGTGTGTCTGAAGATAGTAAAAGTAGTTGTTTTTACAGACGTCTGTTGAAAAATATAGACGTCTGTCTGTCTGATAAAAGATTTTCTTTAGTTTAGACCTTTTTTTTTTTAAAAAAAAATATAGATTATTTATTTCTATTGATAAGAACATAATACAAGAATAAGTCAACAAATCAAACATACAGACATATATATATTATCTATTTAGGAGTCTTTGGAGTTTTTGGAGACTTCGGAGACTTCCCTTTGGATGATTCGTGTTGATTTTGTTCAGCAGACTGATAAATAGGAGACCATTGAGGTTGACGTTCCCATGAATTTGGGGATACATGAGGACGTTGAGGTGAGAGAATATGTGCATTTGTGTTGATCGGAGATGAACCACATATTTTTGCAGCACATCGTTCAAGAAAACTGAGTCGTCTTCCATGACTCTTTTGTTCAAAATACATTTCTCGCTGAAGATCAAGTGTTTCCCTCTGATAGTGATGTAAATCATCTATCTTTTCTTTAGTAGATGGAGATGGAAATAAATTTCTTCGCGAACGTTTATTTTCCGGCGTATATCCCGTATGATGACTTTGTGGTGGACATATCGGAATATAAGCTGGAGTTGGAGTCGGAAGTTCGGAAGACCCAGAACTAGGAGTTTCGAAATTAATTGAAGAAAACTCAAATGTATAGGAGGGCTCATCTGAAGATGAACCAGCCATGGAATATAAGAATAATGCAAAGTTCAAAAACATATTTGTATTTTCACCTTTGTAAAAAGAATAGATAAGCTGAATAAAAAATTTCTTTGGTAAAAAGAAATTTATAGACAACTAAAAGCTAAAAAATAAATGGTTAAGATTAAAAGAAGACAAAATTTAATGTTAACCAGAAACAATATGTGTGGGTAAAAGAAAAATTTAAATAAAGATAGAATAGCTGAAGTAAACTTCATAAATTGTTGAGAGAGATAATACCAAGTTCTCGTCTCAATTTTACAAAAATGTTTTCATTTAAAGGTTTTGTAAAAATATCTGCTAATTGATTTTCCAAAGATATAAATTCTAGATTGATTATATCTTTTTCAATATTATCACGAAGAAAATGATGACGAATGTCAATATGTTTTGTCCGTGAATGATTTACTGGATTTTTAGATAAATTTATAGCACTAGAGTTATCACAGAAGATTGTAGATTTAGATAAGTTAAAACCAAAATCTTGAAGAGTTTGTTGCATATAAATTACTTGAGCACATGCCAAAGCTGCAGATATATATTCTGCTTCACAAGTAGAAAGTAATACGCAATTTTGTTTCTTACTGAACCAAGATACTAGAGACTGTCCAATGAAGTGACAAGTCCCACTTGTACTTTTTCTATCCGTCCGACTTCCTCCAAAATCAGCATCACTATATGATACTAATTCAAAAGGACATTCTTTCGGATAAAATAGTCCAAAATCTTTGGTTTTGTTGAGATAACGTAAAATACGTTTCACTGCTCTAATATGTGATTCTTTAGGATCTGCTTGAAATCGTGCACACAAACAGACACTCATCATAATATCGGGTCTACTAGCAGTTAAATATAATAACGATCCAATCATACTTCGATATAACTTTTGGTCTACACTCTTGCCATTTTCATCTTTTTCAAGATGTATGGTTGTACTCATAGGAGTTGGTTTGGCAGAGGTATTTTCCATACCAAAGCGTTTGATTAAATTATTACAATATTTTTCTTGATTTATAAAAATACCATTATTAATTTGTTTAATTTGAAGTCCAAGAAAATATGTTAATTCTCCCATATGAGACATTTCAAATTCATTTGTCATTATTTTAGAAAATTCTTGACATAATTTATCATTAGTTGATCCAAAAATAATATCATCTACATAAATTTGAACAATTAAAATATCATTTTTCTTTTTCTTAATAAAAAGAGTTTGATCAACCTTTCCAATTTCAAAACCAGAATTGATTAAATAAGTTTTTAAACGATCATACCAAGCACGAGGTGCTTGTTTCAAACCATATAAAGCCTTTTTAAGTTTATAAACATGTTCTGGAAATTGTTCGTGTATAAACAAGGGAGGTTGTTCAACATAAACATTTTCTTTAATAAATCCATTTAAAAAAGCACTTTTAACATCCATTTGATATAATTTGAAATCATGAAAACAAGCATAGGCTAATAGAATTCGTATTGCTTCTAATCTTGCGACAGGAGCAAATGTTTCTTCATAGTCAATTCCTTCTTCCTGATTATATCCTTGAGCAACTAATCTAGCTTTATTTCTAGTGATATTACCATTTTCATCAGCTTTATTTTTAAAAACCCATTTAGTGCCAATAACTATTTGATCAGATGGTCGTGGAACTAAATCCCAAACGTCATTTCTTTCGAATTGGTTTAGTTCTTCTTGCATCGCAATAATCCAATAATCATCAGTTGAGGCTTCCTTAATATTTTTAGGTTCTATATTAGAAAGAAATGCTATATGACCCATTTGATTTAGTTGATTTCTTGTTTTAACTCTTTCATCAATTTCTCCTATTATATTTTGAATTGGATGATCTTTTAAAATTCTTGGTGGAGATTTTAAATCAGTTTCAATTTGATTTAAAGAAGAGATATTTTCAGGTGAAATGTTGTCAAAAGTAGAGTTTGAATTTATTAAAATGTCTTCATCATCATTTGTTTTAATTTTGAAAATTTCATCAAATGAAACATGAAGTGTTTCTTCAATAGATTTAGTTCTTATATTATAGATTCTATATGCTTTGCTTCGTTCGGAATATCCGATGAATATACATTCATCTGATTTTGGATCAAATTTACCTAATTGATCTTTTGTATTTAAAGCGAAACATTTAGAACCAAAAACTTTAAAGTAAGATATATTAGGTTTTCTACCGATGAAGAGTTCATATGGAGTATGTTTAGTTAAAGGTCGAATAGAAACACGATTTAGGACATAACAAGCAGTAGCAACGGCTTCTGCCCAAAATTGTTTTGGAAGAGTGGTTCCATTCAATAGAGTCCTAGCACATTCTTGAAGTGTTCTATTTTTACGTTCAACAACTCCATTTTGTTGAGGCGTTCTTGGAAATGAAAAGTTATGAAATATTCCCTTTTTATTACAGAACTTCTCAAACAATTCATTTTCAAATTCTCCTCCATGATCACTTCTAATATTTTTAATTTTTAGATTTTTAATATTTTGAATACGTTTAGCAAAGATTTTGAAATTCTCAAAAGTATCACTTTTGTTTTTCATAAATAAAGTCCAAGTATATCTAGAGAAATCATCAACTATTACAAAGACATATCTATTGTGATTAATAGATTGAGTCTGAGTTGGTCCAAATAAGTCTAGATGCAACAATTCAAGAGGTTGCAAAGTTGAGATGATCTTCTTGGATTTTAAAAGTAGATTTAGTTAGCTTTCCTAGTTGACAAGCATCACAAATGCTATTTACCTTAAAATTCATTTTAGGTAATCCTTTTACCAAATTATTTTTGGATAATTTATTAATAGCTTTGAAATTTATATGACAAAATCTTTTATGCCATAGCCAAGGATCATTTTCTTTGACTAATAAGCACATATTTGTATTATAATTTA
Organism: Allium fistulosum; assembly: GCA_030737815.1. Taxonomy (NCBI): domain Eukaryota; kingdom Viridiplantae; phylum Streptophyta; class Magnoliopsida; order Asparagales; family Amaryllidaceae; genus Allium; species Allium fistulosum. The sequence continues at coordinate 1,088,191,724 of CM060904.1, read as the reverse complement.
TTTTCATATTTAAAATAAATATTATGATCTCTTACTCCTTCGAAAATGATATTTTTGTTATGATCAAAAATATTGCATTTATTTTCAGAAAATACTATGTTAAAACCTTTATCACATAATTGACTAATACTAAGTAAGTTATGTTTTAAATTTTTAACTAATAAGACATTTGTAATAAGAGGTAATTTAGATGTACCGTCATTGCTCACATCGCCTTTGCCGATGATGTAACCTTTTGAATTATCTCCAAAAGTGACAGATCCTCCATCTGAGTAGATAATGTTAGTTAACATATTTTTATTGCCTGTCATGTGTTTTGAGCAACCACTGTCTAGAATCCATTTTCCTCTTTTCTTAATCGGTACCTGCAAAAAATATTGAAATTCTATTGGTACCCACTTCCTCTATAGGGTCCTAAGGGTTAAATCTTAGGAAGCCAAACCCAGTTGGGTTTAGAGTTCCCTTTAAAAATAAAATTTTCATTCTTATGTACAGACATAATAAAAGATTTAATGTAGTTTTTCTTAATCAAATTACTATTAGTTTTTGGAACCCAAATCATAATTGATTTTGGATGAATAATTTTTGAAGAAGATTTTTGAGCAGATATAGATTCCTTTTTCTTAAAATTAGTATATAAAGAACCATTATTTTTAGAATGCTTTTGTATTGGTTTTTTATATCCCAATCCCTTTTTATTTGAACAAGTTTGAGAATTCTCAATTATTTTAGAGAGACTCTCTCTTCCACTGTTAAATTTAGAAACATTTTTAGAAATATTTTCCAGTTTTGTTTTAAGATTTGATACTTCTATATCAAGTGTTTTAATATTAGAGTTTAAATCATAATTTTCTTTTGCTAATTTAACATTCTCATATTTCTGTTTTTCTATTTCACTGCTTAAATCAGTCAATTGAGATGTTATATTAACATAAGATTCTTGAGATTTTACTAACTCTTCCTCTAATATTTTCTTTTCATCTTTTAACATGACAGTTTCTATTTCAGATCTATTTAATTTTCCTAAAGCATCTTTATATTTACTCTTTAGAATTCTAAGTTTATCTAACAATTCAGAGTTTATTTCTATTAAATCGTCAAAAGTTAGATCACTTACATCATCATTTGTTGCCATAAAACAAACATTGGCTTGTTCTGAATCACTATCATTATCACTGTCTGATGAAGAAGATTCTGTATCATCCCATGTAACTGAGAAGGCTTGTTTCTTTTTATATTTGTCCTTTTTGAAATTATTCTCTTTCTTCCGATCAGGACAATCTTTCTTTATGTGGCCCTTCTTGTGACATTCGTAGCATTCAAGAGATGAACTTGATGGCTTATTAAAACCCTTGTTATTTCCAAATTTATTACCCTTTTTGAATTTTAAAAACTTTTTGAAATTCTTAGCTATAAATGCCATATCATCTTCTGATTCAGAGTCTTCTTTTTCTGCTTGAAAAGCGATAGTTTTCTTGTCCTGTGCTTGTGCTCGTCTTGCCTGCAAATTTACTTCATAGGACATTAGATTTCCTATTAACTCTTCTATTTTTATGGTTGAAATATCATTAGCTTCCTCGATAGCTAAGACTTTTCGTTCCCATTCATCAGTTAAAGAGTTAAGGATTTTTGATACAACATCAGATTCAGTAAAAGTGACTTCTAAAGCTAAAAGAGAGTGATAAATATCCTGGAATCTAGAATACATTTCACTAATACTTTCTCCTTGTTTCATCCTAAAATTTTGAAATTGGTTTTTAAGCATAGAGATCTTGCTTTGTTTTACTTTATTTGTTCCTTCGTGTGTAACCTTAAGAGTATTCCATATTTCATATCCAGTTTTACAGATACTGACTCGATTGAATTCATTTTTGTCTAAAGCACAAAATAACATGTTCATTGCTTTTGCATTTGCAGTAGCATCTAGTTTTTGAGTATTAGACCATGTAGCATACTCTGTAGTAGGGATATGATATTCAGTTTGAATAATATTCCAGGTTTCAAATCCACTTGCTTGCATAAAAATTCTCATTCTAGTTGACCAATAACTATAATTTAATCCGTTAAACAATGGTGGTCGTGTAGTGGCTTGTCCCTCAGTAAAACTGTTGCTAGTGTTATTGTCCATATTATTAAAATATCAGATAACTGTGTTATAGTTACGTGATGACCTTGCTCTGATACCAAATGAAAGTGTATATGGATCGATAATATAGTTAAACTACGACTAGCAAGTGCGGAATTATAAATAATAGTAAATGGCAGTAATAAAAATGACACCAGGGATTTTTATACTGGTTCGAACTTCTCGTTCTACGTCCAGTCCCAGACTGCTTCTGGAATTTCTCGAATAACCCTCACTTAACCCGGAGGAACAGGTATTACACCGCCTGAGCAACTGAACAGGACTTTTTCCGCCTAAGCAACCGAATAGGACTTTTCCGCCTAAGCAACCGAATAGGACTTCAATTACAATTTGGAAATTGTTTCTTGACTTGTGTGTTCTTTTAATAACACGAATATAGTCAATGTAGTACACCCTTCCTATAATCTTCTTGATATGATGATTTGAATGTGCAAAGATAGGAAGTAGAGATTGAAAATCACTTGAGATTATAACAATATAAGATCAGAAAAGATAGAAAGAATTAGTTAATGAAATAGTGGATTTTCATCTCTATTTATAGTATTGAATAGTTTTAATTCAATAGTTGCAACTATTAGAAGAAGTGCAACTCTTGGTGAAGAAGACAACTCTTCAGATTTTGATATTATATGAAGAGATGCTTCAGTTCGTCAAGTTCAGATGTCTGAGATAAAAGTGACAGATGTCTGAATAATTTTGAATTTCAAAAAATCAAAGGAAACACTAAACAGTTAATTTAGACGTCTGTCTTTTAATTCAGACGTCTGTCTAGGATGACAGACGTCTGTTATTAAGTGACAGACGTCTATTTCATATAGAAATAGAAGAATTAACAACATAGTGCTCAGACGTCTGTTATCTTAATTTAGACGTCTGATATTGATGTCAAACGTCTGAATTAATATACAGACGTCTATTTCTGTACTGTTCTGTTCCTTTGTCCATTTTATTATTTTTGAACTTGAGAAAATATATAATTTTGAAAATACTTTTTTTTATATTTATTTTAAAGCAAGATTTTCAAAAGTATATGTGTGTGTGTGTGTGTTTCATCACCATATCAGAGATTGTACAAATATATCTAACTAGATTTTATAAAGAGCTTTTAATCTTGTTGATGATAATAGCTTCTTTTGATAATTCCTGCAAGAATATTTGACATAATAATATATAGATTGAAATATATAGTTGTCGCATTAAAATCGAAGAAGTCAGGTTTCAACATTCATGCCTTCCCAATAGAAGCTCCTTTTAATATCATGATACATCTTGGTTCCTCCAGGATGAATCGTAAACTTGGATCGATGACATTCTCCAAGAACTCCTCTTCATGCCTTCCCAATAGAAGTCTTCCACATTTGGAACACACAACCGTTCCTTCTTTCTCAGCCACCCTCTCTAGTCAAGGCTAAAATCCTTTAAATCATCGATCTCTGTTCCAACCTCAAGTCTTATGATCCTCTCAGCTAATACTAGATCCTCCTTCTGCTTAGAAGAATTTTCTCAATCAATACTGGTCGAGCTTCTAAACAAGACAACCTAGCGGTACTCAGGCTAGAACCAACAGTCGATCTTAACCGCACACCGCAACTGGCTAAAGCTTCCAAATCTTTCCACTCCGCCAACATAGCCAACACCACATTCTAATGTTTCCTGCTAAGATAATCTGCCACCTTATTACCTTTTCCTTGTGTATACTCTATACCAAAGTCATAAGCTGCCAAAAACTCCAATCATCTCTGTTGTCTCATATTCAACTCCTTCTGAGAGAATAAATACCGTAAAGACTTATGATCGGTATACAACTCAAATCTCTCCACTAAGAGATAATGTCTCCAAATCTTCAATGCGAAGATCACAACTGCCAACTCCAAATCATGAGTAGGATATCTGATTTTATGTGGTCTAGGCTGCCTACGCGCCTAGATGCGTAGGCAATGACTTTACCACTCTGCATCAACAGTGCTCCTAATCCAGTTCCACATGCATCCGTATACACCACCAATCCTTGGTTTCCGTCTGGGACTACTAATACTGGTGCATTAGTCAACAAATGCTTTAACCTAAGAAATGCCTCCTCACATTTGTCGTACCAAAAAAATCTTGCTTCCTTCCTAGTTAGCTTAGCTAAGGGTGCTGCTATCCACGAGAAATCCTTAATGAATCTCCGGCAGTAGCCAGCAAGTCCAAGAAAACTCCTGATCTCGGTCACTATCTCTGGTCTCTTCTAATTATTTACAGCTTCAATCTTATCTGGATCGACTGACAATCCTTTCTCTGAAACCACGTGACCAAGAAACTTTACCTTTTTTCCAGAAATGACATTTAGTAAACTTCACCTTTAGCAGATTCTGCCTCAGCGTCTCAAGCACTACTCTAAGATGAACTTCATGCTCTCTCTCATCTTCAGAGTATGCTAGAATGTCATATATAAATACTAGTACAAACCTATCCAAGTACTCTTGGAAAACTCGGTTCATTAAATCTACAAAGAAAGCAGGTGCATTCATCAATCCAAATGGCATCACCAACCACTCATACTAACCATATCTAATTTGAAATGCTGTCAAAGGAATACTGTCCTCCGCCAGTTTTAACTGATGGAAACCTGTCGCCAAATCCAACTAGGAAAACACTCTAGATCTACTCAACTGATCAAACAGATCATCTATTATTGGCGAAGGATACTTATTCTTAATTGTCCTTTCTTTTAACTTATGATAGTCAATACACATCCTTAACGACACATCTGATTTCTTCACGAACACATCTGATTTCTTCATCTCACTTGGTGTCATCCTACTAGGTGGTCTACTTACAGGTTCGGCTCCTGGCACAAGATCTATTCTAAACTCGACAGCTCTTTTACGGGGCAATCTAGTGACTGGCTCAAAGACATCTGGAAACTCTCTTACTATCCGAACCTGACTTAACTCATTTCCTACCTCCATAGCATTAAGCATAGCACTAACACTCCGGTTAGTATTCTCTACTGAGAATATCACTCGATTATGACTATCAGGGTGTCTCAGTGATATTTCTCTATCCTGGCAAAATATTCTAGCCTCATACCTACTCAACCAATCCATACCCAAAATGATCCCGAAATCTACAAAATCAACAACATACAAACTGCATGCAAACTTATGACCTAAAAGTCAAGTTCTAACTGGTCACATCTTAACCCTAGAGTTGCATACGCTCCCATTGGATTCGCAACCCTTAAGGAAGTAACAAGGTAGGTGAGTTCTAGACATAATCTATCAACCAAACACTGAGATATAAATGAATGTGATGCACCGGTACTAAAATGTACTCTAACTGAAATACTCTGAATCAAAAGCCTACCTTCCATCATAGTCTTTCCCTTATCTGCTGCAGTAGGCCTAGCTAGTCCTATAGCAAAAACTTTTCCTTTATCCTCCCTAACTGGCTCTGGACACTGATTCTTGTAATGCCCAACTTGATCACATTCGAAGCATTTCACATTCTTCTTAACTGTATCTTTCCTCCCATTTCTGACCAGCATTCATTTGCAAAGTGACCCTTCTTGTCACACTTATAACAAACTACCTCAGCCTTCGAACTCTTAGCTATGTCTCCCTTCTGGGCTCCCTTCTTTTTAAAGAACTTCCTCTTCTTCCCTTGAGAACCTTGGGTTTCCACTGACTTTTCTTTAACTAGATCAGCAAGCAATTCCTCATGATGAATAGTCATCTCCACTACTACATTACAAGGATCGCGGATATGTGTCATCGTCATTCTAGCAAGCTCGGGCCTCAGTCCCCGAATGAACTTCTCATTCCTTTTGATGTCAGTATCTATAAGAGCATACCCATATCTAGATGGCTCTTCAAACTTAGTAACATACTCAACTACTAACATATCTCCTTGCACTAGATCCACAAATTTCCTCATCAACTCAGACTTAGCAAACTCAGATACAAACTTCTACTCAAATCTTGTCTTAAAATCATTTTAAGTTAACTGTTCTTTCGGAACTCCGGCAGTGACGCTGTTCCACCAATGCAGTGTTGACCCCTACAACTGCCTAGAGGCCAACCTCCTCTTTTGTCCATCATTCAGACCCAAATCAGTAAATATACGCTCACAATGCAACATCCAATTCTGAACTTCTACGGCACTCTTCGTTCCCAAGAATAGCTTCCCACGCAGACTGGTGTAATCTCTACTCAATAAAGCAATATTCCCAACTGGAGCCATAGGATTAGCTCCTCCTCCATTCCCAGCAGCTCCAGCAGCAGCACCTGCTTGCATCAAACCGGCTAAGAACTGATACATTGCCCCCATATCTACTGGTGGATTTCCAGCACTCACATTAGCTTCCGCATTTTGGTTACTAGCATTAGCAATTCGACTCGGGTTTCTCCTGATAGTGGGTCGAACATTTCCATTAGTTGTGGTACTTCCTCCACCAAGATTTTCTCTTACGTTTCCTGCTTCTGTATCTTCTTTCTCGTAAATGTGCATACGAGCCTAAGTAAGATACAGAAGAACGGTCTAAGAGAGCGGGGTATACGTACTTATATATAAAATTATATATCAAATACAAATACGTTATTATAGCGTTAACCCAAACCCCAATCTTATTATTGGATTCATTGGATTATATTTGAAAAATCTTTTAGGTTTAAGTTTCTTTTAAAGTTTCATAAATAATGCTCTGATACCAACTTGTAACATCCCCCTACTTGGAAGCCCAAAACTAACGGCTACATATGCTGCAGTCATCCATAGTTATTAATCCTCGGCGACCAATTATGGCGATATTAGATACACTGATACACAGAAACACAAGAATATGGAAATATGTTTAAACAGCAAATAAAATCCACATTTCATCCCAAAATATTTCAAATTGGTTACATAATCCCAGTTTGCAGACCACGTTCAGATAACATATAATAACAAAATATGCCAAGAGCAACATATGAAGATGTCCCCTTAGTTGATCAGAGTACATAATAAGGCATTAAAATAGTTTGCCTTCATAATCAAACTTATAGCAGAAATAAAAAAACTTTAAATAACTATCTGCCTTCGGAAGCTTTATTCGTCTAAAGAGAAACCTGAAAACCTTTAACTCTCAACCTACTTAAAATCAATTGAGTACCCGAGAGTTTAAGGGGAAAACAAAAACTTCGAGTTAGATAAAATCCTGGTATGAATAATAATCTACCATCTCAAACCATTAGATATCTAGTGAGACCACGCCGCTTAGCGGAACGGGTTTTTCCCTCACTCGTACCCTAAAACATTTATAAAACCATATATTGTGCTTCCTGCATCCACAATGGTTAAAACATAGTATTTAAAATTATTACGATGATATGCAATAATTAAATCAATTCTGGATTACCCATCTCCATTCATTCTGACTATCTGTCTCAATCATAGTTTTTAGATTTACTATTAACCTATTAATGTTAAGGACTATCTATCCAATTACTTAGTTTTCATGGGATCAGTAAGAACCTATTGGTAACCCCAATATCTTATTTCTTATCCTAGTTTTCATGGGCTAACTAGGAACCTATTGGCTGACTGCCAATATCATAATCCAGATAAAGTTTTCATGGGCAAACTACAAACCTACTGGCCATTGCCAGTATCAAATCATAGTTTTCATGGGCTGACTATAAACTTATTGGCCACTGCCAATATCATACAGTTTTCATGGGCTTACTATAAACCTATTGGCCCTTGCCAATATCTTTAAATTAAGAATTTAACATATGTTAAGTTATATTCACTACTGGGTCAACTAGCTAGTTATTTTTCCCTTTCCTAAAATTCAGTTATGGGTTGAAAACAATATGAATAACTCATAAAAATCTTTTTTTATTTATGCCATGGTTTTTCCTTAAAAATGAGAATGGGTTATTTGTTTTGAAACATCACATTCGAAACCCCTAGATGATCTCCTTCGAAAGCTTAGAAATCCTCTTTCTAAAACTCTAAGTATATATATATATATACCTTTTGAAACCAATAAGACCTTTCGATGGTATCAAGAAAACATTCTTTAAAACATAGGTTTCAAAACAAATGAAATACCTTTTCGAAAGCATTGGATTTTACTCTTAAAACATAATTTGGGTCAAGATGGTTGTATACGAAAGTATCTCTTTTGAAACCAACAAAAACTAGTTTGGAGAAAAATTGACGGTGTCGGAGCCATCTAGTTCGAAAGCAAAAAGGCTTTGAAAATCTAAACTTCGAAGGTTTGGGTCGAAACCCCTTTTTGACTCCATCTCCTTCGAAACCCCAACCCCTTTCGAAAACAATAAGGAAAAAGGTTTGGTTTAAGGTAAAACAAGAGCAACCACTTCGAAAGCATTATTGGACAACATGGTTGAAAGGTAGAGTAGTGGCTAGGCTTCGACTAGGTCGAAATCAACCCCTTTCAAAAACTTTTATTTAAAAGAAAAAGATCTCCTTCGAAAGCTAGTACTTTCAGTATAACATGGCAACCTTCTTTGAAAGCTAAACAACACCCTTTCGAAAACAATAAGTTTCAACTAAGTCGAAAGCTTTAAGCAAAACAAGGCAAGGACTTTAACTTATAAAACAAAGTAGGGTTTCGACCCCATCAGAAACTTACCCTTCGACACCAAAGCTTCCGCCCGTCTTCCAATCCACTACATATCTTCCAAGAGATACCATGTGGATTGGTTCTGATTATGATGGTTTCGACAGTGATGGTTTTGACTATGATGGGGCAGAACCAAGGGAGTCGAAAGATATTTTCCATTAAAGACGAAACACCTTTTTTTGATTGAAGGCTGAATTATAGCAACTTTAAGTAATCTTTTCTTAACAACTTGTCTAGTTGTAAAACTCTGATTGGCTGCCATAAAACTTTTTAATTTCTTTACTTCTGAAACTACTGCATTTATTCAGATCCTAAATTAAAGGATTTGAATGTTAAAACCTTTCCAAATAACCTAAATCCGACATTTGCAGAAAAGCCCCTCTTTCAAAATAATTTATTTCCCCTAGTAAATCAATTGGAAAAATTTCCAAAAATTACAGAAATTCGAATTAATCATGTAATCAAACATATTAAAATTTTAGATCCAATTTCTTCTTGAAATTCACAAAATAAATATTTAACCCAATCGTATCATATTTTCCATCAAAAATTCATAATAAAATTTCCATAGCTTGGAAAATTCTGAAAATTAAAACCCATCTCCAAAATTATGTTTTACTTAACATACAAAGTTTCCATGGCATTTCAAAATCAATATCTCATTGTTTTACCCTTAAAACCATACGAATTATATATATAAGGTAATTGTTTAAATCAAATAATTCATAATTTAAGCCTATCATCATCCAAAATTTCATAGAAATGAAATAAAACATATATCTGAAATCATATGATTATATAAACCAAAAAGAGATGGAATGAATTATTATTTATCTTAGATTTGATAAGGAACTTGAGATTTGTTGTTGATTAATCCTTCCTAGCTTGATCTTTTGCTTTAGATTAAAAATTCCTTCTTTTCCTCTTTGGTAATAGCCGGCTTTGATTTAGGTTTTAAATTTTGTGACCGTGAGAAAAATGAAGCGTGAATGGACATAGAGGAGAAGTAATAGCCGTGTAAAATAATAAGGAGGCTATTTTACTAATATGCCCATGTGTAACTAAATTAGCCCTTAAACCAAATTAAAGCCCATTTATTCAATTAGTAAGCACGACCATATATTAATTTAATCAAATCTCAATCTCCTCGTCATCATTATTCTATTTAATTTATCTAATTAAATCTTTTGAATAATGCCATCAAAATTAGGGATGTTACGGATTCAAGCAAGGGAATGGAGATATTCAAATTAAGATTCAAATTCACAAGTATAAACAGAAGGGAAAGATATAGATTAAGGAGATAAGAACAAATTATAAGATATGCAAATATAGAATTATACACACATATAATTACCTTAGGATGAAACAATAACTAATTCTGATTGAACACTCTCTAGATCTGATAGACCTTACCCTTCATCACACCTTGATTTGTGGCTTCTTCTCAGAATTCAAACAAATCACCATCCCATTTTGCAAGGGAAGAATGAACCACTTTTTTTAATTCAGTTTGATTTTGATTTGAATTTGTTTTTTATGTTGTTTTTTTTGGATGAAGTTTCAGCCATGAATGAATGATAGAGAAGAGGAAGAAAAGAAAACCAAAAAAATTCACGTTCTGTTCTGTATACTTTCAAAAATGAGAAGGTTTTGTTTTTAATAGAATTAAAGGAACCTTTTCCTATTCTCCTATTAAAACTTCCTCCTTTATTTTCTCTTTTTAAATTTCAATTAATCTCATTATTTATTTCCTCCTCTTACCATTATACGGCTGATCCAAGTACATTCCAAATATGCAATTTTTCCAAATAAAAGAAAACAACTTTTATGTAATTATTTTATTATTTAAAACATGTTTAAAATTATACCGATATCGCATATCGATATATGCAAATATAACTTTTATATATGCATTAAAATAATTACCAACGACATTCAAAACATCAAATAAATTAATAATAATTAATATTTCATAAATATTAATTAATTTAATCAGTTTGTAGTATTTTACAAACTAATTAAATTGTGTGGTTTTTGAAGAAATCAAAAATGCGGTTGTGCGACTCAGATGTGTGAATTGAGTCAGTGATTAATATTGAACAATTCAAATATTAATATTCACAAGTCACTTAGCAAGTGGTATGACAGTTTGGCTGAATTCACCGCTTACAGGTCTTTCCGTTAAAATCAAATTTTACTTATTATAAGCGGTATTTGATAGTAACAATTATTTACACCAATTATCTTTGTCAAAACTATATCACTTTGGATTTATGGAATTTGGTAATAGTCAAAATTCCAATATCATCCACATTAAACTTTATTGTCCAAACCCGACGTCCTTGGTTCAATAATAATTATTATTATTAACCGAAATTCTCTGGCTAGAGACTTTGACTTTAAGTTGACTTTAGTTGACCGTGATACTAACCTCATATAACTGAGAAGATGAATCCTCTCTTGAATAGTGTTTCGCTTTCAATGCTTCCACTCGACCCAACTATAGTCGTTCGATGGACGTCGTGCCACGATTTAACTATTATCAAGGCGGAGCTTCCACATTGAAGATCAACAGTATTCTCAAGTCAAGAGAACTGTGTAAATTAATCACATCGATATTCTCTGCTTAACCTTAGTTATATTAACCAACAGAAAACTATCGAGTGAGTCATTCCATAATTATGCAATAACTATCAGTACGTAACCCCTTGGTGCCCCCAGTATTCATAAGTAATACACTACCCAACATTTCGAGAGCGTTACGTGCTCCAGTCTCAATGGATACATCGATATCCAGTCTTGTTGCATTTTGACTAGAAACATTTAAAATGGTACATTTGTTTCATTGTGATAAATTACTCATGGTTACAACACTTTGTAACTACTATCACCAAACATATTATTTATGGATTTTCTATTGAATATACTTTTAATTAAATTGATTAATTATATAACCACATTATATCAAGTATATAGTAGAAAGAAAATACCATTATTTCGAACAAGATTGGTCAACGAGTTAGATATATGTAACAAATTACATAATTGCCCCTAGGACATACCCCTAACTCTATCAGTTTTAAGGTATTTTAGGTTTTAAAATTAGTTAATGATCATTTAAAATTAAAAAATTATAGTATTTAGAAAATTAATATATATATATATTAGAATAAAAACATAGTCAAAATTAAAATATTTACATATATCCATAATATTAAACTTTGAGGTTAAATTAATAGTTTTATATAGATCGATTGTTTGATATAATTTAGTATATACTGATATTTACGGGGAGACAATGTCACATATATAAAATCATTATAATATAAACAATATACACACACAAAAGAATATACCTAAGAGAAGTAGCATTTGATTCACAAGTCAATTCAAATTGTCTCCTTGATCTCCCAGATCTATGTCCAAAGGTGCAAACTTTGGAGTGCCAACACTTGAAAGAGTTATGTGTTTGATTTGAGGTGTGTTATAGCATGGCTATGTGTAACAGCCCGTAAATTTTAACAAGAAATTAATTAATTAAAAGAAGAATAAAAAAAGAAATTTTGTAAATGTCAGGATTTGGTAATGGGAATTGCACCATTACGTCCATGGTGATTTTCTAATCAATTTTCATATATAATATGTTGAAATCAGAGTTCAAACACAGAAGTTATGGATGTTTAAAGTTTTCGAATTTAAAATTTAAATATTTGAATTTGAATTAAAATGTGAAGTTCGAATATTAAAATTTGAATTTAAATAATAGTTAACGTTAAGGGAGACTTAACATTTAAGTAGACATTAATTAAAAATTGGCTAACATGTAAATAAATAAGGTATTTAATAAATAAATAACATAAATCAAATGAGGGAAAGTAACGGTCATAGGGAGGGGATCGGTCGAGTCCTGAACTACGACTGGTCGACCGCTAGCGGTCGACCGGTGGGTATGGTTTGTGTTGTTTTGAACATTCCGGATTTGTTTATTTTAAATACAACGGTTCTCATTCCTACTCACCTCTATATATAGACTCCTAGACCCCCACTTTAGGTTGAAGCTTTATCATAATCCTCCCCTTTAGGTTTTAAAAAACTTTCTGGTAAGTAATTCTAATTTCTAGTCTCTAATTTAAATTAACTTCTCTCTCTATCTTCTGATTTTTGAAATCTAATCTATATATACAATCTTTTGTTCTGTATTTAAAAGTGGAAAAATCTAACAGAGAATTAAGAACGGTATAAATGAGATCTCATCTTCTTCTTCTTCTTTGGATTTCAGAATAAGTTAGGATTTTCAGGTAAGAGGTTTAGACGATTAGCTCTTTTGATTTCTAATTCTATTTCCTTCTAGTTTTTTATTTTAGATCTAATTTCTGTATACAATTGACTTTATTGTATATTCCAAAAAAGGGAGATTTGAAAGAGAATTAGGCTTGGTAGAATCAAATCCAGTTAGGAAGCAAACAATTCTCTGTGACTGGAAATATCAAGTTTTTCATATGTTTGTAATTATTAATTTGGATTTGATGTATGCCTTGGGAAATTTTGGCAAATGAAAATATAACTTCTAAAACCCCTAGAATTTCCCTAAGTAAATTTCAATCTTTGTATATGTTGGAATTATAATTGTTTTAGGTATAAGTATATTAGAATCTAATTAGTTCTTTAGAATTAGATAATCTATGGTCCATTCAAACTATTTCCTCAGATTTAAATTGGAGTGTTAAGGGGTTCAAAAAGAAAATAAATTAAAATTGTGTGTAAAGTATGAATTGAATCGTTTGTAGTTTATATCGCATGTTTCCATCACTTAAATAAATAAGGAACTCTTTTCACACTCCAAAATAATGTATATAAAGGTTAAATTGGACATAGACAATCTAATTTGTGAAGATCTGTTCTTTAAACAGAGAAGGGATTATAATTTATTAATATGGAACAAGTTGTAGGTATTCCATGTTTTTACGAATCTATTTTATTTGGCTATGTTAGTAGCAGTTCTTGTTGGAATTATAGATTTGTATGAGATTGATATTTCAAAATACCTTATAAATGGATTATTATCGAATTATTGTAGCGTAATGATTAGACCTTAATTTCCACGCATAAAAATATACGTATATTATTTTAACGTATTGACTATTAAAACCAACAGTGTATTGAGTGTGATAATTTGTATTATTAGAATAGTTAGGTAATATTAATTTGAAGGAAGTTAGTGTAAATTAGGGAGTTAATCCCTAATTAGAGGCATAATAAGGGGATACCTTATATGGCCTCAATTATTAATCGTGTAGGATGATATATGTATATAGTTGGTAAACATATAAGGTATGACTAAGTTATAGGGATGCGAGTTTGGTTCAAAGCTACATGAAAGTCTGCCCAGTTAAATCTGGCTACTTGCGGTGTGGCTTTGCAGACTAATGTGGGACATCGCCTATAATAAATAACCACAGCGGATGTAAGGTTAGTCCCAGTTCTGTAGGGTAAACCTGCCCAGTCAATCTGGTAACCGGTACCTACGAATAGTCGGACTAATGTCAGATGTCACGTGTAACGCCCCACCTTTATGCCCATATTACCCAATAATATAACAAGTAATATTGTCGAGTAATATGAAGAATAAGGTTAGTTAGGAGTGACCATCCGTAATATTTCTTTGGGGGAGTATCTTTACATCGAATTATGTGACTATATTTTTTCTTTTCCTTACAAGAAGGGATTCGACGTATACAATCCAGGCGTAAAATAATAATACAGTGGCTTAATATAATTCAGAACAATATATCACATAAGAATACAACATAGAATCATACATCGCAATGGAAATATAATAGATCAATTATCTCTCTAAAATGTAAGTTTACAAAAGGGAAAAACTAGACTTGCATATACAACCATATATTTATATACAAACTATGATAGGTCTAAACATATACATGACTACTCAAATCAATACTACAACCAAATATACAACAACTATACATGTAAGACTAGCATTTCTAAATGGAATTCTATCCCATAAATAACACCGCATATATCTATTCTAGCTAGCCCATATCCAAAGTCGCTGAGTCCCTATACCTGTAAAGTCTCGGTCAGACTCGAGTATTATAAAAATAATAAACGGGACAGACTATCTCTAAATATCAAAAAGGCGAAATCATATAATAAGCGTGCATAAACATCAAAGGTATAGAAACCTATATAGTGTATCAAACTAAACAAGTTCATGTACCATAATAATAACTCATATAGAACGATCCCAAAGTTTAGAAATAGCCATAATAAAGTAAATGGCGATATATCTCATATCTCACCAATTCATGAAACACAAATATAGCCCTTCATAGGAAAACCTGAATTATGGTGAAGTCTCAAACTAAATCTCAAATCTAAATGTTTAAATAAATAAACACATAAATGTCACCAATCCCCAAAGATGAGATGATACTCACCACAAATGCATGCCACAATGAGGTGCAGTCCCCTCTAGGACAGAAGTACAGTCCCTTCTTGGACAGAGGTACAGTCCTCTTTTGGACACCCAAAGACAAACCCGAAGGTTATGTCGAACACAGATGAGGTAATGTCCCCTCATGGACGAACTAAAAACATACCCGAAGGTAACATCTAACTAGAGACAAGCACATCGCAAGTATAATCTAAAGGCAAGCACATCACAAGCCAACACAAGATGAGCATGTCTGATCGATAAGTGTAATGTACTTCCAAATAGTAATCATTTGAGTAATGACCGTGCGTCCCATACCACACAGGTTTACTTGAATATTTACTATAAGTTAGTAAACTCCACTACATAAGTGTAATATACTTTCGATTTGTAACTAATGAGTATTGTCCAATTTGTAACGACCCTAGAATTTAAATTTATTTAAATTAATAATTTATTGAATTTTTGAATTAAGTTGAGTAATTAAATGAATTTTTGAATTAAATTGTTCAAAATGGCAGCGAGTTTCCCCGGATCAAATATATTCTGTATAAATCCTTTTTATTTAAAAATATTTTTTGTTTATTGCATATATGAAAATATATATGTATATATGATATATGAGTAAATTTGAAATTCTATATATAAGTATATATATATATTAATTTGAATTTAAATTGTAAATAAATGGTTTAAAATAATAATAATAATAAATAATTTTGAATTTATTATTGATGGTTTAATAAATATTTGGGTTAATAAAATAAAATATAAGTTGATACATTAACAAATTCTAATAACAAATAAAATAGAAATTCATTTATATTGTAAAGCAAGTAAACAAGGCCAAAACAAATAAAAGGTAAATTATAACATAAAAAGTAAACATGTAGACCTGGAAGCAAAACAAGATACAAATATATATGTGAAGCTTGCAAATGAAGACAACATGATACAAGTGTGAATTAACTTGTAAATAGAAACAAGAAATACATGTACAGCCGAAATGAAAAGATTTTACAAATCTATATGTACACAAATGAAATGAAAGAAAATAATAAGATGTGTATTAGTACAACACCATTAATGCACGCACAAACACTTCTTATCAGCCATGCTTTCTATTGTATAAAATAATATACCCTATTGTACAAACAATATGAAATACCCTGTACACATCTCGTCTATATCAGCCTACAAACCTATAATATAATCCACTGTACAAAGTAATATCATCACCTCAACCTGTGAACTTCTTTTATATATCAACTCCATTTCAAATTCGTTCATTCTTGGCTAAGGGAAAACTGAAGTAAAACATCTCAACTTAAAACAAAAAAAAACAAAAAGCAAACAGAACAGAGAAGAAATCAAAAAGTTTCAGGAATTAGAGCAGAAGATCAAAACAAAATTTAGGGACCCAAAGCAATACAAGTTTAAACAAATGGGTCTAAATTCAAGTTCCAGTTCGAATTTATCTTTAAGCAACAGATTAAACTTGAGCAACATCAGATTCAAATAAATCATTCCAGGCTTTGCTTCTCTGTCCAAAATTTAAGGTGAGTAACTTCTTATTGAAAATTTTGCTTTAGTATAAATTTTATATGATTGCTTGAATAATATCTGAAATGTGTATGTTTATCTGTATGCTTACCTTTGTAATTCTGAGAATATAGAATATCAATGTTGGTTTAGCTGGAGGATAACCTGTTTTTAAATTTCAAACTCAGTTTTAAATTCTTAACCATTTTCTCTTGATACAATAAATTCTGGGACTTGGATCAAAATAAGGCCTGACTGTAGATTATAAAAGGAAGTGTTAAAATTTATTTAAAAACTAAATTGAAGTGGTGGCTCTAGAAAACAAAATATAACAGGGCAAACATTTTGTGAGTGAAAATTTAAATATCGAGATTCATTGATCCAGAAGTATAAGTTGATTACTTATACTGAAACTTGATTTTTAAAACATAAATTAAAATTTTTAGTTTAAAAATGATGGAGCATTACTGGTTTGACCGGAAATCACGTATTGGGTGAGAACTATTGATCTAGGATGTTGGAGTGGAAAATGTTTCTCTGGTTGATGGAGTGATGATCGCAGTCTATGGAAAAAATAATGGTAGATGGATCTGAGCATCGAGGCAGTTAGGATTTTGGTTTGAAATTTTAAACCCTAGTTTTGAGGGGGTGTGTTGTTTCTATCTCGCGCGGGCTCTAAAGGGGATCGGACGCTACCAGTTTTTGGGAGATGGAGGTGGAAGGGTAGACGATGATGTAGCTGGAGGCGGAAGCGTGCTAATGGTCAGAGTTTGGAGGGAGGTGGCGTTTCCAGGTTTCGAGTGGAACCTGTTCGTGTTTCCAGGTTTTTACCTGATACTCTTTTTTTTTCGAATGCCGGGGATGGTTCAAATGGTCGGAGGATAGTCTGAGGGGGGTCGGTGACTTGCTCGACCTAGTGGCGATGGACGGAGGGAGGCGGCGGAGCGGTACACGTGCACGCGAGAAATGTTGTGCATCTGGGAATTTTGTTTTGTTTTTGCCTGGTAGAACAGAGCTTATTCTCGTGTGTTTATCTCGGGTATGTCACGTGTTTACTCGAAGCAGGGCTCGGGAATTTGGTAAGATGACTCGGGTAAGTGAGAGACAGGTTTTAAACCTGTAAGTTCTTTTAAAACTTTAAACTGGGTTTAATTTGTAAAGGTTACAGTAGTAGTTACTTCAAATCTTTATTTTGAAATAGAATTTGGAAGTTGAAATGCTTTCCAAAATATGATTGAAAATGATAATTAAATCATTAATGAAAATGATGTTTTTATCTTAAAGTTAAGCAATGGTTTGTAATTCATTCAAATCTTTAAGGTGATAAATGGTTAAATTTATAAGTAAATTAGTTTGTGATTTGAATTAATTAAATTATTAGAGGTTTAATTAATAAATTTAGGTTAAATGTATTCGTAGTTAAGAATTGATTAATTCATAGTTATAAATGATTAATTTAAAGTTAATTACTTAAAGAGGTAATTAAGGTATTGGTTAATGAATATAGACAAGGAAAGGTCATTAACTAAGATGTTTCAAATAAGAAATTAATGTGATTAATTTTAAATTTGATTTATTACTAAATGATAATCATTTATAAAATTATGTAAGTATAATTACTTTATGGAAGGAATTAGGAAATTAATTTCTCATTGAAATTAAACAAGGAAAATTTATTAAGAATAATTAAATTTATTAAGGTAATTGATTAATTAAATTTTATCAAGTGATTTGTAATTAATTAATCAGGGTTGGATAATAAATTCATAAGTAATTAATTTAATTGGAAATAAATTGAATAAATTAGGATTAAACAATTAATTTATCCTACTTATAAATGACTATTGAATACTTGACCTTACTTATGGATATTTGGATTCTATTGAATGTGAATTGTTTGATATCTCTGATTGTGATGCTTTGTGATATACCCTGATTTATGTTGTGATCTAAAATTTACTTATCTGTGATATATTATCTGAGAATCTGTGAATGAACGATAAGCGTGATAGTTAACACCGCTTATCAATTTTATTTCTGTATTCTGATATGTGATGATTGAATGATGTTGCACTGTTGTGTGAAACCCCTGGACTACACCTTTACACACACAAATATGGATTTCACGTGGAAATCGGTTAAGTCACAGATAATTTAATTTACTGTTTTTAAAATTGAAATTTTAATTTTCAGTTGATTTTGAAATTGGAAATTTGGGTTTAAAATGAAAAGCTTTTGAAATGGAATTTCAAAGATAAAAGTTATTTTGAATAACTTAATCGAGTTTTGAAAATTTAAATAATTTGATTTAAAATTTGAATTCAAGTTTGAAATTGAATCCTATAATTTGAAACTAGGGATTAAAGATGATATAAATGTGTTTATATGAAATTTAAACCATTTTAAAAGTATAATTTTGAGAATTTGAATTTAACCCAAAGACTTGAACTCGTATAAATGAACCAGATTTTCCAAAATGAAAACTGTTTGTTTTCAAATGATAAAAGCTTTCATATATATCAGAAATGAAATTCCAATTTAAAGGAATTTCAAATACGAATTGAAAAAAAATGGTTTTCCAAGTTATAAATGAAATTGTTTTGAAAGCTATGAATTAAATCTGTTTATTTTTAACAGATTTAAAATGATGTTTATTTAACCCATTCAAAATGAAATCGATTTGGAAAATCTGTGAATGAATCTTTGTGAAATTAAGTGAACTTTGTGAATTGAATCTTTTTGTTTAAAAAGATTAAAATGGTAATTTGTTAAACCATTTGAAAAGAAAATTTGGGTTTAAATTGTGACTTTATTGAAATCCCATTATCCATTTGTTTTTGAATATTGCGCTCACTATTCGGGTTAGCCGGGAAAAGACCTTTGTGTCATATAACCCATTCCGAATAGTGATACGTCGTATATGGATAGCATTTGAAGATCGGTGTTGAAGACCAGATATTCACGAGAACGAAAAGATAACTCGTCGATTGTTTCTGCACTGGGTAGCTCCCGGTATAGAGATCCCCTAAGTGATGGGAAGTCCGATCGGGATTGTGAATACCCGGAATTGCAAGGGCTTCGTAAGAAGTGCCTTCGGTTCTGTTCGAACCCGAAATAGACTTGTATGGTTACATGTCTGACATTACACTTTGAGATATAAAGCCGATTTCTTTCAAATACATTTCTGTTTGGTGGTGGAGAATTTATTCTCTTAGCTTAACACCCTTCTCTGAGACGTACGAGCTCAGAGGTTATGTAGTTGAAATTTATCAGCGATATATCCCAATTTGGTAATGTGGCATGCTGAGTGTTGCTGTGTGATGATCAGTGTTTGATCATTTGTGATATGATCATTTGGTTGATCATTTATCTTTGTGATCATAGGTTGATCATCTGTTGACCCGAAGCATGGCTTTGTGACAAAGCGTAGCTTTGTGGACGAGACTTCGTCGGACCTCACACCCCGGAAATGGTCAAAACAGGAAGGATGCGGCAAGGTTCTAGGGAGTAGCGCCCCTTAGTGTATGTCATTCCTTCTGGATAGAGGTGGTATCATGGTATGGAGCCCAGATACTTAACCTATGTTGATATTGCTTATTATGTGGTTGTTGGAATCGAGGATCCTCGGAAGATCGGTTACGATCGGGGGATGGCATACGCGTGTCAGTAGTTACCTATTTTTGCAGAGGTAACCCGGCCTTGTGTTGGCAGAGATCCGGTTAGGTTCTCGGGACGTCATTCCAGAGGCGTTCCTTAGTGGCATAGGAAGTTCCTTAGCCTGACCATTTGTTGGAAATCCAAAGAAACAATACGAACCTTGTACGGTTTTAGTTGTATTACCTGCCATGGAATGTGGCGGTAACCTGCTATTGAACATGGTAACTATAGTAGGCATAAGTGCGGAATGCCTATGCTGGCTAAGATTTATATTCTACTTTCGAAATATTTTTCTACACTATGCACTAATAATAATATCAAAAATGATTTGATTTTGCGTAGTAAGCATCTTTGACTATCATAAGAAGAAATCTCCTCCAATTCTGCGTTTGCATTGTGTGTGTGGCGGGAGGTCTTATGGTAGTTCCATTTTCTAAAAGCATTGCGAATTGACTTTTAAATTCTCTGCTATTTGTTTTTAAAGATAAACTGTTTTTGTTGCTCACACCAGTCCCATGACTGATCCAGAGTTTATTGTTTCTTTCCTAAACTCTGGATGCTCAAAATTTTCTACACGAGCAGTCTAGAGTTGGGTTTTTCAGATAGTCAGGTTAGTAGGTTATCTGGAGCTAGTTCAGTCTTTGGATCGGACTACACTTGCTTATCTTTGTGTCTCGTTATTGGGAGTTCGAGTTATCTCTGGATTGGTGCTTTGAAGATGGAGATTATCCGCTGCTGATGTTATCGTTTTCTTTTCCGCTGCTATTTATTGTATCGTATATCTGATGTATATTGATGTTGTATATCAGTATATTATTCATTTATTCCACTGTGTTATTTACTTAATGTTGTTATAAGCTCCGGCGACTCGGATATGAACGGTCGAATCTGCGGCATTCGAATACGATGTAAAGTATGGATGTTGATTTTCGAACGGGCAAAATCCGACTCGTTACATTTGGTATCAGAGCTAAGGTTGAACTTTAGCTCAGGAGTATAACACGTTAGGTAGCTCATTAGAGATAGAGTGAAGTAAACTCTAGAATGAGTATATCCTTAAGATATCCGTCTGAATGTCTCAGTAAATTCTCTTACTATCCACTGATAGTAAGTATGAGTGCAAGAATAAGACGAGATAGGGGACAAGGGAGTACGACTATAAATGGTCAATACCCTGCAACAGTGGAAACAACTTTCTCTATCAATATTTGATTCGTTTCCAAATTCTTTTGATTTCTTCGTACCAGCTACAAGAAGAAGTTTCGATATGATAGTGGTTCTACGAATCGTTGTAGAAGATTCCTACTTCGTATCTTCATCGGTTTCTTATCAGCTTTTTGATTTAAACTCTAATGAATATGAATTTGAAATTTGAAATTGGGAATTTTAAATAAATTGGAAAATTTAAATTGAGTTAAATTGGTTAATAAATAGAATATGAGGATAAATTGAATTGAATCGATAAAACGATTTTGTTTGAAACCAAAATTTGAAATTTTATTGTAATTTCTTGGGTATACCGAAGTCCGAAGAGGGACAAATTGGTATGTAATTTGAAATATTACGACTTGAATTCGGAATCCGTATCTTGTGTTTGAAGAATTATAGGAGATCGCATATGTCTATCTCTGTGCTGTTTTCGTGCTTGCGAATTTCGAGGACGAAATTCTTTTAAGGGGGGAAGTTTGTAACGACCCTAGAATTTAAATTTATTTAAATTAATAATTTATTGAATTTTTGAATTAAGTTGAGTAATTAAATGAATTTTTGAATTAAAATTGTTCAAAATGGCAGCGAGTTTCCCCGGATCAAATATATTCTGTATAAATCCTTTTTATTTAAAAATATTTTTTGTTTATTGCATATATGAAAATATATATGTATATATGATATATGAGTAAATTTGAAATTCTATATATAAGTATATATATATATTAATTTGAATTTAAATTGTAAATAAATGGTTTAAAATAATAATAAATAAATAATTTTGAATTTATTATTGATGGTTTAATAAATATTTGGGTTAATAAAATAAAATATAAGTTGATACATTAACAAATTCTAATAACAAATAAAATAGAAATTCATTTATATTGTAAAGCAAGTAAACAAGGCCAAAACAAATAAAAGGTAAATTATAACATAAAAAGTAAACATGTAGACCTGGAAGCAAAACAAGATACAAATATATATGTGAAGCTTGCAAATGAAGACAACATGATACAAGTGTGAATTAACTTGTAAATAGAAACAAGAAATACATGTACAGCCGAAATGAAAAGATTTTACAAATCTATATGTACACAAATGAAATGAAAGAAAATAATAAGATGTGTATTAGTACAACACCATTAATGCACGCACAAACACTTCTTATCAGCCATGCTTTCTATTGTATAAAATAATATACCCTATTGTACAAACAATATGAAATACCCTGTACACATTCGTCTATATCAGCCTACAAACCTATAATATAATCCACTGTACAAAGTAATATCATCACCTCAACCTGTGAACTTCTTTTATATATCAACTCCATTTCAAATTCGTTCATTCTTGGCTAAGGGAAAACTGAAGTAAAACATCTCAACTTAAAACAAAAAAAAAACAAAAGCAAACAGAACAGAGAAGAAATCAAAAAGTTTCAGGAATTAGAGCGGAAGATCAAAACAAAATTTAGGGACCCAAAGCAATACAAGTTTAAACAAATGGGTCTAAATTCAAGTTCCAGTTCGAATTTATCTTTAAGCAACAGATTAAACTTGAGCAACATCAGATTCAAATAAATCATTCCAGGCTTTGCTTCTCTGTCCAAAATTTAAGGTGAGTAACTTCTTGTTGAAAATTTTGCTTTAGTATAAATTTTATATGATTGCTTGAATAATATCTGAAATGTGTATGTTTATTTGTATGCTTACCTTTGTAATTCTGAGAATATAGAATATCAATGTTGGTTTAGCTGGAGGATAACCTGTTTTTAAATTTCAAACTCAGTTTTAAATTCTTAACCATTTTCTCTTGATACATTAAATTTTGGGACTTGGATCAAAATAAGGCCTGACTGTAGATTATAAAAGGAAGTGTTAAAATTTATTTAAAAACTAAATTGAAGTGGTGGCTCTGGAAAACAAAATATAACAGGGCAAACATTTTGTGAGTGAAAATTTAAATATCCAGATTCATTGATCCAAAAGTATAAGTTGATTACTTATACTGAAACTTGATTTTTAAAACATAAATTAAAATTTTTAGTTTAAAAATGATGGAGCATTACTGGTTTGACCGGAAATCACGTATTGGGTGAGAACTATTGATCTAGGATGTTGGAGTGGAAAATGTTTCTCTGGTTGATGGAGTGATGATCGCAGTCTATCGGAAAAATAATGGTAGATGGATCTGAGCATCGAGGCAGTTAGGATTTTGGTTTGAAATTTTAAACCCTAGTTTTGAGGGGGTGTGTTGTTCGATCTCGCGCGGGCTCTAAAGGGGATCGGACGCTACCAGTTTTTGGGAGATGGAGGTGGAAGGGTAGACGATGATGTAGCCGGAGGCGGAAGCGTGCTGATGGTCAGAGTTTGGAGGGAGGTGGCGTTTCCAGGTTTCGAGTGGAACCTGTTCGTGTTTCCAGGTTTTTACCTGATACTCTTTTTTTTTTGTTTTCGAATGCCGGGGATGGTTCAAATGGTCGGAGGATAGTCTGAGGGGGGTCGGTGACTTGCTCGACCTAGTGGCGATGGCCGGAGGGAGGTGGCGGAGCGGTACACGTGCACGCGAGAAATGTTGTGCATCTGGGAATTTTGTTTTGTTTTTGTCTGGTAGAACAGAGCTTATTCTCGTGTGTTTATCTCGGGTATGTCACGTGTTTACTCGAAGCAGGGCTCGGGAATTTGGTAAGATGACTCGGGTAAGTGAGAGACAGGTTTTAAACCTGTAAGTTCTTTTAAAACTTTAAACTGGGTTTAATTTGTAAAGGTTATAGTAGTAGTTACTTCAAATCTTTATTTTGAAATAGAATTTGGAAGTTGAAATGCTTTCCAAAATATGATTGAAAATGATAATTAAATCATTAATGAAAATGATGATTTTATCTTAAAGTTAAGTAATGGTTTGTAATTCATTCAAATCTTTAAGGTGATAAATGGTTAAATTTATAAGTAAATTAGTTTGTGATTTGAATTAATTAAATTATTAGAGGTTTAATTAATAAATTTAGGTTAAATGTATTCGTAGTTAAGAATTGATTAATTCATAGTTATAAATGATTGATTTAAAGTTAATTACTTAAAGAGGTAATTAAGGTATTGGTTAATGAATATAGACAAGGAAAGGTCATTAACTAAGATGTTTCAAATAAGAAATTAATGTGATTAATTTTAAATTCGATTTATTACTAAATGATAATCATTTATAAAATTATGTAAGTATAATTACTTTATGGAAGGAATTAGGAAATTAATTTCTCATTGAAATTAAACAAGGAAAATTTATTAAGAATAATTAAATTTATTAAGGTAATTGATTAATTAAATTTTATCAAGTGATTTGTAATTAATTAATCAGGATTGGATAATAAATTCATAAGTAATTAATTTAATTGGAAATAAATTGAATAAATTAGGATTAAACAATTAATTTATCCTACTTATAAATGACTATTGAATACTTGACCTTACTTATGGATATTTGGATTCTATTGAATGTGAATTATTTGATATCTCTGATTGTGATGCTTTATGATATACTCTGATTTATGTTGTGATCTAAAATTTACTTATCTGTGATATATTATCTGTGAATCTATGAATGAACGATAAGCGTGATAGTTAACACCGCTTATCAATTTTGTTTCTGTATTCTGATATGTGATGATTGAATGATGTTGCACTGTTGTGTGAAACCCCTGGACTACACCTTTACACACACAAATATGGATTTCACGTGGAAATCGGTTAAGTCACAGATAATTTAATTTACTGTTTTTAAAATTGAAATTTTAATTTTCAGTTGATTTTGAAATTGGAAATTTGGGTTTAAAATGAAAAGCTTTTGAAATGGAATTTCAAAGATAAAAGTTATTTTGAATAACTTAATCGAGTTTTGAAAATTTAAATAATTTGATTTAAAATTTGAATTCAAGTTTGAAATTGAATCCTATAATTTGAAACTAGGGATTGAAGATGATATAAATGTGTTTATATGAAATTTAAACCATTTTAAAAGTATAATTTTGAGAATTTGAATTTAACCCAAAGACTTGAACTCGTATAAATGAACCAGATTTTCCGAAATGAAAACTGTTTGTTTTCAAATGATAAAAGCTTTCATATATATCAGAAATGAAATTCCAATTTAAAGGAATTTCAAATACGAATTGAAAAAAAATGGTTTTCCAAGTTATAAATGAAATTGTTTTGAAAGCTATGAATTAAATCTGTTTATTTTTAACAGATTTAAAATGATGTTTATTTAATTTAACCCATTCAAAATGAAATCGATTTGGAAAATCTGTGAATGAATCTTTGTGAAATTAAGTGAACTTTGTGAATTGAATCTTTTTGTTTAAAAAGATTAAAATGGTAATTTGTTAAACCATTTGAAAAGAAAATTTGGGTTTAAATTGTGACTTTATTGAAATCCCATTATCCATTTGTTTTTGAATATTGCGCTTACTATTCGGGTTAGCCGGGAAAAGACCTTTGTGTCATATAACCCATTCCGAATAGTGATACGTCGTATATGGATAGCATTTGAAGATCGGTGTTGAAGACCGGATATTCACGAGAACGAAAAGATAACTCGTCGATTGTTTCTGCACTGGGTAGCTCTCGGTATAGAGATCCCCTAAGTGATGGGAAGTCCGATCGGGATTGTGAATACCCGGAATTGCAAGGGCTTCGTAAGAAGTGCCTTCGGTTCTGTTCGAACCCGGAACAGACTTGTATGGTTACATGTCTGACATTACACTTTGAGATATAAAGTCGATTTCTTTCAAATACATTTCTGTTTGGTGGCGGAGAATTTATTCTCTTAGCTTAACACCCTTCTCTGAGACGTACGAGCTCAGAGGTTATGTAGTTGAAATTTATCAGCGATATATCCCAATTTGGTAATGCGGCATGCTGAGTGTTGCTGTGTGATGATCAGTGTTTGATCATTTGTGATATGATCATTTGGTTGATCATTTATCTTTGTGATCATAGGTTGATCATCTGTTGACCCGAAGCATGGCTTTGTGACAAAGCGTAGCTTTGTGGACGAGACTTCGTCGGACCTCACACCCCGAAAATGGTCAAAACAGGAAGGATGCGGCAAGGTTCTAGGGAGTAGCGCCCCTTAGTGTATGTCATTCCTTCTGGATAGAGGTGGTATCATGGTATGGAGCCCAAATACTTAACCTATGTTGATACTGCTTATTATGTGGTTGTTGGAATCGAGGATCCTCGGGAAGATCGGTTACGATCGGGGGATGGCATACGCGTGTCAGTAGTTACCTATTTTTGCAAAGGTAACCCGGCCTTGTGTTGGCAGAGATCCGGTTAGGTTCTCGGGACGTCATTCCAGAGGCGTTCCTTCGTGGCATAGGAAGTTCCTTAGCCTGACCATTTGTTGGAAATCCAAAGAAACAATACGAACCTTGTACGGTTTTAGTTGTATTACCTGCCATGGAATGTGGCGGTAACCTGCTATTGAACATGGTAGCTATAGTAGGCATAAGTGCGGAATGCCTATGCTGGCTAAGATTTATATTCTACTTTCGAAATATTTTTCTACACTATGCACTAATAATAATATCAAAAATGATTTGATTTTGCGTAGTAAGCATCTTTGACTATCATAAGAAGAAATCTCCTCCAATTCTGCGTTTGCATTGTGTGTGTGGCGGGAGGTCTTATGGTAGTTCCATTTTCTAAAAGCATTGCGAATTGACTTTTAAATTCTCTGCTATTTGTTTTTAAAGATAAACTGTTTTTGTTGATAACACCAGTCCCATGACTGATCCAGAGTTTATTGTTTCTTTCCTAAACTCTGGATGCTCAAAATTTTCTACACTAGCAGTCTAGAGTTGGGTTTTTCAGATAGTCAGATTAGTAGGTTATCTGGAGCTAGTTCAGTCTTTGGATCGGACTGCACTTGCTTATCTTTGTGTCTCGTTATTGGGAGTTCGAGTTATCTCTGGATTGGTGCTTTGAAGATGGAGATTATCCGCTGCTGATGTTATCGTTTTCTTTTCCGCTGCTATTTATTGTATCGTATCTCTGATGTATATTGATGTTGTATATCAGTATATTATTCATTTATTCCGCTGTGTTATTTACTTAATGTTGTTATAAGCTCCGGCGACTCGGATTTGAACGGTCGAATCTGCGGCATTCGAATACGATGTAAAGTATGGATGTTGATTTTCGAACGGGCAAAATCCGACTCGTTACAGTCCAATGTCCCATAACCACTTAGAGATATTTAAATATTTACTAAAAGTTTGTAAATCCCACTTGACCAAAAATATCAATTGAATGAGTCCAATAATTAACCGATAAAATAATACAAATGTTCTATACCACTTGTATTGCTAAATCATTTAACTAAATTTCTTATTCAAGTGAAGGCAGAAATTGCAAGAAAGCAATAATTCCAAAAGTCACACAAAAAATGTCGAAATAGCATATAAATAGCCAAAGGCTAAGCACAATAAATGCCAATAAGAGTTTATAGTTTGAAAGCAAATAATATGATTTTACCATATAGGAAATGATTTTTAAAATACTTTATCTATATACTTACTTTCAAACTTCTCCTTTTAAAATCCATAAACTCATTTGTTATTCAACTATATATATTTACTACTAGATAAATTAAACCATAAATCTGATATGATATCAAAATGTATTTATATATATAGTTGTCTCAAAATCCCATTTAAAAAGATACTTATTCTACAACTATATTCCAAAAGCCACATAAATAAGTAAACATTTATTTAAAAAAATATAAATACTCATATTCCAAAACCATATTGATATAAAAACATTTGTTTAGAAATAGCATAGGCTTATATTTCAAAACCATACTTTTAAATCCATAAACTATTTCTACTAATTATATTTAATATATATAGTCACTTAGTATAGTTATTTATAAAAGGTATTGAATTGATTTGGAAACGAGTTCGAAAACGGTAAATTATAATAAACTTTTCTTTGGTAAACCACTTGCATTCAATTTACATAATGGATAGATTTTTATATAAATACTTGAAATTTCAAATCAAATAATCCGATAAAAAGTGGAAAAAAACTTCATAAAACTGTAAGCAAAAGAAGGAAGCAAGATATTAAAGAGCAGCCAATTTCAATTCACAATGAAAAATCATTAAAAGATGGAGCTACACTTCATAAAATAATGGAACAAAAGTAGCCAACAAAATATGAAAAGTGCAGCCACAAAATCAAACATTAGGGACGTGAGCAATTAGTGCAAAAGCAAGGATGACCATTCTTCAAAGCAGTAAGACAAAACACGGATTGACAAGTTAAGGCAAGGATGCATGCAATTAATGCAAAAGCAAAGATGCGTGACCACTTTCAAGGTGAAGGACGTGCAACAAAAAGATGCTACTATTCACAAAGAGAAAATTTAGGTCCAAAATAATGTGTTCAATTGCATTATGGGAAGGGTGCTTGCTTTATTTCAAAGCAATAGGACAAATGGAGCAAAGGCAAACTTAAACAATGAAGCAAAAAAGGGACGTACGAAATAAAATAAAATAAAAGTGTACTTAAACCCAGGGCCTGCCCACTGAACTGGGTTGCCCTAGGCCAATCTAAAGCCTGAAAAGAAAATGGAAAAAATAGGCAAAATCAATTACAATTTAACAACACTGGGATTCAAACCTACACCCTTCCACTAAGTTATTGCAGCCTTCAAACCACTCAGCCAAACACTTCATTTAAAAACATATATAGCAAAATATATTTAGACCATAAACAAACCCACCACCACCAACCAACCGTTACCCCTGCCGGGCCGGCTGCCCTAGACGACTCTCTTGCTCGCCTTGCCCTAGGGTCGGCCCTGCTTAAACCATGAAGAAAAAATAGGTAGCCAACAAAATATGATGTATGAACATATTCTAAGCAATGGGACAATATGCGTGCCCACTTTTCAAGCCACATGACATATAAAGGATGAAGTAAAGTCAAGGCGCATGTAAAAATGCATGATCGGTTATCAAACAACGGGGCAGAGACGAACAGAACCAAGGCCCTTGGCATGGTGCATGACAAATTTCTAGAGCAACGGGGTACGTATAATGTAAATATGCAACTACAAAACACAGATCACCATCTTAATTACAATCATTCACTATAAGAACAAATGCATGCAATCTAAAATTTAGTGATAGATTAAAGGTTTAACTCACCTTGAATCCCCAACTAGATTTGCCAAACCCTTTCATTTTCAGCGAACCCTACAAACAACTCAAACCCAAAACAAATAGCAATCAAAATTAAACGCTAAAAACTAAAATTGATTGCTCAAAAGTATAGAATAGGGTTTCTATATGATTACCTTAATTTTTTTGGATTTTCTAACAGTTTATTCCATTTTAAATTTGCAAATTTGCATCTAGGTTAAAGAGGAAACTTGGTTTTCTTTTGCTTTCTATTTACTGTAATGAAAAGAGTGAACGTACAGATTTTGAGAAGAAGATAACTCTTCTATCACTTAAGCTTTTAATGGGCTTTAGTTTTAAATTAAATCCAATAAGAAAACAAAAGAATTAATTTAATTTCTTTTAACTCAAAAGGCTTCTTATTCTCTCTTTAAAATTTATAATGAAATTGAGAAATAATACTAATACAACAAAATTCAAAAATATATACTTCTATTTAGAAACCATTTTAAATACCAATTATATTTCTATTTACCATAATTGAAATAAAATCTCCATAATAATCATAAAGTGGTTTCAACATTTGAAAATACTAATTATTTCTCAATTTCCCAATATTTTAGAATTTTTCATTCTAAAACAAATTATCTTTTATAAAAGAATACAAATTCCACATTAATTATTTAAATTCTCCAATTTAAATCATTACTTATTTTATTTAATCAACCTAAAAATCAGAGTTGTTTGCATCATGAGTGGGTTATGGGTCATAAGTTGCGCTTTTGGATGCGGTAGGTGAAATCCTTAGGAAGGATCTGCTTCAGGTTAGAGGTATTAAGTGGTTATGGTAGAGTCCGCCTCTTTCTTAGGTGAAGTATTAAGTGGCCTAATTAGATTCTTACGATTTCATTAAGGAAGAACCATGTAGGGATCCACCTTGGGGTTAGGTCTTAAATGACGGGGATCTGCCTATTTTATAGGTCTTAAATGATTTGAGTCTGCCTAAATCCTATTAAAGAGGCATTAAGTGGTTCGGGTGCTTCCTCTTACATCGAAAATGCTAGTTACGTTATAGTTGTATAGTCAGGCTGGAAGAGCTTTCGAGCTTAAAGTTGACTTTTGCATAGTCAAACTGGAAGAGCCTATGGGTTTACAGTTGACCTTTGTATAGTTGGACTATGACGACCCACCTTTCTGAACCCTGGAAACGACACTTAATACATCCTTGGTATTCGTGTGTCGTTGCCCAAGCATTTGAAAGATAAGTTGTCTTGGGGTAAAATAAAGAACAGAACAAGACAGAATAGATAAACCTCACATCGGAATGGTTACATATAATATAAAATGATATAGTACAAAAAGTTACTCCTTATAAGGAGTTATCAGAGTTATAAAAATACTACATCTAACAAATTTGCAGCTATACATTCTGACTTTTCATTTTTAGATATAAAACACACATACATAACTATACAGCGGAAATAAATAACTAGATAACTAAGGAGCCGCCTGCTCGATCACCGTCTTCAAAGAGCTCCAAAGAAAACCTGCTATTCTCAAACTACCCAAATATAATCGAGTACCCGAGAGTTTAGGGAAAATAAACAACTCGAGTCAAACAAAATGTCTAGTATGAGTAAAACTATGGAAAAAATTAGGGTGTATTTAATCAATAACATGTGGGACCATGCCGCTAACGCAGAATGGGTTTTCTCCCACATAAACAACAACCAAACATGACAAAATGGAAATGAACAATAGGGAATACATCCAAACATAGATGATGGGCATAATTAGTATAACTTTCAGACTTGAAAGAATGGAAATAGTCTGAATAAAAATCCAAACTGGATAGAATGGATAAAACAAGACAATAGTCCAAACTCGATAGAACAGACTAAATAAGATAACTATCCAAACTCGATAGAATGGACAAACCAATAATTGAACACCGCGAAGAGTGGTTGACTTTTTCTGTTGTAATAAAGAAAACAGATTCAAAGGTTTGAATCAAATAAGAAAAGAAAATTTTCCAACAAATGACTAGGAGGGTGCGCCCCCCTACAGAAAGTATACCTCTAGAAATATACTTGAGAACTCCGATGGCTCTCGGAAACCTCCAAGCTTGGCCCCCACTCGCTCTTTGGTTTTAGTCATTTCCGACAAAGGATATCAAAGCTCAACGGAGCAACACATCGACTTAGAATGATGATAATAATGAAGCTGAAGTAACCAATAGCTGAGAAACCGACTATCGAGGATATAAAATGATTGTATATGGAAATTAAGTCTTGTATACTTATCACCACTCATCGAATTCCAACTTGTATTATTTCTTGGTTAACAATAATACCGGACAAGTCAAGGTAGTGTTACCTCAAAGTCATGTCTCATGATTATTCTTAACTTTCGAATTAGCGACAAGTCTAGTTCTTCGACGTTTAGTGCTAAGTATACAAATAAATCGTTCCTATATAAGTGTTTCGCTTTACGGAAATTAATTCATTTTCATAAACGAATCAAACTTTTTCTTTTTAAAAAACCCGAATTCGTGCTTGGCCTCACATTACAAATATTAGGTTTAAAACACTTTGTTAAAAGAGTTTACTAACTTCAAGACATCAATTTAAAAGGATTTAATAACTTCAAACATCTTTATTACATTGATTAATTAACCTTAAACTTCATCACACATTTGATTTTTGAACTTCAAATGTCTTTAAGTAATAAAAAGTGTAAACCACTTTTAAACCTTATTAATTCAATTAATTAGTAAAATATAACTAATTAACAATAATTAATTAATTATCATTATTTAAATGAATAACATAGTCAGAACATCCTTGTTACTTTGATAAATTCACTTTGAAACTTCATAAATTAAGTTGATTAATTAAATCCAAATAACCTTTAATTGAAAATGGTAAATCACCTTTAAAACATCATTAATTCAATTAATTAATAAATTTAAATATAATTAATTTAATTAAATAATTAATTAATTCTCATTATTTAAAAATGATTTATTGATTATAAACATCAATAAAGGAAAGATTAATTAGAGTTAAAACAAGTTGATAAATTTTAAAAATCATTTATTAATTTAAAAGCATCATTGGCAAATTAATTAATTAGTTTTAGTTCATCATTATTAAATGATTAATTGTCCTTAAACATCATTAAATAAAATGATTGATTAAATTTAAACATCATTAAATAAAATGATTAATTAATTTAAACAATCATTAACGAAGTAATTAGTTAAATTTAAAACGCATCATTAACTAAGTAATTAGTTAACCTTAATCCTTATTGATTAAGTAATTAATTAAATTAAATAATCAATATTAAAATGGTTAATTACTTTTAAAAACATCGTTAATCAAAATCTTGCTTAACTTGTAAAACAATTCCAAGCACGAAGATGAAACCAAATGGTTTTGTTAAAATGTGATTTTCCGAAAGTGCCGATATAACGACTATCGCTATACGGGCAGTTCGGCAAACAAACTTATGGCATTAGCCATAAAACCAAACATCATATAGCAATGGTTTAAGTACAGTACAAGGTAAATAATGATGATACAACATGTAATAAGTATTTACTAACAATTATATTAACTTTAACTACCAACTTTTCATATAGCTAACCACATGCTTACTAACTTTCAAATGCGACAACTTTTCAAAGCATGAAACAAACAAACAACCAAACCATCACTTCACATATACAACAAGCATTCATAGGCTATTAACATAAACATTAACATAGTATAATCTTGGTTTAAGAAGGTGTAGTTTTGCTCACCGAAAGCTATCCAAACCTTTACTAACTTAGGATATGGCCTAGCACTTCCATTCCTAAGTAAAAGATGGAGTTTGGACCCTTAATACAATAGGTAGGCTTAGCCTTGAAAGAAGAAGGAAGTGAAACTTGTTTTGGTAAGGTGGAGTGACTTTGGATAATCATCGAACTCTCAAAAAGGAACCCGAAAATAGGACATTTTCCAACTAGTTTTTCGACTATTTACTCTCAGATTTTGAAAAAGTGCTAAGGAAGAAAGTTTTAAAAAATTCTTTTCTCCATAATTTCAGAAAATAATTACCCAATTTTGATTAGTTCTGAAGATAATATGGTCAAAAGAAGAAGGGACCATTTTCGGACTTGAAATTCTAGGTCCGAAAATTATTTGTAAGGAAATGAGATTTGGACATGGTTAAGCTCAAAATTAGAAGAAGTGGTACGAATAAAAATTGTAGCCACTGGAATTTGCTACGTTTTAAAAAAATAAATGCTCCATTTGATTATGTTATGCGAAAGATACGGCAGAAATAAAAGAGGTAAAATTGAAGAAGTGAAAATGGTATTTATAAGCTAGAGAACAGAGTGAATTACCTATATGCCATTGTCCTTTACCCTCCAGTACCTTCTTGCCACCTCACCTAGCCTCCTCCACCTCATGTACTCATGCCCCCATTTGGTCCCCCTCCCATTATTTCATGAGAAAACATGGTTTGTACTTATTTTCCAAAATATTTCTAATGATGTGACAATTTATATTTTTATTTTAAACTTTATATACTTAGGTATGAATATATATACACATAAACTAATACACATATATATACATATACTAACTAATTTACATTCTTAATCATTTAAATGTTGTTTCAAATACCAAACGAGGCTCACAACATTAAAAACAACTTTTATACGATGAAACGTCAAAAAATCGGAAAATGGTTTCCGGTCACATTTTCTGTTTTTCATCGAACTAAATATTTTTGTATACTAAATTTGAAAAATATTTTATCTTCAATATTTATTATTTAAAAGAGTTTTTATTCTAATTATAAACCTATTATTTGAATATTTAAAATTAATTAAATGTTCGGAAATTAATGTGGTGAAACTCCGGGTCGTTACATGGACTGGAAGAGCCTTCGAGCTTATAGTTGATTTTATATGTATTTTATATAGTTGGACTGGAAAAGCCTTCGGCTTACCGTTGACTTTATACATATGTTATGATTTTAGTACGTAAGACATATTTCTTATTTAAATAATACTGATCAAGTATAATTATGGTAAAGTTTAAGATTTCCATTTCACCATACATTTGTTGTTCTGACCAACTCCTCATTACAACACAAGTTTGAGAGAGTAATGTTGATTTAGGAGACG
Source organism: Allium fistulosum (assembly GCA_030737815.1). Taxonomy (NCBI): domain Eukaryota; kingdom Viridiplantae; phylum Streptophyta; class Magnoliopsida; order Asparagales; family Amaryllidaceae; genus Allium; species Allium fistulosum. Next base: position 1,088,156,718 of record CM060904.1, on the reverse strand, counting down.
AAGGTAGAGGTGAAGACTTATGGAAGTTATCTATCTATTTATACTTTTTAATTATTTTTACTGTACCCAGTTCAGAAAGTTATGTTATTTTGAAATAATATACTATGGAGGCTTTATGTAGACATGTTGTAATATTCAACATGCTATGTTTCTGAAATGGTTTTCTTTATAAGATGAATACTTGTTTCTGATAATTATATTTTATCCATTTCGCTGTGAGATTCTAAAAGTATAGATAGATAGCTCTATATACTATATATTGTTTTAATTTTATGAACTCAATAGCTCCCTTTGAGATGGGCCTAAGATTCGATAGACTTTTGTTGGGTCGAAATTAGGTCAGTTTCAGGGTGAGTTGTTACAGCTCGTATCAGAGCTTAGGTTACTCGATCAATGGGGATAGGTATACGTATGAGTGGCGTACTTGTTGTTTTTGAAAGTATTTTTAAAAATCTACTATATATAAATATATATACACTTAATTTGAATTTACTCTATAATTTCTGACCATAGGAGTAGTTGCGACCATATTTCAAAAGGATGGGCGAGGCAACTATGGATAGGAAAAATGAATTGAGTAGGAAATGGGCAACGAAGGTCGTATAGTAAGGAATGTAAACGGAAAAGATTATAACTCTAAAATTAAAAGGACAATAAATGTGCAATAAATAGGAAGTTACAAAAATTTAATATGGATATAAATGGATTGATTAAAGAGATTGTTAGGGAAATTATGGAAAGATAATAGGAAAGATTGGAATGAATAAATAAATATCTTTAGAAATTGTCCAGTTAGAATAATAATCATTTATTACGGACAATCAATATTTATAGGAATAGTAAATAAGCATGTCAGGTAATAATTAAATACTACTTAAACATTCAGAAGTAAGGGACGAAAGAAGAGTAAAATGCACTAGAGAAGACAATTAAAAAGAAGTTGTTGCTTTGAAAAAGAATCTAAAATATAATCACTTGTGAAAGAATTTATAAAAAGATTTTCTTTCGAAACTTCTTTGTAATGTTTTGAATGAGTTTTTCAAAAGACTTATTAAGACATTGTTTTGAAAAAGTAAGAAAATTTGGAAAATCATTACTTAGAAAGAAGTTGTGGAGTCAAAAATTTTGATTAAAGGGTTTTTGGTAGAAAAGGATTTTTCATTTTTGAAACTCTTAGTTTAAAAACTTAGTTGAGTTAAAAAATTTCCATTTTAAAGATTTTAAGATAAAGAATTTTTCTTTTTTTTGAAATAAATATAGAATAGAGCGTAGGTTGGACTCGATGATTTTACCCACTTCATAAATTTTGGGAGTTCTTTAAAAATCCTTCTTTTTAAAAAAACAAATGGAACTTGACTAAAATGATGTAGAAGAAATTTAAGTAGGAAAAAAATATAAACTAACGCAATATTGGGAGATTTCATTACGATTAGCATTAGGGACTTATAAAATAGGATTATTAATCTAGTTAGAAGTAAAATAAAAGAGGAGTGATAAGAATGTGATAAGAAAATGATGGGATAAGAGTTTGCTTTGTCTGCTCCACTTGTCATTGTTTAAAGTTAGAGAAGATGTTTTTGAATATTTTGAATTAAAAGACCAACTTTTAAAGGAACAAATCTTTAACGTAGAAAGTTTTTGAAAGAGGGAAATTATTTTGCTCCTTTTTAGGATTAAGCAGTCATTTTTGAATTTTTGATGGTTTGATTTAGCAATTTAGTTTTTGAATGTTTTGGGTTAAAGACCCTACTTATAAAGAAGTAAATTTTTGAAGTAAAATTATTTGAGAAGAGAAATTATTTTACTAAGCAATTTTGGAACCTTTAAATTTAGGGTTAAGAATAAAGCGGTAAATGTTTTGAAAATTGTGAAAAAGTTGGGTTTAAATATTTTTGGAAGGTTTTGTCCAAATATTTAATAAAAATGGAATAGACATATGGAATAAAACAAAACATGGTGTTGATATGTTTTTAAGAATTTAATTCCCCAAACTGTTTTTAAAAGTAGGAAATTCTTTTGAAAAGTATGCTTTAAAAGTTTTCTTTCGAGATGTGGATATTATTTTGCAAGTTTGAATTTCAAATATCGCATACTAGGGTAATGTGGATTTCTAAGTTTATGTTTTATAGAGTAGATAGGAATCACTATCTAGGAAAGAAAGGTTTCAGGATATGGATAAAATAAGGATAGCATGTACAAGCTGATCGGGAAATTTGAAATAAGTCCTAAATATTTATTTGTAGAATGTTGATAATGTTGTAAATGTATCCCAAACCTATAATTGGGTTATAAGTTAGGTTGCCCTTAGAATGTGAATTTCTATATTTTGATTTATTGGGAGCGACTCCGTGTAATTTCCGTAAATTGTCTAATTCCTTAAATGAATAAAAGTGTTGCGTTTGAATTGACAAGGGATATATCAAAAAAGGAAAGAGATGTTTAAGATATGGATATTCTTTTTTGTAGTTTAGACTATCTATTTCAATAAAAGAAAAGGAAATAATCCCTTATAATTTCAAACAAAGTAAAAAATATCACTTGTGGTTAATTTATGGGAATTTTAACGGTAATCCTATTTGGAAGGATGACTCTAACAAAATAAAATATGGAAAGAACCGTTCTAGTTTAGTGAGTAATAATTAGAAATAGGAAACGTACAAATAGCGTAATTTACAACAGTATTCATATCAATTATAAATAGCGTAGTAATCATATGTCTAGGATTTATGTGCATTAATTATAGAATTAAGGGGCAATTAGTTTCTAATTAATAAAGGATAAAAAGAAATTAAATAGTGAACTTATTAAGGAAGCTAATATGGTATTTATAGAGGAATTTAATACCCATGATAAGAAAATTTTGAAAACTAATAATAGATTGAAATGGATTAAATAAGGATTGTCAATTTTGACATTAATGACCGGTTAGTATAGGTAATGGATATTTATCAGAACTAAGAAGGAAAATTAAGAAAGGTGAGAAACAGTGAATAACAATCTAGGAATGTCTATCTTAAATTGGTAAGAAGCATTAGGACCCCAACATCATTAACACCAGTTAATGATTAAGGGCATTGTAACGACCCAGAATTTTCGACCCCGAAAGTCGACATCAATACGTCCACTGTATCAAATGCCGAACAATCGAACGCCGGAAATCTCAGATTGTTAGGGTAAAGAAGAAAAGGAGGTAGAAGAAGAAACAGAAACAAAACACGGAATCTCACATTCGCAGCGGATCAAAATATAATATACAAATAGCAGCATTTACACAAGAAAGCTGTAAATGTCGAATTACATACAATATATCAGAGTACAACAAAACTGGACAGTTGTAACAACTTGTCCCAGACTACTATCAATACAATCTCAAATACACAGCGGAATATACTCCATACGTCTCTGCCATCCAGCTCGTCTCCTGAACTCCAGAATGTCCTAACCAGGAAATTTATAATACTCGGTCTGACCCGAGCATTACAATAAAGTAACACCCGAGTCAGGCTGGAAACCAGCATGAGTAAACCCTTTTAACTTGAAAAACTAAGGTTGTAAAACTTCTTTGAAAACTAGGGTAACTCATTCATCACTACGAGTTCTATCTCACTATAGCCAAACATTTATTTCACAAATCCATTGATATTTTAAAACAATATCTACCGTTACTTAGTTTCAATGGTCTAGTTTACTTAATTTATTCCATTCCAGCCTATTTGATTTACAAATCAAATCTATAAAGAATTATAGATTTCAAATCGAAGTGGTTTCGGGTATTTACTGATATCCGACCACGGTCTCTTCGAATCCAATGTTATTTATTAAACCAAAAGTTTAAGTTTAAACAATACAATTTATACACAACAATTCATCTCAAATCACAAAGCAGCACATATCACATATCGGAGATATCACATAATTCAAGGCATTCAATCATCCATAAACAAGATTAATCAACCACACCATCTTAATTAATTTAATTAACCACCAATGAATTAAATTAATTACTTTAATTACTTTTAAATCCTGCATACTTAACCTTAATTAATTACAAACCAATTAATTAATCATCCTTTAATTACCCATCTTAATTAATCATCCTTGATTAATTATTCTTTAATTACATTAAGTAATTAGGCTTTAATTAATTACATAAATGAATTATCCTTTAACCATTCACATTAATTAACCCTTAATTACTCTCATTAAATAATTATACTATAATTAATTAATTTAAATTAATCACATTCAATAATTAATCTTAAATTAATCACATTCATTAATCATCCTTAATTAATCACATTCAGTAATTAACAATTCTTTAATTACTTACATAAATTAATTAACTCTTTAATTAATTTCATTAATAAACTCTTTAATAATTTCACCAAGTAATTAATCCTTAATTACTTCCACTAAGTAATTATCCTTTTAAGATAAATGTTATATATATATTAAAACATTATAAACTTATTTAACAAATTATATAACTTCCTAATCAAATGTTAAAGAAAACATTTATTATATATAAAAGAAATTTATATAAGAAAAGTTTTAAAACTTCGTTTAGTTTAAATTTAAAAACTGTTAAAACTTAACACTTACGCGAACCACTCGAAGACAACCCCGAGACAACCCTTCCTTTCCCCGAGACCAACCTCGAGAAAAATTCCTTCGTCCCCCAAAACAAAACACTGGTGCACAGAATCACCCTGTGCACATGCACCGATCGACGGCGACACTCCGACCACCGCCAATACCTCCCACACATCGACGATCACCTACACCTTCGATCCTGACCACCTAGATATCATCACGAACCCTAGAACGAAAACAAACTATTCAGGTCAAACCTGGACCCAACCATCGCCTGAAACTCCCTCGAATCCATGACGCCGACCACCAGAACTCCTGGAACTCCGGCCACACACTTGCTGGTCTTCCACGCTACCATTCCCCCAAGTCCCGTGAGACTCGATCCACCAGAGACGCCGCAGTGACCCCATTTCCAGCCTCGACCCAACTTAGGGCTTAAACCCTTCTCCGACTTATCGCCGCCGCCACAGTGGGCTATTCATCCATCTGACATTTTTCCGAGACCATCAGACTTCCTCCTACCTCCAACAAAGCTCCCGACCTCCCCGAGTTCACCTATCACCAGAAATTGCTCAAAGTTCAATTTCTGGTCATCGTCGAAATGCTCACTTGATACAACACTAAAAATGTAACGACTCGGGTTTTGCCCGCTCGAAAATCAACATCCGTACTTCACATTGTACTAGAATGCCGCAGATTCGACCGTACAAATCCGATTCGCCGGAGCTATAACAACATTAAGTAAATAACAACATAGCGGAATAAATGAATAATACATTGATATATATAATATCTGATACAACAGAGTGATACAATGAATATCAATATACATCAGAGATATGATACAAGAAATAACACCGGAAAAGAAAAGATAACAACAGCAGCGGAACAATATCAATAGAAGTGATAACTCCAAAATGATCTTCAGACGAGAATGAATCCACAACTCCAAGATAAGCAACTCCGATGAATGAACTAGCTCCAGATAATCTACTAAACCTGAATATCTGAAAAGAAACCCAACTCTAGACTGCTCGTGTGGAAAATTATGAGCACCCAGAGTTTAGGAAAGGAACAATAAACTCCGGATCAGTCATGGGACTGGTGTGAACAACAAAAACAGTTTATCTTTAAACAAACACAAAAGGTTTTAAACATTGAAATCCGCAATGCTTTTGGAAAATGAAACTACCATAAGACCTCCCGCCACACACACAATGCAAACGCAGAATTGGAGGAGATTGCTTCTTATGATAGTCAAATATGCTTACTACGCAAAATCAAATCATTTGATATTATTATTAGTGCATAGTGGAAAACAATTTGAAAGTATAATATTAATCTTAGCCAGCATAGGTACCATTATACTATGCCTACTATAGCTACCATATTAGATGGTAGGTTCTACAACTAAAACCGTACAAAGTTCGTATTGGAAGAATGGATTTCCAACAAATGGTCAGGCTAAGGAACTTCCTTCCGCCGCATGGGAACGCCTCTGGCGGGACGTCCCGAGAGACAAACTGCTCTCTGCAAAACAAGGCCGGGTTACCCCTGTAACAGGTAACTCACGAATATGCCACCCCCCGGTCCTTTGGGACCTTTATCCGAGGCGCCTCTAAACCAACATCACACATAATAAAGTGTATCCACATGAGTAAGTATCTGGGCTCCATACCATGATACCACCCCTTTCCAGAAGGAAATGACATACCCTAAAGGGCGCGACCCTCATAACCTTGCCGCAACATTCCTGTTTCGACCATTTCCGGGTAGTGAGGTCCTGACGAAGTCTCGTCCACAAAGCTACGCTTTGTCACAAAGCCATGCTTCGGGTCAAACAAATGATCAACCTATGATCACAAAGATATAAGATCAAACAAATGATCATATCGCAAATGATCAAACACTGATCATTTCACAGCAGCACTCAGCATGCCACATTACCAAATTGGGATATATCGCTGATAACCTTCAACTACATAACCTCTGAGCTCGTACGTCTCAGAGAAGGGTGTTAAGCTAAGAGAATAAATTCTCCGCCACTAACAGAAATGTATTTGAAAGAAATCAGCTTTATATCTCAAAGTGTAATGTCAGACATACAATCCATACAAGTCTGTTCCGGGATCGAACAGAACCGAAGGCACTTCTCACGAAGCCCTTGCAATTCCGGATAATTTCCAATCACGTCCGGACTTCCCGTCACTAAGGATGATAAAACCTCTATATCGGGGATCAGCCGATGCAGAGTAACTCGACGGTAATCCTTCCGTTTTCAAAAATATCCGGTCTTCAACACCGGTCTTCAAATGCTATCCATATACGACGTATCACATATTCGGAATGGGTTATACGACCCAAAGGTCCTCTCCCGGCTAAACCGAATAGTGAGCGTAATATTCGAAAATCATATGGATATGGGATTTCAATTAAGTCACAACTTAAACCCAAACTTCCTTTTTAAATGGTTAAACAAATTACCATTTTCAAATCTTTAAACAAAAAGATTCAACCTTTACGGTTTAAACAGTTTCCACATTTAAATCTTTTAAATAAAAGATTCATTCACAGATTTTCCAAATTAATTTCCATTTCAATTTGATTAACTCGTTAAATCTTTAAAACAAAGATTTAACCTATAGCTTTCAAAACAATCCCATTTCAAATGATTTAAACCAATCATTATTTTAAATCTGTTAAAGATAACAGATTCAAATCATAGCTTTTCAAAACAATTCATTCATAACTTGGAAAACCATTTTCGTTTCAATCTTGAAATTCCTTTAACTGAATTTGAATTTCATTGCTTATCTGAAAGCTTTTATTCTTTTAAAACAAACAGTTTCATTTCAGAAAATCTGATTTATTCATACGAGTTGAAATCCTTGGGTTAAGTTCAAATTCTCAAACCAATATCTTTAAAATGGTTTAAATTCATATAACTTGTACAGCATCTTAAATCCCTAGTTTTGAATCATAGAATTTAATTTCGAATCTTGAATTTAAGTTTAAATCAAATTATTTAAACTTCAAAACTCGATTAAGTTATTCAAAATAACTTTTATCTTTGAAATTCTGTTTCAATTGCTTTTCACTTTAAACCCGAATTTCAAATTTCAAAATCAATTGAAATTAAAATTTCAATTTCAAAAACATTGAATTTAAATTATCTGTGACTTAACCGATTTCCACGTGAAATCCATATTTGTGTGTGTATAAGTGTGGTCCAGGGGTTTCACACAATAGTGCAACATCAATCATCACAGATATATCGATAAGCGGTATAATCGATAACGCTTATCTTCATTTACAATTTCATAGATAAAATAAATTTATCAGTCACAAAGATTCACTATTACAATTCGATGTGGGTTTCGGATAACCAACTGGAATCCGACTCCCTGTCGCATCGAAATTCCAAATGTCGTTTACGGGTCAAGGTTTCATATTCACATAGTAATATATCACAGAAATAGAAATCACAGATCACGACATAAATCAAGATGTATCACAAATCATCATATATCAGGGATATCAAACAATCAAGTCATTCAATAGAATTCAAACATTCATAGGTAAGGTCAGTTAATTGTCTGATTAATTTAAATCAGATAAGTCATCAATCGTGGTTAATTACATAAATTAATTTTTCAAACCATTTGATTTATTATCCTTTAATCATTTATTAATTAAATTAATTAACCTTAAATAATCTAATAATTAACCCTTAATTATTTATCTTTAATTGATTGATTAACCCTTAATTAATTACCACTTAATTAATAAAATTTCAATAGGTGATCATCCCTAACCACTTTCATTAATTTATTGATCTTTGATTACTTATCTTTAAATTAATTGTTTTAATTTATTAACCATATTAATTAATTATCCTTTCACTAATCATTTGATAAATAAATCAACTTTAATCATTAAATAAATTATCCTTAATCAATTATTTCTTAATCACTTGATTTATCAATTTTAATCATTAATTAATATTTAATTAATAATTCTTCATTAATGATTTTTACCCTTTAATTACTTATTTAATTTGTCCAATTTATCAATTAATTAAATAAATAAATTATCCATCTCGATTAACATAATTTAATGAATTTCAAATCGTTAAATCTTCCTCGGCTTTAAGATAAACCTCATTCTTATTAACGATTAAATTATCATTATCAAAAAGGGTTTTAAAACATGGTTAAGCATTAACTAAAGTAATTAGAATTTGTGTTAAAGTTTTAACCTTAATTGTTAAATACTTATCTGAATTTACAGTGTTTAAACTAATTTAAACAAGTGATTATCTTTATTTTGTTTTACAACATTATGTGGCAGTTTGTCTTAAACCCGAGAATCTCCTGGTTCCACTCGAGTAATGCTTCGGGTTCCTCATCAATATTTCCCGAGGCACTCACCTATACGCTCGTCTTCTCCTTCTTCTTCTTTATTACCAAAACTTAGATAAATTTGCAGCTTTAAAACTGTAGCTATTACCCACCAAACACTCGAGTATAAACTCGAGTTAAACCCCAAAATTCCCGAGTCCATCTTCGAGTCGATCCCCCAAACATTCGAGCAACACACGATCCAATCTCGTCTTCCCAAATCAACAACCCAGGTACCAGAAATGCACGTGCACGTGCACACTGACGCGGCGGCGCTCCGGCCACCATCGCGATCCTCAGCAAGTCGACATCGACGTCCCCACACCATCTAGCTACCCAGCCACTTCGAACGAATCATCAAAACAAATCGAGCATTACGACATCACTGGTACCCAAAGTTCGGTCGGCTACATCGCCTCGTCTCGCCGCCCTAGATCACCAGAAGCCACGCGAAACTAACCAAAGCTTCGTCACACACTTACGCCTCTAATCCCCCTGGTCCGGTCGTGCTCGATGCTACCTAGATGATACAAAAGCCTCGCCTACGACGTCGACCAAGATGGGTCATTAAACCCTACATTCGATCCGATTCCAAAATCCATGCATTCGAAAATATTTTTTTCATTTTTCCCGTATTACTACATTTCCAAACTTGCCTCTCATCAAATCCCAGAATTTAAATTTGTTTGGATCATCTGATATTGGTAAAAACGCCTCTATGTTTCATGTTCGAACTGCACCTTGAATACTTGCTTTAAAACCATCATTTAAATCTTAAAAATCCTATCTTTCAAAGTCGATTCAAATTATAAAATTGAATCTCAGATTCGAATTACTCGAATTTTATCTAAATTTAGCATATCCTCTGTAAAACAGGTTTTACTAATTACATATGTTTTTTTCTTTTCTTGAAATTATTTTTAAATCATAGTTAACTCTTAAACAAGCATTTTTGCTTTAATAACCAAGGTCTAACAAAAATTAATTGATTTGATATATATATTTCTCTTCAACTTAATACTGGGAAACTGGAAACAGGGAAGTTCCTCACATAACAACATGCACACACTTCTGCTATTTACAAAATGAAGATATATTCTGGTATATACATGAAAAATCAATTCCAAACTCAGGCTTAACCATCATCAGTTGAATATACTTAAATCTCTTTAAGTTGTTTACTCACTAGCATCAAGGAAAATCAAAACAGATTAGGCTTTTTTAAAATATAGGAGTTGCTCACCTGGCAAAAGTTTTGAAACAGAGGAGACTCAGGCTTGAAATGTTTTGTTTTAGTTGCTTTTAATTTGCTTGCTGAGTCCTTCTTTAAATCTAAAGCTTGTTGAAGCTTGGTCTTGAATGAACTACAGATTGTACTACAGGCTTGTAAACTTGTGAATGTAAATTGTTTCTAGGTTGATTTGTTTTGAGGTTGAAGCTCTCACTCATCTCGGGTTGAAGTTATTTTGGTTTTCTTTTTTTCTTTTTCTTTTTTGTTTTGCTTTGCTCCTGATACTTGTTTCAGGTTACTTGTTTGGTTTGAATCAAATGGAAATGGGATGAAGTTGAGTATAACATATAGAGAAGAGAGTGACAGGGTATATATTTTGTACAAAGATGAGCAGGGATATTTTATTGGAATGATGGCTTGCATTTATTATCAGTTGTACAAATATATAAAGATAATTTGCTTGATCTTCATTTCGGCTGATGGATATAAGGTAGTGTACTAGAGGCATTTGCATTAATTATCATGTACAACATACCTTATTTTATTTGTAAGTTTGCTTTGTTTACTTGTTTCATATTGCTTGAATGTGTCATATGTTTCTTTTATTATTTCTTGTTTGTTTATTACTTTATAATGTAAATAAATCTCTATTTTTCCTTGTTGTTTCTTTTGCTTTATATGGTTACATACTTGAATATAATTTATCCTTTGTATGTTATCTCTTGTCTGGTTACATAACTTTATTTGCATACATAAAGTTGTTTTGTTTGTTAAACATTTTTGTTTTACTTATTTTATTATTTGCTTTGCAAGTTATTTCATACTTATGTATATTATTGTCTTATGTTGAATTTATAAATTCAATTATTATTATTAACCATTTACTTGAAATTTGAATCTAATCACATATATACAATATTTTAGATTTTAATTGATTTAACATAGAATTCATCTGGAGGGGAAACTCGCATCTCTTCAATCCATTTATCGTTTTATTTCACAAATATTAATTTAAAAATTTATAAATTATCATTTTAAATAAAAAAAAATTCGGGGTCGTTACAAAAAATCATGATTTTCTTTTTAAAAATCATATTTTCCAAAGTCAATTCGAGTTATATACTTGAATCAGCAAATCAAAATGTTTGATTTTAACATGTTTTAAAATTCTTACTGTAATATCTTGATTTCGAGAGATATTCAAACTTGTTTAACTTGAATACATTTTAAAATATTAATTTATGTTCAAACAAACATGTTTTGTTTGAAAACCAGAACTTATCAGAGATTAGATGAGGAGAATTTGGATTTTTTTTACTTTGTTCTAACCTGTTAACTTAAAACAGAGATATATATACATATATATCCAAACATGCACACAAATAACCCATACATATATGCAATCACATTTACTCAACCATGCAAAGCATAATTCATATCATAACATTCAATGATTATCACATGCAACAAATTCTTAACAGATTTAAGTTTCAAATTGTTAGTTTACTCACCATTTTTGTTTGAACAGAGAAGCTTTGTTTTTGAGAATCTAGAAACTGATTTTGATGGTTGATCTGAATCTTTGCTGAGTTGATCTTGCTCTTGAATTAGGTATGTTTGCTCAGGTTACAAGTTGAAACAGGTTTTGATTTTTATTGTTAGTTTGATTTCTTTTTAGTATTTTGTTTAGAAGATGAGTGAAGGAAAATTGAGAAAATACTCTCAGCCTGGTTTTTAAACTTTAATTTGTATTTACAACTTAAAGAAACTAAGGTCACTTGTTTATTTGCATGGCATATAAAAGTTACAAGTGTCAATACATGAATTACTTAGCTTACAAATGTTTAAATGCAAGAATTTAATGTTTACAAATGCTTAAACCTTTATTAAATATTTTTCTTAATTCTTATTTCAAACTTAAGCTAAAATACCTTTTAAATTAATAAATATTTTTCTTAGTGTTTTGAAATATAAAATTAACTTTAACTAGCTTTTGAACCCAATGCTTCCAAAACACAATATATATACATACTTATATACTTGTATATGTATACACTTTAAAATTTTAAACATTATAAAGCATGCATATATCTATATATATGTATGTTAATTCCCTATAAGATTTATCATTTCCAAAAATCTATAATTCAACATTTATTATAAATTCAAATTCATTTATATACATATCCAGATATTCTTTAGATTTTATTTTTAACCAAATAAAATCAATATCTCAATAGTTACAATCAGTTAATTATCTAATTAACAGATGTCCAAAAATCCGGGTTATCACAGGCATCTTCCAAAAAAAATTTCTTTTAGAGTTTTTGGGTTGAAAATCGCTAGTTGTCTCCTTTAGGAAAAGTGTTTGATATGGTATAAGGCATGTTCCTGTTTTATCGCTAAGTTGGTTTTAGGGATGGGACTAGACCGCTAAATAAATATATATATTGAGGAACATCATAAATAAGGAAATTTCATAAGGACACTAAACTAACGACAAACCGAAGATAAGATTGGAAGTTAGTAAGGAAATTAAAGTAGAATGCTTCAAACTCAAAACTTATGGAGTATCGCCATTCACCTTAAATGTGATAAGTTGTATAAAGGATATGAATAGAATTTTCTAATGGGTCAAGGATGCAGAGAGAGTCGATGAATTTGTTTTCAGATGTTTGACATGCCAAAGGATAAAGGCTAAACAAGGCAAGCCCAGAGGGTTGTTATTACCATTGGAGATTCTAACTTGGAATTAAGAGCACATATCGATGGACTTGATAGACGAGTAGCCTAGAGGCAATGATGTTATTTAGGTAATAGTAGATTAGCTCATTTACTTCTGTTGGAAGTAATAGGACAGCAGCATCTCTAGTGCGGGTTATGTCAAGGAAGTGGTGCAACTACGTGGAGTTGTAGTTAGCATTGTTAGTGATAGAGACCTTTGTTCACTAAGGAATTTTGGAGGAGTTTGCAATCTTCTTTGGAAATGACTTTGAACTTAGAAGATTTTCTAAGAGCTTGCTTTATGGATTTTAGAGGCCCTTGGAAAGGGTAGAAATGTTTAGGCGACGAATGAAGACCAAACAGGACCGTTAGGGGTCCTTTGATGACTAGCGAAGGAAGGGATTGGAGTTTTTAATTAGGGACATGGTATTCATTAAGGTTTCCCCTCTTAGAAGGTTATGAGGTTTAGTACATCTGGGAAGTTGGGGTCAAGGTTCATTGGGCCTTTTCTGATTTTAGAGAGAGTGGGGGAAAAACTTGTTTATCAAGTGAAGCCTCCGAACTAGTTAGCAGGAGTCCCTGACGTCTTTCATGTTCCACACTTGAGGAATTGTCTGCACAACATTGCCTCTGTAAATAGAACCTGATTAGTTAATTGATGTTGAAACGGAGCTTATCGCTCCCTTCCCCATCCTTGCTACTAAACACGTTATGCAGCATGGTATTAATAGGCTTCATAATGAAGAAAATTGGGTTGGTTCGGGTAGATGGGGAGATAACCTAGTGGAAAGCACATGGGAAACCGAAGAAAAGATGAATGTTTCTCATCCCGAGCTTTTCTCTAGTAAATTTTTCTCTCCAAAAATATAGCTTTTTAGTTGCATCGTGGTTACTCGATTGGATGGTAGGAGATGGTTGTTACACTTTTTACTGTTATTTTTGCACTCATATAAAATTTATGTATATTTAGGATGCTTGCATACATGCCTATATGTCATGACCTTGCATTCACGCTAGGATTGAGCTTACCTATATTATGTTTGCATACATAATCATATTGCATTTTTGGTTGAGTAGATGGTTATGTAGATTATTGAAAATAAATTTGTTGTAGACCAAGATTGTTGAGTGCGCGTTACACTATCTTCCTTTGGTGATTTCGGGGGCAAAATCTTTTTTAGGGGGGAGAATGTAACACCATAAAATTTAATAAGAAATTAAGTAATTAAAATAAGAATAAACATGGAAATTTTATCAGGATTTGGTCACAAAAGTTGTACCGTTGCATCTGTGGCGATTTCTAATCAATTGTCATATATAATATGTTGAAATCGGAGTTCAAACAAAGAAGTTATGGGCGTTTGATGTTTTCGAATTTAAAATTTAAATATTTGAACTTGAATAAAAATGTGAAGTTTGAATATTAAATTTGAATTTAAATAATAGTTAACGTTAAGGGAGACTTAACATTCAAGTAAACATTAATTATTAATTGGTTAACGTATAAATTAAATATGGTATTTAATAAATAAATAACATAAATCAAACGAAGGAAAGAACGTTCACAGGAAAGGGACCGGTAGACCCCTGAGCTATGACTGGTCGACCGCTAGTGATTGACTGGTGGGTCAAGGCGACTGGTGACACTGAAGACAACTAGGGTTTGTGTTGTTTTGAAGTTCCAGATTTATTTATTTCAAATCCAATGGTTCTCATTCCTTCTCGCCTCTATAAATAGACTCTAGACCCCATCTTTTCCTTTATAAAATTTTGTAAGCAACGACGAAGCTCTATCAAAATCCTCCCCTTTAGGTTTTAAGAAAAAGTAAACTTTTTGGTAAGTAATTCTAATTTTTAATCTCTAATTTAAATTAGTCCTTCTTCTCTCTATCTTTTGATTTCTGAAATTTAACCTATATATACAATCTATTTTTTTAGATATTTAAAAATGGGAAGATCTAACAAAGAATTAGAAATGGTATAAATAAGATCTCATCTTCTTCTTCTTCTTTGGATTTTAGAATCAATTAGGATTTTCAAATAAGAGGTTTAGATGATTAATTCTTTTGATTTCTAATTCTGTTCCTCTTTAGTTCTGCTTCTAAATCTAATTTCTATATACAATTCACTTTTTTTGTATATTCCAAAAGGGGGAGATCTGAAAGAGAATTAGGCATGGTGGAATCAAATCTAGTTAAGAAGCAAACAATTCCCTATGAGTGGAAATATCAAGTCTTTCATATTTTTGTTATTGAATAGTATTAATTTGGATTTGATGTATGCCTTGGGAAATTTTGGTAAACGAATAGCATCGAATACCCTTAGAATTTACCTAAGTAAATATCAATCTTTGTATATGTTGGAATTATAATTGTTTTTGGTATTAATATATTAGAATCCAATTATTTGTTTAGAATTAGATAACCTATAGTCCGTTCAACCTATTTCCCCTATTTTAAATTGGAGTGTTAAAGAGTTCAAAAAGAAAATAAATTAGAAATAGTATGTAAAGTATGAAATGAATTGTTTGTACTTTGCACTGCCTACTTCTATCACGTAAATAAATAAGAAGCTCTTTTCTCACTCCAAAATGATGTATATAAAGGTTGAATTGAACATAGGTGATCTAATTTGTGAAGATATGTTCTTTAAAACAAAGAAGGATTCTAATTTACCAAAATGGAACAAGTTGTAGGTATTCCATGTTTTTACGAAACTATTATATGTCGCTATGGTAGTAGCAGTTCTTGTTGGAATTATAGATTTGTATGATATTGATATTTCAAAATACCTTATAAACGAATTATTATCGAATTATTGTAATGTAATGATTAGACTTTAAATTCCACACATAAAAATATACGTATATAATATTAACGTATTGACTATAAAACCAATAGCGTATTGATTATAGCATATTGACCGTGATAATTAGTATTATTAGAATAGTTAGGTAATATTAATTTGTAGGAAGGAAGTTAGTGTAAATTAGGGAGCTAATCCTTAATTAGAGGCATAATAAGGGGATACCTTGAAAGTCTATACGGATCGAGTAATATGATTATATCTACTAAATAAAACTTATATCAAACTAGCAGTATAAAAATTGCAATAAATAAAGTGCACCAGAGATTTTTATACTGGTTCGAACCCCCGTTCTACGTCCAGTCCCAGATTCCTTCTGAATTTAACTAAAAAAGATACCCACTTAACCTGGAGGAATAGATATTATAGACCACCTGAGTTGTCAAAATAAACTTCTATATCACAAATCACTTAAGCTGCTGAATAGGATTTTGTGCCTGAAGATCTCCAATAGGACTTCGACTATAAAGAGTAGTAAAGTGTTTTGACTTCTTGTGCACTATATAACACGGATGAGTCAATATAGTACAACCTTCCTATAATCTTCTTCCGGATGGTATATTGAGTGTACATGAAGAAATAGAAAGGTTTTGATCACAAGAATTGTATCCTTGAATGAATAAGTGATCGATTTGAAAGTATTTTAAAGCACTTGAGAATTCAAAAGCAATATATAGAGAATCAGAGAATGTCAATGATTTGAATTCAAGAATTTGTTTGCTTTATATAGAGGATGTATGGTTGCAACTCCTAGTGAAGGGGAACGATCAATAGAAATGGTTGCAACCATTAACGAAGAGGAACAACTCTACATGAAGAAGAGAACCGCTTCTAAAAATTTGAAAAATATAGCTGTTATAGCCATTCAGTCGACTGAATAAAATCAACTAGCCGACTGAATTGACTAGAGAGATACGTTTTCAAAGCAGAAAGGAATCGGTACAAAAATAGGCAGTTTCAGTCGATTGAAATCTTCAATTCAATCGACTGAACATATGGTTAGTTGACTGAATTGAATAATTCAGTTGATTGACTAATATTGGTGAACATAGTTCAAAGAACACAAATTCAGTGACTGAATATACCAAGTCAGTCGACCGAACTTTGTTTAAAATAAAATATTATCTTAGCTCAGTTGGTTAGAGCACTTGCTTTCTAAACTAGTGACTCGAGTTCGAGTCTTGATTCATGCATTTTTGAAAACTTGATTTTCATTTAAAATATGAGGTGTATGTTTGTGTATACCCCTTTGAATAGATTTTAACATATGTATACTCTAGAAATGATACTCCATGACTAATAATACTTCGTTCGTAACCTTCATCTTATCTCCGTCATGTATATCTCTTCCTGTATCTCTATGTATATACTTGTATCCCTTTTTGTACGGTGTATCTTCATGTTGAACTTATTTGTTTGTCTCCTTTTGATATTTATGTACCTACAAGTTAGCTTAGAGGTTCTTTGGCATAATTATATAGTTGTTGTCATTAAAATCCAACTGGAGAGGTTCTAACATTCTTCCCCTTTTTGTTGATGACAACTATATAATTTTTGAAAAATATTCATTTTATATAAGATGATATTATAACATGATTAAAGCTCCCCCTAAGTATAATATCTCCCCCTATCAATATGCATATGAATTTCCCCTTTGTCATTTTCAAAAAGAATGAGGGAATATAATAAATTTTATAAAATATCTTCTAAAGAGCAAAATTTTCTATTCTTTCTTAACTATAATATTTCTAAGTATAAATGAAAATTATTTAAGTAAATATATTTTTAATAGAAAATATTATTAAGAAATATATCAATATATGTTCTCTTTATATCTATATAAAAATGTGGACCTTTCAAAATGATTCAAGTTAAACTATGTCCAAAACATGAGTATTATTTTTTCAGAAATAGCTTAGTATTCCTAAAAAAATAAAAGGTTAACCCAATATTAATTATGGAGAAAATAAGTTAGATTTTACTGAATTTGCTAAAGTCCTTATTTCATTGTAAGCACATAATTCCATCAAATGTATGGAATATCCTTAAAATTCAAAATCTATCATTTTTTTCGTTTTTTTAAGTACTTGCAATAAATAATAATGGTTTTTTATACCCACTTACTACGTTAGGGTCTAGGGGTTAATCATAGGGTGAAGTGTGATTGTACCCTCTAAAAGAAATAAAAGTAATGAAACAATTTTATCAAATAGTAATTACTTTACAGTAATTTTGATAGCATTAAAACAGTATTATTTTGGTCAAAGTGATGCAGAAAATCCTATTTTTTATAGCATTTCGTAGTAAATCGCTATGCTTTAGTGCTATAAGTAGGGCTGCCAATCATTAATAAATAACTACTACTTATAAACTAGAGTATCAATAAAAAAATTAACATTTAAAGCATGCGATACCCAAGGTCCTTATAATATCCTAGGTTTTAGGAAACCATATCCATTTGGGTGTGGTTGAACTTTTATAAATATAGTTTTCATTGTAATCAAATTCTTATAATAGTTGCTAATATAAAGTTATTTATCATGATCAATTGTATTAGTAGGAATCCATATTTTAATACTATTAGTCATTAGCTTAGTACTTAAATATTTTCTATTATTTCTAAACAAAGTACTATTATGACTTTAAGTGGTTTTAGGACTATTTTGGTTACTAGTACTAGCACTAGCACCAAAATCAGTATATATGAATGCATATCTAGTACTATTTTTTACTTTTAGCTTATTTATAACCTAAACTGTTTTTATCATTATGAGTTTTCAAATTTGTAACTGAGGAAGATAAGATATATTTACCTATGTTAAAATTTATGATTTTTTCATTTATTCTTTTAAAATTTGCTTTAGAACCACAAACTTCATTTTGCAAAATATTACTATTATCTTTCAAAATCTCACATTCTTTAGATAATTCTAAATTCTTTTTAATTAATGTCTCATTCTCTTTTTCAAGAGACAAAATTAAAGAGCTAGAATTATTAAAAGAATTTTCCAAATATATATTTTTATTCGCAAAGCTTCGATTTCCTCCAAAAGGTCATTGTTTTAACTTCTAACTGCTCATTTTCATTTTATAGGAAATCCTTTTGTAAAACAAGTTCTTCTACCGTATTTTTGAAAAAAATAGTTTTTTTACCAAAAATTTATTTTCCTCTTTTAAATTGGAAATTTCTTGCTCACAATCTTTTAACTTGGCTAATGCAATTCTATTAACTTTATTCAAAGTTTTACAATCTTTTATTAATTCATCATGTGCTAACAAAAGATCTTTATACAAAGAGTCTAAGCATACGGATTGTGATCTGAGTTTAGCCATGAAGCATTTGCTTGTTTGCTCCTTTGATTCTTCTTTATTGTTCTTCCTCTTTCTATTGCCTTGACTAGGTCTCTTTATGGCCATTTATTCTAGGATGTTTTTATGATCTCTAGAATCTCAGGCTCTAATACCAAATGAAAGTCTATGCAAATCAAGTAATATGATTATATCTACTAAATAAAACTTATATCAAACTAGCGGTATAAAAATTGCAATAAATAAAATGCATCAGAGATTTTTATACTGGTTCGAACTCCCGTTCTACGTCCAATCCCAGATTCTTCTAGATTTAACTAACAAACGTACTCACTTAACCCGAAGGAATAGGTATTACAGACCACCTGAGCTGTCGAACGTGACTTTTATATTACAAACCGCCTAAGCTGCTGAATAGGACTTCGTGCCTGAAGATATCCAATAGGACTTCGACTACAAAGAGTAGTAAAGTGTTTTGACTTCTTGTGCTCTAAATAACATGGATGAGTCGATATAGTACAACTTCCTATAATCTTCTTCTGAGTGCTATATTGAGTGAACATGAAGAAATGGAATAGTTTTAATCACAAGAATTGTATTCTTGAATGAATAAGTGATCAATTTGAATGAATTAAAAGTATGTGAAAGTACTTGAGAATTCAAAAGCAATATATAAAGGATCAGAGAATGTCACTGATTTAAATTCAAGAATTTGTTTGCTTTATATAGAGGATGTATGGTTGCAACTCCTAGTGAAGAGGAACGATAAATAGAAATGGTTGCAACCATTAATGAAGAGGAATAACTCTTCATGAAGAAGAGCACCTCTTCAGAAAATATGAAAAATATAGTTATTATGACCATTCAATCGACTGAATAAAATCAACCAGCCGATGAAATTGAACAGAGAGATACGTTTTCAAAATAGAAAGGAATCAATACAAAAATACGCAGTTTCAGTCGACTGAAATCTTCAGTTCACTCGACTGAACATATGGCTAGTTGACTGAATTGAATAATTCGGTTGACTGACTAATGTCATTGAACATAGTTCAAAGAACATAGATTCAGTCACCAAGTCAGTTGATTGAACTATCTTTAAAATCAAAAATTGTCCTAGCTCAGTTAGTTAGAGCATTTGCTTTCTAAACTAGTGACCCAAGTTTGAGTCTTGCTCCATGCATTTTTGAAAACTCGATTTTCATTTAAAATATGAGGTGTATGTGTGTGTATACCACTTTGAAGAGATTTTAACATATGTATACTCTAGACATGACACTCTATGACTAATAGTACTTTGTTTGTCACCTTCGTCCTATCTTCATCATGCATATCTCTTCTTGTATCTCTATGGATATACTTTTATTCTATTTTGTACTATGTATCTTCATATTAAACTTATTTGTTTGCCTCTTTTTGATACTTATGTACCTGCAAGTTAGCTTAGAGGTTCTTTGGCACAATTTTATAGTTATTGTCATTAAAATCCAACAATAGAGGTTCTAACATACCTTATATGGCCTTAATTATTAATCGTGTAGGATGATAGATGTATATAGTCGGTATACCTATAAAGTATGACTAAGTTATAAGGATGCGAGGTTAGTTCAAAGCTATATGGAAATCTGTCCAATTAAATCTGGCTACCAGCGGTGTGGCTTTGAGGACTAACGTGCGACATCGCCTACAATAATTAACCACAACGGACGCAAGGTTAGTCCCAATTATGTAGGATAAACCTGCCCAGTCAATTTGCCTACCAGTACGTACGGATAGTCGGACTAATGTGAGATGTCATGAGTGGGCTATGAGTCATAAGTTGCGATTTTGGATGCGGTACGTGAAATCCTTAGGAAGGGTCGGCTTCGGGTTAGAGGTATTAAGTGGCTATGGTAGGGTTCGCCTCTCTTTTAGGTGAAGTATTAAGTGGCCTAATTGGATTTCTTATGATTTTACTAAGGAAGAACCATGTAGGGACTCGCCTTGGGGTTTGGTCTTAAATGAGGGAGATCTGTCTATTGTATTGGTCTTAAATGATTAGAGTCTACCTAAATCCCATTAAAGAGGTATTAAGTGGTTTGGGTGCTTCCTCTTACATTGAAAACACTAGTTACGTTAGAGTTGTATAGTCAGACTGGAAGAGCCTTCAGGCTTACAGTTGACTTTTGTATAGTCAGACTAGAAGAGCCTCTGGGATTAAAGTTGATTTTTGTATAGTTGGACTGGAAGAGCCTTCGGGCTTATAGTCGATTTTATACACATATTACATAGTTGGACTGGAAGATCCTTCGACTTGCAGTTGACTTTATACATATGTTATGATTTTAATACGTAAGACATATTTCTTATTGAAATAATACTGTCTACATACAATTATGGTAAAGCTTGAGATTTCCATTTCACTGGACATTTGTTGTTCTAACCACTCCTCATTACAACACAGGTTAGAGAGAGTAATGTTGAATTAGGAGACGAAGGGGGAAGTGAAGACTTGTGGCAGTTATCTGTCTATTTATGCTTTTTAATTATTTTTATTATACCCAGTTCAAACAGTTATTTTATTTTGGCATATTGTACTATGAAGGCTTTATGCAGATATGTTGTAATATTCAACATGTTATGTTTTTGAAATGGTTTTGTTTATGAGATGTGTCACATCCCGGAATTTTCGACTTTCGAAAATTCAACATCGATACTCACTTTATCGACTGTCGAGCAATCGAGTGCCGGAAACTCCAATAGTGAGGGTTTAAGAAAAAGAAAAAGTAGAAGAAGAAGAAGATAGAAGAAAAAGAGAAGAAAGAAAGAAGAAGAAGAACAACAGAACACACAGAACAGAAGACAATAACAGAATCTTACACATCGCAGCAGAACAATATATAATAGATAAACACTAGTCTTTTAAAACAAAGAACTTTATCAGTTTATACATACATCAATCATCAGAGTCAATATACAACAATGGACAGTTATCTAACTTGTCCTTATACAGAATACACAGCGGAATAAATACTATCAGATACAAATACTACGTCTCGCCATTTAGCTTGCTTCCAAAGCTCCAGAATATCCAGAATATCCTGATAACATAACTCTAGGCTGCCCGTGTGGAAATTGGTGGGCACCCAGAGTTTAGAAGGGAACAATAAACTCCGAGTCAGTCATGGTGACTGGTGTGAGATCGTAAAACAGTTATTTATCTTTAAAATAAATAGCAGAGAATTTTTAAAGTCAATTCGCAATGCTTTTGGAAAATGAAACTACCATAAGACCTCCCACCACACACACAATGCAAACGCAGAATTGGAGGAGATTTCTTCTTATGATAGTCAAAGATGCTTACTACGCAAAAGAAACAAATTCTTTTTGATATTATTACTAGTGCATAGTGTAGAAATTATTTCGAAAGTAGAATATAAATCTTAGCCAGCATAGACATTTCGAACTATGCCTACTATAGCTACCATCCAAACAGTGGGGCGCCACCATAAGTGAATGATAGGTTCTACAACTAAAACCGTACAAGTCACGTATTGTTTCTTTGGATTTCCAACAAATGGTCAGGCTAAGGAACTTCCTTTTCCACGATGGGTACGTCCCTGGAATAGACGACCCGAGAACCTAACGTTACGGTTAGATCTCTGCCAACACAAGGCCGGGTTACCTCTGCAAAAATAGGTAACTACTGACACGCGTATGCCATCCCCCGATCGTCACCGATCTTCCCGAGGATCCCCGATTCGCAACAAACCACATAGATAATAATAATGCAGTAACCACAGAGGTTAAGTATCTGGGCTCCATACCATGATACCACCTTTATCCAGAAGGAATGACATACACTAAGGGGCGCTACTCCCTAGAACCTTGCTGCATTCGTCCTGTTTCGACCATTTCCGGGGTGTGAGGCTCGATGAAGTCTCGTCCACAAAGCTACGCTTTCTCAAAAAGCCCTGCTTCGGGTCAAACAAAATGATCAACCTATGATCACAAAGATATAAGATCAAACAAATGATCATATCACAAATGATCAAACACTGATCATTTCACAGCAACAATCAGTATGCCACGTTACCAAATTGGGATATATCGCTGATAAATTTCAACTACATAACCTCTGAGCTCGTACGTCTCAGAGAAGGGTGTTAAGCTAAGAGAATAAATTCTCCGCCACCAACAGAAATGTATTTGAAAGAAATCAGCTCAATATCTCAAATTGTAACGTCAGACACACAATCCATATAAGTCTGTTCCGGGATCGAACAGAACCGAAGGCACTTCTCACGAAGCCCTTGCAATTCCGGATAATTTTCAATCACGTCAGGACTTCCCGTCACTAAGGGTGATAAAACCTCTAAATCGAAGATCAGTCGATGTAGAGTAACTCGACGGTAATCCTTCCGTTTTCAAAAATATCCGGTCTTCAACACCGGTCTTCGAATGCAATTCATATCGACGTATCACATATTCGGAATGGGTTATACGACCCCATGGTCCTTTCCCGGCTAACCCGAATAGTGAGCGCTTATTTAAAAATAAGTGTGGCATTCAAATTCATCCAATCACAACAAATACCTATCTAACGGTAATTATTGATAGTCGGTTATTTAACTATCAATAAAGATGCGCAACATCATCAGATTCCAAATAATTTTCCCAAATTATTTCATCTTCAAAAATATCTTTACTAGATATAAAATTCCCACACTTCAAAATTTCTTCAATATTTATTTTTAAAACGAATCCCCATTTCTTTTTATAAATTCCATAGTGAATTTATACTGATCGAATATCTACCGATATTCGATTTTTCAAATCGATTTCAATATTAAATTTGATTTATCTTTAAGAAGATAAATTCTCAAAAACATTTCATTTCGTTTTGGAAAACATTCCCATACTTATTTAAAAATAAGTCAGTAATTCACAAATCCATTTATTTTCAACATTTGAAAATATTCGATATACTTAAAATCAAATTAAGTATACATTCATTCTTTAAAGAAATCTATTTTCTATAACAACATCAATTTGAGTCAAAAACGAATGTTACGTAAAACATCGTTACGACGACTCAAAAATCACTAGTATAGGGATTCGAAATTAATATAGATATGTAAATCCCAATACTAGATAAAACATTTCCTTTCGGAAATCATTTACTATAACAACAGTGTTATAGTCCACCATTTCCTTATTTCTCGAAAACGCCTATTTCAACAAGAACTGTTGAAATCTATGCTTTCGATTCACAATACATTTTAAAACATCTTTAAAATGTTTAACTTCATTTTTAATATCACTTCTTCAAAAACGTATCCATTTTACTTAACAATATATTCACTGTCCAAATCGTGAATATACTTCACTTAACCCTATTTAAATCTTTTCTACACATTTATTTCGAGAATTTTCCACTATCCAAAATCGTGGATAAAATCCCCTTTAACTTTTTAATTTACCAAATCCAATTGATTTCGAATTTATAAAATAACGTTTATAAATTCTATTTCTATTTTCTAACGACTTCAATTTAATAAATCTTCTTTATTAATAATTCGATCAATATCCCATTTAAAGGCAACAATCCAAGTTACAAGTAAATTTCTTATCAGTCTTTATTCTACAACTTCATTCATTTTATAACTTCATTCATTTTATACTTCATACTTTATAATCTATGAACTTCAATCTTTATAAATCTATAAACTTAAATCTTTATAAATCTATAAACTATAAATCTCATGTCTTCACAATTCATAATTCTATAAATTTCTATCACTTATAGAAACTCGTTTTAAAATTCCAATACTATTAATTGATAAATATCAATTCTGTACATCTTTTATATATATCATTCTCAAATAATTCAAAAGAAATCCAACTTAAACTATTTTATTTATCACTTGACTATTTATTTCAAAATCACCTTTCAGGTATATTTCACAATTTAAAATTTTCATAACTTTAAATTCATAACATTTATTTATTTATTTAAGATAAATAAATTCCAAAATTTAATAAATCGTATACTTTCCAAAAATCACTTCAAAATTCCTTTTAAAGTAAAAATCGTTTATTTTTAAACTTTAAAATTGAACCCGATGATGCAACGCATCAATTAGTCCATCACAACATCAAACATCATATATCATCATATGATGACAGAATATATATCAACATCTGTAAATAAATAAATACAGTTGAGGAATCCAGTTGGATCCCTCCAACCTGTTTCCCTGCATCCAAAGACGTCAGCACAATACCAATTCCGCTCCAGTACGGAATTATCGCGGTATATAGGTTTTTATAAATCCGCTTACTAACGGCGCAATAGGGTCTCATCCGCTATACGAGGCGGGAAATCATCAATCCAATATATACATATGCCAATATGTATATACTGCTATATATATATAGATATATCCTATCATATCTAATACAAACAGCAATCAATCAATAACTGAAAATTCCACTTCATTTTTGAGTGAGAAAAATCTCACCTTAGCTTTTATTAGCAATCTGTTTCCATTTCAGTTTCGTTTTCTCGATTTTTAACCTGGTATAAATAATTTTACAAATTCATTAATATTCGAACAATTTCCCGTTTGATCGGTTTAATTAACCGATGGTTTTACTTTTAAACTAGTTTCTTTTAGTAAAATTTGTTAAACTAAAAATTCACTCAAAAACTAAATTTTCTGCTAATATACATACTTATTTCTTTTTAAATTAAAAATAGATATTTTTAACTTAAATTAGCACTTTTAATTTTTAAACAAATCTCTCTTAAATAAATTTATTTAACAAAAATTTAAATTCAAAACAAATCTTCTTTTAAAAATTTAAATTATCCAATTCTGTAACAACCCGCATATTTATCGATTTTATACTTAAATATTTTATTGTTAGTCGGATGTTAGACCGAAAAGCTACTTTTTGCATACGGTCAAATTAGGACTCGAGACCACCCCCATTGAGTTCAAAATGACGTTTGCGATCTTTTTGAGTGTAAACTTCGATATGTTTGGAGATTGTGAAATTTTCGTCACTTTTTGTGTTGAGCTTTTGGTTTGGGCTGCACCTCTTCTACCTCAGCCCAACCCCTTCCTTCTCTTCATCACTTCTTCAACTTTGAAGCTTTAGCAACAATGGTGGAGGGAGTAGGAAATTAAAATTCCAAGCTCAAATTCTTTAGCAAATTCAACATCTAACTCCAAATTCAAAGTGAAGACATTGATTCAAGCTTGTGGTTGATCTTTGCTTTGCCCCCGAGCTTCATCTTCATCAAATTCCGTGAAAAGGTGAGATTTTTGATCTCACATCTTGCCTATATCTATCTTGGACTGTTGGGAATGATCCCCTATTGTATTTGCATCAACACTTGCATTTGGTTTGGATTGGATTGGCGAAAAACTTCAATTTTCAGCGTTTTGGTGATTTTTCTGGCCTTAAGTCGTTCTGGCCTTCGCTGAGTCGTCCACGAGTTAAGCCTAAGTCGTGAGTCGTTCACGAGTTAAGGGCTTAAGTCGCGCGCGTGCATTTCTGTTCGCCTGGCCTGAGTCGTTCGCGAGTTAACTCCTTGAGTCGTTCGCGAGTTAACTCCTTGAGTCGTTCACGAGTTAAAGGCCTGAGTCGTTCTGGGTGTTCTGCCTTCGCTAGGTCTTTCGCGAGTTAAGTGATAAGTCGTAGCTCGTATTTGAGCTTAAGTCGTAGCTCGTATGGCTCTTAAGTCCTAGGTCGTTGGCTTTTAAACTGTTAAGTCGTATGATCTTAAGTCCTAGGTCGTTGGCTTTTAAACTGTTAAGTCGTATGACCTTAAGTCGTAGGTCGTCCCCGACCTAACTCCACTAGGTCGTTCCAGCCTTAGCTCGTAGGTCGAATAGAGGCTTAAGTCGTAAGTCGTTCGCGAGTTAGTACTTGGTCGTTTGACCTGTTTTTCCCTTAGGTCGTTCGACCTGTTCTTCTGCTAAGTCGCGTGGCATTCTCCACCTAGGTCGTATGACCTTATCCCTTAAGTCGTAAGTCGCTTGCCTCCCTTAAGTCGTAAGTCGTTCGCGAGTTAGTACTTGGTCGTTTGACCTGTTTTTCCCCTAGGTCGTTCGCGAGTTAGTACTTAGTCATTTTACCTGTTCTTCAGCTAGGTTGCACGGCAGTCTTCCCTTAGGTCGTATGACCTACTTTTCCTTAGGACGCTTGACCAGCCTGCCTTCTCTAAGTCATACCATGACGGGGCGCTGCCCCGCACCCCGCCGTGGGCGCTGCCCCCTGGACCCCCGCGACCTGACCGGGCAGGTCGAACCCCGTATTACTCTGCGTAGGCAATCTTATCTGACAAAGCATTTATCAGAATTTCTACTTTGATGGTTTTGGGATTGACTTCTTTGGACTTTACTCACGTCTTCGAACGTGAATTGCTTTGTTCTACAATCGTTTTATGACTTGTCACTTTAAAGATATATGAAGGTTTCAATACTAATAGTAAATATCAAAACTCTTTCATCAAAGCGATTTCAACACTATTTTAAATATCAAAAGTTCGTTTTCTCAAACCGATTTTCAATCTACTAGTATATACAAGCCTTTACTTCACTCGAACGAGAAATCGACTTAAACGACTTAGTAAAACGGGTGGTATGAAACGCTTGCGTTCACTTCGTCGGT
Organism: Allium fistulosum; assembly: GCA_030737815.1. Lineage (NCBI taxonomy): Eukaryota > Viridiplantae > Streptophyta > Magnoliopsida > Asparagales > Amaryllidaceae > Allium > Allium fistulosum. The sequence goes on along the minus strand of CM060904.1, from coordinate 1,088,128,932 downwards.
TAGCTCTTGGACTTGTTCGATTGAACCCTTTTCGTGACAATTTCCTAGTGAAGATTTACAGCTTGTTCGTAAATATTTAAGTTAAGCAAGTGGTTATGGGACATGAAGCTAAACTCATATATTTACTAGCTTGGTGTGATTGACACTTCTCGCTGATCATGATGATCATTTTATGATTTAGACTAGCAATTGTGCGATGTCTCTTTGTCCATATGAAGGACTGTACTTCATTTTATTGAGCTTCGTCTCATTTCTTTGTGGGCTGGCAACCCAAGTACTTTTAATGTGTTTCGATTCATCTGATGTACCGTTTGTACTACATCGATGTCTCTGTCTTTCTGATTCATTGGACGTACCGTTTGCACTGCGTCAATGTTCGATTCATCTGATGTACCGTTTGTACTACATCGATGTCTCTGTCTTTCTGATTCATTGGACGTACCGTTTGCACTGCGTCAATGTTTGATTCATCTGATGTACCGTTTGTACTACATCGATGTCGTAGCTTTCTGATTCATTGGACGTACCGTTTGCACTGCGTCAATGTTCGATTCATCTGATGTACCGTTTGTACTACATCGATGTCTCTGTCTTTCCGATTCATTGGACGTACCGTTTGCACTGCGTCAATGTTTGATTCATCTGATGTACCGTTTGTACTACATCGATGTCTTGGCTTTCTGGTTCATTGGACGTACCGTTTGCACTGCGTCAATGTTCGATTCATCTGATGTACCGTTTGTACTACATCGATGTCTCTGTCTTTCCGATTCATTGGACGTACCGTTTGCACTGCGTCAATGTTTGATTCATCTGATGTACCGTTTGTACTACATCGATGTCTTGGCTTTCTGGTTCATTGGACGTACCGTTTGCACTGCGTCAATGTACCGGCATTCATGCTCCTGTTTGGGATTGGCCATCCTTTTCTTGTGATTTCTGGATTTCTAATTATTGATTTCTGGAAATTTATGTTTCACCAGCTTTTACCATTGACATTGATGAGTATGTCATTTTATTGTGGCTTGGTGAATTAAATTAAGAATATGACATTCTTTTCTCTGTTTTGAGATTATTGAGATATTGTATGACTTTTGTGGGATTTCTAATGTATACTTTTCATAGTATGACACCTTTTTGTTATCATACGTTCTATTATCATATCTCATATTCTATCTCATTTTATCTGATAATTATAGCTAGACTGATCCGTTTATTATTTTCTTCTTAAATAATACTCGGGTCAGACTGAGTTTTTACAGGTGCTTCATCATGACTTCTTATCTGGAGCCATCTTCTGACTTTTGGCTAACTACTCTAGTTTAGTAGGTTTTTGTTGTATGAATTTGTGATGAGACTCCTTGATGTATACGTATTCTATTGTCTTGCACTTGTATCTATTCTTTTGTGTTATTGTGGATCTTATTTGACCACTACTCTGATGTACACTTTTAGGTGTAATATTCATATCTTATTCCGCCTTTGTGATATGAATTGTCTGTGACTGATTTGTGTTATGTTTATTTCTATATTTGTTTCCGAAGGTTATATATCGCCACCGTGTGATAGCTTTGTGTTTGTATCGGTATGTTGGATTTCCTCTTTAAAAGATATGCATTATATTCTATCTGACATATCGGTGCTCGCGCAAAGAAGTTACATGGATGGTCGCTCCTCTACAGCCTTATTCTCCGTGCTAATTGACAGCACTACCCCGTAGTGTTCTTGGTTAGCGTGGGTATAGAGGTGGGGCGTCACAAATTCCGTTTAATAAATTTATCTAACTACAAAAAATCTTTTTTTTATCTACGTATATATGAATTTAAACTTTGCGAATTGAAACTAAACAGTAAATATATTTCTGTAAATCAATTATTGCATAACTTTCTGTATATAAAATTTCCACATTTTAATATCGAAATATATACCTATATACATTTGCAAACTGCATTTTTTTTTTCTTTCCAGCGAATATATAAACATTGTTTATTCAATTTAACTAAATTAGAAAAGGATTGTTACCTTAATTTAAAACGACGAATCACGAGACCCCTAAATCATCGCTGCCACTTCCATCGATCCTCGCTCAACGCTGCTCCACCAGTCGCGCTCACAACTGCGACCACGTCGTGACAAATTTGACTGTGCTTCCCAATCGAATGAACCATGCCGCCTTGAAGTTGCTGAACCCAAGTCGTTGATGCTCGAGATGAAACTCCTCCTCTGCTGATCACAAACTGCGACTCCTATCCACATCGACACTGCCCTACAGCATTGCCGACCATCACGTTCGCCTGTTGCCAAGGTCGAGCCACCCAACCCTAGGCGCCTTCCCACGCGCGCGCGTACTGCCTCGCGTGCGACACTCCTCCTCGGCCACCATCCATTCCACTGCCGCGTGCCAGTTCGCGAGCTCCTCCGTCTTCTCTAACAAGCGCGCGCGTTCACGAATCACAACGCGCCTCTGCCCTCGCCCTAATTCGATTCACCACTGCCTCGCACGATTTGATTTTGGGATTTGTACGAGGCTTCGGCCCTTCTTGTTTTGATTTGGGGATGGGTTTGATACTGAGGAGAACGGCCATTAATTTGAATTAGGTTTTAGGATTCACTTTGTTTTCGAACAGTCAAAAAGAAGAGGGGAACGAGATGCTTAAAAGTTGAACGAGGCATGGATTACACGATGTCCTTCGTGTTCTTCTGCGCGATTTTAGGCAGAGACAACGATGCGTGTTTAAAGGGAAATAACGTGGTGTGTTGACCGATGATTTAAATTTTAAATTTTAAATTGAATTTGTTTTAAAATCAAATGCGTTCTCTCACCGTGTGCTTACGTATTAACACAGAAAAATACGAAATTTGAAATCCGGTAATAACAAACTATTACGGACCTAATGGAACTGGTTTCGTCGAATTCCGAGACTGTTTGAAAAACGACTATTTTTAAATATTGATTTGAACAATTAAATTCAAACTGAACAATTTACTCCCAAATTCGATTCTGAAGCTTCTGTTATCTTCAGTAATATCAATACGAATTTTAAAAGCTTTTGAAATATTTTTCTTCAGCTTAAAAGTGAAGATTCAAATTTATTCAACTTCAATCGATTAAATTTATATAATTTAATCGTCAAATTCAAAGTTATCTTCGGGATTCAAATTAAATCGTCGTTCAAATATTTAAAATTAATTAAATATTCTCAATTTAATTTGTTCAAAATCCTGGGTCGTTACAGACTTCCCTCCTTAAAAGAATTTCGTCCTCGAAATTACAAGTTAGTGAAAAAGGTCCTTAACTCGTCTACTATTTTTCCAACATCTAGTAGTTTTATCAAATTTTCAAAACAAATCTCTCTACTAAAGATTCGTTATCATTCCAACTATATTTTCAACTTCAATTACAGATTTCAAACAACATTGTTTTACTTCAAAACTCAAACTTAAATTCAAATTTCAAATTTAAACTTTCAAAATTTCTCAAAAATTTTCTAACGCCCTAAATTTCCGAAAAATTTCGCCAGCGTCTCCTTTGCGCGGCTAATACGGTACGACTACAAAACGTCCCTACGGACTCTCAGATTTCAAAAAGAAAAAGAAAAAGCCAAGCGGCTAGAGAGAAATCATCAAAAACTCATATTCAAATTGAAATACTTACCTTTTCCGAGCAATTCGAATTATCTGTGAAATAAATTTTCCAATCTCTTTATACACCTGTATATCCTACTAGCCATTATATCTAGTTACAGCATTCAAACTATTTTGCAAATTCGTTTACAAAATTTTCAATATATGCTTATATATTTACGGTTGAAGTTACATTCGTTTTTAAACAAAATGAATTCATATCCATTCTAGTTTATAACCAATTCAAATTGATACAAATTCAATTTATTTTAATTCTACTTCATTTGCAATTGATTCCATTCAATTTAATTTGCATTTCATATTTTCATTCGGTTTATTCTATTAACCAACCAACTTTCATTCATAATTGCTCTTTTAGCTTAGTTTCAACTACTAACTCGTTACAAATTCCAATTCACTTACAATTTCAAATTTGTCTTCAATTTCATTTACAATTGCAAATTATTCATTCATCCACCAATTCATTCATTTTCAATTTGAATCTCATTTCTATCAAATTACCAAATATTCTATAAGTTATTAACTTATTTACATTCCATTATGAATTTTATCTTTTATTCATTCATTCATTCGTTTTTCAATTTGAATTTCATTCTAATCAAATTTCAATATTCTATAAGTTATCAACTTATTAATATTTCGTAATTATTTTTATTTAGTATTCCAGAGTTTACCAACATTTCAAAGCCAATTTGAAAACAATTCAAATTTATCTTTTGAATTTTCTAAAACAAAAATCCAAATTTCCAAACAACTTCCATTTAAAACAACTTGGCAGCAATTTCTCTTTTGGAAACCCGAAAATGAACATCGATAATGCTGCAGTCATTACCGAAGTTATTTTCCAGCGACCGAAAAGAGTTTAGAGCTTTCATCTCTCTAAAATACTTTTCAAAACCTTTCCAAAAACTTCTCTGGAATTCCATTTCAAATTACAAATCACATTTATAATTTATATTCTTAAATTTCATTCGTATATGGATAAATTTCTTAACTTTGGAGTTACGATTTGAATTTCTTATTCAATTTCAATGATAATAGATTAATATTATCACTTCTAACATCCATGCAACCATATACTATAATAATTCATAGAAAATCAATTCGTTTCTATACAAAATAGTTTTGGGCAAAATTATTTCATTCGCCCTATTTAAAACAATACTGTGCCGAATTGTTCTATTCGAGTGTTTAGAGATCCCTATCAATGATCGTTAATTACTCGTATTGACCAGAATCCATATACCACTCAACAAATCAATCATCACAATATAAAACAATTTTTATATTCACTAACAAATACGCGCTCATATCTATTATTACACTCAAACTCATTCTAGAGTACTGCTGACTCTATCTCTAATGAGTAACACCCAACAGAGCAGGGTTGTCGCTTAACCATATGCTCTGATACCACTTGTCACATCCCGGAATTTTCGACTTTCGAAAATTCAACATCGATACTCACTTTATCGACTGTCGAGCAATCGAGTGCCGGAAACTCCAATAGTGAGGGTTTAAGAAAAAGAAAAAGTAGAAGAAGAAGAAGATAGAAGAAAAAGAGAAGAAAGAAAGAAGAAGAAGAACAATAGAACACACAGAACAGAAGACAATAACAGAATCTTACACATCGCAGCAGAACAATATATAATAGATAAACACTAGTCTTTTAAAACAAAGAACTTTATCAGTTTATACATACATCAATCATCAGAGTCAATATACAACAATGGACAGTTATCTAACTTGTCCTTATACAGAATACACAGCGGAATAAATACTATCAGATACAAATACTACGTCTCGCCATTTAGCTTGCTTCCAAAGCTCCAGAATATCCAGAATATCCTGATAACATAACTCTAGGCTGCCCGTGTGGAAATTGGTGGGCACCCAGAGTTTAGAAGGGAACAATAAACTCCGAGTCAGTCATGGTGACTGGTGTGAGATCGTAAAACAGTTATTTATCTTTAAAATAAATAGCAGAGAATTTTTAAAGTCAATTCGCAATGCTTTTGGAAAATGAAACTACCATAAGACCTCCCACCACACACACAATGCAAACGCAGAATTGGAGGAGATTTCTTCTTATGATAGTCAAAGATGCTTACTACGCAAAAGAAACAAATTCTTTTTGATATTATTACTAGTGCATAGTGTAGAAATTATTTCGAAAGTAGAATATAAATCTTAGCCAGCATAGACATTTCGAACTATGCCTACTATAGCTACCATCCAAACAGTGGGGCGCCACCATAAGTGAATGATAGGTTCTACAACTAAAACCGTACAAGTCACGTATTGTTTCTTTGGATTTCCAACAAATGGTCAGGCTAAGGAACTTCCTTTTCCACGATGGGTACGTCCCTGGAATAGACGACCCGAGAACCTAACGTTACGGTTAGATCTCTGCCAACACAAGGCCGGGTTACCTCTGCAAAAATAGGTAACTACTGACACGCGTATGCCATCCCCCGATCGTCACCGATCTTCCCGAGGATCCCCGATTCGCAACAAACCACATAGATAATAATAATGCAGTAACCATAGAGGTTAAGTATCTGGGCTCCATACCATGATACCACCTTTATCCAGAAGGAATGACATACACTAAGGGGCGCTACTCCCTAGAACCTTGCTGCATTCGTCCTGTTTCGACCATTTCCGGGGTGTGAGGCTCGATGAAGTCTCGTCCACAAAGCTACGCTTTCTCAAAAAGCCCTGCTTCGGGTCAAACAAAATGATCAACCTATGATCACAAAGATATAAGATCAAACAAATGATCATATCACAAATGATCAAACACTGATCATTTCACAGCAACACTCAGTATGCCACGTTACCAAATTGGGATATATCGCTGATAAATTTCAACTACATAACCTCTGAGCTCGTACGTCTCAGAGAAGGGTGTTAAGCTAAGAGAATAAATTCTCCGCCACCAACAGAAATGTATTTGAAAGAAATCAGCTCAATATCTCAAATTGTAACGTCAGACACACAATCCATATAAGTCTGTTCCGGGATCGAACAGAACCGAAGGCACTTCTCACGAAGCCCTTGCAATTCCGGATAATTTTCAATCACGTCAGGACTTCCCGTCACTAAGGGTGATAAAACCTCTAAATCGAAGATCAGTCGATGTAGAGTAACTCGACGGTAATCCTTCCGTTTTCAAAAATATCCGGTCTTCAACACCGGTCTTCGAATGCAATTCATATCGACGTATCACATATTCGGAATGGGTTATACGACCCCATGGTCCTTTCCCGGCTAACCCGAATAGTGAGCGCTTATTTAAAAATAAGTGTGGCATTCAAATTCATCCAATCACAACAAATACCTATCCAACGGTAATTATTGATAGTCGGTTATTTAACTATCAATAAAGATGCGCAACATCATCAGATTCCAAATAATTTTCCCAAATTATTTCATCTTCAAAAATATCTTTACTAGATATAAAATTCCCACACTTCAAAATTTCTTCAATATTTATTTTTAAAACGAATCCCCATTTCTTTTTATAAATTCCATAGTGAATTTATACTGATCGAATATCTACCGATATTCGATTTTTCAAATCGATTTCAATATTAAATTTTGATTTATCTTTAAGAAGATAAATTCTCAAAAACATTTCATTTCGTTTTGGAAAACATTCCCATACTTATTTAAAAATAAGTCAGTAATTCACAAATCCATTTATTTTCAACATTTGAAAATATTCGATATACTTAAAATCAAATTAAGTATACATTCATTCTTTAAAGAAATCTATTTTCTATAACAACATCAATTTGAGTCAAAAACGAATGTTACGTAAAACATCGTTACGACGACTCAAAAATCACTAGTATAGGGATTCGAAATTAATATAGATATGTAAATCCCAATACTAGATAAAACATTTCCTTTCGGAAATCATTTACTATAACAACAGTGTTATAGTCCACCATTTCCTTATTTCTCGAAAACGCCTATTTCAACAAGAACTGTTGAAATCTATGCTTTCGATTCACAATACATTTTAAAACATCTTTAAAATGTTTAACTTCATTTTTAATATCACTTCTTCAAAAACGTATCCATTTTACTTAACAATATATTCACTGTCCAAATCGTGAATATACTTCACTTAACCCTATTTAAATCTTTTCTACACATTTATTTCGAGAATTTTCCACTATCCAAAATCGTGGATAAAATCCCCTTTAACTTTTTAATTTACCAAATCCAATTGATTTCGAATTTATAAAATAACGTTTATAAATTCTATTTCTATTTTCTAACGACTTCAATTTAATAAATCTTCTTTATTAATAATTCGATCAATATCCCATTTAAAGGCAACAATCCAAGTTACAAGTAAATTTCTTATCAGTCTTTATTCTACAACTTCATTCATTTTATAACTTCATTCATTTTATACTTCATACTTTATAATCTATGAACTTCAATCTTTATAAATCTATAAACTTAAATCTTTATAAATCTATAAACTATAAATCTCATGTCTTCACAATTCATAATTCTATAAATTTCTAACACTTATAGAAACTCGTTTTAAAATTCCAATACTATTAATTGATAAATATCAATTCTGTACATCTTTTATATATATCATTCTCAAATAATTCAAAAGAAATCCAACTTAAACTATTTTATTTATCACTTGACTATTTATTTCAAAATCACCTTTCAGGTATATTTCACAATTTAAAATTTTCATAACTTTAAATTCATAACATTTATTTATTTATTTAAGATAAATAAATTCCAAAATTTAATAAATCGTATACTTTCCAAAAATCACTTCAAAATTCCTTTTAAAGTAAAAATCGTTTATTTTTAAACTTTAAAATTGAACCCGATGATGCAACGCATCAATTAGTCCATCACAACATCAAACATCATATATCATCATATGATGACAGAATATATATCAACATCTGTAAATAAATAAATACAGTTGAGGAATCCAGTTGGATCCCTCCAACCTGTTTCCCTGCATCCAAAGACGTCAGCACAATACCAATTCCGCTCCAGTACGGAATTATCGCGGTATATAGGTTTTTATAAATCCGCTTACTAACGGCGCAATAGGGTCTCATCCGCTATACGAGGCGGGAAATCATCAATCCAATATATACATATGCCAATATGTATATACTGCTATATATATATAGATATATCCTATCATATCTAATACAAACAGCAATCAATCAATAACTGAAAATTCCACTTCATTTTTGAGTGAGAAAAATCTCACCTTAGCTTTTATTAGCAATCCGTTTCCATTTCAGTTTCGTTTTCTCGATTTTTAACCTGGTATAAATAATTTTACAAATTCATTAATATTCGAACAATTTCCCGTTTGATCGGTTTAATTAACCGATGGTTTTACTTTTAAACTAGTTTCTTTTAGTAAAATTTGTTAAACTAAAAATTCACTCAAAAACTAAATTTTCTGCTAATATACATACTTATTTCTTTTTAAATTAAAAATAGATATTTTTAACTTAAATTAGCACTTTTAATTTTTAAACAAATCTCTCTTAAATAAATTTATTTAACAAAAATTTAAATTCAAAACAAATCTTCTTTTAAAAATTTAAATTATCCAATTCCGTTTAATAAATTTATCTAACTACAAAAAATCTTTTTTTTATCTACGTATATATGAATTTAAACTTTGCGAATTGAAACTAAACAGTAAATATATTTCTGTAAATCAATTATTGCATAACTTTCTGTATATAAAATTTCCACATTTTAATATCGAAATATATACCTATATACATTTGCAAACTGCATTTTTTTTTTCTTTCCAGCGAATATATAAACATTGTTTATTCAATTTAACTAAATTAGAAAAGGATTGTTACCTTAATTTAAAACGACGAATCACGAGACCCCTAAATCATCGCTGCCACTTCCATCGATCCTCGCTCAACGCTGCTCCACCAGTCGCGCTCACAACTGCGACCACGTCGTGACAAATTTGACTATGCTTCCCAATCGAATGAACCATGCCGCCTTGAAGTTGCTGAACCCAAGTCGTTGATGCTCGAGATGAAACTCCTCCTCTGCTGATCACAAACTGCGACTCCTATCCACATCGACACTGCCCTACAGCATTGCCGACCATCACGTTCGCCTGTTGCCAAGGTCGAGCCACCCAACCCTAGGCGCCTTCCCACGCGCGCGCGTACTGCCTCGCGTGCGACACTCCTCCTCGGCCACCATCCATTCCACTGCCGCGTGCCAGTTCGCGAGCTCCTCCGTCTTCTCTAACAAGCGCGCGCGTTCACGAATCACAACGCGCCTCTGCCCTCGCCCTAATTCGATTCACCACTGCCTCGCACGATTTGATTTTGGGATTTGTACGAGGCTTCGGCCCTTCTTGTTTTGATTTGGGGATGGGTTTGATACTGAGGAGAACGGCCATTAATTTGAATTAGGTTTTAGGATTCACTTTGTTTTCGAACAGTCAAAAAGAAGAGGGGAACGAGATGCTTAAAAGTTGAACGAGGCATGGATTACACGATGTCCTTCGTGTTCTTCTGTGCGATTTTAGGCAGAGACAACGATGCGTGTTTAAAGGGAAATAACGTGGTGTGTTGACCGATGATTTAAATTTTAAATTTTAAATTGAATTTGTTTTAAAATCAAATGCGTTCTCTCACCGTGTGCTTACGTATTAACACAGAAAAATACGAAATTTGAAATCCGGTAATAACAAACTATTACGGACCCAATGGAACTGGTTTCGTCGAATTCCGAGACTGTTTGAAAAACGACTATTTTTAAATATTGATTTGAACAATTAAATTCAAACTGAACAATTTACTCCCAAATTCGATTCTGAAGCTTCTGTTATCTTCAGTAATATCAATACGAATTTTAAAAGCTTTTGAAATATTTTTCTTCAGCTTAAAAGTGAAGATTCAAATTTATTCAACTTCAATCGATTAAATTTATATAATTTAATCGTCAAATTCAAAGTTATCTTCGGGATTCAAATTAAATCGTCGTTCAAATATTTAAAATTAATTAAATATTCTCAATTTAATTTGTTCAAAATCCTGGGTCGTTACAAGATGGGTACTTATTTCTGGTAATTATATATTATCCATTCCGTTGTCAAATTATAAAAGTATATATATATAGCTTTGTGTACTGTATACTGTTTTAATTTTTATCAACTTAACAGCTCGCCTTGAGATGGGCCTAAGGTTTGACGGGCTTTTGTTAGGTTGAAATTAGGTCTGTTTCAGGGGGGTTGTTAGACTATGGCTGGAGTACATAGGGTTATGGTAGCCAAGAAATGGGAGAGACGGAGCAAAAAAGTAAGCTAAAAAGCGGAGGCTTAGGTTTACTTAAATATGGGATATAGTAAATATATCTTTCCACCATCTCCTCTTACCAAGTCAAGCTCTAAGACCCCCTCTCCCTCCTCATTTTTAGATAGCCTAAAGTTAGTCAATAATAGACCAAATGAATGTCAAAACCCAATAGCAGTTAATTTCGTTTAAATCCAATTTAAATTCTTATCAATATCGTATATCGATACATACATATAAAACCTTATATATGCACTCAATTAATTACTAATAACACCAAGAACATTTCTAAAGGCTACCCCATTTACTAAATACAACCTAAATATTAAATACAAAAATAATTAGTATTTCTTTAAATAATAATTAACTAGTGTGTAACCCATGTGTTGCATGTGGCAGTATTATAAAATTTAGTATTTATACTTTTAATGTTAAATGAGAACTTTGTTACGTAATGTATGATAAGTTCAATGAAATAAATGAACTATAAATTAAAGTTGTTATTATTGTTTGTGTATAATTTATGTTATGTAGCTTATATACATATACATACATACATAATATATATATATATATAAGAAATACAATAATTTTATCATTTTTGTTAATATGAATATAGTATAAATGTTGAAAGTGACATATGTTAATGATATATTAGACGAACTAAAGAATATCATTTAACAAAATTTGTTTAAAATAAGTAAATTTAAAATTATGTAATTACTTTAAATATATGGACTTAAATGTAAATAGTAGGAAAATTTGAGAAATTTTTGGTAAAAAACTGTATAAATTTGATGTGGAGCTATTGAAGTTATAATCGGTATTTGTAATTAACATATGATAAATTCTTGATATAAATGAATTACAACATATTTATAAATTATTTGTAAATAGTTGTATAAACTTTAAAACATCCATATACCAAAATGTAAAACGATGGAAGAGAATTAGTAAAGTATGCGTAAGCTAATAAATTAACGGGATTTGAACATAAAATATCAAGAGAGGGAATAGGGAGAAGAGAGAAAAATCTTAGAATCAACATAGAGCTAGGACTTAATTATGCAATGTATGATAAATTCAATAAAAAAATTATAGTATGAAATTGTTATTATTGTTTAAGTATAATTTATGTTATGCAGCTTATATACCTTTATATTTAAGTAAAAACTTATTTTATCATTTTCTGAATATGGTACACATGTTGAAATCGGCAAGTTTTAATGATTTATTAAATGAATTAACAAATAACATTTGACTGATTTTTTGTACGTAAGCTAAATTTAAAATTACATAATTAGTCTAAATATATGGAATTAAAGGTAAATCGTAGAAAGAATCGAGAAGGGTTTTGTAAAAAAAATGAAGAAATATTAATGCTTCATTATTTGAAGTAAAAATCAGAATTTGTAATGCAATACATGATAAATTTCTAAGATAAATGAATTATAATTGATTTGCAAATTAACTTTTTCATTATTGTTTATGAACATTAATTTATGTTTTATAATCTATATATCTTTGTAGTTGAATAGATTAATTCAACATTTTTGTTAATATGAACACACACACACACATCTATGTATGTGTGTAGTTTTGTATGTATGTGTGTATACACACACACACACACACACTGTAATGACCCTCCTCGGAACGGGCCTAATTTTCGATCCAATAAAAGCCCATTGAACCTAAGGTCCATTCCAAAGCTGGTTGTTGGTTGGCAAAATCAACACAATGAACAATATATAGAGTTATCTATCTATGCTTTCAGAATCTCACAGCGGAAGGGATGAAATATAATAATAGAAATAAGTACACATTTCATAAAAATCAAACCGTAGAAATATAACATCCCAAAATATCCATAATACAATATCTCAAAATAAAACATCAACATGTCTGAAATATGGTTACATGTGAATACATCAAAAACACAGATAAATAACTAGACTGCCATAAACCTTTATCGTCGCCTCCGTCTTCTCCATCAGCATCGTTTCCCCTAATCCGCGGGTTGTAATAAGGAGGAAGTCGGAACAACAATGTCCGATGAATAAAAATCTCAAGTCTTACCATAATAGTATTTAGGTAGTATCATTTAGATAAGTAATATGTTTTACGCATCCTATACTTTAACCTACTAAGTATACTTCCACTATAAGCCAAAAACGATTTTTCGGTCCAACTCTGTAGCGTACCTTTCACTGTAGGCCAATGGCCTTTCCAGTCCAGCTTCATAACTATCGTAAATCATGTCCTAATGATGTGAGAGAATGCACCTAAGCCACTCAATATTGCTTTAATGTGAATTAGGTAGACTCTGACCATTTAATATCTATACCCTAGGCGGATCCCTGTCATTTAATACCTAACCCAAGGCGGACCCTTCTTTGGTACTTCTTAAACAACATCATAAGAAATCTCATCAGGCTACTTAATACTTCTTTTATGGGAAGAGGCGAACCTTACAATAGCTACTTAATACCTTAATCCTAAAGTGGACGCCTGCAAAATATTCTCCACTACCGCATCTAAAAGATAATCCCGACCATTTAATACTTCTTAAGTGGAAAGGAGGCAGACCCTACAACTAGGGCTGTCAATTTCCTACACGACCCGAAACATGACCTGAAACCCACACGGAAATTAGCAGGTTAACCCGACCCGTTTAAGTTAGCGGGTCATTTTCGGGTCAACCCGAATTTGACCCGTTTATAAACGAGTGGGTTTCGGGTTGACCCACTAACCCGAAATTGACCCGTTAACAACCCGTTTATACTTATATAGGTTGACCCGACCCGTTTACGACCCGACCCGTTTATGACCCGTTTGTATCTTATACGGGTTGACCCGACCCATTTACGACCTGTTCCGACCCGTTTACGACCCAATTATACCTTATATGGGTTGACCCGACCCGTTTACGATCCGTTTACGACCCGTTTACACCTTATACGGGTTGACCCGACCCATTTACGACCCGGCCCGTTTATAATCGGGTTACACGGGTCGGGTCGGGTCGACCCGTTTATAAACGGATCGGGTTCGGGTTGAGCTTTTTCTGATCCGTTTAATAAACGGGTTGACCCGACCCATTTAAAATCAACCCGAACCCGACTTGACCCGACCCAAACCCGACCCGACCCATTGACAACCCTACCTACAACAGTCACTTAATACCCCCAACCCAGAAGCAGACCCGTACTAGGATATCTACCTTATGACTTGTAACCCAAACCGTAACTTCTTACATTAGTTCGACTATTCATAGGTGCCGGTATCCAAATTAGCTAAGCAGCCATACCCTGTAGAATTGGAACTAACCTTGCGTCCACCATGGGTACTTATTATAGGTTAAATTAGTTCCAAAATAACACTGTTGGTAGCCAAATTAGCTGGGAAGACTTCTATGTACTTTTGACTGACCTCGCATCCCTATAATTTAGTCATATTTCCACTTTCCTAACATACTACCATTCACACACACACACTACATATATATAATATCTCACCGCATTCACGACTTAAGGCCATATAAGGAAAACTCCGTATTTCACCTTTAATTGTGGATTAATTTCCATAATTATCTTTAACTTACTTCTTATAGGGTTTAATGCTAATTATTAACCTATTTATTCTATACGATGTGAATTATACGTTACTATTAATATGCTATTAATTATATTTATACGTATATAATATTTTAGCAAACTATATATTACTAAGCGTGCATAGAAATATTCCTACTCTAAGATTAACGCTTCCTGTACTAATTGTTAAAATATTAAAACTTCCATATTTATATAATCTTAGTTCCATATAATAATTTACATAATAGCTAATATCCTTAGCCAGGTAAAACAGACTTGTATAAATATATATTCAAAAATGAAATCAAAATACCAAACTTATTACACATTAATATAATAGAATCCACGCCGCTATTTCAAGGAAATAAAATTACAATTTAAACCCTATATACTCTTTCAACTTTTATATGTACAAACTTGAAGTGGAAAAGGAGATTCATATTTGTCTAAACTATAGAAATAGGTGTTGTAAACTACAAATAGGAAAACCCATACTTTGCATACCAATTCCTAAAAATTTCCTTTTCAAAAGCTTTTATCGCAACAACAGAAATTAGAAAGGGAAGCTGAATAGAACATAAATTATTCAAAATGCAAAAAACAAATTAAAATTTACTATTTTAACATAAAACAATTGAAACCAATTAATCCATGAATTGACATTTTATTTGGGTGAATTTGGGGATTTTAGGGTTTAGGGTTTTAATATGCGAAATTCTCCAAGGCATACAACAAATCTGAACTTTTACTACACAAACTACCAAAATATGAAAAACTAAGGTAGTGTTTGGTTTGTTATTTTTAGTTTTGGGTTTTCGTCCATACAAAAATACACACGACGTATTTATATTGTCGAAAATGACCAATTTAGAAAACGAAGTTAACATATAAAATAGAAAACAACCTTTTTTTTTAATTTTCCGCGTTTTAGAAAATAACACATGCATGTGAAATAATCCATTATTCTGTTGTCCCTCTATCCCCTTCGTCCTCATATCCATCTTTCTTTCATCCCGTCCGTCGTCCCTCAATTCTTCTTATATTTGAGATATATATTGAAAACTGAAAATACAAAATTCGTTTTTAAACCAAACATTACCTAAGATTTCCAGTTTTCCTACTTCCTTTGGATTTGATTCATGCATTTGCCTAACCTCTCCTTCGGGTTTCTTCTTTTTGAAATATAGAAGCATTTAACTGTATATAAATTAGATTCAGAATTCAGAGATTATGGAAGATTAAGAAAAGCACACACACGCACATACATAAACACACACCTATTACCTTTTTCCCTTGGATTTGAATTCTTTGAATCTAATTGAGGAAGAAGACCGATGGAGTTTCGCTAGCGTTTCAAATATTTTGTGAATAAAAGCGAGTAGGCTAGCCTCTTATTTATAGTGGTTAGAAGACGTTTAGATCGTAAAATTTAAGTCAGTTTAATATAATATAATATAATATAATATGGGTTGTTTCTAGCCTAACGTAAACCTAGTCATCATCTATCTACCGGTTGCTTGCTCTTCCCTAGGTGGTCGGCCGCTAGCAATCAACCGGCCCAGAGAGGGGGGTCGATCGATCTCCTATTTTTGACCGTGAATTATTGTTTGTCATTTATTTTTATTTCTTTCCTCTTTTAAACAGTAATTTTAACATTTCCCCCCAATGTTAATTTTCCCTAATATTAAATTATTTGTTACCCATTTTGATTTCCACGTTGATGTTATTAAAATTTGAATTCGTTTGAATTATTTTAAATTCGAAGACTTCAAACGTCAATAACTTTTCCGTTTGAGCACCGACCGTAAAACTTTATATATGAAAGTTGGTCAAAAAATCGCCATGAACACAATGGTGTAACTTTTGTGGCCAAATTCTAACATTTGCGAAATTCTCATTTTTAGCCTTATTATTAATTAATAAATTTCTTATTAATTTTATGGGGTGTTACACACACATATTGGAATTGACCTATATTTTAAGGATTAATTAGAAGAATAGATTAAATATTTACAAAGACTATTTAAATAGTTTAAATTTGTGATTTTGTAAATAGATTTAAATATAAAATATAATGAAAGAATCAATGAGGTGCGAATAATTATAGAAATGATAAAATGTAGTCATTTGAAGCTAAAAATAGAATTTTGCAATGCAATGTATGAAAAAATATTATTGAGATAAATTAATAATAAATTAAATTTTTTAATACTATTTATGTATATTATTTATGTTATGCGATTCATATATCTTTATATTAGACCGACTTTACCTCTTTTGTTGATATGAATATGATATACATATTGAAACCGTCATATTTTAGGATTTATTAGATGCATTAACAAATATTTGTTTCTTAAATTGATTCGAATAGTTTAAATTAAATATTACATAATTAATTTAAATAATTGACTTAAATGTACAATATTAGGTAATATTGAGGAGGAGGTTTTGTAAATAACTGTACAAATTTCAAAATGCAGGTACTTGATGTTAAAAAAGGAATTTTAAAGTGCAATACATGGTAAATATATTGATACAAATGAATTATAAATTAAACTTGCATTATTATTTATGTTACGTGATTGATGTATCCATAAATTTAAATGAATTTTTTCACCATTTTTATTAATATTAATATGGTATAAGTTTTTAAATTTTTACGATTTATTACACGAAGCAACGAATAATAATTTACTAAATTTATCCAAATGGTTTTAAGATTACATAGTTAATTATTGTATACGAATGTAAGTGTAAAATAGTAAAAGGGAATTGATGAGGTTTTGTAGTGGCTATGGAAAATTTATATTGTAGGCATTTAAAGTAAAAAACATAATTTTGTAATGCACCATATGGTAAATTTATCGAGATAAAATGCAAGCTGAATTTTTTTATTACCGTTCATATATATCTTTAAGTTACAGACTTATGTATTTTTACATTAACGGAATTATTTTTTATCAATTTTGTTAATATGTGTATGCTGTCATATTGAAATTTCCATATCACCCTTCCTCAAAAACAGGTATTCAAAAAATTCTTTATTTTTAAGCTTCAGGATATTTGCGGAAAACTCAGCAAATATTTCATATTTTTATGATTTATTTCATGAACCAACGAATTATAATCTATTGTATTTATCCAAATAGTTTTGAGACTACATAGTTAATACTTTTATATGAGCGTAAATGTAAAATATTAGAAGGAATTGAGGGTTCATGTAGATGTATAGAAAATTTAATATGTAGGTATTTAAAGAAAAAATATATATAATTTTGTAATGCACCGTATGATAAATTTATTAAGATAAAATGTAAATTGAATTTGTTATTATAGTTTACGTACATACTTTAATTAAGTTATGTGACTTATATATCTTTACATTAATGAAAAAATAATTTTACCAAATCTATTAATATGAATATGTTGTATATTGAAATTTTCATATATTTTCTTAAGGGAACTTTCGTAAAAATATCCTTCTTAAATACGCAGCAGCCCCTCCTTAAAAATAGGTATTAAAAACCCCCCTTATTTTTAAGTTTCAGGATATTTGTGGAAAACTCTACAAATATTTGTAGAAAACTCAATGGATATTTGTAGGAAAATCAGCATTTGCAAATATTTATAGATAAATCAACAAATTTGCAAAATTTTCTAAAAATATTTACAAAAATTTGCAAATTTTACAGAGTTTTCTACAAAATTCAAAAAATTCAAAATAAATTGTTTTGATCGTAGAAACGTGGGATTAATGTTTAGATGTATTTTCTAAAATAAACATGAACTTTTGACCAAAATAAAAAATATAAGTAATTTAAAACATGTTTATAAGATGGGTTTTTTACCTACGAAATCTGAAAATGAGTGGTGGAACCCAATTTCCACTTTTCATAAATTAAACGTATTAACGAATATTAGTTAATTAGATCTATCTAATTAGTTTAAATTCAATATTAGTTAGTTAGTTGAAATGTGCGGAATGAAATGTAAAATATTACGAGAAAATTTGAGGTAAGTTTTGTAAATAATTATAGTAAGTTTAAATGTAAGTATTTGAAGTTAAAAACAGAGTTTACAATGAAATGTATGATATATTCATTGATATAAATGAACAACAAATTATTATTATTTTATTACTATTTTATGTGATTTATATATCTTTATAGTTGAATGAAAAAATAATTTTACCATTTTGGTTGTTACCAAAGAGGTATACATATTTTAATCGTCGTGTTTTTAGTATTTATAAGAAATATTAATAAATATTAGTTAACTGAATTTATTTAATAACTTAAATTTTGGATTATGTAATTAACCTAAATGTATGGACATAAAAATATATTAGGATATAACCGAATAATTATATGTAACTAATTGTATAAACTTTAGATAGTCCATACTAAAATATAAAATGATGGGAGATAATTAGTAAAATAAGTGTAAAGTGATAGAATTTGAAAATAAATATCCAGTGAGATAATTAAAGAGAAGAGAGAAAACCCCTAGAATCAATCAGAGAGTCGGAAATTCTTCTACTTTACTATTATTTAATAGATTTAATTAATTTATAATACTTTATAAACTAATTAAATCGAGTGGCGATTCAGAGACTAAAATGAATTCAACTGTGTGACTCATAGATGTGAATTCAATCAGTGATTAATATATGAATAATTTAAATACTAATGTTCATATGTCACCTTAAGTAGTGGTGTGACAGTTTGGCAGAGCTCATCGCTTATCAGTCTCATTGATAAAATCCAATTTTACAAATTTAAGCGGTACCTTTTAGTAACGATTATTTACATTAATTCTCTTCGTCAACATTATATTACATTAGGACTTATATAATTTGGTTGCAGTCAAAATTCCAATATCATCTATATTCAACTCAGTTAGTTCATAAACAAAGTCCTTGGTTCAATAATAACATTATTATTAACCGTACTACTCTGACCATTGACTTTGAGTTGACTACAGCTGACCCTGATACTAACCTCATATGATTGTGGAGTCAAATTCTCTATCGAATAGTATTTCACTTTCAATGCTTCAACTTAGACTCAACTATAGTTGCTCGATGGCTACTGCCATGATTTAACTGTAATCAAAATGGAGTTTTCACGTTGAAGTTCAATAGTATTCTTAAGTCAAGAAAACTATGTAACATCGTCACTCCGAGATTTTCCGTTTGACATGGTTGTTATTAACCAACAGGAAACTCTTGAACGAATCATTCCATTTTTATCTAATAACTATCAATATGTAACACATTGATGTCCTCAACAACCATGAGTAATACACCGTATAATATTTGGAAAGCGTTACGCACTCCGGTCTCAACAGATATATTGATGTCCTTTCTCGAAACATTTTGATCGAGAATATTTGAAATAATATGTTATTTTATATTATGATAATTTTCTCATGATTAAAACTCATTGTAATTGTTATCACCTAATATATTTTAATTAATTATGCCAATATATAACAAATTTTATAATAGAAATCAAATATCTTTATTACAGACAAGATTGGTTGTAGAGTTAGATATATATAACAAACTATATAATTACCCCTAGGCATACCCCAACTCTCTCAGTTTGGAGGTTGATTAAGTTTTTTTTTGGATGAAGACATTTATTTCCATAGTGATATTGAAGATTGCTTAGAGCTTGGACTTGTAGGTGGAGCTTGGATGACATTTACGGAATTAGTACTAAGGTGGATATTGTTGGAATACGTGATACAATATTAATAGATTAAAGAAGACGACGTCTTTTGGGGTTGCAGAAGATGAGTGGCAGAGACAAAACGAAAAGGCAAAGTGAAGAAGGAAAAGAGGGAGGAAAACAAAAGCTTATATGATAGCTATAGGCTTCTAGTTGACTAGAATAAGCTTCCATTGGACTGAAATCCTTTCCAGTCGAAAAGAAGCTTATTCCAATCAACTGGGTTTGTGTTAAGATTGGGCCCGACACACTTCTATGCTCAGAGTCGATTGGAGTTATTTTTCAGTCGACCGATCAATACTTTCATTCAACTGAAGCAGCTTTTATGGTGTAATTGGGTTTCAAGGGAAATTTTATCTTTTTAGGTTTTTTTTTGAGTTTCCACCATAGATCTTCATGTATCTTTGATTCAGTGACTAAGATTACTTTAGATTTCTATAAATAGGCTTGTGTATGGATCATTGTAATTGATAAGAAGAAAGATGATCGTTCCAGGGTTTTGTGGATTGAGATTTTTTCTCAACTTTTTAGAGATTTTCTTTGTACTCTTTTTAGTGAAGTAATTAAGTTTTGTTTGGAGAAAATTGTGTGTTTATTGTTTTTCTTCGCTTTTTACCTCTTTTCAAATTTAGTTGTACAAGGATCCTTGGGATAACCATAACACCATGTCTGTTGGCTATGTATGAACAATGAGATTTAGTTAATATAGAGCCAACTCCAATAGACTTGTTAAACAATCCTTGTACATCTAGAAACATTTTTTCTATGAATTTAGGAAGTAGGAGATAGAAACATAAGATAAAATTGAAGTAGGCATATGCTTGGGTTTTCAAACATATGATGTTTAATAACTCCTTTATAGGGAGACCAAAGTAGCTTATAATATTTTTTGGGTGTTGGCTAAGCATGCATTCGGGCGAAGCCAAACACCTCTCATGTATGATATATGAATCAATATTCGACCGATCGACCTTAGACCATGAACAAAGAAAATTTGTCCATTGTTTCACATTGTTCAAGTGACTTTTTTCCCTCCCAAATATCTTCTTTGTGAGTATTGAGAAAATCTCACTCATATGCCCAGTATTCATACCTTTGAACTAAAACACTTAAGTGATGAACCATGCAGACGATTGTCTTTACAAAAGGGAAAAAGAAAGAATGATTCGCGCTTAAGGCTTATACTAAGGAAGTGGCCTATTATCGTATCGAGATTGCCATCACCATTCATTCATTGCTTACCATGCCACATTATCGCTCACGGTATGTCGCTTCCATCGCGTCGCCTTGAACCCCAAATGGTTTTGCACCATAATAAAACATATATTATTTCAATGACACTTTTAGGTTAAATTCGCAGTTATATTACGTCAAAAATCAATGCGTACATCATTGGATTGTGAAATTTTTCCAAAATAATTATTGAAGTTTCCCACGTTTCATATTTAAGTTCAAAATTATCTAAACTTCTTTACAATCACATTTAAAGCAGACATGCACACATTGTATAAACTTCAAATTGATTTGGATCCATAATTTGAAAGAGAAATAGATAAAGTATTTTAATGGAATCGATAAATGAGTAAGCGAGAAGAAAATGAGAAATCAAAAATGCTAAAACTTGAAATTAACCGGAGCAGCATGTCCGAACCATCTAAATCTAGTGGGGATCCTTGGATTTTTAACACTTTTTGGATCATCTAACATTTTATAGAAAATGGTCAAAGTTGAAATTCAAAAGTTGCAATATTTTCTTAACGGCAAAACATCTTTTTTTCTTTAATAAATAAACAAATAAAACTCCTTTAATTGCAAATATTCTTTTCATAAATTTAGTTTCATGATGCTTCTTGACTAGGGGTGTAAATGGGTCGGATCAGAAAGAGGTGTGTTCTAGTCCTGTCCTACAAGTGATTCGGACGAACACAGATCGGACAAGCTTTAAGTTCGGACATTGTTCGTATGAGTCGAACAATAGACGACCAATGTTTGAACAATAGAAAAACATCAAATATTTTCGGACCGATATTTTTTCGTATATTTTTCCTTGTTCTAGGTCGTATTCTAAATGAGAATCATACGAACACGAACACGAACCGAACACCTTATAGCGCCAGTTGAACAAAATTTACACCCCTTTCCTTGACCTTTGGTTTTCCTTTGGTAACGATTCAACGTTACATCCATCCATGATACATAAACATATTTCAACGTTTTGTTAGCGTGCAAAACCCCATTGCTCTTTCACATTGATCCTCCCCTTTCATTTCCCCTTCTCAATTTACAACACAATCAAAGATTCATGGCATTGAAACCCTAATTTAAAAATAAAATTAAGTAAATCAAGTTCAATTTCTCTAATGTCCTCCTCCATTTCTCACTTGCGCAAACGTAAAATTGAAGATCACAATAATCATGCTCCTCTAAAATCATCCACCATGCGTAAGCACACATCTCAATCACAGTCCCAATCATCGTCATCGCCATCGTCATCGCCTGATATGGTTCAGTTTTTTGTCCGTATTAATTCTAAATCTCGTGTTCTCCGATTTGATTCTTCAACCACCGTTAAATCCGTGATTGATCGCGTACATAAATTAATTGGCATTCCGGTCACTGTAGGTGGTGAACATCGACTGATTCATGGTGGCCGTCAGCTTGACGCCGAGTCCACTCTTGCTGAATCAGGCATCCAGAGTAATACTTGTCTTGAACTGACTGCTGGGTTGCGGAGCACACAATTTCCGCGTGCTTGGCAGCTAGTCCATGATCTTGAAAAGGCTGTAACTTTACGTCTTAATGGCAAAAGTGTTCCTAAAGAGATTTTTAGCATTGAAAATGTTGTTTCAGAATTCATGGTAACTGTCCCATCTAGTGATGGAAGATTTGAGTCTGAAGAGAGCACTATGGAACATTTGCAAATCTTTATTTATGGAAATGGACCTGCAAATTTGGTTAGACTGTATTTGTTAGGTGATGCAAGTTGTAGGAGTGTAGCAGACCGTGCAATTAGTTTGTTTATAGGTCCTGCACCAGAATTTTTGCCTAAAAATATGCACAATAGATGTTGGGTTATCGTGATGGAGCTGTGCAAGATGATTGGGAGTACTATGGGCAAAGCACATCATTTGTATGTTATGGGTCGAACTACTTTAGGCTTGATGTTAGATAGTCAAAGAGATAGTAAATATTTCAAGGGCCATAATATGGTCGTGGAATTGTTTCCATTTGTTAAAGAGCTATGTGACATAGTAGTGAATGGTTTGTGTTCGGATTGTATGTTTATGCCATATTGTGGGCTCAGTGATTTTTCAAAGTTCTTGAGTGTGCTTAAATGTGCTGTTAAAGATAAGATGGGAAACGATAATATAATCTCAAAGGCTTCGTTATGTAACAGTGAACATCGGAGGTACGAAGCTTGGGTTTATTCCTTGCATGATCTTTTTAAAGAGCTATTGGGGAAGGTTGATGACTGTCTTATGAGAATAGAGGCATATATGATTGACAATGTGACTGTTATATCTGAATCTAAATGGGTATTATGGTCAAATACCTTAGTTGTTTTAACCAATTTGCATAGTGTCTCAAAATTTTATGAAGGTGCTCCTGAATTGTTACATTATGTCCTATTGAATAGACGGGTGTCAGTGAATGCTCTTATCAAGCGTGCAAAGAAGAATGTGAAATTTAAATGGATATTGAAATATAAGGACACAACTGATTATGATTCAAGGCACAAATTAATAATGATGTTATTCCCCAACGGAAAGGATGATTATGAGCACATGTTTGAAATGCTTATCGACAGATCTCAAGTCTTGACTGAATCTTTTGCATATATAGGAGGGGCTGATGGGCAAACACTGCATGGAGGGCTATTTATGGAATTTAAGAATGAGGAGGCTACAGGTCCAGGTGTTTTACGGGAGTGGTTTAGCTTGGTTTGTCAAGCTGTATTTAGTCCACAAAACGTGCTTTTCCTTCCGTGCCCTACTGATCGAAGGAGATTTTTCCCAAATCCTGGTTAGTATTTGAACTGTTCATCTTGACAATTTATAGAATCAACTTTCAAACTAGGATACCTAATCAAAGAATATCTGAACGTAGTGACCTTTTAAGTATTTCACTCTAAACTTAACGAAAAAAATAGTGGATATTTTGGAAAATTAGATTTAAAAACGTCTCTTCTTTTCGCAATTGATGGGTTGTCAAATTTGTTCTGCTAAACTTTTTTTTTGCAAATTGGGTAAAAGATAACTTGAATAAGTACATATCCACAAGGTTTGGTTTCATTTCCCATTGTGTTACTCTTAATATTAAGGTATGCAATAAGTGTTGCATATGTAGTGTAAGGAGTTCTGTATCTGCAAAATTTTTGTAATGATAATCTAGACAACAAAATTAGTTATATCAAGAAAAATTTATATCTGCAAAAATTTTGTAAGGATAATCTCGATAACAATAAGTTGTTTCTACAAAATTTTGTTTCATTTCAAAACATTTGACACTGTAGCGAAGCCAGTCTACAGCATCAGGTGGGGCAAGAAATTTTGATTAGGGATGGTTTTAATTTCAGATAGGGCTACAATGTGTAAAACAAAATTTTTCTAAAAGAATTACAAATTTTGAGATAAGGGCACACACCTCATCTCAGCATATAGTTCTTCCTTTGTTTGGCATAAAAGGCGAAGGGACTTCAGAAGAGGGGAGCTATGGATAATGCGTGCGCCCACACACACATATATGAATTTATGTATGTATGTATGTATGTAGGTATGTATATGGGATCCACATTCTGCCTTTTTTTATCCTTGAATTGTGCCCGACTCAATATCAAGTATTCTAGGATTGTCGGAATTTGATGATTTTTCGTAGGTGTGACCTACTTACCATCAATATCTCTGCAAAAAATTATCTTTTTTTGACATCTCCAGACCACTAAAGATTAATACCTTGAAATTAATAACTAATATTAATATTTATAATACATAATATGTTGCATAACTGATTTTGATGGAAGTGTATTTGAATATAATTATTTTTTGTAGAGATGTTGTTGATGGCATATAGGTCATGCCTGCAAAAAATCATCGAATTTTGTCCCAAATCATCGTCGTGACTCAAAGCCTTTATTTGGGGATTTTTTTTTTAATATTTTCAGCAGGCAGAATATTAGGTTTCCCAATGTTCATGATGCTTAAGTTACCCTGTTTTCAAAATTATGTTTGTATACTTGGTGTATGCCAGTGTATATGATTATGTTCAGTAGCAATTTAAGAAGCTTCCGACATTGAGCTTCAAAAGTGGATTAGAAACCTTATCGTGGGTGTGTATTGAAAATGGAGTGAGATAACCTCATTAACTCAGATCTCCATACCCAAGAAATTTATCATTACCTTTTGTTATGATTTTCCGAAATGAATTAGTTGAGCTACGCAGCCGTATGGTACATCATCGTAAATCTTTGACCTTGCATTGTTTTCAAATTTGAGAATTAAATGTGGTTCTACATTCTAATAGTAGAGGTTGAAGCTTAAATGGCTTACAATCATGTTGTGAATATTTTGTTGGGTGGGGAAAAATATACCCAGTCAATTAAAAAATTAAGTGACAGCTATTTGTAGAGTTAGTTGCAGCGTTATATCTATAGACAAGGTAGCTTTAAATTACTAGGTGACCTTGTAATTGCACTCCAAGGATTAGTAGTTCATGGAAAACTTTGTGTACATGTATACATGAATTCTAGGTGCTCCGAGACAGCAAGCCTTGACTTATTTTAGAGTATGGATCAAAGTGGAATGTGATCAGCAACCTTTTGTGAATGACTTGAACTAGTAAACATACTACTAACATTGTCTCAATCTCACCACCTAAATTCACCCACTGCTATTCTTACACTACAGTTAGAGGTTGACAACATGGTTGATGATTATATAGTTTTAGCAACTTGATTGTAATAGTTCCTTTTCGCCTTTGTTATGTACCATCATTATTCTGGTAAAAAGAAAATTTTGTTCCACTGAAATAGCTGAACCATCCCTCATGTTTAAGCTGCTTAAGCTACAAAATGGTTTGGATTGTGTCATTACCATATTCCTAATTTCTGTTTACCCACATGGCAACATGTTGGTGCACAAACTCCCTTTGCTAACATTAGCTCTAGCGTTCTGAGTCTCTTATTAAAATAGTCTGCAACATATCTGACATGGATATGAACTTATGAAGCAATCGAGACAATTGTTTTATGGTATTCATTCATCAGTAGGTATAATTCAAGTAATGGTACGAGTGTTTATTTAGCGAATCTGAGGGAATTGGTCCTTGAACAAATTTGGTTCAGTAATGTTTACCCAGCTGGAGTATATGTTTTGCCCAGCCCGAGTATGGCTTTAGTTTGTCGTGAGCTGGAAGGACAAACTTGAGATCCATTTGTACTCTAAACAGGCTATTGTCTGTCCCTTATCGAGTTGAAGGATGAGCCAAAAATAAATATATAAATAAATAAGAAGAAGAAGAAGAAGAAGAAGCTGTATTGAAGCTTCACAAATATTTGGTTTGTCATGGTGTTCTGAATATCAGAATGTCTTTGATGTGTTCGGTTAAATACTTACTATATGTGTTTTTTAGCACATTTTTGTGAAGGACAAATTTTCAATTTAGACCCCAGAAAAAAACTTATTTTCACTTTAGGCCTCGGTCAAAACTATTTACAAAAATAGGCCTGGTTTTGCGCAAGTGTGATTTTTTTTATAAAAATATTTATGCTTGCACAAATATGGTTTCTGCAAGTGTATTTTTTGTGCTCACGTAGTTTTGGAATGCGCAAGTGTATTTTTAATTTTTTTTTTATGGTGCAAGTATAAAAGGCTGTTACGTATAAAAAGAGCCATATTTTTATAATAAGTTTGATTGGGTCCTCAAGTGGAAATAAGTTTTTTTTTGGGGTCTAAAATGATATTTTGTCCTTTTGTGAAGGAGGTGTAACTTGATTGGGCTTAAGACTTGTGTTTTAAGATACTAGTTTCAGTTCCATGTTTTTTAGATTTGGAAATTTCGATCATTTATAATATTTTCAATTTCGGATAGGGATTTTCAATATTTATCTTCTGCAGAAATACGTTATTAAATGGTGTATTTTCTAAAACAAAACGCATGTTGTATTTTCAAATGGAAGAAGGGGTTGTAATGAATACTACTGATTAAGAAGAAATTATAAACATAAATATTTCAATTTTTGTTTTCCAAATTAAATTATGTTTTTATTTGATTTCTTTTGTAAAAATACTAATTTTAACATATTTAACCTGTACTGGAATTTCAGTCTGATGTACTTTTGCTCCTACCAGAACCAAAATAAATAAATAACAGAATTTTGTTTTTTCAATCCAATCCCCGAGACTTGCTCAAAACAAGTGTTTTTTTTTTTGAGCGGTTTAACTTGAACTTAAAATTTGGAAAAACACTTTCCTGTTTAAGTTAGAATTTAAAATCTATTATAAGTAAAATCAAAATAGTAAACCAAAAGCATTTTCGAACTGCAATTTTGAAAATCACAACCCCCCCCCCTCCCTCCCCAAAAAAAAGTACTCATAAATAAATAAAGAAAAAACTTCAAAATCTCAAAGCTGCAAAAGAATGAAATGCTACCTAAACTTTTTATGTTCCCAAGATTGTTTGAAAATTTAAAACTGTTTTTCTTAGGAATGTTGGTTTACTAAGAGGTTGAGGGATATAAAAACAATTGGGGACATCCACCCAGACCACCACATTGACCTTTCACTATTTAGATAATTACATTTGTATATACAGTTGTACATATTTTTGTTACTTGTGTAAATACAAACGTATATACATATACATACATACATTATATATATACATATACATACATACATTATATATATACATATACATACATTATATACATATACATACATTATATACATACATTATATACATATACATACATTATATATATACATACATACATTATATATATATATACATACATACATTATATATATACATATACATACATTATATACATATACATACATTATATACATATATACATACATACATTATATATATATACATACATACATTATATATATATATATGAGCGTTCACTGGCACCTCAAATAGTGCAGCATCCCTGTAGCCCTTTGATTTTCACCACACAATACGAATTAAATAATATGGTTTTCTCTCTCTTCCCACCAGTCATATTATTTTATTTAATTCGAGTTGTGTGGTGGAAAACGTGGGGCTACAGGTGTGCTACAAAACGGAGATGTCATTGACCGCTTCTCATACATACATATATATTTGTGTGTAAGTATATATACATATACATATATATCATGGTTCAAGATTTCGGCCGGTACGTCGAAATTCCGACCATTCCGGTCCGGTTTCGGCAGTGACCGAGCCAGAATTCGTCTAGAAATCCGTTTTTGGCACTACAATCAAATGAAAAGAAAAAAATGATTTATATCCATAAATACCCGTGAAAAGAGATCGAAGAAGAGAGAGAGAGAGATCGAAGAAGAGAGAGTTGGAAGAGAAATAGATGCGGTGGCATCTTGGAGGGAGGCAGCATTGTTCTCAATTTTCTCTCGTCAATTAGGGTTATAGCAAATTTGATGTTGGACTAAGTATCTTGCCTAAATGATTGGGTCTGTTTATTTTATACTTGTTGGGCCGGGCTTTTAAAATTTTGAGCTATTATTATTATTAGTCTGTTAAGTAATTATGGGCTGATAATAAAAATTGGTGTAGATTAATTAGTGTAAAATAACTTGTATTAAGTTATTATATTAGAAAATTATATAAGATGATTTGTATAAAATTTATTTTTATTTAATTTGAATTAAGTTCAAATTATTTATATGAAAAAATTATATTAATTAATGTATATATAAAAGAAGTACCAGAATTCACACACCTGAATTAAACCGGAATTTCTGAAACGGAAACGAAATTCTAAGATTTCTCGATGACCGGAACGGAAAGCAGAATTCTGAACCTTACCTTATATATATATATATATATATATATATATATAGCAGCGCTCAACAACATCCCTATTTTGTATCACCCCTTGTGGCTCCTTGATTTCCACCCTACAATTCAATTCAAATAATAGAGTTAGTGGGAAGAGAGAAAGTAGCATTATTTAAATCGGAATGTGGTGGAAAATCAGGGGGCTACAGGGGTGCTGCAAAATAGGGGTTCCGTTGAGCGCTGCTATATATAGGCAAGGACCGGCTATACCTCAATTTGGCTACATCCCGAATTCCTCTGATTTCCAGCCACATTCCGAATTAAATAACATTGTTAGTGGGAAGAGAGATAAGGTAGTACTATTTACTTTGGAATGTATCGTGGAAATCAATGTGGATTAGAGGTGTAGCCAAATTGAGGTGTAGCCGATTCTTGGCCTCTATATATACATACAAACATATATACATACACACACACATATATATGTTTGTATGTATTTATATGTGTATATGTATGTGTGTGTATTAAGGAAGTGTATGTGGTTTCACCATTTGCATTGCATTGACCTCCATGTTACCTCACATTATAGTTGTTTGTGCCTGGGATTTGAATGCGATCAACATTTCAGACTCTTAATGCCTGTTAAGCACCGAGAGATAAAGCCAGCTTGTTGTAAAAACGAACTCGAGTTAACATGAATAGTTTGATTTCTTAGAAGTTCATCGGGAAGGACAATCCAGTTGACATGTTTTTTTGGTTATTTTTATTTGAAAACTAGAAATGAATTTGTGTCATGACACACGCTTACTAGTGTTAATACATTGAATCATAAAATACCCCTACTACCCTTTGATTCTGGTTTGGATCTTGAGTGCATGTGATTTCTTGTGCGGTTTACACAGATTCTTACCGCTTTCCTTTTAAACGCACCATTTGATTTTTGTAGCGGTTTAACTTTGCAGCGTCTGCTGTGGACCCTTTGCATCTAAAATATTACGTTTTTTGTGGAAGAGTGATCGCACTGGCGTTACTGCATAAAGTTCATGTTGGCATTGTGTTTGACCGCACATTCTTCTCTCAGCTAGCTGGTGAAACAATTACAGTGGAAGATGTTAAGGATGCTGACCCAAGCTTATACATGAGCTGTAAGAAAATACTAGAGATGGATGCAGAACTTCTCGATTCAGACATGTTGGGATTAACATTTGTTCATGAAATTCAAGAGCTGGGATCTCATAAAACTGTGGAGCTTTGTTCTGGTGGAAAGGATATTGTTGTAAATAGTGACAATAGGACAGAATACATTAACTTACTAATTAAGCATCGGTTTTTAGATTCTATATCGGAACAGATTTGTCATTTTGCAAAAGGATTCAGCGATATTCTATCCGATTCAAAGTTCCAGAAGCTTTTTTTCAGTTCTTTATATCTCGAAGACTTTGATAGAATGATTGGGGGAAGCAATTGTATTATAAATGTGAGTGACTGGAAGGCACATACAGAGTATAATGGATTCAAGACGAGAGACAAACAAATTAATTGGTTCTGGAAGGTAACCAAGCTTTTTATTTATCACATATTACTAAAATTATATGTCTAATCTCAATCTTTTTCTTGGTTTCAACATGTTGACATCATAGTTGGCAAACTCTTAATAATTTATTTACGCTCAATAATTTATTTATGTGTTTATTATCAAAATATGAAGTACAAAGCCCAAATCTAGGATGATGGCATTTTAAATTTCCTGCGCACTCCTTGTTTCACAATTTTTTTTTACTTGGAGCACCTCATTTTCCCCCCATTTTTTCCTGTTATTATTATAGTATTATATATTATGATTTTTATTCAATATTTTCCCTTTTTTAGGATTTAAATTTTGTTTACTTTTTAAAATTTGAAAATTGCTCTTATAATAATTCTTGTAAGTATTTTGATAATAAGGGATGTTTTGTTTAAAATAGGTCAAACATCCTTTCTAAACATGTACCCATGACTAGGTCTTTACTTTTAAATTTACCATAAAATATCATGTCTATTCACCATCACACATCTTTTTGTTGAAAAATCTGAATGAAATTTTGTTTTCACCACAAAATCATGAATTTTATGCCTTTTTAACGTCCAAATATCCTGTATAATAAATTATCAAATTGCTGGTAATTGCAGCCTGTATTTGCACCAACAAATTTTAACCAAAACATATGACAAACGGATTCTGTTGAAAAGAATATAAAATTTGTATTTTAATGGAAAAAAAGATATTCCGGTCAGATGTTTCAAATATGAAACAAGTGTAAGCATTAAAAAGACTGTTTCAAAGTATAGGTAACTGCAAATATTTGTAATTTTTTCTTCAAATTGCAAATATTTGCATTAACGAAATTTGTCAGAAACTATGACGACATGAATTTTACTGGAAAGATCATAAAATTTGTGACTTAATCATAATTCCAAATGGATGTGTCAAATTTGGTATACGCACAAATATTTTTAGTCTATTTCAAGTGCTGATAATAGTAAATATTTGCAACTTCTTAGAATCATAAATATTTTCTGTAATTACAAAAGTGAAAATTATGTTTTCATCATTGGAATTAAAAAAAAAAAAAAACTTCTTCGGCCTTTTCAAGTTATAGAGAACATCCTTGGAATTTATAGAATTCGAACCAGATCCTCGTTTTTAAGCATTATTTAAAATGCAACATTAAAATATGTTAGAGTTATGCAAGTAAAATAACATTTAAATAAAAATAAATGTTAATAACAACAGAGTGTTCACGATAATGTGTTTATATACAATTTAATTGCTTTTATTGCATTTTGCACTGCAGCAATCACTGTTTACAGTGCAACAATCTTTCAATACTTCAGTTTATTGTATATTACAGTATAACGTGCATAATGATTTTAAATTTGTATGTTTTTGCTAAAATAACTTAAGTTTGCATTATTATAGCATAATTATTACATGTTCAAAATTCTACTACTTTTGGTTTTTTTATTTGTTGCATTGAACGTTGCATTTTAAACAGTGTAGGCTACTTGATTCGTCGTTTTTGCATTTGATTTCAAGATTTTTGATTTGGAATATTGATTTAGGTTACTAACTTTGAATTATAATGAATTTGTATGTGATTTTATTTTCGCAAATCTTAGGGGCTTAATTTGTGATATGAAAATTAAAACGAGTTTTTTTTCTCCTATTGTGATACATGATAAGGTGTTTTTAAAAAATTCTCAGTTGAAACACACAACATATTATTCTAGTTGGAAAAAGTATAAAATTTGTGATCTTACAGTGAAAGCAAATGTTTCAGATGAGACATCTTTTGTTATATTTGAATTAATACGAGTGCAAGTTTAAATAAGGCTGAAAATATCAAAGTAGAAGACCAAAATTTACTAGGGACTTCTAAGACTCTGGTTGGAAGTTCTGTAGCATCATTTATGAGGAGTTTTCAATGGTATCAGTTTTGATTGTTGATGAGAGGTTCAATTTTAAGAGGTTCTATGAATGATTATATAAGACATGGAACCACGTTGAGACTTCAGGGTTTAATTTTCATAACATTCAAGTTACTAATCGGTCATCAACTTACGCTTTCCAGATAGGCTTTGATAAAATTTAAAATCGTGCAATTGTACACAGGTAGTAGATGGGATGTCTCAAGAGCAGCGAACGTCGCTACTATTCTTCTGGACATCAGTGAAATACCTACCAGTGAATGGTTTCAGTGGCTTAGAATCCAAATTGTACATCTACAAAAATACGGATTCTATCGAGCGCTTACCTACGTCACACACTTGTTTCTATCGTCTCTGTCTTCCAAAATACCCGACCTTGACTATGATGCGTGATCGCCTTCAGTTCATCACACAAGAACATGTTAGCTGCAGCTTCGGGATGTGGTAGCTTGCTCATCATCATCATCATCATCCATGTATGTACAGATTATTAATATAGATATAGCTTGTTTCTACCTTTCAGCTTTCTTATATATAGGTTCTCTCCTTTTTTGTTCATGTTTTTGTATGAAGCCATGTGTTCAAAGCCGGGATTTCATGTTCAGTGCTAGTTGGTTACATTTTGTCGGTTTATTTTGTTAATAATTTTAGTGCTATATGGGTATAAAATGGTGACTTGGTTTTGCATTTTCCTTTCCTTATTTCTTTTTATTATTATTATTATTATTATTATTATTATTATTATAGTTGTGTCCATAAGAAGTTTACTGCCTACTTATTCTTAGAAGTTTTTTATTACTACTACTACTATTATTATAATAGTTGTGTCCATAAGAAGTTTACTGCCTACTTATTCTTGAAGTTTTCCCCCGCTTTTGGTAACATAAATTACAGCATTTGACTTCTGTTGGTGTCAATTCAAGATGATAGAGAATGACACTATGTCGTCTGCCTTTAGCCATTTTTTTTCAGAGTAGTTTTAACACCTGTGTGTTAGAGAAGTTTGCTAAATAAGAATTAAATGGAAAGTAAGATGGAAAATGGGAAGAACTAAATGTAGCTAAAGATGATGTTTCCGTTTGGACCGACTTATATAGGTTACTTTTTAGTTTTTTGAAAGCCAAAACGAATAGGTTTTGGTTTCTAAAAAGCTAAAAAGTAACTTATATAAGTCGATCCAAACGGAGCTAAGAACGAGATTGCTTTTGTATATATGGATTAGAGGGATCTATTTATTTTTGAATTACGAGCAAAATGATGATTGTCTATCATATCTTTAATGAAGCAGTCTTTTTTACTTTGCATCAACTAATCTAACAACCATAAACAAACTCGATGTTCGAAACATATACAAATTAAAACGATTTAGAATTTTTATTCGTGTATATATATATATATATATGTTGTTTAATGGATAAGTACTTTCCTAAGAAGGTGGCATGAAACAATGACATTGTTTCTGACGATGATAAAGTAGGTATATGTGATTCTAGGATAACATATAAACTCACAAAAATTGATGTAGCCGCTAGTTCTCTTGGACTTATGTTCTTAACTTGAGCTTGACAAACTTATATCTTAAACTATTAAGATGTTCTTTCTTCCCGATTCGTATATTACAGAGGTCGAAGGCTTAGTTTTAGATAATATCGTGTTAAATATATGTGGTGCACTCTTTAGCGCATATCCCCAAAAGAAGGAGCAACTTATGACGCCCCATCCACATTCGATACCTAAAATAAAAACATCCAATGCTGTAACGACACTTAACCGATGGAGGGACCGTTATGGTTAAGGCAAAGCCAATAACATATCATACACATCACAAGTCATATATAGAATACAATATAGAATATAGATACAAAACAAACGAAACAGTAGCTTGATCAAATAAACCCAAACTAAGCATCATCAGAGTGCAAACGCAGTTCGGAAGATCATACATCATATAACATATATGAGTCAATACATAATTAGTACATCATAGATTGCATAAAATAAACTGTCTCTAATATATACATAAATGTTGATAACTCCACAACACTACACGGTGGAATAAGTAGCAGCTTCATATAATGGTAATATGAGAAAAACATAAGCCTCCTCCTTGTCCTTCGTACAACTCCATGCCCTACCATCATATTTGACTCAGTCCACGCATAAAGGTACCCGAGAGTAATGAAAAACAAAAATAACCTCGGATCGGACAACGGTATGGTATAATGGTCTGTAAGCTTAAAACAATAGTTTAAACTTGATATATCGTAAGGTAAGAGCTATGGAAAGTCATACTTCACCAGCTTCTAAAACCCATAAGTTAGCACATATAAACATATCATGTTAAACTATCATAAGCAAGGGTATACTACACTACTAGTACATACTAGGGTGTTGGGCATTATACTCGGTAATAACTAACATCGGTAGAGACAAGAATAACAACCATCAATCAAGCATCTCCCATACTCTAATGCACTTAGGTATATAATGATTCAAAGGATCACCCTCGAAAGATCAACGACTACTCATGTCATAGCTCCATCAATGCTTGAATCCCAACCCACTTAGACGGTTGAGAATTTAGACCCACTCAGATGGTCTAGAGATACGAATCCACTGAATGATCCTCGATTAGCATCCTTACCTACTCCTTTACTAGCATACATCAAGCCTTTGGTCATCAACGTTCCCTTACCACACGTACCGATAGTAGAATCTCTTTGTTCCACTTATAGGTGATCTCCATAAAGAATTTGCATGCTCATATGACTCTAGATGCCCAAACCATAGCCTTCCCTATAGTCACCATCGATCTGTACAGATCCATGACTTATTCGATTTCTGGCCTCCAAATATTTATAGACTCGACCCTTTCCTTATGCATCAGCTCTAGGACATTTGCATTGGCATCAGACACCAATTAGTATTGATCCATATGGGCTAGTACCGATTCATCTATTTAACTAATTTCATCTTCATCTTAGCCAATGATCAACCTTTTGTTTGAGATCCATATCTCAAACTCTCCCCTCGATCCGTATGGTTCGGTACCGATCAATATAGACTGGCACTGACTCATCACTTAAAGAAATTTTTCTTTAAGTTGCTCCAGATCTAATTCCTACATCGATCCATCTCATGTCTCGCTTCTTTGATCTATGTGTAGACTGCAAAACTACAATGATTAGCTCCAAATTGTAAAACCAATCCATCGAAATGCTCTATAATTTGAACTCCATCTCTGTGTATCCATCAAAAGACATCCTCACACGGTCGTCTCCATACACGAACAAGAGTTGCCATTCATAGAACCATAATACCAAAGCCTCAAATCACTCAAATCATCTGTAAGATCCATTCTAAGATACATGCAATCAAAACATGCAACAAATAACATCAAATCAAGCACAATATGCCATTCAAGCATTTCAACATACATATTGACTACATGTATAAGCCTATATATTTAATCACATGTTTAAATCTAGTTTAAATCAATAAATCGTCATTCATATCTCATTTTCAAATCAGGTAAGAGCTGAAAATAAGGCTTTTAGGTTGAAAAATTAATCCAAAATGTTTTTAAAACATATATTACAACATAAATGAATAAGAGGTTATAAATAACTCATCAAATGATGATTGATTTAACCAAATAAGCTCCACCCCAAATCTAAAGTGGAAAGCAGGACAAACAAAATTCCCTTCATAAAATATTGATTTCTTATGATATCTTTAGGTGTTGTTCTCTTAATCTATCAATATCTCTTTAAATAATCAGGTTTCAATGTGTTTTTGGATGCATAAATGTTAATGGAGGTTTATGGATGTTTTAGATCCAAAATAAAGTGACACAGTGACTGCTCAAACCCATGCTTACCTAAAAATCAAGAAATTAACAAAACATGTCAAGTTATGGGCTTTTGAATCAAAAAACAAAATTTGTCCAAGACTATCTATTCAGGTTGGAAACTAGAATTTGTCGTAACTTTCAAATGAATAGACCACGTCGCTATTACGACCACTCCACTGAAAGGAAAAACACTAATTCTTTCATCTAAAACAAGAATAAACCCCTAATCCGCCCCTTATCAAAAGTTATAGCCTCTACAAGGTTTTAGTCCCCAAACCTTACACGATTCACCGAAAGTGCAAAAACGTCAAATTACCCTATTTTTTTTAAAAGTTTTAACTCATTTTAAGGGTTGTTTGGTTATGTAAATCATATTTTATCTATGTAACTCTATATAAAATTGTCAATCTTTACATTCTTCCCCTCTTAGTAGTTTTGGCCATGAAATCCCATCGTCAAGTAACCACATAACCAAAACATTGTGTAATGATCTGCCTTTCTTATACCTAAAGACGACACTTAATCCATCTTCCGTATTCGTGTGCCGATTATTTAAGTGTTCGAAAGACATGTCATTTGGGGTTAAAGGAAGAAAAGAATAAACATAATCTCCCAAACATGAAGAGAAATATTTAATATAACAAATGATCTTTACAAAAGAAAAGAACTTTAATATACAATCATCAGAGTATACTAACCTATTATCAACCTGGACATTTATAACAGCATGTCCTTACAATTGCTGATAAATACAGACAAGAACAAAACAATACAGAACAACGGAAGAATATAAGGTACGTGAATACGTCTTGGAGGATCCAGCTCGTCTCCTAAAAGCTCCAAAGAATCCAGCTAAATCTGGAAAATATGCTCGGGCTGATCTAAGAATTATAAGAAAATAACGTCCGGTCAGTCTGGTAAACCAGCGTGAGAAAACTCAATCAAATTTTATTGATTTCTACATTTGAAAACCCTTTCAAAATAAAAGGCATCTCGTAAGACCATGCCGCACGTAAACACGAACGGGTTTTTACCTTACGATAACCAAACCATTTTATTTTAAAAATCCAGTGATATTATAATAATGTTTATGAGTTTAAAATACTAATAATCAAGTAGCTGTGATGTATGTACATCACAATAATAATAGGTATATAATCGAAAACCGAAGACGCTTATTGAAGAATAGATTCCAACAAATGGCAAGGTAAGGGACTACCTTTCGAAAAACAGTACAACTCTAGATAAAATGTACCGTAGGCCGTAGTTACCTTTGCAACCCTACGAACACAGGACTGGCCTACCCTTGAATGGACAGTACCGAATATGTCATCACCTCGGTTGTTCCCAACCTTTATAGAGAGCTCTCATGCACAACCAAATTCATAATATGATAATCTAGAAAGGTGATGACACACTCTTATGGTAGCAACCCACACAGCCCTGCTGCATTTACCCTATTTTAGCCATTTCCGGGGTGTGAGGCTCGTGAGGTAACGATTTACCTTCCTTTAGCAATTCCCACTTGGAATGCTAAACTGCCATCTAGGCAGAAAGTAATGACAGCATTCATCCGTATAAGTTCGTTCTGACTCTGAATGAAACCAAAGGCACTACCTTTACTACATCAATTTTGTAATCACCCTCGGGATTAATAGCAAGTAGCCCTTCCACTTCAAAGAACTCTATTTTCGAAACATCATCAAGATGTCTACCATTCGAACGCTCATGTTGGTTCGAAGTGGTTTTCGGATAACATATCTAATCCCGCTCTCTCCGAACCAACAACTGATAGTTTCCGATTTCATTCCTGGTTCCTTTAGAAGTAAGTGGACTTGTAACGACCCGCTATTTTGGACCATTCGCATCCATTATAAGTGTATAGGTAGACACTCATGCCGGAGTTGAATTGCTCAAAATACCGCGTTGTTAATTTAAATTTGGCAAAACTGAACATATACAGTAAATAAAAAATCAGAGATCACAGACACAGAGTAATAAGTGCAGCGGAAATAAAAGAGATAGTAGTTCATGAAGCTACTATATGAATATATAAAATACATCAGAGTTTACAACAGAAGAGTAATACGATACATCAGATACAAATTAGAATACATCACTGGAATCATCGAATGCTGAAAGCAGAATAGATGGCTGGATCTTCAAGCAAAGCTCCAACTCCAAAGGTGAGTCTCGAAAGCTGAACCACTCAGTCTGACCCGAGCGTAAAGCAAAAATACAAGACACTCGAGTCAGGATTAACATTCTCATATTAATAAATCTAACTCAAGTGAAATAGCAATTGAAATACAAGTAACTTAAAGGATGTTTGGAATAACCATCCTTTAAGGATCCGTTAAACTATCTACTATGTAGTAGTGTACGATAAGTAGATAATGTCTATCAGTAATATAAGAAGATATCAAAATAGCGTTAAGTCATGGCCCATTCCACCCTTAACACATTTTTATTCCCAAAAGCATATACAAGACCGTAGTTTCCCCAAAACCGGAAGTCACCAGAGGGCAATCCATATACTAAAGGTACAAATCAAAATCGTAGTGGTCGCGCATAAATGGAATACAAGTATGACAAGGCACATGAGGCAATACCCAAGGTAGTGATACTACCGTTCGCCTGATCCGGACTGGTGAGAACGCAACGCCACAGCGCCCGCAACACCGTGAAACAACACTCCCAAAATCAAGGGTGCACCAATCGACAACAAGTATAAGTAGTTCGAAGAAGTGTGTCCACTTGAGGTAGCAAATCCTCCATTGGCCCGGCACAGCTCATGTTTTAGTCATTTCCAATTTGACACAAGTGTCAAGGCTATCCATTATCGTTCTCTTTCTTCAGTCATCACGTACATCATTCCAACCACTTCATTCTGGATCATCAC
Organism: Allium fistulosum; assembly: GCA_030737815.1. NCBI lineage: Eukaryota > Viridiplantae > Streptophyta > Magnoliopsida > Asparagales > Amaryllidaceae > Allium > Allium fistulosum. The sequence continues at coordinate 1,088,089,378 of CM060904.1, read as the reverse complement.
TCCGCGCATAGTTATTAAAGTGGTTTTCGGTTTAGATAGAGAGTATATCCATAACCGAATTCCGGTCTCTTTAATAACTTTCGTAATTATTACACCGATTGGTCGTTTGTTTATTTCAAAACCAAATCAATTTCAATTTCAAATAGAATTCATAAATCAACATTTCATCTGTCTTTCAAAACCAATTTCCAATAAATTTACGTTTCAAAACTTCCAAATTATCATTTCCAAATCTTATAATTCAAATTCAATTTCTATTTAAACAATCCAAATATTAACTCAAGTTCGAATATAAGTTTCATTTCGAAAACATTTAAATTAATTTAATTTAACATTTAAATCAATTTAAATTCATTTATCAATTTCATTCAATATCGTTAAATTAATTTATCATTCAAAACAATTCCTATTAAACTTCCAATTCATTAAATCCATTATTTAAATTCAACTTCATTATATCAAAACTTACAAATTTAATTAAATTAAATTCATCAAATCAAATTCTTTAAAATATCAAGTCTTACATTAATTTCAATAAATCACATTTTATTTCTTGTTAAAGAAATTCAATTTCACTATTTACTTACTTAAATAATTTTCCAAACTTAATAAATAAAGAAACTCAATTTCAATTATTACGAAGTAAAATTCACTTATTCAAAAATTCAAATTTTCTTATTAAAGAATTCAATTCAATTTAATCATTAAATAATTCAATCTTATTTAATTATTAAATAATTCAAACTTAATAATTTCAAAGTTAAATAATTTCAAACTTAATTATAATTTCAAACTTGATTATTAAATCATTTCAATGTTTAATAATTTCAAACTTAATAAATAAAGAAACTCAAATTAAACAACATTCTTACATCAATTACATTGTTAAATATTTTATTTCATATTTTTAAATATTAACATTTTCCTTTCGTTAAATTCAAATTTCAACTTCATTTCAAAACCATATTATTTATTCAAATAAAATCTTCGTTTTATTTTTAAATCAAATTATTGACCAATCGGGTTTTTATTTAATTTTCTATCCTAGGTCAAAGTTAAATTTTGGGTATTTATCATTTCAACCCGATTCCAATTCAATTCAAAATCAAAGCATAACAAAGGGAACTTGCAGTATGATAACTGGGATGGTGTCAAAGTAAATAAACAAGCAATAACAACAATCAATATCAATCCAATAATCAATTCAAATAATCCCGAAATAACCGTACTAATTCGCATTGTTATTTGTGCGAATTAATATAATTATTTCTAGAATCTACACTATCATTTCATGTAGATTAAAGATTATTACATTACGGTTTTTCACTTGTCATCTATTTACAATTTCATACATCATCAATTTAACAACATACATTCAGTGGTTCAAGGTGTAATTAACACAAATCTTACGTGTCAATAAATTCAACAGTAAAAGGGGTCATATTATACAAATGTCAGTTAATCAAATTTAACATTTAATTATCCTATATCAAGTTCAATTTCATACTATTTATCATTTTAACATTAACAATTTAACGTCCAATATAAACATCAACAATCAATCAATTATCAGCCAAACTGTATTATCATCGCATAAATAATTAACAGATAATGGTGTCAGATGTCACAGGTGAACTGATACAGGTAATAGCATATATAACAGTGTCATTAACTAATAGCAGCATATTTCAATTGTCGTTTCAATTGAAATCAAATATAATAAATAAAAGAACGTTAATCGTGAGTGAATGCTCACCTTTCGAGGATAGAGAGAACAGAGATGACGTGGATACGAACACAGATACGGACACTGAAATTTGAGTTACGAATCCAAGCACTAATTTCCAAATCAAAGCTAGATGGATACGAACTCGACGGACAGCTGATAGATCAGAATTGACGAGAACAAGTCAGAACTGAATCGATGAAGATAATGGATATAAGCGAACCCGTATATATAGCTATATATAACTATTTGTATATAAAAATCATATTTTAGATTTCAAACACATATTAAATATATATATATATATATATATATATCAAAATCATTGTTTTAGTTTTTTTTTGTTTTTTTTTAACCCATAAAATGAAATTAACATATCTATGTATAGTACACGCGTATAGACTTAATAAAGTGCGAAATATTTGCAACCAAGTTGTTACAACTTACATATAAAATATGTGATTATCTCATAATATAAAGCTTGGAAAAATAAAATTTTAATACAACAGATTACATATATTTACACATTACTTATAAATAAATTAATATGTGAATAACTCGCAACATATAAAGACAATATATATATATATATATATATATATATATATACACACACACACCTTATGATATAACAAAACACAGTACACGCTATATATATATAAACACCGCACACGCTATATCAAGTTATATACCATCATTCAAAAATACACGTACTTACTGCCTTTTAAAAGTTTGCATGAATTGACACATCAACATATATATCCCTTTGAATATCAATTACTTAAAGTTAAACTTTCAACAAATAGAATGTATAAGTTATATATATGATTTGCATATTATCCACAACACTTAAACAGATATATTTAAAATACTATAATATTTCAAACTAGACCCTATATTTATTCTAAGATAAAACGTAAAACCATGAGCAAAATATAAACCAAGATCCAACCCATATATATTTGTATGCTAACTAAACAAATACTTAGACTTACTAAATTTTCGTAATCGCATATTATATATAAGCTTCATATTTAAGGTCAGTGCTTATCAAATCAATATAATTATTTTTATATCCTTTAGTATAAACATAAACTATAAATCTTTAAATATGCTACAGTCTTTTACCACATTGTATAAATCAAACGAACATATATTATATAACATATTAAACAATGCATAAGCTTAACACACCATGTACTAATATATTACCAACTAGATGATTGCTGACAGAATATAAGGTATGTATACATACCCTCAACACACAAAAGGCTACAGGTCGGAATTTGTTGGTCGAAGCAAAGTGGGAAGGCACAGCGACTTGAACGTGGCTGAGCTTGCGACCAGGCGGCAGTGACCAGCGGAGGAAGAAGGCGGAGCAGCTGATGGATCCGAGTGTCGATGCAGAGGGAGGAGATGAGGTCGAACTGGGGTGGTGCAGTTTCGGAAATAAGAGAAGAGGAGTGGGCGGCTTTACAGACGAACAGTGGAAGGCGGATTTGGTATTTGGCAGGGGCGCGTGCTGGTCACGGCACATGGAGGAAGGGGAAAAAGTGATGTCTTGGACGGTGGTTGCGTGGCGTGCTCGGGTGAGTGGAGATGTAGACGAGTTGGCCAGTGGAATGATGGCGCGGGTTGGAGATGAGGCGGAAGGAGGTCGGCAAGTAGTGGTGAGAGAGGGGTTGTCAGTTGGGGGAATGCACGTGGATCTGATGGCAGAGGCATGTGCTGGGTGAGGTGGCATAGTTGCACAGGCATGGAGAGGGATGGCCGGGTGTGGGGTTTGGTGAGTTGTGGAGATTATGTCGTGGGCTATGTGGTTTCGATTGCGAAGGTGAATAGGCGGAGCTGTTGGAGGTTAAGGCGAAGGCGGAACAGGGTGGGCGTGGCTTTGATGGGCGTGCAGATCTGGGTGTTGGAAGAAAAGGAAACAAAGGAGGAAGGGGTTGCAGGAGGGTGGTTGCCGAGAAAATGAAGGTGGAGTGAAGACCTCAGAAATAAAATGAACGCAATACAAGGTAGGAGAAAGGCAAGCCAACATAGTTTAGCAAAGGAATATGAACAGCTGTCACATAAATGCAATACACTAATGTTCATGTTTCTTTTCTTTTTCAAAGCACAGCAAACAAAGCGACCGATTGGATATTAACTCCTAGAAAATAAAAGACAAGGGGTTATAAGGTTTTGCACGGTAGATAACGAAAGGTCATGGAAATCACAAGACTCAAAACGGGTACCGATACGGTCCGTTGTTTCATAGATTTCGCCGTCCGCCAGACGTCGAAACACACATATGAATAAGCTACGATAATCAGCACGATAAGACGACCAAAACGGTATAAAGAAATCAGTGGTACGATCATCCGATAAAAATCGATATCGGTACCAGAATGCTGCTATTTTGCAGAAAATAAGAACGACGGAGCAATAGATGTCCAAATTTTGAAAAGCTACAAACTGACATCTTGCTCAGAAGATGGTTTAGAATTTTTCTATGTAAAAATATCTAGGTTTCGAAAACGTTTTATTTTCATCGCTTTTTAACTGATTAAATTGAAGTGAATTTATGTGCGAAATAAACTTTCATATTTTCGGACGAAAATTTACCAGTTGCTATGTTTAACTAGACGCATTTCAAATATCAATTTATATTTCAAAATTTTATCGTTTAAAATTTCACAAAATTTCAACCAATTACGTTATTAAAACGGTTGAAATTTACGGGTCGTTACACTCTCCCCCACTCAAAACTTTTCGTCCCCGAAAAGGAACGAGGTAGGAGAATAGAAACAACCAGAAAGAAAAACAAATTTGAAATACAAAATAACAATTAATTTAAACCATATAAATTCAAATTTAAATTAATTGATATTCAATAATTGATTTAATCAATTTGATTTCACTAAAATCAATCTCAACTTTTCTAAATTCATTATCTTATTATCCAATTATCTTAAATTTACAATTTCTAAAACCATAAATTTTAATAGTCTTTTATTATAATCATATTTTTTTAGCAATTTAAATTCTTCTTTATTCCAAATTATTGTTAAATTTATTCTACTTAATATCTCTAATCACATATATTTAACCCATATAAATTAATTTAAAACATAAAAGTTTCGATTTAAATTAATTTACATCTATTAATTTCTTTTAAATTCAAGGTATTTTCATATGTTGATCAAATTTCAATTTATTAATTTTTTCGAAACAAATTTATTAATTCTTTCAAAACAATTTATTTCATTATTAACTGGGTTTACTTATTATCCTATCTAACTCTATTAACATCTTTATAATCAAAATTTAGTGTATAACATTATTATAAACACTCAAATTTATTATAAATTCAATTTATCTTATATATTATCCAATTACATATTCAACTTCTGAATGATTTAGGTAAGTTGTATTAGAATGCAGTTGAACAATATACAAATAAAATTTTCCCAATTTAATTTATTCAAGTTTAAATATTATTCCAAATTTTTGGTTTTATTTATAATTAAAATCATCCTTTAACCAAATTTAAGAATTAGATTTCCGATTAACTTTAAACAATTCAGAGATATATACAATATATTTGTATCAAATCAAATTAGATTTTAAAATAAGATACCTAAATATATATAAATCAAAATATACTGAAGAAATTCAAATCAAAATATTTTTTCAAAACAAAACCGTAGCAAAGCTACAGGATAGTATCTCCACTTCGAAACTCGAAAATGAATGTCGATGATGCGGCCGCCATCACCGAAATTATTTTCCAGCGACAAAGAGAAGAGCACTGATTTCAACATTTTTTTTTAATTCTTTGAAAACGATTTCTATTCGAATATACTTTCAATACTATATACTTTAAAATTTTAAAAACCAAAGTTCGAAATCACCGGAAACTAAATTCTCAAATTCTAGTTTAAATCCATTTCAATTGCTAATTAAAATTTAAACTATGTTCTATACTTCATTTATTTATCATATTGGAATAGTCTATGGTTTACAAAACAATAAATGAAAATCAAATATTATCATTTTTGACAACAAATTTATTAACAATTTAATTTCAGAAAACTTATATTTATATATAATATAATCATTCAAAACGATTTTGTTTATCAAATTTGAAAACAACATTTTTAATATAAATTTACAAATACATTTCTTTGCTCGACGATACAGGAATGGATTTTCAAAGCAAGGATAGGGATTCAAATTTTTGATAGACTCAAATCAAAGAGAATTTCGATTCGAAGATAGGTTTGAACAAAGACGAGATAATTAAATAACAAAATAAGGCGATGGATAAGTTTATATAAATCGCGGGCAACCTTAACCGGTCGTCCGTAACTTCAAGAATAGGATCGATGCTGACTTCCTAGGTAAATCAACACTCGATCTTAAGAGATGGAATTCAGGTATAGTAGGAGAAAGATAGCATCGTAAACCGAGGATACAGAAATCTCCGGTAAATCAATGCCAGTTGTAAAGGAGTTTTGCTCCTTCACAAATCATTCGAAGATTGGCGAGACCGCCGATTCACTATAAGGGTCATTCGAAGTGGAGTCATGTGATGCTCCAGAATTGAAAGGAGACGAATAGTGAGGGACACGAATGAAATTTGGAACCGTAGGGAACGTTCCAAAATTCAAAGAAATCGAGTCGAAAGGAAGAGATTGAAACTCGAATGAGAGTGATTCTGTAAATACATTTACCCTATATGTTGAGTTTTGCCTAGAGCTACCAAAGCTCTGATACCAACTGTAACGACCCGCTATTTTGGACCATTCGCATCCATTATAAGTGTATAGGTAGACACTCATGCCGGAGTTGAATTGCTCAAAATACCGCGTTGTTAATTTAAATTTGGCAAAACTGAACATATACAGTAAATAAAAAATCAGAGATCACAGACACAGAGTAATAAGTGCAGCGGAAATAAAAGAGATAGTAGTTCATGAAGCTACTATATGAATATATAAAATACATCAGAGTTTACAACAGAAGAGTAATACGATACATCAGATACAAATTAGAATACATCACTGGAATCATCGAATGCTGAAAGCAGAATAGATGGCTGGATCTTCAAGCAAAGCTCCAACTCCAAAGGTGAGTCTCGAAAGCTGAACCACTCAGTCTGACCCGAGCGTAAAGCAAAAACACAAGACACTCGAGTCAGGATTAACATTCTCATATTAATAAATCCAACTCAAGTGAAATAGCAATTGAAATACAAGTAACTTAAAGGATGTTTGGAATAACCATCCTTTAAGGATCCGTTAAACTATCTACTATGTAGTAGTGTACGATAAGTAGATAATGTCTATCAGTAATATAAGAAGATATCAAAATAGCGTTAAGTCATGGCCCATTCCACCCTTAACACATTTTTATTCCCAAAAGCATATACAAGACCGTAGTTTCCCCAAAGCCTCGGATCCATCTTCCTATTATACGATGCCACTGTTGGCATCAAAACCTCCTTAGTTACTCCTTGCTTAGGATATTTTTTATGAACGGATTCCTTCTCGAGGAGGAACCCCACTCATCATTAGTCCGATGTTGGCTCTCACTTATAAGTCTCCCGACCATTTTAGTCAAATCTGGCTCAGGTGGATCTACTGAACAACGGTAATCAAGATCCTCCCTAAGTGTTTGGCCCAAAAAATGCTCTTGGTTTGTTTAATGATACCTGGGTTCTCCATAATCCGGGAGAACCATTCGTTCTACAGTTCCATGCATATAATCTCTCTACGGTGGATCTGCAGCACCCGCTTGATCTCTAATATTCTGGCTGTCTATAGCACGTCCTGAAGCCAAACCAGTGCCATTACCCAGAATTCGACCCCCCGAACCATGATTATATGCTTTGATACCGATCCCTCTTGATGGATCGATATCGATCCATAGGCCTTGACCGTAGTTCGATCTCGTCTTCCTTTTCGACCTTCGGTGTCCTTTTGAGCCATCTTTTGATTCTTGTTCCTCTGCCTTTTCTTCGATGATGAGAAACTTCCAAATTCGAAACCAGAAGGTGTTCTATCCCTCTTGCTTATCCTACGGCTGTTTGTTAGTTGATTCAACAAATCCAAGCTTTGCCTCATTTGATGATTAAGTTCATTGTGGCTTCCTGGGCTTTTCTTCCATTTGCTTCATCATAAGGTCCATCTTAACCCTAGTAATGACATCTGTTGAGTTATAACCTTCGTTAACGATTTTCTATGCGACCTCCACAACATGTTGGGAACCAACAATCTCAACATTCTCAGTAGCATATGAAGTGGTGGATCGATTTCTTTTAGGTGCTATGGTAGAAAGAATTTGTGTAGATTTATTTTAAAACCCAATATTCCAAAAATGAAGAAAACTAGACCTATCTCTTAGATTTAGGCAATCCAATAGTAGATGATGGATCCAAACAGGTTGAGAATCGGTTCTAAGTGAAAGCACCAAAATGTTAGTAACAAAATGTGAGACTAACACCCAAGAGATTATGTAGAAAATGAAATTGAAAAAAAGTAAATTAAAATGAGTAAAAATAGAACAACATGCGTTTATCGTGGTTCGGCTAATCATTGCCTATGTCCCTTGAGATTTTTTATTGATAATACCGCTGTTTTACAAGTGCTATTCTTATAGTTCGGTACCACTCCATAGTCAATTATAGGAAAGTATGTAAAATTTGCTAGGCAGTGAAAAGATCCTTGAAATGGTGCCCCTACGTGCCTATTTATAGGTGTAGGTCACTGGGAAAAGCTCCGGCACGTCCTCTTCCATGTTCTCCATGATCTAGAAGCAGTTTATCTCAAGAAAACGTGGCCTTGTCAGCAAACAGCTATGGATCGGTACCAAACCATAAGATCTTCATATGGATCCTTCTAACCACCATGGAATAAAGTGATATATCATTAGCTTGTGTTTTCCAACTTGTTTGTATAATCATGAGCTTGTTTCTGAATATAAATGATGGATCGTTGGAGGAGTAGAGTTGCTGATTTCCAGTGCTTGAAGCATTCGCTAGCAAACGATATGTGATCGATCTACGGAGCTCAAAGTGGGTTGCTAGCATCAATACTTGGAGATGGAAAGAAGTTAGAGTGGTTTGGTTTCAACTTTATCGTTCAGTACTGATCCAACGGGATGGATCGGTACTGATCCATCACTTGAGTGGAATTGCTTTGTGATTTTTGTGATGTTGCTTTGTTTTCATCTTGCGGTCTTGGTCACACTTGGTTTTTGGACTATACAACTATCTCTCTGGGCTTCCTGCCTTGATAGCCTTTAAGTTTTATTCGTCAAGTTCGTCTAGATACTACATTGTAATGACCCGTAAATTTCAACTGTTTTAATAACGTAATTAGTTGAAATTTTGTGAAATTTTAAACGATAAAATTTTGAAATAAAAATTTAATATTTGGAATACGTCTAGTTAAACATAGCAACTGGTAAATTTTCGTCCGAAAATATGAAAGTTTATTTCGCGCGTAAATTCACTTCAATTTAATCAGTTAAAAAGCGATGAAAATAAAATGTTTTCGGAACTTAAATATTTTTACATAGAAAAATTCTAAACCATCTTCTGAGCAAGATGTCAGTTTGTCGTTTTTCCAAATTCGGACATCTTTACCTCCGTCGATCTTATTTTTCTACGTTTTTTTTGCATTTTTCGCTTGTTGAAATTTCGAATTTTTATAATTCGATCGTACCTCTAATATCTGTATACCGTTGTGATCGTCTCGTGGTGTAGATCTCAATAGTGTATTCATTGGTGTATTTCGGAAATCCGGTACGCGTTGAAACCGTAAAACTGTTAACCGCAACAGTCCGTCTTTTTGTTTCCTTGTGACCATTTATTTTCCGCCATTCAAAACCAATAGACATCCACCTTAAATATTTCGTGAAATGTAACTCTTACCTCTTTGTATTCCTAAATCCAACTAGTATGATCTTTGCTATTCCTATCTGCTCTAAATATGTACCGTGTACTATTGGGAATTTTTTTTATTTTCATTTCTAAACTGTTCATTTTTTTTAGCCAGTTCACTTCTCCATCATCAACCCTTGGCCACTCCCATTTTTCTCGAACCAAACCGCATCCTTCAACATTCCATCACGCACTGCCGAGTCTCCATCAACCACCAACCGCACCCGGCAGCCCACGGCAACCCCTGACCGACCAACCTCCTCTACCTCACACGAGTACTCACTACCGAGCCCAAGCGGCTATACTTGAACCACTGCACCCCTCCTTGCCTCCTTTCTCCACCTTGCCTCGGCAGTTGTGCCGCCTCCGCCGTAGCCTGAATCGTCGAGACACCGAACTCGAGTGACTATCTTTCCTCCCCCATCTCTCGTGCGCGCATTCTCTTCCATGCTCTGACCAATCACATCAGCTTCATGAATGTTTGTTTAGTTATTTGGTGAGTTATATATTCCGTGTTCATAAGATTTTATATATAAATCTATTGTTATATAAGATGTCTCAGTATTAGGCCTGCATAGATTAGTTTTAGTGTACAGGTTATATTTTATATTGTTGTATATATAGCTTCATATGTAATATTTATATGCTCTGTAGTTTTGTTTTAAAATATACGTACGATGGCCACACATATATATATATATATAGTTGCTTTGATTTTTGTGAGCCACGTTTTCATTTAGAACATATTTTATATATTTTATTTCGACTTTTGGTATATGGTTAAGATGTTTGCATGGTCAAATCATTTCTGTATTCGTAATGTCTACAATCTTGAATATTGCTCTGTTTTCTCTTGTTCATATTTTACAGTTATAGGTAATATACTTAACGTTGAAAAAAAAATTTAAAGCTTGTTTTGTAGCTGCTATCATATATGTTAACTACTATTATATTTGAGAACATATGAGTCTGTTAGTTCACTAGTTATAAGGTATATTATATATTTTATTACGAAGGTTGACCGTTACTTTATTCTTGTTTATAATAAGTATATAAAGTTGTTCATATTTTATGCCTTATAGAATAAGTATGTTTGTATCTGCCACACGTGTGCAGCAGTAGCTTTTCTAATATATATTATAGTATAAGTTTCGTATGTGTGTACGTAGATTTTATCTAAAATACATATAATAAGATGTATTGCTATAGTATATTAAGTTATTAAAGTTATAATATAAAATCTGTTGTACATAAGTTTTACTTGTTGCGTTATTTTATATATGTGTGTTTTCAACACTTTACTTTGGTACAGCATGTGTATATATAGTGCCTGGTCATTTGGGTTTTGATCTTTGTTTATACATTTTGTTTTGTTGCCTTTTTACCTGTATTATTTGGTATAGCATTTCGTATATAAAATATAGTAAACTTCTATACATGCCGTGAGTTTATATGTTATAAAGTCACATATATTTTGTTTTTGGTAAAGTTTACACTATAGAATTTTATTTTGAAAGTACATCTTTTATTATACTATCTTACGTTATCCTAGATTGCACATTTTCTGCATATTTCTATGCAAGTATATATTTTCTGTTCATATTAGTATTTTAGGCATAGATTGCTATATACATACTGTTTCAAATATAGTAAGCATATAAGTATTATATAGCATGGGGCCTATATGTATATACGTTTAAGTAGATTTAAGGTCTGCATTTGGTCTTGCAGTCTGCATGTTGTTATGTATAAAGATAAGCATATATGAAATTCATGCATGCATTGCCTTTACAAGTTGAAAAGAAATTATATGATATTAAATTAATATTGATTTTTAATATTATATATAAAAGGTTACTCTTATAAAGATTTAAAATTTTAAAATTGTGTTTGGATATTGGTTTGAAATATGGATTAATATAATATACTATTCGTTCGAATGTATCATCGTCAACCAAATTCTGATTTGATTTCATCGATTTATCGTTATCAGCCTTGATCGTCGGATTTGTGCCGATCTTTCTTCATCTTGATTCGTAACTCAAATCAGCTTCATTGTTCATCTCTCTAGCCTCGAAAGGTGAGCACTCACTCACGATTAACGTTCTTTTATTTATTAAGTTTGATTTCAATTGAAACGACAAATTGAAATATGCTGTTGTTAGTAAATTGCACCTGTATCAGTTCACCTGTGACATCTGACACCATTATCTGTTAATTATTTATGCAATGATAATACAGTTTGGTTGATAATTTATTGATTGTTGATATTTATGTTGGACGTTAAATTGTTAATGTTAAATGATAAACAGTATGCAATTGAACTTGATACAGTAAAGTTAAATGTTAAATTTGATTAACTGACATTTGTATAATATGACCCCTTTATCTGTTAAATTTATTGACACGTAGGATTTGTTTAATTACATCTTGAACCACTGAATGCATGTTGTTAAATTGATGATGGATGAAATTGTAAATAGATGACAAGTGAAAACTGTAATGTAATAATCTTTAATCTACATGAAATGATAGTGTAGATTCTAGAAATAATTATATTAATTCGTACAAATAACAATGCGAATTAATACGATTATTTCGGGATTATTTGAATTGATGATTGGATTGATATTGATCGTTGTTATTGCTTGTTTATTTACTTTGACACCATCCCAGTTATCACACTGCAAGTTCCCTTGTTATGCTTTGATTTTTGGAATTGGAATTGGAATCGGGTTGAAATGATAAATACCCAATTGAATTTTGACTTAGGATAGAAAATTAAATAAACCCGATTGGTCAATAATTTGATTTAAAAATAAAACGAAGATTTTATTTGAATAAAGAATATAGTTTTGAAAATGAAGTTGAAATTCGAATTTTTGATGAAAGGAAAATGTTAATATTTAATAATCTGAAACAAAGGATTAAAAATGTAATTAATGAAAGAATGTTGTTTAATTTGAGAAATGGTTGAATTGAGTTTGAAATGATTTAATAATTAAGTTTGAAATTATAATTAAGTTTGAAATTATTAAACTTCGAAATTATTTAATAATTAAGTTTTTGAATTATTTAATAATTAAGTAAGATTGAATTATTTAATGATTAAATTGAATTGGATTCTTTAATAAGTAAAAATTGAACTTTTGAATAAGTGAATTTTACTTCGTAAATAATTGAAATTGAGTTTTCTTGATTAAGTAAGTTTTGGGAAATTATTTAAGGAAGTAAATAAGTGAAATGGAATTTCTTTAACAAGAAATGAAAATGTGATATTTTTGGAATTAATGTAAGACTTGAAATTTAAAGAATTGGATTTGATGAATTTAATTTAATTCAAATTTATAAGTTGAATTTAAATAATGGATTTAATGAATTGGAAATTTAATGGAAATTGTTTTGAACGATAATCTAACTTAACGAATATTGAATGAAATCGATAAATGAGTTTAAATTGATTTGAATGTTAAATAAAATTCATTTAAATGATTTCGGAATGAAGCCTATATACGAACTTGAATCAATATTTGAATTGTTTTAAATAGAAATTGAAATTGAATTATAAGATTTTGAAATGGAAATTTGGAAGTTTTGAAATGTAAATTATGGAAATTGTTTTGAAAAGACAAATAAATTGTTGGTTTACGAATTCTATTTGAAATTGAATTGATTTGGTTTTGAAATAAATAAACGACCAATCGGTGTAATAATTACGGAAGTTATTAAAGAGACCGGAATCGGTTATGGATATACTCTCTATCTAAACCGAAAACCACTTTAATAACTATACGTGGAGTGATGATCCAGAATGAAGTGGTTGGAATGATGTACGTGATGACTGAAGAAAGAGAACGATGATGGATAGCCTTGACACTTGTGTCAAATTGGAAATGACTAAAACAGGAGCCGTGCCGGGCCAATGGAGGATTAGCTACCTCAAGTGGACACACTTCTTCGAACTACTCATTACTTGTTGTCGATTGGTGCACCCTTGATTTTGGGAGTGTTGTTTCACGGTGTTGCGGGCGCTGCGGCGTTGCGTTCTCACCAGTCCGGATCAGGCAAACGGTAGTATCACTACCTTGGGTATTGCCTCATGTGCCTTGTCATACTTGTATTCCATTTATTCGCGACCACTACGAAATTGTTTTGTACCTTTAGTATATGGATTGCCCTCTGGTGACTTCTGGTTTTGGGGAAACTACGGTCTTGTATATGCTTTTGGGAATAAAAATGTGTTAAGGGTGGAATGGGCCATGACTTAACGCTATTTTGATATCTTTACATATTACTGATAGACATTATCTACTTAGCGTACATTACCACCTAGTAGATAGTTTAACGGATCCTTAAAGGATGGTTATTCCAAACACCCTTTGAGTTACTTTTATTTCAATTGCTATTTCACTTGAGTTGGATTTATTAATATAAGAATGTTAATCCTGACTCGAGTGTCTTGTGTTTTTGCTTTACGCTCGGGTCAGACTGAGTGTACCAGTATTCGAGACTCACCTTTGGAGTTGGAGCTTTGCTTGAAGATCCAGCCATCTATTCTGCTTCAGTATTCGATGATTTCAGTGATGTATTCTGATTTGTATCTGATATATCATATTACTCTTCCGTTGTATCTGGTTTAACTCTGATGTATCGTATTACTCTTCTGTTGTAAACTCTGATGTATCTTATACATTTATATAGTAGCTTCATGAACTACTATCTCTTTTATTTCCGCTGCACTTATTACTCTGTGTCTGTGATCTGTGATTTTTATTTACTGTATATGTTTAGTTTTGCCAAATTTAAATTAACAACGCGGTATTTTGAGCAATTCAATTCTGGCATGAGTGTCTACCTATACACTTATAATGGATGCGAATGGTCCAAAATTCTGGGTCGTTACAGTTGGTATCAGAGCTTTGGTAGCTCTAGGCAAAACTTAGCATATAGGGTAAATGTATTTACAGAATCACTCTCATTCGAGTTTCAATCTCTTCCTTTGACTCAATTCCTTTGAATTTTGGAACGTTCCCCTCGGTTCCGAAATTCATTCGTGTCCTTCACTATTCGTCTTCTTTCAATTCTGGAGCACCCCATAACTCCATTTGATTGATATCTATAATAGATCGGCGGTCTTGCCAATCTTCGAATGATTTGTAAAGGGGTGAAACTCCTTTACAATAGACATTGATTTACCGGAGATTTCTGTATCCTCGGTTTACGATGCTATCTATCTCCTGCTATACCTGAATTCTATTTCTTGAGATCAAATGTCGATTTACCTCGGAATTCAGCATCGATCTTATTCTTGAAGTCAAGGTTGACCCGGTTAAGGTTGCCCGCGATTGTTATAAATTTATCAATCTTACTACTTTGTTAGTAATCATCATATCTTTGTTTCGAACTTATTTTCGAATCAAAGTTCTCTTTGATTTGAGTCAACAAAATTTGAATCCCTATCCTTATTTTGAAAATTCATTCCTGTATCGTCGAACAAAGAAATGTATTTGTAAACTAATATAAATGTTTTAATATATACTGTGTTGTTTGAGTTGTTGATGTTGATTTGGGTTTCCGATCGATTCGTCTGATCAACGCTATCGATAGGATTTCCAAAACACTTGAGCAGAGCAAACTGACACAATATCGTTTTCAAATTTGGAAAATAAATAAAAGATTTGTATGATTATATATATATAAATATAAGTATTATGAAATTAAATTGTTAATGAATTTGTTGTCAAAAATGATAATATTTGATTTTCATTTATTGTTTGGAAAACCATTGATTATTCTAATATGATAAATTAATGAAATTATAGAACTTGGTTTAAAATTTTAATTTGGAATTCAAATGAATTTAAATCAGAATTTGAGAATTTAATTTCCGGTGATTTCCAACTTTGATTTGGAAGTTTTAGGTGTATAGTTTTAAATATTTTCAAATTGAAATCATTTCAAAGAATTTTAAATGTTTGAATCAGTGCTCTCCTATTTTATCGCTGGGAAATAATTTCGGTGATGACGGCCGCATCATCGACATTCACTTTCGAGTTTCGAAGTGGAGATACTATTCTGTAGCTTTGCTACGGTTTGTTTTGAAAAATATTTCGATTTAAATTTCTTTAGGATAATTTGATTTACATATATATAAGTATCTTATTTTAAAATTTAATTTGATTTGATATAAATATATTAGATATATCTCTAAGTTGTTTAAAGTTAATCGGAAATCAAATTCTTAAATTTTGTTAAAAGATGATTTTAATTATAAATAAAACCAAAATTTGGAATAAATATTTAAACTTGAATAATTGAATTGGGAAAATTTTGTTTGTATATTGTTCAACTGCATTCTAATACAACTTACCTAAATCATACAGAAGTTGAATATGTAATTGGATAATATATAAGATAAATTGAATTTATAAATAAAATTTGAGTGTTTATAATAAATGTTATACACTAAATTTTGATTATAAAGATGTTAATAGAGTTAGATAGGATAATTAGTAAACTCAGTTAATGATGAAATAAATTTGTTTTGAAAAAAATTAATAAATTTGTTTTGAAAGAATTAATAAAATGAAATTTGATCAACATATGAAAATACCTTGAATTTAAAAGAAATTAATAGATGTAAATTAATTTAAATCGAAACTTTTATGTTTTAAATTAATTTATATGGGTTAAAAATATGCGAGTAGATATTAAGTAGAATAAATTTAACAATAATTTGGAATAAAGAAGAATTTAAATTGTTGAAAAAAAATATGTTTATAATAAAAGATTATCCAAATTTATGGTTTTAGAAATTTGTAAATTGAAGAAAATGGGATAAAAAGATAATGAATTTAGAAATAGTTGAGATTGATTTTAGTGAAATCAAATGGATTAAACAAAGGGGCTTTGCACGAAAGGTCCCTATTTTTGATGGTGTTACAAGAAAAGTCCCTGTAGAAATAAGTATGTAAATTTAGTCCATGTTTTTTCTAATCAGAAAACGCAAGTTAGCTTGCGCTTTTTAAAAGTTCAAAATTTTCAAAATCAGAAAGCACAAACCAGCTTGCGTTATTCTGATTGCGCTTTTCAAAAATTTCCAATTTTTTAAAATTTTCAAAATTAAAAAGCGCAAGTTACCTTGCACTTTTCAAAAATTTCAAAATTAAAAAACGCAAGTTATCTTGCGCTTTTCAAAAATTTCAAAATTTTTAAAATTTTCAAAAAAATTTCAAAATTAAAAAGTGCAAGTTACCTTGCGCTTTTCAAAAATTTCAAAATTTTTAAAATTTTCAAAAAAATTTCAAAATTAAAAAGCGCAAGTTAACTTGCGCTTTTCAAAAATTTCAAAATTAGAAAGCGCAAACTAGCTTGCACTTTCCTGATAGAAAGTGCAAGTTAAATTGCGTTTTTCAAAATTTTTAAATTTTAGAAAATTTCGAAAAATATTTCAAAATTAAAAAAGTGCAAGTTATCTTGCATTTTCTGTCAGAAAAGTGCAAGATGCTTTGCGTTTTTTTTTAAGTTTTGAAAAATAATGACCAAATTTACAAATTCATTTCTGCAGGGACTTTTTGTATAACAGCATCAAAAACAGGGACCTGTGACTCTTATCTTGTTAAACAAATTATTGAATATCAACTAATTTAAATTTAAATTTATATGGTTTAAATTAATTGTTATTTTGTATTTCAAATCTGTTTTTTTTTCTGGTTGTTTCTATTCTCCTACCTCGTTCCTTTTCGGGGACGAAAAGTTTTGAGTGGGGGAGAATGTAATGACCCATAAATTTCAACTGTTTTAATAACGTAATTAGTTGAAATTTTGTGAAATTTTAAACGATAAAATTTTGAAATAAAAATTTAATATTTGGAATACGTATAGTTAAACATAGCAACTGGTAAATTTTCGTCCGAAAATATGAAAGTTTATTTCGCGCGTAAATTCACTTCAATTTAATCAGTTAAAAAGCGATGAAAATAAAATGTTTTCGGAACTTAAATATTTTTACATAGAAAAATTCTAAACCATCTTCTGAGCAAGATGTCAGTTTGTCGTTTTTCCAAATTCGGACATCTTTACCTCCGTCGATCTTATTTTTCTGCGTTTTTCTTGCATTTTTCGCTTGTTGAAATTTCGAATTTTTATAATTCGATCGTACCTCTAATATCTGTATACCGTTGTGATCGTATCGTGGTGTAGATCTCAATAGTGTATTCATTGGTGTATTTCGGAAATCCGGTACGCGTTGAAACCGTAAAACTGTTAACCGCAACAGTCCGTCTTTTTGTTTCCTTATGACCATTTATTTTCCGCCATTCAAAACCAATAGACATCCACCTTAAATATTTCGTGAAATGTAACTCTTACCTCTTTGTATTCCTAAATCCAACTAGTATGATCTTTGCTATTCCTATCTGCTCTAAATATGTACCGTGTACTATTGGGAAATTTTTTTTATTTTCATTTCTAAACTGTTCATTTTTTTTAGCCAGTTCACTTCTCCATCATCAACCCTTGGCCACTCCCATTTTTCTCGAACCAAACCGCATCCTTCAACATTCCATCACGCACTGCCGAGTCTCCATCAACCACCAACCGCACCCGGCAGCCCACGGCAACCCCTGACCGACCAACCTCCTCTACCTCACACGAGTACTCACTACCGAGCCCAAGCGGCTATACTTGAACCACTGCACCCCTCCTTGCCTCCTTTCTCCACCTTGCCTCGGCAGTTGTGCCGCCTCCGCCGTAGCCTGAATCGTCGAGACACCGAACTCGAGTGACTATCTTTCCTCCCCCATCTCTCGTGCGCGCATTCTCTTCCGTGCTCTGACCAATCACATCAGCTTCATGAATGTTTGTTTAGTTATTTGGTGAGTTATATATTCCGTGTTCATAAGATTTTATATATAAATCTATTGTTATATAAGATGTCTCAGTATTAGGCCTGCATAGATTAGTTTTAGTGTACAGGTTATATTTTATATTGTTGTATATATAGCTTCATATGTAATATTTATATGCTCTGTAGTTTTGTTTTAAAATATACGTACGATGGCCACACATATATATATATATATAGTTGCTTTGATTTTTGTGAGCCACGTTTTCATTTAGAACATATTTTATATATTTTATTTCGACTTTTGGTATATGGTTAAGATGTTTGCATGGTCAAATCATTTCTGTATTCGTAATGTCTACAATCTTGAATATTGCTCTGTTTTCTCTTGTTCATATTTTACAGTTATAGGTAATATACTTAACGTTGAAAAAAAAATTTAAAGCTTGTTTTGTAGCTGCTATCATATATGTTAACTACTATTATATTTGAGAACATATGAGTCTGTTAGTTCACTAGTTATAAGGTATATTATATATTTTATTACGAAGGTTGACCGTTACTTTATTCTTGTTTATAATAAGTATATAAAGTTGTTCATATTTTATGCCTTATAGAATAAGTATGTTTGTATCTGCCACACGTGTGCAGCAGTAGCTTTTCTAATATATATTATAGTATAAGTTTCGTATGTGTGTACGTAGATTTTATCTAAAATACATATAATAAGATGTATTGCTATAGTATATTAAGTTATTAAAGTTATAATATAAAATCTGTTGTACATAAGTTTTACTTGTTGCGTTATTTTATATATGTGTGTTTTCAACACTTTACTTTGGTACAGCATGTGTATATATAGTGCCTGGTCATTTGGGTTTTGATCTTTGTTTATACATTTTGTTTTGTTGCCTTTTTACCTGTATTATTTGGTATAGCATTTCGTATATAAAATATAGTAAACTTCTATACATGCCGTGAGTTTATATGTTATAAAGTCACATATATTTTGTTTTTGGTAAAGTTTACACTATAGAATTTTATTTTGAAAGTACATCTTTTATTATACTATCTTACGTTATCCTAGATTGCACATTTTCTGCATATTTCTATGCAAGTATATATTTTCTGTTCATATTAGTATTTTAGGCATAGATTGCTATATACATACTGTTTCAAATATAGTAAGCATATAAGTATTATATAGCATGGGGCCTATATGTATATACGTTTAAGTAGATTTAAGGTCTGCATTTGGTCTTGCAGTCTGCATGTTGTTATGTATAAAGATAAGCATATATGAAATTCATGCATGCATTGCCTTTACAAGTTGAAAAGAAATTATATGATATTAAATTAATATTGATTTTTAATATTATATATAAAAGGTTACTCTTATAAAGATTTAAAATTTTAAAATTGTGTTTGGATATTGGTTTGAAATATGGATTAATATAATATACTATTCGTTCGAATGTATCATCGTCAACCAAATTCTGATTTGATTTCATCGATTTATCGTTATCAGCCTTGATCGTCGGATTTGTGCCGATCTTTCTTCATCTTGATTCGTAACTCAAATCAGCTTCGTTGTTCATCTCTCTAGCCTCGAAAGGTGAGCACTCACTCACGATTAACGTTCTTTTATTTATTAAGTTTGATTTCAATTGAAACGACAAATTGAAATATGCTGTTGTTAGTAAATTGCACCTGTATCAGTTCACCTGTGACATCTGACACCATTATCTGTTAATTATTTATGCAATGATAATACAGTTTGGTTGATAATTTATTGATTGTTGATATTTATGTTGGACGTTAAATTGTTAATGTTAAATGATAAACAGTATGCAATTGAACTTGATACAGTAAAGTTAAATGTTAAATTTGATTAACTGACATTTGTATAATATGACCCCTTTATCTGTTAAATTTATTGACACGTAGGATTTGTTTAATTACATCTTGAACCACTGAATGCATGTTGTTAAATTGATGATGGATGAAATTGTAAATAGATGACAAGTGAAAACTGTAATGTAATAATCTTTAATCTACATGAAATGATAGTGTAGATTCTAGAAATAATTATATTAATTCGTACAAATAACAATGCGAATTAATACGATTATTTCGGGATTATTTGAATTGATGATTGGATTGATATTGATCGTTGTTATTGCTTGTTTATTTACTTTGACACCATCCCAGTTATCACACTGCAAGTTCCCTTGTTATGCTTTGATTTTTGGAATTGGAATTGGAATCGGGTTGAAATGATAAATACCCAATTGAATTTTGACTTAGGATAGAAAATTAAATAAACCCGATTGGTCAATAATTTGATTTAAAAATAAAACGAAGATTTTATTTGAATAAAGAATATAGTTTTGAAAATGAAGTTGAAATTCGAATTTTTGATGAAAGGAAAATGTTAATATTTAATAATCTGAAACAAAGGATTAAAAATGTAATTAATGAAAGAATGTTGTTTAATTTGAGAAATGGTTGAATTGAGTTTGAAATGATTTAATAATTAAGTTTGAAATTATAATTAAGTTTGAAATTATTAAACTTCGAAATTATTTAATAATTAAGTTTTTGAATTATTTAATAATTAAGTAAGATTGAATTATTTAATGATTAAATTGAATTGGATTCTTTAATAAGTAAAAATTGAACTTTTGAATAAGTGAATTTTACTTCGTAAATAATTGAAATTGAGTTTTCTTGATTAAGTAAGTTTTGGGAAATTATTTAAGGAAGTAAATAAGTGAAATGGAATTTCTTTAACAAGAAATGAAAATGTGATATTTTTGGAATTAATGTAAGACTTGAAATTTAAAGAATTGGATTTGATGAATTTAATTTAATTCAAATTTATAAGTTGAATTTAAATAATGGATTTAATGAATTGGAAATTTAATGGAAATTGTTTTGAACGATAATCTAACTTAACGAATATTGAATGAAATCGATAAATGAGTTTAAATTGATTTGAATGTTAAATAAAATTCATTTAAATGATTTCGGAATGAAGCCTATATACGAACTTGAATCAATATTTGAATTGTTTTAAATAGAAATTGAAATTGAATTATAAGATTTTGAAATGGAAATTTGGAAGTTTTGAAATGTAAATTATGGAAATTGTTTTGAAAAGACAAATAAATTGTTGGTTTACGAATTCTATTTGAAATTGAATTGATTTGGTTTTGAAATAAATAAACGACCAATCGGTGTAATAATTACGGAAGTTATTAAAGAGACCGGAATCGGTTATGGATATACTCTCTATCTAAACCGAAAACCACTTTAATAACTATACGTGGAGTGATGATCCAGAATGAAGTGGTTGGAATGATGTACGTGATGACTGAAGAAAGAGAACGATGATGGATAGCCTTGACACTTGTGTCAAATTGGAAATGACTAAAACAGGAGCCGTGCCGGGCCAATGGAGGATTAGCTACCTCAAGTGGACACACTTCTTCGAACTACTCATTACTTGTTGTCGATTGGTGCACCCTTGATTTTGGGAGTGTTGTTTCACGGTGTTGCGGGCGCTGCGGCGTTGCGTTCTCACCAGTCCGGATCAGGCAAACGGTAGTATCACTACCTTGGGTATTGCCTCATGTGCCTTGTCATACTTGTATTCCATTTATTCGCGACCACTACGAAATTGTTTTGTACCTTTAGTATATGGATTGCCCTCTGGTGACTTCTGGTTTTGGGGAAACTACGGTCTTGTATATGCTTTTGGGAATAAAAATGTGTTAAGGGTGGAATGGGCCATGACTTAACGCTATTTTGATATCTTTACATATTACTGATAGACATTATCTACTTAGCGTACATTACCACCTAGTAGATAGTTTAACGGATCCTTAAAGGATGGTTATTCCAAACACCCTTTGAGTTACTTTTATTTCAATTGCTATTTCACTTGAGTTGGATTTATTAATATAAGAATGTTAATCCTGACTCGAGTGTCTTGTGTTTTTGCTTTACGCTCGGGTCAGACTGAGTGTACCAGTATTCGAGACTCACCTTTGGAGTTGGAGCTTTGCTTGAAGATCCAGCCATCTATTCTGCTTCAGTATTCGATGATTTCAGTGATGTATTCTGATTTGTATCTGATATATCATATTACTCTTCCGTTGTATCTGGTTTAACTCTGATGTATCGTATTACTCTTCTGTTGTAAACTCTGATGTATCTTATACATTTATATAGTAGCTTCATGAACTACTATCTCTTTTATTTCCGCTGCACTTATTACTCTGTGTCTGTGATCTGTGATTTTTATTTACTGTATATGTTTAGTTTTGCCAAATTTAAATTAACAACGCGGTATTTTGAGCAATTCAATTCTGGCATGAGTGTCTACCTATACACTTATAATGGATGCGAATGGTCCAAAATTCTGGGTCGTTACATACATGGTCAAAAGGCTGGATAACACTTGCCCCCAAAGTACATATTTTTTCCAACGTTTTTAGTCATGGTCAAAAGGCCGAGGATAAGCGAGGATAGTCATTAGAAATATAGGACCGGTGTTATTAAACCTTTTTAGTCCAGGATCAAAGCAATCGGATTGAGGGCAGCGAATAATTTGCCTTGCAACGTTAGTCTTAAACTAATGCCCGAATTCTGGCATTTAAAGTCGAAACTACCATGAACATGATTTAACAACCCTGATTTTAATTAACATTATTTAGGATATTTAATTAGATAAATAAAATAAAATAATGTAAATGGAAAAGGAGATAGAGATTTGGTAATTAGAATGAGTCAAGCCTTAATTAATGAACTAATAGATTAATTAGAACATCAATAAGAATAAGGTTATATGAGGAGGACAAAATGGGAAAGGAGCATGTTTCGTTAATAGATATACTCATTCTCATTTCCTCCTTCATTCCATTCAATATAAACGAAATAAAGGAGTCAAGGCCGCCATTAACAAGGGTTTCAAGGGAAGTAAAGCTAGGAAAAACAAAAGCAAAGCTTAGGGGAATCAAATCAAAAACAAATCTCATTCATCCATTCAAGATGAGTAATAATCACTACACCAAAACAGGTGATTCCCAACGAGTATAACTGTCGCAAACAGTTTCAGCAACGCTTATTAGCGTCGCTATAGGGGCGTCGCAATTTATTGCCAACGCTTATAAGCGTTGGCGAGTTTAGTTTCCCAACGCTTATAAGCGTTGGAAGGTTGTATTCGCCAACGCTTATAAACGTTGGTGTATATTATTTAGCAAGACTTATAAACGTTGGCAAATTAACCATCCAACATTGTTTAATTTTCTATGCTGACCCTTATAAGCGTTGGTAAATTTTAATTGCCAACGCTTATAACGCTGAAATATTTTCATTCTCAATATAGTCAATTATTTTAACATTAATAAACAATTAATAACTGACAATATTCATGATCAAATAACAACATAAATTTCATAGTCAACTACTTCATAACAATGTCAACTACTTCATAACAAGTACAATACATAATTAAGTTGGTTAATTCAATACATAATTAACTACTTCATAACAATGTCAAATTGGAATACAAAAGACAACGTAAATTTCATAGTGAAATTCTACAAATACCGAATACGAAACTCCGGCCATATAATGAAACCTCCATCTGAAAAATCACATAACTTGTACATTCCATTTTGAGGACCATCATAAATTGGTGCATCCGGTTCAAGAACATCATCCACCCAAATTACATTCTCTACATTCGGTATCACCTTCCTAAAATGACAAATAGTTTGTGTTCCAACATAACCTTTAGCTACTTCCTTCTCTAAATCTTATGACAATAGCATTACATATTTCTTTTCCATTGTAGATGACCGAATATCATTATTTGAAACGGTTGGAGTAACAACTACATTATTGTTTGTATGAGAATCTCCTAAATTAGAAGCACCTTCCGTTTGTGGAGTCGTAGGACTTGCAACATATTTTTCTTGCAAACTAGGCATAAATTTCATAAAAGTTGAAGTAATTGAATTGATGGCATTATTAACTTGATTGGCTACTTGCCTTTCTATCTCCAATTTCCAAATAGTCAAATCCACGGCTTGCTTCTTTTCAGTTACAGCTTTTACAGCTCGAGCCATCATCACTTGTTTTATAGAAGAAGTAGAAGTAATTGCTCGACAATAATTTTTCTTCGTGTCGGAACCAAAAACTTCCGCAATTGGGTCATCTTCAAGATCTTTGACTCCACCCTTAGAACTATCATCCAACTTCCTCTTTTTTTCCGCTTCCTCTAGAAGTGCCTGCATTTAATATCACGTTAAATTGAATTTGCAGTTCCTTTATAAAAATTAAATTGAACATTAAATTAAGTTGATAATTAATAATGTAACTGGGCTCAAACTGCGCCCCGGCTCAGTTTCGAAACTGCGCCCAGGCTCAGTTTCGAAACTGAGCCGGGCTCAGTTTTTGGCTCAGTTTCGAAATTGAGCCAGGCTTAGTTTCGACTTAGTTTCGAAACTGAGCCCGGCTCAGTTTTGAAACTGAGCCGTTTCGACTACTTCATGGTCTATTTTAAAATACAAACAGTTCTGCATTCTTTTTGTAATGCAAAAACATAAAAAATGAATTGCAAGATAAACATATCCAATGCAAAAAACTGCTACTTTGGCTGACTGCATTTTCATACCTATCAACTAAAAAATGGAATGCAAAAACAAAATTTCCAAAAACTGCTGCTTTGGCTGACTGCAAAAATAAAATGAAAAAATGAAATGCCTATTACATTAGAAATAGTACCTTAATATCACTTTCACCTACACCTCTTATTCTAAAATACTGTCCCAGAAATGTGAAAAACAAGTTATAAAACAAGAGGCAAATCAACATTAAATAACTGGCAGTCTGTATGAAACAATGAATAGATAATTTCCATATCCTTATATCTGGCAGTCTGTATGAAACATTAAATAACTGGCAGTCTGTATGAGCACTGTATATCGATTGTTTGATTTTTCCTACAAATGAAAGTTCAGTGGTGCCATTGTTTAGAGCTGTAAGAAATGGACTTATGAAGGATAAGGTCGCTCCAGGCGAGCCAAGAATCATGAGAAGTCTACAGCAAGCACTGCTGAAATCTGTAGAACTCGTAAGGATTTAGTTATATGTTACATTTTCCTTCCAGTTTGAACTACAACATTTAACTATTTCGTTCAAATTTAAATGTATATGTGTTATATACTTGTATATGTACTTAGAATGTCGATTATTTCCAAACAGAAAGTGTCCTGTTGCATAGTTACGCAGTAATTGTTTTCTACTATGATATGCTCCTATCAAAGTATTTTAGAGTTTTGAATGCTACCGTATTGGCTCCTGTTTTATGTCGTATATAATTAAGTTTAAATATAAATAGTATTTTTATATTCGAATATTAATCTAATGAATTTTTATTTTTTATTTATGTATATTTATATTTGTGAGCAATTTGATATTTCTAGTCACAAACAACACAGATGCACAGTTTCTGCAATCAAAGAAATCAAAGTGACACTAGGCTTTTTCTCGCAACTTTATTGTAAAGTCTACCACCGCAACATAACTTTGCTAAAATTCAAAGGAATACACCGCCTTACTTTAGAGTTTGTACTTATCTCTCAATTTCGGACCTCATTTGCATTATGCAGCATGAAATGTTTCTTATACGCAGACCTTTCTTCGTTAAAGGAGAATATTACTTTATGATTAAACACTTTGACATAATTGTTCTTTTCTGGTAAATGTTGCTTTAGTGTGTTGTTCCTTTCTATTCTGGCTAATAAAAAGAGTTATCAAGTGCTGGTATGTTCAGTTGCCAGTGGTCTTGACTGAAAAGTCAGAGGTATATCAACGTCCTCACTTTTCCTTTCAAAAGCATTTTGTAACATGTTAATCTGATCAGTACAAAATAACTTTGTGTTTTGTTTTGAATTTTCTTATATCATTTCAGTACTCCAGGTATGATTGATTACATTGTGCTTGTAGTTAGTTATATACGTCTCTCAGAAGTGGAGAATGTTGTAGGTTGTTTCTATGGTTATCATTAATGAGCAGTTCTAGCACACTATTTTTGTTTTTTAGAGGTTCAATTCCCGTAACATACATAGTTAGCCAAAAATTAGGCCATGCACAAACTAAAAGCATGAAAAGATCAAAATTGGTTCTTTTCATATAAAAAAGAAAAGGAATTCATATTACTTTTATTGTAGAAAACATGTAGAATTGTATCTTGATTTTCAAAATTCAAACTTGAAAGGTACCCTAGTAAGGTAAAATTAGTGACTCGAAGTTACATAAAAACGTAAAAATTCTTTGTAGAAACAAGTAATATGGTTCACACACTCCTGCATTGATGACAAAATTATAGTAGTTTGTACTGTTTGCTGTTGATTACAGTATCTTTTTTATTTTCCGCAGATTACAGTATGAAATATGAATTTCCCCATAAAAAATAGTCTATTATTATAACTTAAAATCGAATAAAACTCCCAAGCCAAATATGGACTGTAATTTATTTACATTCTACTCATAAAAGAAAAGTAGCTATTAAGATCAAACAAAATATACTGCAACAGAAAAGGCAACTTTGAGCAGGAAGAATTTTCAATTTCAGAATTGTTGGTAGAAAAGGGTACCCTCCTGAAAAATGTAGTATGATGGTTAAAAATGGACGACACACGATATTCTTTAGCAAAAGGCAAAATAATAGTTCGCTTGTGCTCACCATGCAGCTGCCATGGTATCTAATAGTGCAATTCCACTCTCATATATGACTTCAGTTTTACTGTACTTCGTTTATATTTGTTGGTGTGGTAGTAAATCAACCTTTACCATTTCCTCAACCCAACTTTATATATATGTGTAACTATTCAGATTTTTTTATACCATGTATTTCGAGATTTTTGATAGTTATATGTATTTTTATTGATATACGTGTATCAATAGACACGGGATAATTTCGACGAACAAAAATTATTTATAGATGCAAAAAAATCACAAGAACGCACGACCAAAGAAATTTTTAGATTAGACGTTTTTATTGCTCGTATGATTTAGAAACGCACGAAAATGATCTTATGGAGAACAATCGAATGTAGACATATTTTATATCATAGGAACAAGAAAAATAAGATGAGTTTTAAACTGACACTTACATATTTTTCCGTGGCACATGGTAGTATTTCTCCTGATTTTCTTTTATGTCCAGCCTTCCAAACCGTTGTTCGTGAAATATCTGCTTCTGGATTTGCTACTACTTACAAGAAAGATCAAAGTTGACAACACATAATTAATATAACATTTTATAAACTATTTACAAAAGATAATTTTAATACCATTTCATCATGCACTCTATGGTAAGGTTTCCTTCCTAGAGTATGAGTGATCGAGTTTTTTGCTCTATTTTTTGCATTTGCCTTACACTGCTCCATCTTTACATTCATATACTCAATATCAAGGAATTTTTCCCACCACACTTTATCTATATCCTTTGGGCATCTATCAATAGCAACACGTTTAGGAATCATAGTTTTATCAACTTTAAGAAGTTTGTTTCGTAATGTTGACTTCAATGATCTATAAAACAGTGGAAAATGTTTCTCTAATAATGGTCGAGCTATGGTAGGATCTACATCCATGTCAAATTCTTCCTATCACAAAAAAGGAAAAAAATAAAGAAATCATGAAATGGTTCAATATATCATAATTTAAACTTGATGGTGAAATTGATGATAATAAAAATATAAATAAGACTAGTACCAAAAGTCCTTCCCATAGTTTATCCTTATAGAAGCTATCTACCGCCCTCCCATAGTACCAAAAATTGCTTTTATCAGCGAACTCTTGTTACTGTTGACATTTTTTTTCCACATAAAAAACTAGGAAAAGGTTAATTAATGAGACGATTTTCAATTTCTATTATTTAAAACAACATAATTTATATGTATACTTGAAAACAAAGAAAGGTATTTTAAAAAACCAAAATGAGAAGAATAATTATTGAATACTGTTACAGTACCAAATTTATGCTCATCTACACTTCCACATCTGGAAATTATTCACCATCATTGAAGGCAACAGTGTCCTAGTATTTCAAAAATAACCAATAAGTCAGTTTATTTATATACACAATTTGCAACCCAAATAAATAGAATAAAAATATCATCCTATAAACAAACTCTGGCGAACAAAAAGTTAACTTATTTTGATCAAATTCCTGTTATCCGATACATATCTCTTATTCTCTTAATTTTTTCATGTATAAAATCATATTTATACATTGAAAAGCAACTATACAACTGCAATAGAAAAAAGGATCAATGTGAATAGAAAACTAATACATTGGCATTTTGGTTTAAGATGCTTAACAGAATAATCAATATATTCATGTCCTTGAATTTGATTCATGAATGCATTGTAATACTTGATGGTAGAATTTTAAATATTATGGCAGTGTCAATGTTTAAGCATATATCATGTATTTTATTTTGATCCATTTTTACTGGACTATTTTATCTTGTTATATTTTATGAGCTAGCCATACTATGAGCCAAAATAAAAAATCCTAACTTTTAATCCTAAGGTATAGGGATACTTAGGTTTCTTGCTTCTAGGAAACATGGTATGAGAATGCTTTCATGCATCAGTGGAATTATAAAACCATCAAGATATTCTTCTACAAAAACATCAATTTTAGTGTTTTGATTTTCTAATCGATTTTACACACACACACACATTATGATCAGTAGTTAGATAGCAAGAACTTATTTCTTGAGAAATTAAATCTTAAAATTATAAAATGGCATTGTTTCAGGCATACAGAACACAAATTATGAACGTCAATTGCTATTAGCATATCACTTTGATATTTCAATATCAGCTAGGTCCAATTATATCTGTTTCAATATATACCAATTTTAATAGTGAATAGAATTAACTATTTTTCTGGTGGTAGAACTAAAGAACTAGCTACTAACCATAAGAATGGAACTATGGCTTTAACTACCATGGTACATAGTGTGTATCACAAATTCATAACAAAATTTTGCAAACATACACTGTAAAAAATTCACAAATCAAATTTGGTTACAATCAATCAATTGCTTATAAGAAAACAGTAAGTGAACCAACCTTGCTTCCAACCATCACAAGCAATTTATAGAAAATACAACAGAAAGCAGCTTTCAATAATGCGAATAAACAGGCGAGATTATTAGAAATATAATCAGCAAAAAGAGAACACACAGTAAACAAAAAAAACCGATAAATACCGATTGTACTAATAACCGAAACTCGACAAAGTCATGGCAAAAATTCAAAGCAGGACAACATAAAGAGTACCGCCGCTTAACAAAAATAGTTTAACAACTCATTCTTTAAACATCTCGTAAATTAATTTTTGGCAAAAATAGTTTAACCAATTGACTCAAAGATATTCAGATTTATTAAATATCTTTTAACTTTAGGCATGCCTTCAAACTTTACATGATTGCATACTCAGGCACTACAACTACAACTGGAATGGACTTCATGTGAATGCATCTTCATGCCTTAGCTTTATATTTTGCAATAACACTATATAGATTAGTTGCTTGAACGAATGAATAGTTCTATACATAGAATACAAACCGTTTTTATATCTATATAATTAATTGATAATAATCCATGTCCTTTAACTGAAACAGCCATCCAAATTTGACCATTACAAGTTACTATTAAGCAATGAGCATAGTAACAAGGTAAATTTCTTTCTCCATCCATAAATTTAGATACAGACATAATTTTCCAAACAAAACTTTAACAGATTTAAAGCTTCCAATTCCATTCATTTAAACATCCATCACAAACAATTTTTAGCATATGTACTTAGTCATTGAACCTTTCCTAACCAGCAATCTGTAGAACATCGCCGTCCTGGTCTATCCTAATAACTAGATATTATATGTATCATGAAGGAGTAACTCAAGTGACAACCCTTTTGAACAATCTACGCTTAATGCTTATGTGCAAATACCTGATGGAGGTGGTACTGGAACGAGGTGGAGGCAAAGAAAGCGCCTGAAGTCCAAGTCTTCTTGAAGTCGAAGTTGAGAGCCCGTCTGAAGTTGAAGTCGAAATTTTTTGGGAAGGAGATTGAATTTTCGGAGGTGAGAGCAAATATTTGGAGGTGAGATCGAATTTTCGGAGGCGAGAGCAAAAAATCACTGAATTAGGGAAGCGTGGTTAGGGTATGCGTAAGTTATTACTCATTTACTATTTTGCTATAGCACATTCCCATTAATTTCAATTGAACCTGCGCTTTCAACGCAAATAAGTGTTGGGGTATTTAAAATTGTAAATGTTTACTTTTAGTCACACATTTGCTGGATTGTGACACTTTCTAGTGAGACTAAAATGCAACTCACATAAGCGTTAGCAAATGAAAAATAAAGTGTTGCCAAATGACTGTTTTGGTGTAGTGTAATTATGCATCTCAAGTTTTGAATGTTATTTTCGGTTTTAAGATCAAACCCAAATCTTTTGCTTATATTATGCAATGCTATGATAGTTTGAATGATTATATGCTTATTGGTGAATTTATTTATGAAATTATTTGATAAGTTTGAGTTAGTAAACCTACCATATGACACCCAACTGACTTGAGATTTTGATGTGATGTTAGGAACATTATTTTGGAAGTGGGTTGTTAATTTCATAATTTTTAGATGTAACTAGAATATTTGGTGAATTTCCTAAGGTTGGAAAACGGTTTATTTTGGGTTTTAATTATTAAAAATAATTAAATTAGGTTTTTGGCCCCGAAATTTTTATATGTTAAAGAAAATAATAAATCGGAATTATCAAGTTTTTTTAGATTTTTCCCAAGTGTTTATGATTTAATATGAATTATTTGAGCTAGAAAAGCTTAATTAGTATATTTAAATATTAACATAAATTCCAAGGTTTGCTAAGTACTTTGGTAATAATAAATCTGCTCCTTAGCAGTTTTCTGGAAAAGATTTTGGTAAAGAAGGTTGTATCCAATAGTATTTTGACAAATACAAGGGGTTAGTGAAAAGAATTACTTTTATTTATTAGAAACCAGTTTTAAAAGTAATTACGGCTTTGCCACGCCGAAGTCCACGATGCCGCATTTCATTATGCCGCCCAATGGTCTTCGACGTCGACCAAGATTAATGCATATGGTATCAACTTTGGTTGCTATGGAATGCATTGGCTTAGCCAAGCATTAGGGTCGACGTCGTGAACTTCGAATTGGACTAGGCCGCTTCGCTTAAGACATTGTTGCAGCACTTTTAACTATGATGTTTGTTTGACGACTAATTCTCTATCTGATTAGAAAATAGCCGAAATTTTTTTAATTAAAAATTATCGCAAGCGCACGATGTACAATTCTAGTACGTGGCGAGTACGAGTCGATCCGTAGGGAATTGTTTAGAATATAAAATTCTATTCAATCAAATTAATCCAAGAATTTGAAGTTGTGATTAACTAAAAATTTCTAGAAAACTAACAAAAGAAAGTGGATGAAAATATGAGAGTAGAAGGCAATTTAGAGACAATGTCCTTCTCAAGATCACATAAATCAACATATATGAAATTATGATCTCTTTTTTTGGTCATTAGTGAATTTAGTTGATATGTTTATCATAAGTATGAAATATTTGCACTATTAATTAGCCCAATATAAACCATAAAACTTTAACATACCCATTAAACCACTTTTTAACTCTCATGAAAATGACAATGAACTTGAAAATAAAATTTATTCTAAGCATGATCTATTAACTATTGATTAGAAATATAGACCATCAAACTTTGATTTTTAACATTCACTTCATTACCATAATCGTATGTAGATGAAGAGGTAATTTGTTGTAACACCCCATATTTTTGATAACATTATTTAGGAGATTTAGTTAGATAAACTAAATAAAATAATATGTTAATTTGGAGATTGAGATTTGATTTAATTAAGGTAGCTATGCCTTTTAACTAATAAATTAAATGAAGGGTTTAAAAATTAGTTAGAGGAGGGGTATTAAGGGAAAGAGGCCATTCCTATATCATCTTCCTTAGGCCGTGTATTTCAGCACACATTCATTCTTATTCTCAAAAATTAAAAGCTTGGTCGGCCACCATTAACGAAGGAAAAAGAAGAGGAAACAAAAGAGAAGCTTAAGGAAAGTAAATTCAAATCAAACTCATTCAAATCCCAAGCTCCTTAATCATTAAAGAAAAGGTGAATAACGTTTACATCTCTAATATTTTTGGTTTTGGTTTTAAGGTTAATTCCGAATGATTTTGCAAATGTTTGCAATGTTTTCGAATGATAAATGATTATATATACATGTTAATGATTTATGTAAGTTCATATAGATTTTATGACATGTTTTAAGATTAAAACCCTATTAAATGACATCCGTTAGCCTTGTGAATTTTTATGATGATCTAAAAAGTTATTTTAGAGATGGGTTTCAATTTTCAGAATTTTTGTGGAATTGTTATGCATTTTCTAAGGAAGAAAAGGTTTATTTAGATTATAAAATTATTTACGGGTAAAATAATTATTGTTTGGATCCAAAATTTTTATATGTTGAAGAGAACATATTAATTTACTTTTTGGAATTTTTCCAGAATTTTTCAAGGTGTTTTGATGATTATATAAAATTATTTAAGGTATGTATGTGACTTAAATGTTTTAAATAATTATAAAGGAGAAAGGGGATTTTTTAAAATTATTCAAATTTCCAAATAAGGAAGTCTGCAGCACTTTTGAATATAAAATTCTGGCAACCAATAAAATTTAGAGAAACAAGGCAGGTGGGGTACAAAAGAACTATTTCAAACAGTATTTTCACTATTTCAACTCTTTCGGCAAGAGCTTCCACCTTCATTCCAGACCTTCCGACAAGGTCGAAAGGTATCAAACCTTCCGATTAGATTAAATACCAATGCACATGGTATCAGGAAACTAGTACGTTGTGAATTGGAGGAAGTCGAAAGGTCGGGGATGAAGGGTTATAGCTTTGGGAAGAGATGAAGTTTTGTTTTGGTTTTAAATAAAAATATACCTGCTAGCTTTCGACAAAGAGCTTTCGAAACTGTCAAAAGGTTTAAAAGGAAAAGGTTTCGATTGATCTGCTTTCTTGTTTTAATTGAAACCTTTCGGCAAAGTCGAAAGGTATAGCTTTCGGCCAGGTCGGAAGCATATTTGCCGCTTCCTAACCTTTCGACACAGATGGAGTCAAAGGTTATCTTTTGTTTTCTAAAACTTGCTGCCTCTCTCTAGTGATTTCGAAAGATTTTTTTTTCGAAAGGTTTGATTTTGAAAGGTTTTGATTCCGAAAGGTTGATTTCGAAAGGTTTTGATTTCGAAAGGTAGATTTCGAAAGGTTTTGATTTCGAAAGGTTTTATGAAGGTTTCGAAGCAGTTGCTTTCGACTCTAATGTTTTTCTGATCCCTTTGCATAATCCAACTGTTTTAAGTCGAAACATTTTAAAGGTTTCAAAGTAGTTAACTTTGATTGGTTTCGAAAGGTTTTCCACCTGTTTTAAATTGAACCTAATGTCTTCGAAAGGTTTTGAGGTACATTGATTCCGAAAAGTATAGTTTAGCTATGTTTTCGAAAGGCTAAGGTTTAAAGGATTTAAAGGCGGGTATCATATGTTTTAAAGCTTATGAAAAGAAAGCTTTTAAAAGGTTTAGAAGGAGTTACCTTCAATGATTTCAAAAGGTTTATTAAAGGACATGAAGGAGTTACCTTCAATACTTTCGAAGGGATTTATGAATGATTTTGAAGGAGTTACCTTCTATGTTTCGAAAGGTTGTTTGAGGATTTTAAACAAAGATTTCAAATATAAGAATTAGGCAGATAGCCTAAGTGTTTTAAGTTATAAAGGACTTTAACATATTTTAAAGGATAGACAATCCTTGTTGATCATCATCAACATTATTTTGAGTAAAGTATATATAACATGGAAAAAATAGCTTAGAGTAAAGGTAAAGATATTTTCCTTGTATATATATGATTTGACGGACTAAATCATTTTTGAAAAGGTTTTCAAGGAAAATTTTGAAAAGCAGTTAGCTCAGATATTGTGTAGAGCAATCAGCTCAGATATTTTGAAGGGTAGTTAACCCAAAAGAAAAATTCGGGCAGTCAGCTCATTTAAAATTCGGACAGTCAATCCATTTTGAGGGCAGTCAGCCAAAGGATAGGTAGTCCAGAAAGAGAAGTCAGCTCTGATATGAACAGATAGTTCATTTATTAGCATAACGTACCTTGCTAAATTTTTAAGGACAGTTAGTCCTCCCCTTTTTACTTGTTTTGGGCAGATAGCTCATTATCTAGCATAAAAGATATTGCTATAATCAAATTTAGGACAGATAGTGTAACGCCCCACCCCGAGACCAACATTAACAAAGAGAATTACATAGTAATTCTATCTGCTAATGCGGAGAATAGGGCTGGTTAAGGGCGACCATCATAGTCTTGCATTGGATAGGAGCTATGTATGTCAGTTTTGGCACTTATTATTATTTTTTGTTTCATCTCGAGTATTCGACATACTTAATTCCTATCCAATACACTACTATGGTGGCTACAAGATCGATTCATAAACAAAATATAATAACCACAACAATCTCTAGTCACAGAACAGCAACACAGATAATATACATATACACTTACATCAAATGTAATACAACATGCCATAAGTGGTATTCAACCACATTATATACATACATTCCCACAAAAGAATATATACATCATAAGGTTCCCAAACAAAAGACCACTACACAAAAACTATGCCATAACCAAAGTCGATGAAGAAGCCCAAAAGGTAAAGCTAGCATAGGTCCAAAAGCTAACCTACAACTCGGTCTGACCCGAGTAATAAATACACGGGTCATCCTAACTAGAACTTGATATTAGCAAAAGATAAAGGAATATAAGTGCATAAGGGAAACATTCCTTTAAAGATAAAGGAATGATATAAGAAAGTCTAATTATACAACTAAGAATAGGTATTCCATAAGGCTCAAAGTTGATCACATGATAAGGTTTAACATGACATAGATGTTTCACATTCAAAGGGCTATACAATGTAAGTGAACATAAGCAATATATAAGCCATATGTGAAATCATCAAAATCTCCGAATCAAAACTCATGAAACTCAATAAGAGTTTATAATCCGAATATCGAAATCACCATAAAATAACATATATATAAGCCTTTCTCTAACTCAAGGCTATAAGTAAATTCATCATCTCAAATTGGTGAAATCGAAATCAAAAACTCATAAAAATTCCCCGGATTGGCCAAATCCCATTTGCATGCCGAAGCGATGCTGCACGTGCCATTCCCCCCAGTACTATATATATTAGGTCCTCTCCCAGACGACTGAAGTTGTAAATCTCAAACGACCGAAGTCGTAATCCTAGATGACCCGAAGGTCTATAGTACTAGCAATCCCAGAATGTGTCACAAAATCCCAGGTAGGAACCCGAAAAGTGTTAACGTGCGTCCCATACCACACATTCACACTTAATGGTTTACTAACCGCTAGTCATTGCCACATTAGAAAACAGAAATCAGCTCAAGATTTTTGTTAGCATTTGTGAGTATTTTACTCACCTCAGCGATTTGGCAAAGATTTGGATGATTTCGGAGTCAAGACACAAGCTTTAGAGATGAAGAAGTGCCTCCAGAACCTATAAAAGCAGAAAGAAAGGCATGCAACAGGAAACAAAATGTAAGGACCCGATTCTTCGACTTTCGAAAATCGACATCGATATGTCCACTGTATCAACTGTCGAACAAACGAATGCCGGAAAACCGAATTCTTAGGGTTTCAAAGAAGAGGTAGAAGAAAAAGAAAGAAGAACAACAGAACAACATCAGAAACAGAACAATATCAGAATCTCACATATCGCAGTGGAACAATATATAATAGATGAATCAATAATCTTTTAAACAAAGAACTATATCAGTTTTATATAATACATCAATCAGAGTCAATATACAACTCAATACAACAATGGACAGTTATATAAACTTGTCCTCAAACAGAATACACAGCGGAAATAATAAACAAGTATGAAAGTACGCTTCGCCATCCAGCTTGCTTCCAATGCTCCAAAATATCCTGATAACATAACTCTAGGCTGCCCGTGTGGAAATTTATGGGCACCCAGAGTTTAGAAGGGAACAATAAACTCCGAGTCAGTCATGGTGACTGGTGTGAGATCGTAAAACAGTTATTTTCACAAAGAAAATAAAATTAGTTCGCAATGCTTTTGGAAAATGAAACTACCATAAGACCTCCCGCCACACACACAATGCAAACGCAGAATTGGAGGAGATTTCTTCTTATGATAGTCAAAGATGCTTACTACGCCAATCATTGGATATTATTATTAATGTCTAGTGTAGAAAACATTTCGAAAGTATAATATTAATCTTAGCCAGCATACGACCAGTATCGTATGCCTACTATAGCTACTATGTTCAATAGCAGGTTACCGCCACATTCCATAGCAGGTAATACAACTAAAACAATACAAGGTTCGTATTGTTTCTTTGGATATTCCAACAAATGGTCAGGCTAAGGAACTTCCTTTCCTACTGCCGAATGGGATCGCCTCTGGCTGGACGTCCCGAGAGACAAACTACTCTCTGCCAAACAAAGCCGGGTTACCCCTATAACTAGGTAACTCACGAATATGTCATCCCCCGGTCCTTTGGGACCTTTATTCGAGCGCTCGATAACCAACATCACACATAATAAATAAAGTGTGTCCACATGAGTAAGTAACTAGGCTCCATACCATGATACCACCCCTTTCTAGAAGGAAATGACATACCCTAAAGGGCGCGACCCTCATAACCTTGCCGCAACATTCCTGTTTCGACCATTTCCGGGTTGTGAGGCCCTGACGAAGTCTCGTCCACAAAGCTACGCTTTTTCACAAAGCCACGCTTTGATCACAAATGATCAACAAATAATCATCATCACAGCAACACTCAGCATGCCAAATTATCAAATTGGGAATATATCGCTGATAAATTTCAACTACATAACCTCTGAGCTCCTACGTCTCAGAGAAGGGTGTTAAGCTAAGAGAATAAATTCTCCGCCACCAACAGAAATGTATTTGAAAGAAATTAGCTTTATATCTCAAAATGTAATGTCAGACACGTAACCATACAAGTCTCTTCCGGGTTCGAACAGAACCAAAGGCACTTCAAAAGAAGCCCTTGCAATCCGGATATTCACAATCCCGATAAAACTTCCCATCACAAAGGAAATCTCTATACCGTAGCTAACGGTGCAGAGACAATCGATAGGTCATCCTATCGTTTTCACAAATACCCGGTCTTCATCACCGGTCTTCAATACGATCCATATCGTCGTATCATTATTCGGAATGGGTTATCTGACACAAAGGTCCTTTCCCGGCTAAACTGAATAATAAGCGTTTGTTTTTAAAAACAAATTCAAGTGCCATCTCAAAGGCAATATTGATAGTTGGTGATTTAACTATCAACAATATTCACAATAATCATCAGATTTAAATAATTTTCCCAAATTATTTAATTTCAAAATATCTTCACGAGATATTTTTTTTTTCCACACTTCACATTTGAAAACCAATTTCAAATCACTTTTCACCGTTCAACTTTTGAAAATAAATTTCATATCAATTTCCTTACACGGAATATATTTCCAAATATATCTTTTAAAAACCCACTTAGAACTTTTAATTTATATTTTTAAAAGCTACTTCGGAATATACTCGGTTTTTCGAGGAAAATACACTTCCATTTCAAAATGGTCCATTTAAGCCAATTTAATAAATCCTTTATCGATTTATTTAAAATTTACGTTCCAAATCCGTAAATTTACTTTCACACTTTAAAAATAAATCAGCGTTTATTTTTAAAACAAATTTCCCTTTCATTTCATAAATTCCCATTTGAATTTACATTTCCAAATATTCACTTTTAACCCCAAAATCAAATTCCAGATTGATTTCTAATTTTATTTTAATATCGAACCAATTACAAATTGATTTCTAAGTTTTATTTCAATAGAACAAAACATTGTAATTTATTTCTAAGTTTATCTCCAAATAACAAACCATTTGCAAATCGACTTCCAAATTCATTTTTCAAACACTAAATCAATTTCAAATAAATTTTCCAATGATTTATTTTCCATTACCAAATTAATTACAAATTTGATTTCTAAATTTATTTTCAACTCCAAATAAATTTCCAAATCGATTTCTCAAAGGTTCATTTTCCAATACCAAATCAATTTCAAATTGATTTCTAAAAGTTTATCACTTTTAAATAAATTCCTTTGTTCTTTCCAAATTATTCAAAATTCCATCTTTAAATGAATTCTTCAACTTTTGAAACAATATTATTCAAAACTCGTTTATTAATATCTCTTCCCATATTTTGGAATTTATTCGGTAAGATTTCGAAAATCAATTTTAATACTTTAAAATTCCTTCTTTCAATAAATTCAATTCTTAACAATAAATTCACTTAAAGTTTTCCACTTTAATTTTAAAATCCAATTTATATTCATTTCTGGTATCCAACGATACCAAAAATACATTCGGCTAAATTTTAGCCTTCACAATTTCAATTGTCAATAAATCATCCACAGATTATCAATAAATCACATCATTCACATATGTAAAAATATTCAAACAATTTGAGGAATCCAGTTGGATCCCTCCAACCTGTTTCCCTGCATCCACAGATGTTAGCACAATACCAATTCCACTTCGAGGTGGAATATCGCGGTATATGGGATTTATAAAAATATCATCCGCTATTATGCGGCGCAATAGGGTTTTATCCTCTATATAATGAGGGAAATCAATCAACTCCAATATATACATATGCCAATATGTATATATTGCTATATATATATATATCCTACTATATCTAATATCACATCCAAACAGTCAATAAATCAATAACTGCAAAAATCAACTTTTCATTTGAGTGAGAAGATCTCACCTTTGCTTTTAATTTGCTTTCCAATTCAAACCGGCTTATTTCCTCACGATGTTAAACCTTGTATAAAACAATTTATACAATTGATTAATATTCGAGATAAATCGAATAATCAAATTTCGTTTGGTAATTTTAATTATCCAATAATTATATTGCAAACCAATTTCTAACAATAATTAAATAAGTTAGTTAAATAAATTAAACACCTTAATAAAATTATTTCAAAATTGAACTAATGGCTTGTATTTATTTTATTGAAACTACGAATATATTTGAAAATTTGTATAAATTCAAATTTCCACTTTATATAAACTTCTATATTACAGCAAACGACCAAAATAAATTCTCTACTGTTAAAATAAAATTTAAAACATGCATGTGAATTTTATTAAACCGATTTTCGCTTTATTGTTAATCCATTTCTAAATTAATTGCTCAGTAAAGAAGATTACCAGAAAAAAAGAAATCAACATCATCGAAGTCACAGCCTTTCCTTCACGCGAGTTGCCGATCGCGATTTCCAGCCTCCACTTGATGAACTCGTCGCAGCACCTAACGAGCTCGCGACTCGAAGAGCACCGCTCGCACTCTAGAAACCACCTCGACTTGACAATCGATCGAACTCCACGCCACATCCTCGTACTCGTACCGAGACCATATACTCCATCATCACGACGACCCAGCAAATCGAGCAGCCATCGTGACCTAACCCCAAGGCCAAACCCCCACCATCGACCTCGGTCTGACACCCCGCCTCGCTATGCAAGTCGCCGCCAATCGAAGTCAAGTTCGATCGCGAACCACCTCCCTTGAATCGATTTGAATCGATTCGATTTTGTATTTTTTTCATGAACAGTTTTGTTCGAATTCCTGAGGAGGAGAAGATTTGAAAAAGAGTAGCCATTCTATTTGATTTTCGTTTGGTTCCAAGATAAAAGAAGAGCTGGGTTTTCTTTCTAACGAATGATTCTGTTCGAATTTTTTTTTCTTCGTTTATATTTTATTTTACTGAAAAGGGAAAGAAGGGTTGCGTGATAAAAGAAAACGAAGAGGAACAAGAGAACGTGATTTGGCAGAAAGTAAGTCGGTATTGAAAAGTTGATTAAAAATTTATATTTTTATATTTAAAAATATCCCGTTATGTTATATCAGCGCGTTTGCTTATCGTACGATCACATGACAGCTCCAATCACCACGAAAGTTGAAATCCGGTAATAATTCAATATTACTGATCCAATGGAACTGGTTTCGTCGAATTCCGAGACTGTGCTCCGGAACGCTATTTTCAAATTCAATTTAAATGATAAAATTCAAAACTGAACAAATCATTTCCAAATTCAATTCCGAAACTTTTATTATCTTCAGTATAATCAATATGAATTTTCTAAGCCTTGAAAATATTTTTAATCAGCTTAAAACTGAAGATTCAAATTTTAATCCAGTTTCAATAATTAAATTCAATAATTAAATCGCCAAATTCACTTTGATATTCGAATTTTCAAATTAAACTATCATTCGAATATTTAAACTCATTTAAATATTCACTTTTTAAATATCAAAAATTCAGGGTTGTTACAATCTTCCCCCCTTAAAAGAATTTTGTCCCGAAATTACAAATTAAGAAGAATGTTCCAATATCCGTTTATCATTTTACCAAACCAAACAGTTTTCTCAAATTTTCAAAACAAATCTTTTTATTAAAGATTATCATTTCAACTAACTGTCCAAACACTTTCATAGTTTTCAAACAACTTCATTTTTACTTCACAATTCAAATTTAAATTCGAATTCAAATTTTAAATTGTCCAAAATTTCTCAAAAATTTTCTAACTCTCGAAATTTTCGATAAATTTCACCAGCGTCTCCTTTATGCGGCTAACACGGTACAACTACAAAACGTCCCTACAGACTCTCAAATCCCAATAGAAAACAAAATGCCAAGTGGCAAAATCAGAAACTCATCAAATTTCATACTGAAATTCAAATACATACCTTTGCCGAGCAAATTCAAATTTACCTTCGAAATCAAAATCCAAAATCCATATTCCTTAGCCTTTACAATTCATGTATATTTTACTTAACAGCAATATCCAAATTTACTTATTGGATTTCCATTATTGATTTACATAAGAATTTCATTCATTCATTTCTTAAGTGCAATATAAGTATTTCTTATATTCGTTTTCACTTCACGAACAAAGTTGTATATTCATTTCCTTATACTTTGCATTTTCAATTTCATTTGAATTCAATTCACAATTTCAACTCTATTTGAATTCATTTCAAATCTCAATACTTATATTTCCAAATTTTCATTCAGATTTTCATATTGAATTTTACTTTAATTCGATTCATCTTCTAATTTCGAATATTGAGTTTTATTCACTTTTATCTCAATTCCCAATTTTAAATCTTTTGTCATTAGTGAAAAAATTTCAAAAATTCCAAATTTTTCTAACTCCCAAAATTTTCAGAAAATTTTGACGGAGTCTCCTTTGTACGGAGGAGCTTTTGCAATATGACAAAAGAGATAAATATATATACAACGACCCACTCGGTCGGAAAAGCAGAAAAACAGTTCATATTTCCTATTTTTATTGCGTAGGCATACCTTTTTAGCATTTTAAGCAAAGCGGTTTATTTATTAGCTTATTGCGCAACCAAAAATGCAGCCAAACGGCTTCCCTGCACCTGTACTTACTCAGTTTAAACAGGTAAGTGACAAATATAGGAAATCTATTTAACAATTCACTTATTTCAATAACAAATACATAGATTTCATAAGCAATGCATTCAAAATAAATTCTATTAACAATTCATACGGTTTCAATTCAACTTAAATCGCTTCCATCTAATTCACATTCAATTTCTATTCAATTCAATAGTTTACAATTTATTTTCTTTCATTCTATTCATTTTTAAATGAATCTAATTCATATCTATTTCAATTGATACAAAAATCAATTTCTATTTTCTTTTATTAACTCATAGAATTTATATAGTCTCGTTTTTGTCAAACGATAATTCTTTCTATTCAGATTTGTTAATATTCATGCAACTAAATGATTACTTAAGCTAACAATCATTTAAATTGATTCCATTCAATTTAACTTACATTCCATATTCTCATTCATTTCATTTGAAACCATTTCACAAAATTTTTCTTAAGTCGAGCATTTATTCAATATTTACTTAAGCTATTTCACTTCAAAACTCAAGTTCATTTCTTTGTAAACAATTTCCAAATCAACTTTCACTTTATTTTAATTTAGAGAATTCATTTATAAATTCACATTACCAATTTCATTTCCTTAATGAATTTTATTCTCAATTATTTTCCTGGAATTCTATTCCCAATTATAATTCTCATTTACAATTTATATTTACAAATCTCATTTGTATATGAATTCAATCCCTCATCTTTCAATCCATATTTATAAATTTCATTTGTTAAATGAATTTATCTTCAAATCTTTGGTTATATCATTTTATTTCTTATTTGTTTTTCATATAACAGTGATAATAATTCAATATTATCTTTTCCTAGCAACCAAGCATCCATATACTATGATAATTCATAGAAAATCATTTCTTTTCTATACAAAAATAGTTT
This sequence comes from Allium fistulosum, assembly GCA_030737815.1. Taxonomy (NCBI): domain Eukaryota; kingdom Viridiplantae; phylum Streptophyta; class Magnoliopsida; order Asparagales; family Amaryllidaceae; genus Allium; species Allium fistulosum. The sequence goes on along the minus strand of CM060904.1, from coordinate 1,088,046,188 downwards.
TGGGCAAAATTATTTCATTTACCCTATTTAAAACAATACTATGTCTATTTATCCTGTTTAAAGTTTAGAAACCCCTATCGATTACAGTTGGCCAGACTGCACCGACTAGAATCTATAAACAATCAACCGATAAGTCAACATAATATAAAAAAAATTTTATATTCACTAACAAATACGCGCTCATATCTATTATTACACTCAACTCATTCTAGAGTACTACTGACTCTATCTCTAATGAGTAACACCCAACAGAGCAGGGTTGTCGCTTAACCGGATGCTCTGATACCACGTTGTAAGGACCCGATTCTTCGACTTCCGAAAATCGACATCGATACGTCCACTGTATCAACTGCCGAACAAACGAATGCCGGAAAACCGAATTCTTAGGGTTTCAAAGAAGAGGTAGAAGAAAAGATAGAAGAAAAAGAAAGAAGAACAACAGAACAACATCAGAAACAGAACAATATCAGAATCTCACATATCGCAGCGGAACAATATATAATAGATGAATCAATAATCTTTTAAACAAAGAACTATATCAGTTTTATACAATACATCAATCAGAGTCAATATACAACTCAATACAACAATGGACAGTTATATAAACTTGTCCTCATACAGAATACATAGCGGAAATAATAAACAAGTACGAAAGTATGCTTCGCCATCCAGCTTGCTTCCAATGCTCCAGAATATCCAGAATATCCTGATAACATAACTCTAGGCTGCCCGTGTGGAAATTTATGGGCACCCAGAGTTTAGAAGGGAACAATAAACTCCGAGTCAGTCATGGTGACTGGTGTGAGATCGTAAAACAGTTATTTTCACAAAGAAAATAAAATTAGTTCGCAATGCTTTTAGAAAATGAAACTACCATAAGACCTCCCGCCACACACACAATGCAAACGCAGAATTGGAGGAGATTTCTTCTTATGATAGTCAAAGATGCTTACTACGCCAATCATTGGATATTATTATTAATGTCTAGTGTAGAAAACATTTTGAAAGTATAATATTAATCTTAGCCAGCATACGACCAGTATCGTATGCCTACTATAGCTACTATGTTCAATAGCAGGTTACCGCCACATTCCATAGCAGGTCATACAACTAAAACCGTACAAGGTTCGTATTGTTTCTTTGGATTTTCCAACAAATGGTCAGGCTAAGGAACTTCCTTTCCTACTACCGAATGGGATCGCCTCTGGCTGGACGTCCCGAGAGACAAACTGCTCTCTGCCAAACAAAGCCGGGTTACCCCTATAACTAGGTAACTCACGAATATGTCATCCCTCGGTCCTTTGGGACCTTTATCCGAGCGCTCGATAACCAACATCACACATAATAAATAAAGTGTGTCCACATGAGTAAGTATCTGGGCTCCATACCATGATACCACCTCTTTCCAGAAGGAAATGACATACCCTAAAGGGCGCGACCCTCATAACCTTGCCGCAACATTCCTGTTTCGACCATTTCCGGGTTGTGAGGCCCTGACGAAGTCTCGTCCACAAAGCTACGCTTTTTCACAAAGCCACGCTTTGATCACAAATGATCATCATCACAGCAACACTCAGCATGCCACATTACCAAATTGGGAATATATCGCTGATAAATTTCAACTACATAACCTCTGAGCTCGTACGTCTCAGAGAAGGGTGTTAAGCTAAGAGAATAAATTCTCCGCCACCAACAGAAATGTATTTGAAAGAAATCAACTTTATATCTCAAAATGTAATGTCAGACACATAACCATACAAGTCTGTTCCGGGTTCGAACAGAACCGAAGGCACTTCAAAAGAAGCCCTTGCAATCCGGATATTCACAATCCCGATAAAACTTCCCATCACAAAGGAAATCTCTATACCGTAGCTAACGGTGCAGAGACAATCGATAGGTCATCCTATCGTTTTCACAAATACCCGGTCTTCATCACCGGTCTTCAATACGATCCATATCGTCGTATCATTATTCGGAATGGGTTATCTGACACAAAGGTCCTTTCCCGGCTAAACCGAATAATAAGCGTTTGTTTTTAAAAACAAATTCAAGTGCCATCTCAAAGGCAATATTGATAGTCGGTGATTTAACTATCAACAATATTCACAACAATCATCAGATTTAAATAATTTTCCCAAATTATTTAATTTCAAAATATCTTCACGAGATATTTTTTTTTCCACACTTCACATTTGAAAACCAATTTCAAATCACTTTTCACCTTTCAACTTTTGAAAATAAATTTCAAATCAATTTCCTTACACGGAATATATTTCCAAATATATCTTTTAAAAACCCACTTAGAACTTTTAATTTATATTTTTAAAAGCTACTTCGGAATATACTCGGTTTTTCAAGGAAAATACACTTCCATTTCAAAATGGTCCAGTTAAACCAATTTAATAAATCCTTTATCGATTTATTTAAAATTTACGTTCCAAATCCGTAAATTTACTTTCACACTTTAAAAATAAATCAGCGTTTATTTTTAAAACAAATTTCCCTTTCATTTCATAAATTCCCATTTGAATTTACATTTCCAAATATTCACTTTTAACCCCAAAATCAAATTCCAGATTGATTTCTAATTTTATTTTAATATCGAATCAACTACAAATTGATTTCTAAGTTTTATTTCAATAGAACAAAACATTGCAATTTATTTCTAAGTTTATCTCCAAATAACAAACCATTTGCAAATCGACTTCCAAATTCATTTTTCAAACACTAAATGAATTTCAAATAAATTTTCCAATGATTTATTTTCCATTACCAAATTAATTACAAATTTGATTTCTAAATTTATTTTCAACTCCAAATAACTTTCCAAATCTATTTCTCAAAGGTTCATTTTCCAATACCAAATCAATTTCAAATTGATTTCTAAAAGTTTATCACTTTTAAATAAATTCCTTTGTTCTTTCCAATTTATTCAAAATTCCATCTTTAAATGAATTCTTCAACTTTTGAAACAATATTATTCAAAAATTGTTTATTAATATCTCTTCCCATATTTTGGAATTTATTCGGTAAGATTTCGAAAATCAATTTTAATACTTTAAAATTCCTTCTTTCAATAAATTCAATTCTTAACAATAAATTCACTTAAAGTTTTCCACTTTAATTTTAAAATCCAATTTATATTCATTTCTGGTATCCAACGATACCAAAAATACATTCGGCTAAATTTTAGCCTTCACAATTTCAATTGTCTATAAATCATCCACAGATTATCAATAAATCACATCATTCACATATGAAAAAATATTCAAACAATTTGAGGAATCCAGCTGGATCCCTCCAACCTGTTTCCCTGCATCCACAGATGTTAGCACAATACCAATTCCACTTCGAGGTGGAATATCGAGGTATATGGGATTTATAAAAATATCATCCGCTATTATGCGGCGTAATAGGGTCTCATCCGCTATATAATGCGGGAAATCAATCAACTCCAATGTATACATATGCCAATATGTATATATTGCTATATATATAGATATATCCTACTATATCTAATATCACATCCAAACAGTCAATAAATCAATAACTACAAAAATCAACTTTTCATTTGAGTGAGAAGATCTCACCTTTGCTTTTAATTTGCTTTCCAATTCAAACCGGCTTATTTCCTCACGATGTTAAACCTTGTATAAAATAATTTATACAATTGATTAATATTCGAGATAAATCGAATAATCAAATTTCGTTTGGTAATTTTAATTATCCAATAATTCTATTGCAAACCAATTTCTAACAATAATTAAATAAGTTAGTTAAATAAATTAAACACCTTAATAAAATTATTTTTGAAATTGAACTAATGGCTTGTATTTATTTTATTGAAACTACGAATATATTTGAAAATCTGTATAAATTCAAATTTCCACTTTATATAAACTTCTATATTACAGCAAACGACAAAAATAAATTCTCTACTGTTAAAATAAAATTTAAAACATGCATGTGAATTTTATTAAACCGATTTTCGCTTTACTGTTAATCCATTTCTAAATTAATTGCTCAGTAAAGAAGATTACCAGAAAAAAAGAAATCAACATCATCGAAGTCACAGCCTTTCCTTCACGCGAGTTGCCGATCGTGATTTCCAGCCTCCACTTGATGAACTCGTCGCAGCACCTAACGAGCTCGCGACTCGAAGAGCACCGCTCGCACTCTAGAAACCACCTCGACCTGACAATCGATCGAACTCCACGCCACATCCTCGTACTCGTACCGAGACCATATACTCCATCATCACGACGACCCAGCAAATCGAGCAGCCATCGTGACCTAACCCCAAGGCCAAACCCCCACCATCGACCTCGGTCTGACACCCCGCCTCGCCACGCAAGTCGCCGCCAATCGAAGTCAAGTTCAATCGCGAACCACCTCCCTTGAATCGATTCGATTTTGTATTTTTTTCACGAACAGTTTTGTTCGAATTCCTGAGGAGGAGAAGATTTGAAAAAGAGTAGCCATTCTATTTGATTTTCGTTTGGTTCCAAGATAAAAGAAGAGCTGGGTTTTCTTTCTAACGAATGATTCTGTTCGATTTTTTTTTTCTTCGTTTATATTTTATTTTACTGAAAAGGGAAAGAAGGGTTGCGTGATAAAAGAAAACGAAGAGGAACAAGAGAACGTCATTTGGCAGAAAGTAAGTCGGTATTGAAAAGTTGATTAAAAATTTATATTTTTATATTTAAAAATATCCCGTTATGTTATATCAGCGCGTTTGCTTATCGTACGATCACATGACAGCTCCAATCACCACGAAAATTGAAATCCGGTAATAATTCAATATTACTGATCCAATGGAACTAGTTTCGTCGAATTCCGAGACTGTGCTCCGGAACGCTATTTTCAAATTCAATTTAAATGATAAAATTCAAAACTGAACAAATCATTTCCAAATTCAATTCCGAAACTTTTATTATCTTCAGTATAATCAATATGAATTTTCTAAGCCTTGAAAATATTTTTAATCAGCTTAAAACTGAAGATTCAAATTTTAATCCAGTTTCAATAATTAAATTCAATAATTAAATCGCCAAATTCACTTTGATATTCAAATTTTCAAATTAAACTATCATTCGAATATTTAAACTCATTTAAATATTCACTTTTTAAATATCAAAAATTCAGGGTCGTTACACAAAAACAATACAGGCAAATTCATATCTCAATTCTAGAATTTTGATGAAATAACTCTAGTATTGGTGGAGATTACCTTCTATTATCTTGTTTTAGTGGATTAACTTCTTGAATTAGCAGCAAATTGAGTGGGAATTGATTTTAGTTGAAGATGGCCATTACTTTTCTATTTTTTTCTTTTACTGTACTTTTGTTTCAGAAGGAAGAAGAAACTACGTGCAATAGTTAATTTCTCTCCAGAAACGTCCAGATAATGGAGTTTGGGTTTTAAACCTAACTCAAAAATCTCAAAACCATTATTACTTAGAGAAAATGTTAAGTAATGTGCACTATTTAACCTATTTAATCAATATGTGTATATATTTTCACCTTTTAAAGCCAATAAAAATATATACCACCAATTTGTATGTAACAAAAATTGTTATTAAAACAAAATAGAATTTATTTCAACAATAAAATGTTATTTTTATAATAAAACCTTATTTTTATCTATATTTCACAATTTACACAATTTTATTACAAAACACTATTTTTAATACAAGAATTTGTACAAAAATTGTTTCCTTATCAAATAAATTACAATAAATCATTTTAACTCTTTTTAATCATCAAAATAATATTTTCAAACAATATTTCATCTTTTATTTTGATAAAACACATATTATCTTCATATTTCTCATTTTAAAGTCAATAAAAGATTAATATTAACAATGTTTTCCAATATTGTTGTATTCACCCTAATAAAATTGCAATTTGATTATTTTCTACTCAAATTCTCAAATAAAGTTTTTAAAACTTTATTTTCATTATTTTAGATTTATTTCAAAAATTTAACATTGAAATACATCATCTAATTAATTTATTAGCTCCAAACTAATAAATACCCAATATTTCAATTTATTTAAACCAAATACTTATCTAATCAATATTTAACCCCATATTTATTCCCAAATAAACAAAATAAAGTTCCAAACTTTATTTGTCCCATTTTATTTACAAAATTCATTGTTTATTCCAAATAAACAATTTAAAATTTCCAATTGTATTTTAATTTACAATATTAAATTATAACTTCCATTATAATTTAATATATATAGGTAATCTCCAAACCAGGGTTGTTACAGACTCCCCCCTAACAAAATTGCGTTCTCGCAATTTCTAGAAAATTATTTGTATTCAACACATTTATGTCATCACTCAAAGGTAGGATAGACAAGCATGAGATTATAATTCCTCACTTTCTACTCAAGACGAAAGAATACCAAGATAAAATTGTTTGGCAAATTCTATGATTTTCCTAAGAACAAATACTAGGATTTGCGGACCATTAAATTTCTTTAAGCTATACATCATGATTTTGAAAGCATCTCACTTTCGAAACAAAAACACAATGGGGTGCTACTCAAAAATCTATCGAAGGAGATTGATTTCCCAAAAGTTTCTCGAATAGAGTTGGGATTTAGCATCGCTTTATCCGGGCTCCAATCGCAACTAATGATTTTCCGTATGTCACTATGGAAAGAACCATACTGATACTATGATAACAACCATTGAGGTAAGAAGACCCGATGAGAGATGGTTACTTCGAAGATCATCTTACTCAAACGACCGCAAAAAAACTAGTCGTTAGACTATTGCTCTAAGGCAAGACAATAACGAGGAACACAATAGATATAAATTTTAATTTACAATCAAAATTTATTAGAGTTCGAAATTCATTATCCTCAAAACCATAATCTAAATTTTTTTTACAATCAAACTTCTTAAAGTTCTAAAACTCATTGCCTTTAAATTCAAAATCTCAATTTTCAACACTTGGAAAATTTCCAAACCCCTTCCTATAGTTCTTATAAAATGAAAAATAATTTCAAACTCATATTCCCCTTTTTATTCCAAAATTACACTTTCGTAAGAATTTTTATTTTTATAATTTCATTTTAACAATTCTTAAGATAAATTTTTTAAAATTTACTACTCTTTATTTTCAAATACCCAAAATCTCATAACAAACTCCATCTTTAACATGTATAACTCATTTTAAAATATTCAATAACCATTTTTTTTAAACAAAGTATTATCTCATCATTTCAACAATAAAACATAAATATATTCAAACTCATACATTTCAATTATCATAATGGCTTTGCCCCGCCATTGATTTCTAATAAATAACCCTATTGATTTGCTGCAGCTTTGACCAAATGATCAAAACCACCTCACCACTCATCCAATCCCACTATGGTTCAATGACTACATGTCATCCAGAATAAAATTTAGTTCTCAAATCTTTTTAATTTATTTTCAAATTTAGTCTCATTTAAAACTCAATTTATCGTGTCTGATTGTCTCATCACAGCGTTTAGGAAATTCCTATCGATAACGTTGATCAGGCGTATCGACCAGAATTCTTAAAGCACTTGATGGATAACCCAACACAAAAATCATCTTCTATTAAAAGAAGTGTCTCACATTTAGTTCTCAAAATGTTCTTTATTTATCCCAAAAACCAAATCCAATTTCTCTTTGAATAACTTCAACTTTTGGAAAAATTTGAAAACACACTTCATTACATATACCCAAAATCAAAACACAAAAAGAGACTCATCGAGATGTTCCTTGAATATACTCGATTCAAAAGATTGATGGAATAGACTGGAGTGTTCGTCATTCCTTATGGTATAACGAACTACTCAGAAACTCATAACGAGTGTGGAATGCGGTAAAAGAACACTATCCTTCGCAACTCGTAGCTAATGGGAATCGGTGTAGGGTCAAACTGAAGAAAGACTTTAGCACCACCGATAGATCGAATAAGAAATCGGTGAGATTTAAGGGTAAGGGTAAAATATCTTCTTGAATGAGAAGAAGAACACAAACGGCAAATCATTACTTCGGGTGAAGTAATATTACTAAGCCTATAAATGAGTATCCAAAAAGGTTATCTCAAAAGAGGTAAGAATGGCAATATCAATTAAATCCCAACGATCACCTCATTTCCTTAGTGGGCATCCTCGTGGAAGAATGACCAAAAGGCTAAGAACCGGGAATGAGGTCAATACAATATACGATTTCCCGTTTAGGTGTCATACCCGAACAGACTTACAGAAATCAACAAAGTCACAATGATATGAATTCGAGATATATCATCAACATCTCGATACTCAAGACTGAATACAGAGACTTCGAAATCATAATCAATATTTCAAAGACAAGAATTAACCAACCAACTGAATTAGGATACCTAACTATAGGACCCTTCAAATCAAAGTATGTGGCTTGATAAAATGCAAGCCACTCCCTCTCAAATTACTCCAAACTCAAGATAGAAAATAGCGTGCTAATACGCATGCAAAGATAAACTACAAGGAACAAATCCAAAAATTCTCACATCAAGTATTGCAGATCCCCTCAAAAGGATTCACAATCCTCAAGTAAGCAACAAGACCAGAACATCTAATAGCATTAACAAATTTCTCCGATACGGATAAATGGCAAGCGCCCATATTGAAGAGGATTCGAATAGAACAGTCATGAAAAGAATAGAACCTTCCAAAATAGTTAGAGATATACCTCGCGACTGAGATGCACTAACAGAAGCCTGAGCTACATTCATATTCCCCGAACCTGAACTCTTCCCCTTTTTAGGACATGCTGAAAATATATGTCCTTCCTTCTTGCAATAATGGCACTTGGGGGTTTGAGGACATTCTCTAACTAGATAGTCTCTAGAACCACAATTGAAGCAAGCCAACACTCTAACTGAAGGAGGTGCTGCGCCTGAATGAGAACCAGAATTGCCTTGCTTCTTCTTCTTAGGAGGAAATGATTGGGATCTCTGAAAGGGAAATTTCTTCTTATTTGGGTTTATTCGAATCTCGGCCTCATCACTACTATCCCTTTCTTTTTCGACGGCTTCGAGGTGAAGCGCCGAATCCACAAGCTTCTCAAACGAGAGCTTAAACTGAATCATGAGCGACTTCTTCAAATATTTCTTAAGTCCAAATACGAACTTAAGATTCTTCTTGTATGGAGTACTAATGAATTCGAGCCTATACTTGGATAGAGACTCGAAGGAGGATACATAATCTGACACAGAGGATTTTCCCTGCTTCAACTCGAGGAAACAATGGGCAAGGAAAGCCTTCTCGGGTTCTGGCACAAACTTAAGCTCAAAACGATCTTGGAAATGCTGCCATGTAAGAGTAGACTCATCTATCTCAGCTATAAGGAGCTCGTACCAGTCTAGTGCTCGTTCCTGCAGCATACTCGATGTCACAAGAACACGGTGATGATCGGAAATCTCCATGCGAGTGAAGATGCACTCGCATGTTCGGAGCCAAGCCTGAACCTCTAAAACTATCTCGGAACCTTTGAATAGCCTGCCTCCGAGATGGGTGAAGTCGCTACACATATGCGCAAATGCAGATTTGCGCGGAGGAGAGGAATGAGTAGGAGCAGGAGACTGAGTGCTCCTAAGAAGCTCAAGAATCTGGTCGGTCGACATATAAACTCCTTCGGGACGAGAACCACTGGACGGTCCTGCCACCAAAGTGCGACCTCTACCTCTTTCAGCCATTTGCTGAAAGTCAAGATAAGCTAGGATTATTCATAGGGGTAGATATTAGAAACTGGAATTCATTGAATAAGGAATACTATGGAATTTACAATTAACATTCCTAGACATATTCCTTTCTATCTACCCCTAAAGAACTCAAAAGATTAAGGACAAGGTTGGGTTCAACTACGATTTAGGGATGATGTTTGCACTTGTATTATACTTGATGTATGGTGATCATGTATACTGTTATGCGTTTATTACCTTTTGTTCTGAATCCAGCTTTGATACCAAGCTATAACACCCCACCCCGAGACCCACATTAACAAAGAGAATTACATAGTAATTCTATCTGCTAATGCGGAGAATATTGCTGGTTAAGGGTGACCATCATAGTCTTGCATTAGATAAGAGCTAAGTATGTCGGTTTTGGCACTTTTTTTTCATTTCATCTCGAGTATTCGACATACTTAATTCCTATCCAATACACTACTATGGTGGCTGCAGGATCGATTCAGAAAAAAAATATAATAACTACAACAATCTCTAGTCATAGAACAGCAACACAGATAATATACATATACACTTACATTAAATGTAATACAACATGCCACTAGTGGTATTCAACCACAATATATACATACATCCCCACAAAAGAATAGATACATCATAAGGTTCCCAAACAAAAGACTACTACACAAAAACTATGCCATAACCAAAGTCAATGAAGAAGCCCAAAAGGTAAAGCTAGCATAGGTCCAAAAGCTAGCCTGCAACTCGGTCTGACCCGAGTAATAAATACACGGGTCAGGCTAACTAGAACTTGATATTAGCAAAAGATAAAGGAATATAAGTGCATAAGGGAAACATTCCTTTAAAGATAAAGGAATGATATAAGAAAGTCTATTTATACAACTAAGAATAGGTACTCCATAAGGCTCAAAGTTGATCACATGATAAGGTTTAACATGGCATAGATGTTTCATATTCAAAGGGCTATACAATGTAAGTGAACATAAGCAATATATAAGCCATATGTGAAATCATCAAAATCTCTAAATCAAAATTCATGAAACTCAATAAGAGTTTATAATCACAATATCGAAATCACCATAAAACAACATATATATAAGCCTTTATCTAACTCAAGGCTATAAGTAAATTCATCATCTCAAATTGGTGAAATCGAAATAAAAAACTCATAAAAATTCCCCGGATTGGCCAAATCCCATTTGCTTGCCGAAGCGATGCTGCACGTGCCATTCCCCCCAGTACTATATATATTAGGTACCTCTCCCAAACGACTGAAGTCATAAATCTCAAACGACCGAAGTCGTAATCCCAAATGACCCGAAGGTCTATAGTACTGGAAATCCCAGAATGTGTCACAAACTACCAGATAGGAACCCGAAAAGTGTTAACGTGCATCCCATACCACACGCTCGCACTTAATGGTTTACTAACTGCTAGTCATTGCCACATTAGAAAACAGAAATCATTATAAAATCTCAAAACTCGGAAAACTCAGACTCGCCTCATCTCATAGGCAAGTAAAACACTATATCGGGTTCTCATAGATCATACTCCTAGAATAGGAGATCTCGAACCACAACTCGCCAAATATTGGCCTTCCCAGATAATTCCTAAAGATAGGAATTATAATCTCAAAACTCGCCATAAATTGGCTAAATAACTCAGAAATCAATAACCCAGATAGTTTCGATCGTACAAGTCCGGAATTAACCAATAAAGTAAACTCACGTGTCCCATACCACATGTTTTTACTAAACCGTTTAATTCTCTTTCTCATACGTCCGATAAGTGTAAAAATAATGTATATTATTTATAAAATAATTTACTTGAGAAAACGGGATTTTAAAATAATTTTGTAGACATTTATTGAAAATTCAGCTTGAATACTTTAAAATAATTTAATAATAATTTAAAAATAATCTAAAAATATTTTATAATAAAGATTTCAAAAACTCAAATTATTTAGAAATTTTCTCAAAATTTATTTGGAAGAAATAGTGCTTGAAATCGAGGAAAAATGAAGAAATTACTCCAAATCGATATTTGAATTCAATTCGAATTTAAATTAAAATTTTAAATTCCAAATTCCTCCAAAACTTGGCTAATCCATTGGTGAATATCATAGCCCATAACCATCATCAAAAACATCTCAAAATTGCATAGGAATAGGTCACAAAAGCATAGCAAAGGAGGATAAAATGCTGCGAAAATTTCACGAAACAAGGCACAACACACACAGGAATGGGTTGACCAAGAGGTCGACCCCCCTTGCCCCATCAGTTCGACTGCCAGGTCGACTCCCTAGGGACCAGGTCGACATGCTGGTCGACCTGCTGAGGTGCTGGGCGACCTTCTTGTCGACCCAGTCTACGGAGGTGGTTCCTGTCAATTTTTCTGGTTTGTACTGATTTTCCGAAAGCAATATGACTTATCAAACGATGGAGTTTTGCAAAAAAAAATTGACATGCACATAGTTTAACATCTAAACTACAATCCAAAAAAGATCCGGTAGCAATTCGAGTGAAATTCTAGGAGTTATGGCCATTCAAAGTGGCCACTAGAAATGAGACTGTCAATAAAACAACTAACAGAAATATATATGTAAACAGAAGTTTTTCTGAATAGTTTTCTAATATCAACTCAAGATTTTTGTTAGCATTTGTGAGTATTTTACTCACCTCAACGATTTGGCAAAGGCTTGGATGATTTCGGAGTCAAGACACAATCTTTAGAGATGAAGAAGTGCCTCCAGAACCTGTAAAAGCTGAAAGAAAGGCATACAACAGGAAACAAAAACATTACAGACAAATTCATATCTCAATTCAAGAATTTTGATGAAATAACTCTAGTATTGGTGGAGATTACCTTCTATTATCTTTTTTTAGTGGATTAGCTTCTTGAATTAGCAGTAAATTGAGTGGGAATTGATTTTAGTTGAAGATGGCCATTACTTTTCTATTTTTTTCTTTTAGTGCACTTTTGTTTGAGGAGGAAGAAGAAACTACATACAATAGTTTATTTCTCTCCAGAAACATCCAGATAATGGATTTTGGGTTTTAAACTACTCAAAAAGCCCAAAACCATTATTACTTAGAGAAAATGTTAAGTAATGTGCAATATTTAACCTATTTAATCAATATGTGTATATATTTTCACCTTTTAAAGCCATTAAAAATATATACCACCAATTTGTATGTAACAAAAATTGTTATTAAAACAAAATAGAATTTATTTCAACAATAAAATTTTATTTTTATACATAAAACCTTATTTTATCTATATTTCACAATTTACACAATTTTATTACAAAACACTATTTTTATTACAACAATTTGTACAAAAATTGTTTTCTTGTCAAATAAATTACAATAAATCATTTTAACTCTTTTTAATCATCAAAATATCATTTTCAAACAATATTTCATCTATTATTTTAATAAACACATATTATCTTCATATTTCTCATTTTAAATTCAATAAAAGATTAATATTGACAATGTTTTCCAATATTGTTGTATTCACCCAAATAAAATTGCAATTTGATTATTTTCTATTCAAATTCTCAAAATAAAGTTTTTAAAACTTTATTTTCATTATTTAGATTTATTTCAACAATTTAACGTTGAAATACATCACCTAATTAATTTATTAGCTCCAAACTAATAAATACCCAATATTTCAATTTATTTAAACCAAATACTTATCTAATCAATATTTAACCCCATATTTATTCCCAAATAAACAAAATAAAGCTCCAAACTTTATTTTTCCCATTTTATTTACATAATTCATTGTTTATTCCAAATAAACAATTTAAAATTTCCAATTATATTTTAATTTACAATATTAAATTATAACTTCCGTTATAAAAATATATATAGGTAATCTCCAAACCAGGGTTGTTACAGATAGTCCAGTAAAGAACAGATAAATCAGACTTAAACTTATAGTCTATTTTATTTTCTATCTTTAGCATAATGGATATTGCTATATTATTATAATCAGTTGATTAACCAGTTTGGTTGTTGGAAATAATTTGCAAAATATATGTTTTGAAAGAAGATATTAGTGAGGAGAAACCCGTTCCGCTAAGCGGCATGGTCTCACTAGTTATCAGTAAACTGAGATGTAACAGAAATTATTCATACCAGGCTTTAAGTCTGACTCGAAGTTTTTGTTTCCCCTTAAACTCTCGGGTGCTCAAAATTTGATTTGAGTAGGCTGAGGGTTTAAGTTTTTAGGTTTAGCAGATTTTTGCCAATAAAGCATCCAAAGATGAGCAGATGGCTGACCGATAGCTAATTTAGGGATTCTATTTTAAAATTGTTTCCGATGTGTATTAAGACAGTTATGTCTATATTGCTTTGATCATCCAAGGGGGCATCTTCATATGTCGCTCTTGGCGTATTATTGTAAATTATATTTGATCAATGCCTGGGATTACGTTTGGGATCTTTGTAACTTGGATATGATTTATTTGAAATATAGTCACTAAAATTATTGTTTTTGGAAATCTGTGATTTTGTTCATATTCAAGTGCTTCTGATATTATGGATACCATTAACACTGCCGTATTTCATCACCAAAAGTTAATACTATGGATGACTGCATCATCCATAGTGCTTAGCTTTTAGCCTCCAAATACGGGACGTTACATTTGTGTTTTTGTTTGTTTAAGCATAGCCTATTTGGTGTCAACAACATATGCTATCAAATTCAAAGCTAAAAAAAATGAAGTTTAGCCACATCAAACATTTCCATTAAGCACAAAAAGGGGTCAAAGATTATAAAAATGTTAAATCTACATGATTAAGAAAGCTTCATTACCCATAAATTGAAGGGGTTTAGCTTCTCATATTTTTTATTATGTCAACAAATGTAGAATTCAACATGAAACAAAAACAAAAGGAAAATGCAAGCTAAGTAAAAAGAGAGCTAATTAATATAAAAATAAAGCTAATCTACTTGCATAAATAAAAAGATCCACACTACTAACATGAAAGGAAAAAGCATGTAAATAAAAAGAGAATGAATTAAAATTGCATTAAAAGAAAATTATATAAAAGAAAATGGCTAAGTAGCCATGAAAGAGAGAAAGAGAGCTTGTAATTTATTTTTGTGCCTAAAACTAAACTAACTAAAGAGAAGGCTAAAGGCTTAATTACATGAACATATGGGGTATTTATACAAGCCTAAAACCCTAATGCATATTTTTGGGGACTACCCAAATTTCCCTTGAGGAAGTGTGACCATCAAGTTATCATTAGCATGAATTAATCCTCCATTAAGTATGCATGTAACTTTAATGGTCATTAGCATGTGCATTAGCTCTTAATAGGGGATCATGGTAAGTGGATAGGTAGAGTCCTCCATGTTGCATGAGTTTGAATTATTTCCATCTTCATATTGCCTTCTTCACTTGTGCATGCATATTTTCATGTAGACCTCTTCCATTTGAATTCAAATTCCTACAACACAACTGTGACGACCGCCCATGACCCCTGCACCAAATCTAGAGATAGTGCGCTGTAAAGTGTGCCAGGCGACCATGGACGATTGTCAGGGTAGATTAAAACAACAGAATCTATCGTATTACTCACAGCGCATGGACAAAATACAATAGAACATATGTATAGTGAAGCTTTACAGAACAAAATGACATCATATAAAACTCCATAATAGTTGAATACAAGCATCCAGATAGTCAATACAACAAGCCTCACTACATTTCACTTAGACAATACAAACAGCGGAACATCCAGTACATATAATAAGAAGATAATATGCAACCCTCCGGCTCGTCTTCGATATCAGCATCGCGAGAAGAGAACAACACCTGTCACTTGCTACCTAGTCTGCCCGTCCCAAAAATGGACGAACAGCCCAAGGCAATAAGAATTAAAACATAAAGCCTTGAGTCAGACAACAGTCTTAGTGAGCAGTAAATTAACTAACAACATACCAAAAGAGCATAAAGGAAAAGGAATAGGAATACAACCCTCCCACTCCACCTCTTTCTACAGTGATAGCCCCCAGACACACACTAAGCAGAAGCAACATAGCAGAGCATACAATTTAAAGTAAAGTAATAATCATTCGAGTCAAGGGCGATGTTTTCCAAGTACCAAGGCCTAAATCAGATAAGCACCCAGAAAATACCGCTCTTGAGTCCGAATGACGATACAACCAAACATCCATGACTCTGGCTATCACTGTTATCATTGCTTCGATATCACCGTTAATTGAATGACCGGCACATTCTTTCAGCCGTCCGTCAAGGGCTAATGGAAACCCCGGTTCTAGACATAACTTCCGCACGTCGTCGCAACCCGTGCCTAGGACTATCGAATCTGCCCAGAGTACTCGACCATCAACAGTTGGCCGTTGGGACTATCGAATCTGCCCAAACGTACTCTTGCTTAGAGCATGCTAGAACCTTCAACAACGATGCTATCCAAGCCTCCTAGTCATCCTCCTCGACGACTATTCTCATATCTATTCATTATCCTCAACTCGAATCATATCACCGAGTTATCAACATGCTTGGAATGATCCCGTCTGGATTAGACCAAGTCTTCATCACATGATTGCCTCGCTTCATCACATCCTCGCAAAGCCTCATCTTAACACCACATCATCAAATCTATGCATAAGAGCTTCATCATCCCGTTACATATGCCACGAGCACCTTTCCCAATTCAAGAGCCTTTCCCTTAGCTTTTGAATCGTCTTCGGTCTAAATCAAACCATCAATCATCTAATTCATAACAATCAATCAAATCAAACATTAATCCAAACAATCAAGCATTCAAACAAGATCTAAATAGACAATTATCACAATAATGGCATTTTCGTAATTAAAGAGTTGAAAGTCCAATAAGCATGAAAACATGAATGATATCCCTACAAACTTGATGAATGAACTTGCATAGGTTAACATATGATAAAATGGATGTAACATCATCATGAACAATGGATCTATATGGATCTACACTTAGGATGAAGAAAATGCATGGAAATCACTATTTTAATACCAAATCGAGCCAACAATCCGATATACTCCTTTGGATCCGTGTGAGAGATAATCACCACTCACCAAATCACCTAAACAACCCCAAATCAACACGCTTCAGATCTGGACAGTGAAGGATCAATCTTGATCTATCACGAATCCGCTTCAAACGAAGAAATCTCTCTTGAAAAGATGAAGATCTTCAATCTATGCTCTTGAATCTTCAATTTGAATGAAAGGAAGCACTAGATTAGAGTGGAGAAAAAAAGTGAAGAAGTGTAGAAGTCGAGCTCTCAAAATGGCAGCACTTCGTCGCTTCGAAATCCGGATCCCAAAAAGTGAGAAAAACCCTTCTATTTATAGGCAGATTTTTAGGTCGTCTAACTCTATAGGTCGTCTCCGACCTAAGCCCCTCCGACCTAAGCCCCACCGACCTAAGCCTAACGACCTACAACAATGCGCATCTGCGACTTAACATGCCAGCGACCTACGACCTAATGCGCACGACCTATCACAAGCGCGCGACTTAACAACAGGTACGACCTAACACTTAGACAAAACCTTGCGACCTAACAACTTAGCAGCCCACGGGACCAACAGATGCTACGACTTAACTCCTCAGCGACCTAACACATGACGACCTAAAACAACACGCGACCTAATTCCCACGCGACCTACCAACCTATGCGACCTAACAACTTATGCCAACAAGCGACCTAACTAAAACAGAACTCACGACCTAACTTAGGTCGCGTACGACCTAACTACCCTAACCAGCCATCCCCTACTCTGCTTAACTCTTAGGTCGCTAACAATTAGATCGCTAACTCCTATAGGTCGCGAACTATTATAGGTCGCATCTCACTAGTTTCCTTAGGTCGCTCAACCCTATAGGTCGCTAACTTTCCCAGCCGACCTAACACTTAACAAAAACTTAGGTTGCATAATTCTATAGGTCGCTCCAACTAACCCACGACCTAAACCACCATACAACTTAAGACAATAAGACCTATTTCTTAACTCGGTCAAAACCTTAAGTCGTCTACTATATCTTTAAGTCGGTCACTACGACCTAACTCTATACTTAAGTCGT
This sequence comes from Allium fistulosum, assembly GCA_030737815.1. Taxonomy (NCBI): domain Eukaryota; kingdom Viridiplantae; phylum Streptophyta; class Magnoliopsida; order Asparagales; family Amaryllidaceae; genus Allium; species Allium fistulosum. Next base: position 1,088,028,341 of record CM060904.1, on the reverse strand, counting down.
TCCAACCTGTCAACCGACTCAACCCACTCCCCCATCTTCCTTAGGTCGTCGCCGACTTACCCCTTAAGTCCTTAACTCGCCCAGACTCATCACTAACTCGTCCAGAACTCATAAGTCAGCTACGACTTAGGACTTAACCAAAATTCTGCCAAAAATCTGAAACTTAATAGAAATGCAACCAAAGGTCAACTCTTTTACGATGTTTCGATCCGTGAAAATACGGGTCGTTACACTCTCTCCCCCTTAGGAATTTCGCCCCCGAAATCCCAAACAAACAAAGCAATCAAAGACTATTCTGCACGCCTACCAATCATAGCAATCAACAAACCATGCATCCAATTCTAGCTTAGCGTACAGAATTCTAACACTAGAACAAGTCACAATATCGTGAGATGACACGACACCTTAGGGCCATACCTTGAAGAGTTCAGGATGAGCTGCTTTCATCCTCTCTTCCACCTCCCACGTACAGTCGTTATCATCCTCACTCCATTGTATCTTGAGCAACTTAACTACCTTCCTCCTAAGCTGTTTCGTGTCGGTTTCAACAACACGAAGCGGCTTACGAGGTCTTCTATCGACTGGATCAACCTCGAAATCTTCACAGCTATCAGCAGAAACCACTGTATTCGAGTCGTGCACATACTTCCGTAGATATGATACATGAAAAACATTGTGCACACTCGACATCTTCTCCGGTAATTCCAATCTATAAGCGAGCTTTCCAATTCGCTCGATGATCGGGAATGGTCCAACAAATCTCGGAGTCAATTTTCCTTTCTACCCGAATCGAATAACATTCTTCAGTGGAGAAGTCTTCACAAAAACCATATCACCAACGTCGAATTCCAAATCCTTTCGACGCTTATCGGCATAACTTTTCTGACGGTCTTGGGCTGCCTTCATTCGTTGCCGAATGATTTCTATACAATCTGAAGTCTGTCGAATTATCTCTGGCCCAAGTAACGGCTTTTCCCCTGTCTCTAACCAACATGTCGGAGAGTTACACGGTCTTCCATACAATGCCTCATATGGTGCCATACCAATGCTTGACTGGTAACTGTTGTTATACGAAAACTCCACTAAATGAAGGTGATCTTCCCATGATCCTCCGAAATCCAAAACACAAGCTCTAAGAAGATCTTCCAAAACTCGGTTGACTCTCTCGGTCTGACCATCTGTTTGAGGATGATAAGCTATACTCAAACACAACTCGGTTCCCAAAACTTCCTGGAAGCTCTTCCAAAATCCACTAATGAACAATGGGTCTCGATCGCTCACTATACTCTTCGGAATACCATGGAATCGAACTATCCACTTAACATACAACTCAGCCAACTTTGATGCAGTCCTAGTCGATCGAACAGGAATGAATCTTGCACTCTTAGTCAGACGATCTACAATGACCCAAATCCCTTCATTTCCCGTTCTGGTTCTAGGCAATCCATCGATAAAATCCATCGATACCTGCTCCCACTTCCATGTAGGAACTTCTAATGGTTGAAGCAATCCACTTGGCTTCTTCTGTTCGGCTTTTACCAACTGGCAGTTCATGCATTTGGAAATAAAATTTCCAACATCTTTCTTCATACCTTCCCAGTAGTAGGTTCTCTTCATATCCCGATACATCTTATTTCCACCTGGATGAATTGTCAGCTTCGAGTGATGACTTTCCTTCAGAACTTCACTCCTCAATTCATCTATATCGGGAACAACTAGTCGTCCTTGCTTCCGAAGCCAACCCTCTTGATCGACCTCGAATCCTTTATCCTTTTCTGGATCCAATCGAGATTCCAATTCACGGATAATCTTGACAAGCTTATCGTCTCGCTTTTGGCTCTCGCCAATCCTTTCCACAAGAGTCGGTCTTATCGATAAGTTTACCAACATCTTAGGTTCCAATTCGCATCTGGGCCTGAAGTCAAATCCAGCTAGATACTCGAGATTCTTCCATTCTGAAAACATGGCTCCCAATCCTGCATGTCTTCGACTTAACGCATCTGCCACTGCGTTACCTTTTCTCGGAGTATAAGCTATACCAAAATCATATGATGCCAAAAACTCTAGCCAACGTTGCTGCCGAAGATTCAAATCTTTTTGGGAGAAAAGATACTTCAATGACTTATGATTTGTAAACAACTCAAATCGAACTCCCAATAGATAGTGTCTCCACATCTTCAGAGCAAATACAATCGCCGCTAACTCCAAATCATGAGTTGGGTAATTCCTTTCATGCGGCTTTAGTTGTCGACTGGCATACGCAACAACTTTATCCCTCTGCATTAGCACTGCTCCAAGTCCAGTACCACATGCATCGGTGTAAACCACCATCTCATCATTCCCACTTGGAATAGTCAAAACAGGAGCACTCGTCAAACGCTCTTTCAGGATTCCAAAAGCTTGCTCACACTTATCATCCCATCTGAACACTAGGTTCTTCTTCGTCAATCCTGTTAACGGTGCAGCTATCTTGGAGAAGTCTTTGATAAACCGTCGATAATATCCTGCTAATCCAAGAAAACTTCTCACATCAGATGCATTCTTAGGTCTAACCCAATCCTGGATTGCTGCCACCTTAGCGGGATCAACCGCTATTCCACTTCCATAAATCACATGGCCTAAGAACCTCACTTCACTCTTCTAGAAGCGACACTTCGAAAACTTAGCCTTCAGCTGATGTTTCCGCAAGATTTCCAAAACAATACGCAAGTGCGTCTTGTGCTCTTCTTCAGTTCTGGAATAAATCAGAATATCATCCACGAACACAAGTACGAACTTGTTCAACTGATCTCTGAACACTCTATTCATAAGATCCACAAAATATGCTGGCGCGTTAGTCAATCCAAACGGCATTACCAGCCACTCAAAGAAACCGGATGGTGTCCTAAAAGCAGTCTTCGGCACACTATCCTTAGCCACTCTTAACTGGTGAAATCCCGTTGCCAAATCCATCTGAGAAAACACCTTAGCCTCGTGAAGCTGATCAAACAAGTCATCTATTCTCGGCAATGGATACTTGTTCTTCTTAGTCACCTTATTCAGCTCACGATAATCCACACACAACCTCAGCGATCCATCCGCTTTGGTTACAAACACAACTGGTGCACCCCATTCGGACACACTACGCCGAATGAATCCTTTCTGCAAAAGATCATCAACTTGCACCCTCAACTCCTGCTGTTCCCTAGGCGCCATCCGCCTAAGAGGCATCACAACAGGTCTGGCTCCTTCAACTAGATCTATACGAAACTCGATCTCTCTATGCGGCAGTAACCCTTTGACTTCGTCAAAGACATCCTCGAATCCATTAACGATTGGCAACGATGACAGTCCATCCCGTGGAACAACCAGCGAATACATGAAGCTCATGAAGATGCCTTCCTCATGCTTACATCGTATTACAACCTTTCGCCCCTCCACATTCTCGACTGTCACTTCCAACCTCTCACAATCAACTTTTGCCGCATACTTCCTAAGCCAGTCCATACCCAAAATGATTCCGAACCCCGCAAAGTTCAGAACAAAGCAATCACAAACAAAAGAGCAACCATGACTTGATACAACTAGACCACGGCATAACATACACAAACAAGACGAACCCCCAACTGGATTAGTCACAACCAATGGCCTATCAACAATATCCGGCTTCAAATCTAACCGGCCTACGAGTTCATTACAAACAAACAAATGCGACGCTCCAGTATCAAACAAAACTCTAACTGGAACACCACATAGGAAAAGAGTACCTTGAACAACCACACTCTTTCCTTTCTCTTCAGCAGTAGGAGCTTTCGAGGACGACGGAACAGCTCCCAAAGCATAAGCTTGCACAATCTGCTTGTCCCTCCTCGGTTCTGGACAATTCTTCCTGAAATGCCCCGGCTTGTCACAGTTGTGACATTTCATCGGCACTTTCAGATTCTTACAATCCTTCGAGAAATGGCCCTTCTGCTGACAATTGTAGCAAGTCACCTCGCCTTTCGGCTTCTTCTGGCCATCCTTACCCTTCTGCTGCTGCTGCTTCCTCTTCTGGTTTCCACCCTGCTGTGGTTTAGACTCTCCCTTGGTCACAGCAACAACAGATCCTTCCTTAGGAAACAGACTCTCATGCCTGAGATCTTTCTCCACAAGCTTCTCAAATGAATCGTCCAAATGATCCACCAACTGTCTCCCAAGATAACTGTCCAAGCCTGTCACAAACTTCTCATTCTTCTGATAAGCAGATTCAATATATGATCGGGCATACTTGGACAGAGCTTCGAACTCGGAAACATACTCAAGAATAGATCTTCCACCTTGCTTGAGCTCCACAAACTTCTTGAACAGAACAGACTTCTGAGCTGTAGAAATGAACTTAGCTTCAAATCTAGCTTGGAATTGCTCCCAAGTAATCTCTTCCTCCGCAGTATTGATGGTAATAGAGTTCCACCAATCAGAAGCTCTCCCTTGAAGCTGCCTTGATGCCAACTTCCTCTTAGTTGCATCATCAATTCCCAAATCACCAAAGATCCTTCTACAAGCATCTATCCATCTTTGGACCTCGATAGTTGATTCTGTTCCCAAGAAAACCTTTCCTCCAAGAGCAGTATAATCCTTGCACAACTTAGCAAAATCCACTGGTTTCGGAGTTTGGACTTGAACTCCAACATCTACTACTGCCCCCGGAACTGGTATCCTTCTCATGATCGAAGTCATCATAGCTTCGAACATGGCTGCATAATCAGCAGTCCCCTCAGTAGCACGGCCTTCCCTAGCAGCTGGTCTCCCTCTTCGACTCATTCTCAATATCTATAAAAAGGAATGATCAGAACATCTAGAGAAACAACTGCATAAAGGACTAACCTACTGCTAAACTACTATATTATATATAGTAATCATCCATCAAAATACAATTACGTCTCTCATACGTAGTTACGTCGGCGAGCATTGGGTAAAATCGATTAACCAAGGCTCTGATACCAAATGTGACGACCGCCCATGACCCCTGCACCAAATCTAGAGATAGTGCGTTGTAAAGTGTGCCAGGCGACCATGGACGATTGTCAGGGTAGATTAAAACAACAGAATCTATCGTATTACTCACAGCGCATGGACAAAATACAATAGAACATATGTATAGTGAAGCTTTACAGAACAAAATGACATCATATAAAACTCCATAATAGTTGAATACAAGCATCCAAATAGTCAATACAACAAGCCTCACTACATTTCACTCAGAGAATACAAACAGCGGAACATCCAATACATATAATAAGAAGATAATATGCAACCCTCCGGCTCGTCTTCGATATCAGCATCGCGAGAAGAGAACAGCACCTGTCACCTGCTACCTAGTCTGCCCGTCCCAAAAATGGACGAACAGCCCAAGGCAATAAGAATTAAAACATAAAGCCTTGAGTCAGACAACAGTCTTAGTGAGCAGTAAGCATAAAGGAAAAGGAATAGGAATACAACCCTCCCACTCCACCTCTTTCTACAGTGATAGCCCCTAAACACACACTAAGCAGAAGCAACATAGCAGAGCATACAATTTAAAGTAAAGTAATAATCATTCGAGTCAAGGGCGATGTTTTCCAAGTACCAAGGCCTAAATCAGATAAGCACCCAGAAAATACCGCTCTTGAGTCCGAATGACGATACAACCAAACATCCATGACTCTGGCTATCACTGTTATCATTGCTTCGATATCACCGTTAATTGAATGACCAGCACATTCTTTCAGCCATCCGTCAAGGGCTAATGGAAACCCCGGTTCTAGACATAACTCCCGCACGTCGTCGCAGCCCGTGCCTAGGACTATCGAATCTGCCCAGAGTACTCGACCATCAACAGTTGGCCGTTGGGACTATCGAATCTGCCCAAACATACTCTTGCTTAGAGCATGCTAGAACCTTCAACAACGATGCTATCCAAGCCTCCTAGTCATCCTCCTCGACGACTATTCTCATATCCATTCATTATCCTCAACTCGAATCATATCACCGAGTTATCAACATGCTTGGAATGATCCCGTCTGGATTAGACCAAGTCTTCATCACATGATTGCCTCACTTCATCACATCCTCGCAAAGCCTCATCTTAACACCACATCATCAAATCTATGCATAAGAGCTTCATCATCCCGCTACATATGCCACAAGCAGCTTTCCCAATTCAAGAGCCTTTCCCTTAGCTTTTGAATCGTCTTTGGTCTAAATCAAACCATCAATCATCTAATTCATAACAAACAATCAAATCAAACATTAATCCAAACAATCAAGCATTCAAATAAGATCTAAATAGACAATTATCACAATAATGGCATTTTCGTAATTAAAGAGTTGAAAGTCCAATAAGCATGAAAACATGAATGATATCCCTACAAACTTGATGAATGAACTTGCATAGGTTAACATATGATAAAATGGATGTAACATCATCATGAATAATGGATCTATATGGATCTACACTTAGGATGAAGAAAATGCATGGAAATCACTATTTTAACACCAAATCGAGCCAACAATCCGATATACTCCTTTGGATCCGTGTGAGAGATAATCACCACTCACCAAATCACCTAAACAACCCCAAATCAACACGCTTCAGATCTGGACAGCGAAGGATCAATCTTGATCTATCACGAATCCGCTTCAAACGAAGAAATCTCTCTTGAAAAGATGAAGATCTTCAATCTATGCTCTTGAATCTTCAATTTGAATGAAAGGAAGCACTAGATTAGAGTGGAGAAAAGAAGTGAAGAAGTGTAGAAGTCGAGCTCTCAAAATGGCAGCACTTCGTCGCTTCGAAATCCAGATCCCAAAAAGTGAGAAAAACCCTTCTATTTATAGGCAGATTTTTAGGTCGTCTAACTCTATAGGTCGTCTCCGACCTAAGCCCCACCGACCTAAGCCTAACAACCTACAACAATGCGCATCTGCGACTTAACATGCCAGCGACCTACGACCTAATGCGCACGACCTATCACAAGCGCGCGACTTAACAACAGGTACGACCTAACACTTAGACAAAACCTTGCGACCTAACAACTTAGCAGCCCACGGGACCAACAGATGCTACGACTTAACTCCTCAGCGACCTAACACATGACGACCTAAAACAACACGCGACCTAATTCCCACGCGACCTACCAACCTATGCGACCTAACAACTTATGCCAACAAGCGACCTAACTAAAACAGAACTCACGACCTAACTTAGGTCGCGTACGACCTAACTACCCTAACCAGCCATCCCCTACTCTGCTTAACTCTTAGGTCGCTAACAATTAGATCGCTAACTCCTATAGGTCGCGAACTATTATAGGTCGCATCTCACTAGTTTCCTTAGGTCGCTCAACCCTATAGGTCGCTAACTTTCCCAGCCGACCTAACACTTAACAAAAACTTAGGTTGCATAATTCTATAGGTCGCTCCAACTAACCCACGACCTAAACCACCATACGACTTAAGACAATACGACCTATTTCTTAACTCGGTCAAAACCTTAAGTCGTCTACTATATCTTTAAGTCGGTCACTACGACCTAACTCTATACTTAAGTCGTTCCAACCTGTCAACCGACTCAACCCACTCCCCCATCTTCCTTAGGTCGTCGCCGACTTACCCCTTAAGTCCTTAACTCGCCCAGACTCATCACTAACTCGTCCAGAACTCATAAGTCAGCTACGACTTAGGACTTAACCAAAATTCTGCCAAAATTCTGAAACTTAATAGAAATGCAACCAAAGGTCAACTCTTTTACGATGTTTCGATCCGTGAAAATACGGGTCGTTACAACAACATGAAAATGTCCAAGTAAATTTTCTAAAATTAATATATGCGCACAAATGAGCATTTTTCCCTTATATGAAGATGAATAAATGATGATTTGAAAATAATTTGAATTTTGGTTTAAACATGTTAAAACACCATATATGCTCATTTATTTAATCAAATTAGATTAAATATGGAAGTAAAACTATGCACATTTACGTGCACATCAAATACCCCTACACTTATCTTTTTATTCGTCATCTAATAAAGAAAAACTAAGACAAATCCGTTTTCATAGGAAACACTGTAACGACCCGTATTTTTAACACTTTAAAAATACGAATTTAAAATGAAAATTTTGGATAAAAATCCGAAGGAAATAAAATTTTGTGTTGTTAAATGTGAATTACAAGTTAAAATACAAAACTAAATTCTGAAATAACTTATTTGTAAATTAAATATGGATGTTAACTTGTAGTGAATGTAAATAATGAATTGAATTTGATTGTAAACCAAATTGGTTATGGTTGTAAACAAAGAATAAATAAAATGGTAGATTTAATAATGGAAGTTTATGTTATTGAAACTAATATAAATAAATGTAACTTAATATTACAGTTGATTGAAAGCAGATAATAACTGAAACTGTAATTCGATAAAGATGTTAACTTGTAATTGAACGTAAGTAAAGATTTAAATTGGAATGTAGCAAGTAATTGAATTGAATTGAATTTGATTATAAACAACGAAATAAATAAAATGTTACATTTAATATTGAAGCTATAATATGGAAATCAACGTAAATGAATGTAATTTAATATTACTATGAATTTAAATAAGATGATAGCTGAAGAAAATGAAAGTAAATGAATTATAAACTATTGATAATAATGTATAAGTAAATGGTTGATTCAATATGAAAGTGTAAATCAAAATAAAATAATTCATTTGGAATTAAATAACTTGAATTTGAATTACAATATAATTGAACGCTGAATCTAATATATCTTTTATCCTGGATTTTAATGGAAAAACTACATTGTAAAAGATTGTTAATTACTGTGAAATTAAAAATAAAATTTGTGAACACTTGAAATTTGATTTAAAAGTTAATAATTTAAAATTGGAAATTTTATATTGTAATTAAACAGTAGAAATAGCCATTTTTACAACTGTCACGGATTTCGACGAAACTAGTTTCATCGGATCCGTAACAATAAATTATTGTAAGGTTTCAATTTTCGTAGCAATCGGACTTGTCGTTTGGTCGTGCGAACTTGAAATGCGTAGAAATTTAACGTCGTTAATTAAAATAATAGACTTCAAAAAGCTATCTTCCTCATACGATTGAATTAGGCCTTGGGACTAGTTCCATTGCGTCCAGAGCGGGGGTAAAACCTTATAAACGCCTGGCGGCACGTCTCGATTGGAGTTCAGATGATTTTGGACCTATCTTTATAAATACGTTTGCAAACCGAGACAGTTTTATCATTATTTCATTTCAGAAACCCTAATTCTATCTCATGGCCGCCACCTATTCAATGGCCAGAATTTTTCGAACTTCTTTCCTTAATATATCTCAATCCGTTCAACGAAATCGAAAAATTCCAAAAGCAAAAGTGTAGATCTCGACGAGCTCTTCAAATCCATACGGTTGATTCGTGCTAATTCGTCACGGATTGGTCCAGATCTGGCTTTGAAGTCGTGCGTGTTTCCTTGGTTTGCGTGCAAACGGTGGCGAATGGGGTGGCGAAACTTGGCGCGGAGGTGGAGCAAGGAGAGGCGCACGCGATGGCATCCCCTGATCAACGTCCGGTCACTCTTAGTTGCGTGCGTATGGAAGAAAGGGGCGTGCATGAGTGGGTTTAGTTCGCGTGCTCCTGTACGTGTTTGGGAAGATGAAGATGCGGCCAGATTTGTTCAATTCTTTTGTGCGGCCAGATCTGATCTGGTATATAGAATTTTTTTTTATTTGTATATAAACTTTAAAATATCATATCTCATCCGTGCGAGGTCGGAATTGGACGAAACCGGCGACGTTGGAATCGCAGCGACGAGAGCTACGCTGCAGTGCAGATCCGAAGTCATTTGGAGCTTGTTAAAGTTTTAGGTTAAATCGAACGTTGTTCGATTTGACTTAAAAATCGAAACTCAAAGTGAGTGTTTTATAACGCTCACAACGTACTGAATATCTTTATGGTAGTTAAATTTGGCATTATGAAGTGATATGAATTTATTTGTCGTTGTTTGATAAAAATTTAATTGTCATATAGATTGTCATTTGAATTCACCGTTAAAAATTTAAATTGACAGTCAAATTGAAGTTAAAATTTAATTGCGATCAAATTACCTGATATTGATAATTATGAAATTGTTGTGAATGTTATTGGCTTTATGGTTGATTGGTTATGATGGATGCTATTGGTCGATATTGGTTGTTTATTTATTTTGATATATCATGCTATCATCATGTATATTGTTTATTGCATATAAAACTGTAAACTGAATCATTTCGAATAAATTAAGGAATAGGTTGAAATGATATACCTATAACATCTATTTGGATCGAAATGATATATATTCATCCTTGAAATTAAAATTGAAATAATTATCCACTTGGCCATAGGTTTGAAAATTATATACGAACACCGGGTTGGTTAAATTAAATGATTTTAAAGGTTGTTTTGAAATTATTTAAATGAATTGATTTTAAGAATAAAATCCAATTTATGGAAATTGAATTATTTCGAATTGAAGCTCGAAATGTTGGAATTTAAACTTGGTAAATGAATTTGTTTAATTATTCGAAGTTTAGATTTTGAAGAAAAAGTTGAAATACAGCATGAATTTTCGGAAGTTGATTTGTTTTAAAAGATTGGACTTTTAATCGAACTCTGAATATTTCTAAGAAATTTATATGAAATGATATTTCAAGTTTGAGTTTGAAATTGAAAATTAATTTGAAATTGAGATTTAATTAATTTGGAATTGAATTGAAATCAAATTGAGATATAAATGGAATTATCAAATTCAGTTTTGAAATGTGAATATTTAAAGCTTTGAGATATATGGAAATTGGAATGGCTTATTTTGTGGTTCAAATATGTATTTGAAAGTGATAATTTGAAATGGTTTATTGAGAAGCTGAATCGAGTTGAAATTGATGATTTGAGATTTGATTAAATTTTAATTTTGGAATTCGAGTTTATGTGAATTGTTTTGTGGAATTTGAGGAAGCTATTTTTATATAAAGTATTTTAAACTATATCTAAAACTATTTATATTTTACTTTATAAATTTTAATATAAATTATTTTAATATAAATCATTTTCAATATAAATTATTTTATTATAAACTATTTTAACTTATAACTATTTTATATAAACCATTTTATTGTATAAACTATTTTTCTATATATACAAATTTTAATATCTAAACTGTTTAAGAGGAAAGTGTTAGGATTCCAAAATGTTATGATTTCAAGCTATGATTTCAAAGTGTTATGAATTTCAAGGTTTTGATTTCCAAAGTGTTTTGATTTTAAAAGACTTATGATTTCGAAAGCGGTATAACTTTGAAATGTGATATGATTTTGGAAATGAGATATTGAGGCGAAAAATGATTTTGAAATCGAGATGAGATATTGAGGCGAAAAATGATTTTGAAATCGAAATGAGATATTGAGGCGAAAAACGATTTTGAAATTGAAATGAGATATTGAGGCGAAAATGATTTTGAAATGAAATCGTATATTTTGAGTAGATATGATGATTTTGAAATGGCTTTGATTTTTGAAGCGAATATGATATTTTTGATAATCAATTATGAATTGATTTCGAAAATGTAAAAGAGTCATCGGTGTAATAATATGTAGTTATTAAAGAGACCGGGATCGGATATGGACATACTCTCTGTCGATACCGAAAACCACTTTAATAACTATTATACGCGGAGTGTTGATCCAGAACGAAGTGGATGGTTTGATGAACGCGTTGACTGAAGAAAGAGAACGATATTGGATGACCCCTGACATGACTAAAACAGGAGCCGCGCCGGGCCATTGAGGATCGCCATCTCTAGCGGACACACTCCTTCGTTACCATGTCTATTACTTTTGTGATTCAATTTGGATGCACCCCTCGATTTTGGGAGTGTTGTTTCGCGGTGTTAGGGTAGTAGCTGCTATGCCCAACATCAGTCCGGATCAGGCAACTACTAGTATCCTAGTTGGTATCGCCTCATGTACCTTGTCATACTGATTATCCTATTCGCGACCACTACGTTTTGGTTTGTACCTTTAGTATATGGATTGCCCTCTGGTGACTTCCGGTTTTGGGGAAACTACGGTCTTGTATATGCTCTTGGGAATAAAAATGTGTTAAGGGTGGAATGGGCCATGACTTAACGCTATTTTAATACTTTTACTTTAATGTAGACATATTATAATAGCGTATTGTACTACATAGTAGATAGTTTAACGGATCCTTGAGAGATGGAAAATCCTGTAACATCTCTTAAGTTATTGCACTCACGTTGACACTGGATAGGAGATGTCAAACCCCGTAAACATCTCTGACGCCGTCACACTCATATTTTCTTATTCGATTTGACTTACATGAGATATTTTAGTCCCGACTCGAGTGTTTTGTCTTTTCATTACGCTCGGGTCAGCCTGAGCATTTCAGATAAGGTTGAAGATCTATTTTGGAGGACGAAGACGGAGTTTGGTATTACATCATTTGTATTCTACTACCATATTATTTTTCCGCTGCATTGTTGTATTATCTCTGATATGTATGTAACTCTGATTTATGATGTATAATAATAATCAAATTTATTTATTTAACAGCTTCATGAACTGTTATTTTATTATTATATCTTGTTCCTTCCACTGCAAGATTCTGAGTTTGCTTCTGTTCTTTCTTACCTTTTCTTATTTAACCCCAATAACCATCTGCCTTTTTGAATGGTTTGAGTTGGACATGTGTGGATTATTGTCGACTTGAACGGTCAAAAATGCGGGTTGTTACAGTTGGTATCAGAGCTTTGGTTTAGATTACCTTGGCTCTAGTGGGGAATAACTCATTGAAATAGGGTTAAACCTTATGAATGAGTTTGAGTGTATATGAGAGAGCGTATTTGTAATTTTGATATAAAAATGATTTTATATTGTGTTAATTTGTTCCGTTGAGTATTTATGAATTCTGGTTGGTACTTGGGACGCCAAGGCATCGATAGGAATTTCTAAACACTCGAATAGGACAGATTAACATAATATTGTTTTGAATTATATTTTATATACAAAAGAATTATCTTGAAAATTTATAAATTTTGATTGTGTTGGTTGTTAGGAGATGATAATATTAGATTGTCATCGTTTATTGTTGATTAGTCAATATTTCTAACTATTGACTATTGGATGATTTTAAGAAATGAAACTTGTAAATATGATTGACAATGAATATAAATGGTAAATAAAATAAAATAAAAATGAATTTAAATTAAGATGGAGAATTTAAATTCCGGTGTTTGAAAATTTATTAACAAAAAAATTTGAAGTGTATAATATAAGTATTATATGATAGTATATTCGATTAGAAATTGTTTTCAAAGGATTTTCAAATGAAGTAAGTGTTGTACTCCCCACTTGACACTAGAGAATGATTTCGGTGATGAGTGCACGCATCATCGACGTTATTTTCGAGAGTCCAAGTGGGGGAGATCACTTAATAGTTTTCTAAACCCTGTTTTGATTAAAAATTGTAATTTTCTAAAGTATGAAATGAAAATAAGTATATATATATATATTTCAATGCTGATTAAAATTCTTCTAAAAGGTATGATTTGAGATATAAAGATATTAGTATATATATATATATATATATATTTATTTTATTTAAAAAAAAATGGTTTAAATTGAATCCGGAGTTGAAATTCTTAAGTTCTCTAATAAGGAATAATTTTAATTATTAAACTAAAGTAAATCTTGAATTGTTAGAAACTTATGAATTGAAAAGGTGAAATTGAATTTAAGTGAAAAAGAAAAATTAAAATTAAAATTGTAGGAGTAACCCTTAATTTGGAAAATAATAAATTGGAAATTTATTTAACAAGTATAACACTCTGATTGAATGAAAAGAAGTTGTATATTGTTTAACTACATTCTATTTGCATAGCTATAACTTACCAAATACTTAAAAAGTTTAAAATGCTAATAAGGATAAGTAAAGGAATAATATACAAGTGTGATCGCGAATAATAAAATGTGAAGATCTATTGATAGTTGTAAATATAAAGGAAATTTAAGTTGTAAAATGAATTAAATTTAAAATTAATTAAATATAAAATTAGTAAATGGAAACTAATTAAATTTGAATAAAACTAAATGTCAATAAACTTGGAAGTGTATGAAATTAAAATTTTGACTTGGAAATGTATAATTGATTTAGTGTAGATTTTGGATGGATGTTAATGTTGATATGCATTGGTTGTTAGTTGGATGGTAATTGATTAAATAGAATTCATTAGTGTAAATGGAATTGAATAAACGGAATAAAAATTTTAAATAATTAAATTTAAATTTGAAGCAAAGTGAAATTAAATATAATTGAATTCAAATTAAATTGAAGCAAATTGACTTGAATTTAAATTATGAATGAAACAAACTTGAATAAATCGGAAACAAATCGAATGTAAACTTATTTCCTGGATATATAAGAAAATAAACGACTTTGTGTTTGTGATTGTTTCTTAGAAAATTTGAAGTTTGATGGTTTATACTTTGAAATAATAAAAGCAAAATTTTGGAGAAAAAAAAATCCAAAATTGTCCAATATATGCTGGAACGAAAACAGCCATAACTTTTAAATGTTTGAACGGAATTCGACGATTTTGGACTTTTCGGAAAGTCTAGAAACTGTGCTACATCCTTTGTTTAGAATGTTTTGATAAAAACCTTCATCCACTAGGCTTAAAACACCAATATTAGTCGCTGGCCTGTGCGGAGTAGAAATCTGAAGCATCTTAGTATTCTCGCCATAACGTTTTATTGGTGTATCGGATTTTGATGATCTTGTACTTTCTGGAAAGCTTAGAACTTAGGCTAAAACTTTTGTTTTAAGCATTTGGTGTTTTGCTGTCGTTTAGAAGGTCAAAAACGTGACCAAACGCCGCTGACCTGCGCAATTCATTGCCAGGCTGAGGCGTATCTATTTAGTAAAACGGTCGTAACTTTTGAAAGGAAGGTCCGAATTCAATGATTTTGGACATTCCGGAAAGCCTGAAACGAATGCAACAACTTTTGTTTAGATTCCATTGTCAATTTTTATCGTATAGGTGACCAAAAACTGAGATTCGTTTGCTGTCCTGGAATTGGAATTTCAGTTTTGAAGCTAAACATGTTATATGTGTGTTGTTCATGATAAGTATATCGATCTATCTTTATATGCATGGTTCTAACTTGGTTATTGAGCATTTTAGTAGGTAGCAAAGGGGTTGCGCTTCGCTTGTGGAGCTCGCTTCTGCGCTTAATGCAAAATGTAAGTTAAAATGCTAATAAACGCTAATAAAAAGTATGTTCTCGGATTACAGTTTATGTTGTGGTATATTATTGTGTTCCCCATGTTTTGGGATGCCTCATTCTTGTAATGAGATGTATATCATGCAATTATTACCACTGTGAAATTTTTCGGTCCTAGCCGCGCAAAGGAGGTGCTGCCGAAATTTTTCAAAAATCAGGGAGTTAGAAAATTTTGTGAAAAAAAAATCCTATAACTAAATTTTGCAAATAAGTAGAATATTTTGAATGAATTATATCTAAATGATGGTTTCCCCTTCTCCGTTCCTTTTCGAGGACGAAAAGTTTTAAGTGGGGGAGAATGTAACGACCCGTATTTTTAACACTTTAAAAATACGAATTTAAAATGAAAATTTTGGATAAAAATCCGAAGGAAATAAAATTTTGTGTTGTTAAATGTGAATTACAAGTTAAAATACAAAACTAAATTCTGAAATAACTTATTTGTAAATTAAATATGGATGTTAACTTGTAGTGAATGTAAATAATGAATTGAATTTGATTGTAAACCAAATTGGTTATGGTTGTAAACAAAGAATAAATAAAATGGTAGATTTAATAATGGAAGTTTATGTTATTGAAACTAATATAAATAAATGTAACTTAATATTACAGTTGATTGAAAGCAGATAATAACTGAAACTGTAATTCGATAAAGATGTTAACTTGTAATTGAACGTAAGTAAAGATTTAAATTTGAATGTAGCAAGTAATTGAATTGAATTGAATTTGATTGTAAACAACGAAATAAATAAAATGTTACATTTAATATTGAAGTTATAATATGGAAATCAACGTAAATGAATGTAATTTAATATTACTGTGAATTTAAATAAGATGATAGCTGAAGAAAATGAAAGTAAATAAATTATAAACTATTGATAATAATGTATAAGTAAATGGTTGATTCAATATGAAAGTGTAAATCGAAATAAAAGAATTCATTTGGAATTAAATAACTTGAATTTGAATTACAATATAATTGAACGCTGAATCTAATGTAATCTTTTATCCTGGATTTTAATGGAAAAACTACATTGTAAAAGATTGTTAATTACTGTGAAATTAAAAATAAAATTTGTGAACACTTGAAATTTGATTTAAAAGTTAATAATTTAAAATTGGAAATTTTATATTGTAATTAAACAGTAGAAATAGCCATTTTTACAACTGTCACGGATTTCGACGAAACTAGTTTCATCGGATCCGTAACAATAAATTATTATAAGGTTTCAATTTTCGTAGCAATCGGACTTGTCGTTTGGTCGTGCGAACTTGAAACGCGTAGAAATTTAACGTCGTTAATTAAAATAATAGACTTCAAAAAGCTATCTTCCTCATACGATTGAATTAGGCCTTGGGACTAGTTCCATTGCGTCCGGAACGGGGGTAAAACCTTATAAACGCCTGGCGGCACGTCTCGATTGGAGTTCGGATGATTTTGGACCTATCTTTATAAATACGCTTGCAAACCGAGACAGTTTTATCATTATTTCATTTCAGAAACCCTAATTCTATCTCATGGCCGCCACCTATTCAATGGCCAGAATTTTTCGAACTTCTTTCCTTAATATCTCTCAATCCGTTCAACGAAATCGAAAAATTCCAAAAGCAAAAGTGTAGATCTCGACGAGCTCTTCAAATCCATACGGTTGATTCGTGCTAATTCGTCACGGATTGGTCCAGATCTAGCTTTGAAGTCGTGCGTATTTCCTTGGTTTGCGTGCAAACGGTGGCGAATGGGGTGGCGAAACTTGGCGCGGAGGTGGAGCAAGGAGAAGCGCACGCGATGGCATCCCCTGATCAACGTCCGGTCGCTCCTAGTTGCGTGCGTATGGAAGAAAGGGGCGTGCGTGAGTGGGTTTCGTTCGCGTGCTTCTGTACGTGTTTGGGAAGATGAAGATGCGGCCAGATTTCTTCAATTCTTTTGTGCGGCCAGATCCGATCTGGTATATAGAAGAAAAAAAATTTTATTTGTATACAAACTTTAAAATATCATATCTCATCCGTGCGAGATCGGAATTGGACGAAACCGGCGACGTTGGAATCGCAGCGACGAGAGTTACGCTGCAGTGCAGATCCGAAGTCATTTGGAGCTTGTTAAAGTTTTAGGTTAAATCGAACGTTGTTCGATTTGACTTAAAAATCGAAACTCAAAGTGAGTGTTTTATAACGCTCACAACGTACTGAATATCTTTATGGTAGTTAAATTTGACATTATGAAGTGATATGAATTTATTTGTCGTTGTTTGATAAAAATTTAATTGTCATATAGATTGTCATTTGAATTCACCATTGAAAATTTAAATTGACAGTCAAATTGAAGTTAAAATTTAATTATGATCAAATTACCTGATATTGATAATTATGAAATTGTTGTGAATGTTATTGGCTTTATGGTTGATTGGTTGTGATGGATGCTATTGGTCGATATTGGTTGTTTATTTATTTTGATATATCATGCTATCATCATGTATATTGTTTATTGCATATAAAACTGTAAACTGAATCATTTCGAATAAATTAAGAAATAGGTTGAAATGATATACCTATAACATCTATTTGGATCGAAATGATATATATTCATCCTTGAAATTAAAATTGAAATAATTATCCACTTGGCCATAGGTTTGAAAATTATATACGAACACCGGGTTGGTTAAATTAAATGATTTTAAAGGTTGTTTTGAAATTATTTAAATGAATTGATTTTAAGAATAAAATCCAATTTATGGAAATTGAATTATTTCGAATTGAAGCTCGAAATGTTGGAATTTAAACTTGGTAAATGAATTTGTTTAATTATTCGAAGTTTAGATTTTGAAGAAAAAGTTGAAATACGGCGTGAATTTTCGAAAGTTGATTTGTTTTAAAAGATTGGACTTTTAATCGAACTCTGAATATTTCTAAGAAATTTATATGAAATGATATTTCAAGTTTGAGTTTGAAATTGAAAATTAATTTGAAATTGAGATTTAATTAATTTGGAATTGAATTGAAATCAAATTGAGATATAAATGGAATTATCCAATTCAGTTTTGAAATGTGAATATTTAAAGCTTTGAGATATATGGAAATTGGAATGGCTTATTTTGTGGTTCAAATATGTATTTAAAAGTGATAATTTGAAATGGTTTATTGAGAAGCTAAATCGAGTTGAAATTGATGATTTGAGATTTGATTAAATTTTAATTTTGGAATTCGAGTTTATGTGAATTGTTTTGTGGAATTTGAGGAAGCTATTTTTATATAAAGTATTTTAAATTATATCTAAAACTATTTATATTTTACTTTATAAATTTTAATATAAATCATTTTCAATATAAATTATTTTATTATAAACTATTTTAACTTATAACTATTTTATATAAACCATTTTATTGTATAAACTATTTTTCTATATATACAAATTTTAATATCTAAACTGTTTAAGAGGAAAGTGTTAGGATTCCAAAATGTTATGATTTCAAGCTATGATTTCAAAGTGTTATGAATTTCAAGGTTTTGATTTCCAAAGTGTTTTGATTTTAAAAGACTTATGATTTCAAAAGCGGTATAACTTTGAAATGTGATATGATTTTGGAAATGAGATATTGAGGCGAAAAATGATTTTGAAATCGAGATGAGATATTGAGGCGAAAAATGATTTTGAAATCGAGATGAGATATTGAGGCGAAAAATGATTTTGAAATCGAAATGAGATATTGAGGCGAAAAACGATTTTGAAATTGAAATGAGATATTGAGGCGAAAATGATTTTGAAATGAAATCGTATATTTTGAGTAGATATGATGATTTTGAAATGGCTTTGATTTTTGAAGCGAATATGATATTTTTGATAATCAATTATGAATTGATTTCGAAAATGTAAAAGAGTCATCGGTGTAATAATATGTAGTTATTAAAGAGACCGGGATCGGATATGGACATACTCTCTGTCGATACCGAAAACCACTTTAATAACTATTATACGCGGAGTGTTGATCCAGAACGAAGTGGATGGTTTGATGAACGCGTTGACTGAAGAAAGAGAACGATATTGGATGACCCCTGACATGACTAAAACAGGAGCCGCGCCGGGCCATTGAGGATCGCCATCTCTAGCGGACACACTCCTTCGTTACCATGTCTATTACTTTTGTGATTCGATTTGGATGCACCCCTCGATTTTGGGAGTGTTGTTTCGCGGTGTTGGGGTAGTAGCTGCTATGCCCAACATCAGTCCGGATCAGGCAACTACTAGTATCCTAGTTGGTATCGCCTCATGTACCTTGTCATACTGATTATCCTATTCGCGACCACTACGTTTTGGTTTGTACCTTTAGTATATGGATTGCCCTCTGGTGACTTCCGGTTTTGGGGAAACTACGGTCTTGTATATGCTCTTGGGAATAAAAATGTGTTAAGGGTGGAATGGGCCATGACTTAACGCTATTTTAATACTTTTACTTTAATGTAGACATATTATAATAGCGTATTGTACTACATAGTAGATAGTTTAACGGATCCTTGAGAGATGGAAAATCCTGTAACATCTCTTAAGTTATTGCACTCACGTTGACACTGGATAGGAGATGTCAAACCCCGTAAACATCTGACGCCGTCACACTCATATTTTCTTATTCGATTTGACTTACATGAGATATTTTAGTCCTGACTCGAGTGTTTTGTCTTTTCATTACGCTCGGGTCAGCCTGAGCATTTCAGATAAGGTTGAAGATCTATTTTGGAGGACGAAGACGGAGTTTGGTATTACATCATTTGTATTCTACTACCATATTATTTTTCCGCTGCATTGTTGTATTATCTCTGATATGTATGTAACTCTGATTTATGATGTATAATAATAATCAAATTTATTTATTTAACAGCTTCATGAACTGTTATTTTATTATTATATCTTGTTCCTTCCACTGCAAGATTCTGAGTTTGCTTCTGTTCTTTCTTACCTTTTCTTATTTAACCCCAATAACCATCTGCCTTTTTGAACGGTTTGAGTTGGACATGTGTGGATTATTGTCGACTTGAACGGTCAAAAATGCAGGTTGTTACAAACACGATTGCATTGAGCGTATGCAACAAGCCGTTAAACCTCTAGATGTCCCTAGTAGGATGAGTGCTGTCTTGTGAGGGTTTTTAACAGATACTACTCACAAAATCCAAATGCAATATAGAAATTCCTAAATGCAAGGTTTATTTACAAAGATATGAATGCAAGTTTTTGAAAATATTTAAATAAAGAATTTTCTTTTAAATTGACACAAGTAAGTTAAATATAAGTTCTGGTCATTATCAAGAAATTTAAGTCATTTTACTCGTCAAAACTTCAAACAAAAATTAAGTTATCATCACAATTAGACTTTACTTTGGCTAGTTGTTTCGGTTGATAACATAGTGCAACTATGAAATGGATCCTTAGTTGATTTTCAAAGTTTATCAAAGTGGTATTTTCATTTCATTTGAATAACAAGTCAAATCAAATAAGTAAAAATAGTTCTTGGATTTCAATTGCTTACTCTCTCTATTTTTGAAACTTTTATTGATATTAACAACATTTACACATGGCTAACTCAGAAAACCGAGGGCAGATATATGATCCATGCACTACTTTTTGGACTTACGTGAGGGGAATACAAAGCGTGGCGAGTGAAGACACAAGTGTGTACACCTATCGACTGTAGGCATTATTAATAAAAGAATTTTTATATACATACACCTAACATAGATAAACCGATGCTAGATATACCGATCATGCATTACCTTTCGGACTTACGTGAGAAGGGTACAGAGCATGGCGAGTGTACACACAAGTGTATACACATGACTCTAGGTGTTAATAAAATATATACATATATATAAATATATTTTTTTAATATATTTTTTTGATTTTTTTGAAGAGAGAGTTTTGCAAAATCATCTTAGCACCATTTAACTTAGAAGATTAAAAAAATGTTATTTTTTTTAATCCACTACTTTTTAATACAAAGATTTTCAATTAGGATATACTTCATAATTATCACCATGGACTTCCTATATACTAGTTAAACCATCATTAGTTGTAAGCAAACATTATTTTTATTTTTGATGAGACAAATAAATTTTCAAAAATTTCAATTTAATATCCAAAAGGGGGAATTAACTTGAAGGACAAAAATTTGTATATTTTTAGCCTCAAGGATACGACTCCAATATTTTAAGCACAAGGATAAACATTCTCCTAAAAATTATTCATAAGGACAAACATTCTTCCAAAATTATTCATAAGGACAAACATTCTTCCAAAACTGCTACCGAACTAAAAACTGATACTTAAAAACTATTACCGATAACTACAAACTGATACCTAAAAACTGCTATCAATAACTAAAAACTAATACCTAAATAAAGTTGTCCTTCAGGCTAAAATACTGAAGGTCTGTCCTTGAGGCTAAAATG
Organism: Allium fistulosum; assembly: GCA_030737815.1. Classification (NCBI taxonomy): domain Eukaryota; kingdom Viridiplantae; phylum Streptophyta; class Magnoliopsida; order Asparagales; family Amaryllidaceae; genus Allium; species Allium fistulosum. The sequence continues at coordinate 1,088,006,572 of CM060904.1, read as the reverse complement.
CTGAGAAATTTTGTCCTTGACAATAATTTCTTGTATCCAAAACCTATACTTATCTTATAGTGTTTCTCCAAAAATAAATCAAAATGCTAAAAAAAATTGTTTTTAGGATATTTTTTTCTCGAATTTTTGAGTTTTGAAAATAAAATGAAAAAAAATAAACCATGAAAAAAAAATTAAAAATGAAGATGAGACCCCCCCACACTTGATTTTAACTGTGTCCCCACAGTCAACCCAAGTGAAAGGAGAAAAAGAAAATAAAAATATGACCTACATTTATATGAAAATGAAAAGATTATTATTTACACAACATCAGAAAATATACGGTTAAAGAGTAAATAAAACGGTGTTTCAAAGAACAATTCATTTGTCTCGTCAAGTATGAGAGACATAGCTTAAGCATAAAAAACCAAATCATAAAAGATTTCAAAATTGAATGTTGATTTGGAAAAACGAATGTCATTTTATTAAAAACCGTATGAGTTGTTTTATTTTCGATGATTTTTGGGGTAGGTAGAACGATTGGTTGAAGTTCAAATTTATTTTCAGCAAATTGAAATTCAAACATATCATTGAAAACTTCTTCAGAATTATTGATTTCAAAATCATAATGGTGATTTAAATCTATCTCCTCAGAATTCAACAACTCATCTTCGAAAAGTCCAAAAAATTTATCTTCACTGAATTCGTCTTCCTTTGTTGAATTATTCACAACTTCAATGCATATATCAAGTTTAAAATCCAAAGTTGTTGTATTCAATTTTTCGAATTTAGAAAAAGGAAGATTGTATTTTAAATCGAGTTTCTCATCCTCAAAAGAATTGAAATCCTACTCAATTACCGTATTCTCAACAACTTCATTAAGATTGTCGTTTTCAATTTCAAAAGCTATTATTTAAAAACCATCAATTTTGGTAAAAGGTGGATTATCACTTGACTCGTCACACATTGGGATTTGATTTTTTTTCTCACGTTGTTTCAGGTATGTTTCAAACAACAATTTCCTGTGTTCTTTGTGTATTTCGTCCATTTGCTCAACAAAATCCAATTTATAATTATTAACTTGAGGGTTTTCAATTTGAAATTGTTGAGAATAGAAATTTTCACCATCATTAAAACAATCCCATTGCCAAAATCATTTAAACAGTTGTTCCATTTTCGTTTTGATTTTGAAATTCATTTTGGAGTTTGAAATTGAATTGGCATGGGTTATAATCAAAATCATTTGAATTTTGAAGTGAATTCAAAATTTGATTATTCTGAAATCCTTGAGATGGGTTATTGCATAAATATGAATTACACAATTCATTTATCGTTTGATCATTTCGTGTAGAGAGTTCAAGTAAAGACGAAATAGTCTCAATACTCTTTTCAATATTTGAGGGTTGGTCATTATTTTTAAAATTTTGTAGTTCAACTTTGAATTATTTAAACAATAGTTGTTATTAAAATATCCATAAAAATTTGGTGTGAAATTATATGGATTATATTAATTTTCACAACTATTATAAAATTCTTGTGAATAGGGAAATTCAGACATTTTCAAGAATGTTTTTTTGGGTTTTCCTTATAAAGGAAAACTATTTACCAAAAGGAATTTATTTTTCAAAAGGGAAATTTGATTTTTTTTTGTTTTTTGGATTTTCAAATTTTTTTTATATGTTTTTTCTTTTCTTTTTTGAAAAAATTATATTTTTTTGAATTTTTGTTTTTCTAAAAAAAACTAACTTAAAATTATATTTTTTTGGATTTTTTATTTTGATTGAAAAAAAATCAGAGGATTTAAAAATTAAGTTAAGAAATATTTACTGATTTTATTTTTTAAATATGCATGAACTAATGCAACTAAATGAATGCAAGGACGTAATTACAAAATTTTTGTAGCTCCTAACCCAAAATTCTATAATCACACTTTGTCTTAATCCAACAAGATAGTTCTCAACCAGGTAACAGACATGATTTATCGATGCACCACGAATCACCGTAGCAATGCAACCGAAGGTTTAAGTACCTTCAGAGAAACAATTGGTATAATATTTACGAATCACCGTAATATTTATAACTGATTATTGCTCTGCCGTAGCCTAGACACCAAGAAATTAAATTGTCGAAAGAGGACAACTTGTCAATATACAATTAAGCCCTAGGTGATCTCGTGACACCTTTAAGATGTATAACCGTTATTATTAATCAAGTTCTAAGATGAAAATGCAAAACTAAAATTAAACATGTATTAACAATGCAACTATGAATGAAATTTGTTTTTAATTTTTATTTTAAAATGCAAGCAACCAACAATGCAAAACAAATAAAAACAAGGGCTAAGGGCATGATATCAGAGCTTGCAGAATTATTAACAATTTATTTTAAAGCGGCACAAATTTTTTTTATATAAGCAAGCAATTTATTTTTGGCAGCAGTTCTTCTCCTTCTGATTTCCTACTTTGGCAACCTAAAATTAAAAACAGGATATATACAAAACTTATATATATATATATATATATATATAAGAAAAAACTAAAGCAAATGAAAACAAAATAGAATTGAAACTAACATAAAACAAATGAAACCAAAACAAATGAAAACTTGCTTATTTGTTTGTTTGTTTTTTTTTGTGTTTTTTTGGAAAGAAACTTAACTAAACAAAATAAAAAACTTAAACAAATTAAACTCAACAAAACAAAATATAAAAAAGAAAAAGAAAAAGCAACTCAACTTTGGCCCAATTAAAATCCACCGACCCAAACACAATTACAATTTGCAAACCCAATCCTTTTTTCCTGTTTCTAATTTAAAACAAAACCAAACACGAATTTGGTTCAATCGATTCCAAATTTAAATCTCACCACGTCCAAATTCGTGCGTGAAAACAATTCCAAAATGGTCGAGGTTTGAGATTTAAGGTTGCGGGTTGTGAGAGATATTGTGATTTTGGGTATCGTGATTGTGGTTGCGATGTTTTGAGGGGATGGAAGTGAAGTACTTGGATGGTTTGGGAGGCACAGTCAATTGGATTGGAGGATTTCGATTCGGGTTTGAAGAGGGATTTGATGATTGAGATTGCGGTTCAGGCAGAGGAGATGGCATTGAATATGAGAAGCAGTTAGTGACTGGAGGTAGATGATTGTGGTGAAATGCTGGAGGGAAGGAGGTATGTTTGTGTGTACCAGGTTTTTTTTGCTGCTGGTGATCAGGGACTGTGGAAAGGTTGGAGGTACAGGCGGCAAAGGATGTTGTGTTGATGTATTGAGAAGGATGGAACTGGCAAGTTAATATGGTCAAGGGTAATGAGTATGTTATGGCAGTGGTGGAACTGTGGAGTGATGTATACCCATAAGGAGATGGCAGTGTTTTGTTACGGTGAAGATTGAAGAGCACTAATGTGCAGGGGGTGGAAGTTGGTAGTTTATAGTAGGAACAGTGATGGGTAGGAACAGTGGTGGAATGATGGGTATGGTGGGAGCTTGTATGTAACATTCCCCAACTAAGAGGCCCAAAACTAACGGCTACGGATGCGGTAGTCATCCATAGTTATTAATCTTCGGCGACCAAATACGGCAGGGCTAGATTCAATGATACATAGATCACTAGAATATAGAAAACATTTAACAGTTGAAAACACAATTCCACGTTCCATTCAAAACTTTTCATGTTCATTACATAATCCCAAAAACATTAACCACGTTCAGCAAAATACAATCATTACACATACGCTAAGAGGGACATATGAAGATGCCCGTTTGGTTGATCAGAGTATAAAAAAAGGCGAATAAGTCTGCCTTTACATCCAAATACACAATGAAAAAGATAACTCTAAATAACTAACCGCCTCCTGCATGCCTCCAGAAGCTTTATTCGTCCAAGAAGAGAACCTGAAAACCCTAAACCTCAAACTACTCAAAATCAATTAAGTACCCGAGAGTTTAAAGGGAAAACAAAAACTTCGAGTCAGACATAAATCCTGGTATGAATAATAATCTAACATCTCAATCCTTTTAGATATCTAGTGAGACAATGCCGCTTAGCGGAACAGGTTTTCCCCTCACTAGTATCCTAAAACCTCTATAAAACCATACATTGTGCTCCTGCATCCACAATGGTTAAAATATACATTTCAAAATATTATGATGATATGCATACATAAAAACATCTTGAATTTCCCCTGCCTGGTTTAATTGACTCCTTGTCATATTTATAGTTTCTAGGGTCACTATTAACCTATTAGTTTTCATGGTTTACTAATAACCTTTATCATAACAGATGGACACCCTGTCCTATTTCATAGTATTCATGGGATCGCTAAGAACCTATAGGCTCCTGCCAATTAACTAAATTAATTCATGGGTCCCCCTGAACCTATTAGTCATTCCAATAACTAATCCCCTTATCCTAGTTTTCATGGGTTGACTAGGAACCTATGGATTTATCTAGTAACTCACTTCTCATCCTAGTTTTCATGGGTTGACTAGGAACTCACTGATGCCTTCGGTAACTTCTTTCTTCTCCTAGTTTTCATGGGTTAACTAGGAACCTATTGACTGATGTCAATTCTTAATTCAGATATAGTTTTCATGGGTTCACTACAAACCAATTAGCCCCTGCCAACCTACCTTAATATATAGTTTTCATGAGTTTACTATGAACCAGCTGGCTACCTCCTATAACTACATAATCATAATTTTCATGGGTATACTATGAACCTATCTCCTAGACAACATCAAGGTTTAGGCATCCTATACTTTGGTCTCCCTGACTCCTTGGATGCAATTCTATTTATTCGGGAGTTTAATCAATTTATATTCACTACTGGGTTAACCTAGCTAGTTTTTCTACCCCTTTATCCCCAAAATACAATTATGGGTTCTTTATCACGTGAATATATTCGTATTTGAAGAAGCAAATATAACAATTTAACAATACCACTCCTGTGGGTTTAAGGTCCTTGAAATATATTTCATATAAACATAGTTAACCCCTTTAACTTATATTTTTATTAAGGTAATACTTCTTCAAATTTTACATACTTGAAGTCATTTCAAAACTCCTTTATTTAACCATGGGTTTTTCCTTTAAAAATTTGCGTTTGGGCTTTAAAACCTTTCGACTCCTTCGAAATCTTGCTTTCGACCTCATAGTATGATCTCCTTCGAAAGCATTAAAAGCTAACTTTAAAACATCTGCCTCCTACCTTTCGAATACTTTAAAACAACCCTTTCGAAACATTTCAACTTTGTTAAAGTATTATCACATAAGTATACAAGTATAGCTTTGAACCCATTTGAAAGTACCCTTTCAAAACCAATGAAGGTTACCTTTCGAAACCATTGAAAGACCCTCTTTCGAAAGCATTGGGTTTATACTTAAACATTATCTTTGGGTCAAAGTGAACATAGGCAGAAGCACCTCTTTAGAAACCATTCTTTACTTCAAAAGTATTGGGGAAGTTTGATGGTGTCGAAACCATTCTTTCGAAAGCATTAAAATATCTGGGGAAAAATAATTGAAGGTTGGCTTCGAAACCCCTTTTGAAACCATAGTCTTCGAAACCCCTAACCTCTTTTGAAAGCGTTAGGAAGTGGCTTTTATTTATGAAAACAACAGCACCTTTCGATAGCATTGATGTCTTCAACACCATCGAAAGGTCATCAATTTATAGAAGGGTTTCGACCTAGTCGAAACTGCCCCTTCCAAAAGCTTTAAACACAATCTAAGTAACTCCTTCGGAGGCTACTTCTTTAAAACATAGGCGGCAGCTCTCTTTTGAAAGTCTCTTTGAAATACTCTTTCAAAACCATTGGTTTCGTCTACTTCGAAACCCATTTAGAAACAGGAAAGCGCTTTTCTTTTAAAACAAAATAAAACAAAAGAACCAACCCCTTCGAAAGCTACCTTTCGACACCCCACCTTTCTCCTTTCTCTAATCCACTATGTACCATTTAAATGATACCATGTGTATTGGTTTACTGGTTTCGACCTAGAAGGCTTCGACTAGGTTGGAGGTAGAAGGTCCGAGTCGAAGGGTCCTTCTAAAGAAGGCGGAACCCCTTTTTCTGATCAAAATGGCTGTTTTTACCAAATGAAGTAAACGTTTTGTAACTTACCTGCCTACTTGTAAACACATGATTGGTTACATTAAACTTTTAAATTATTTTACTAAAATTTGCCGCATTTTCTTTCATCTAAACCTAAACAACATTAACACATAAGCCCTTCCTATTAACAAAACAATTAAATCATTTAGGTCCTCGTTTTAAAATAATTTAATTTCCATACTAAATCACTTAGTAAAAATCCCCAAAAATTCTAAAATTCACGTTAATCTGGTTATCTAACATATCAAAATTTCAGACCCAAGTTCTTAATATATTTTCCAAAATAAATTTATAAACCCAAATAACCATATTTTCCTTTGAAAATTCATAATTAATTTTCCACGGCTTGGAAAATTATAAAAATTGAAACCCAACTCCAAAATCATGTTTTCCATAAAATATAATTTTCCCATAGCATTTAAAAATCATTTAACTTTGGTTTTACCCTAAAAACGTGCATATCTCCATTTAAACCCTCTTGTTTAAACCACATAAATCATAAACCAAGCATATCATCATTCAATAAATCATAAAAACAAATTTATCCCTTAAATCTGAAACCATATGATTATAATATCGAAATAGAGATGTAGTGATTATTATTCACCTTAGATTGGATAAGGAAATTGAAGATTGATTGAGATGATTTCTTCTAGCTTGAACCTAAGTTTTAGACTAATTTTTGCCTTCTTCTCTTCTTCCTAATGGCAAGCCTTGATCTTTCTTACGGTTATAATTTTTGCTTGTGGAAAATGAAAGTGTATGGATAAGGGGAAATATTATAAGGATGGGAAATATGGGCGGCTATTTACCCCAATGCTATTATATTTAATTTAATAAGCACGACCGCTACATGTTTATTAATCAACCTCAATCTCCTTATCTACATTATTCTATTTAATTTATTCTAATTACATCTCCTGAATAATGTCAATAAAAATTAGGGGTGTTACAGGCTCCCCTCCTTAAAGAATTTCGTCCTCGAAATTCAGTAAGGACTAACCAGTAAACATCGCAATCATCTGTAACAACTCCTAACAACCATACTAGTCTACCTGACTAGGAAATATCTATATAAATCTAATATAGACATACCCTCAAAGCAGATCAGGATAAGTATCTTGAATTCTGTCCTCTATCTCCTAAGTACAGTCCTTCTCGTTGTCGCTCCACTGAACTTTCACCAACTTGACTGTATTGGTCCTCAATCTCTTCTCATTTCTCGCTACATCTCGAACTGGTTGTCTAACAAAAGTCAAATCAGGCTTTATTACCAAGTCCTCCAACTCTGTTTGAGGAATAGTAGTCTCTGGATCATGCGCATACTTGCGAAGATGAGACACATGGAATACATTATGGACACTTGCCAAACTGCTCGGCAACTCGACTCTGTACGCGAGCTTTCCAATCCTTTCTATAAACTGGAATGGTCCAACATATCTTGGGGCCAACTTTCATGACTTCCCAAATCGTACCACACCCTTCATCGGTGATATCTTAATGAAAACCCTGTCTCCCACTAAGAACTCTAGGTCTTTACGCCTCTTATCTGCGTAACTCTTCTGCCTGGATTGAGCTTCCTTCATCCGTCCCCGGATTAACTCAATCTTTTTTGATGCCTCTCTAACCAAATCCGGACCTATGCCCACTCTGTCTCCAGTCTCTAACCGACACGCTGGCGATTTGCATGGCCTTCCATACAAAGCTTCAAAATAAGCCATCCCTATACTAGTTTGATAACTATTATTGTAGGAAAAATCAATCAAATGTGGGTGATCTTCCCACGATCCACCAAAGTCCAATAGACAAACTCTCAATAAATCCTCGAGTACCTTATTGACTCTCTCAGTTTGCCCATCCATCTGTGGGTGATAAGCTGTACTCATCTTGAGCTTGGTACCTAATGCCTCTTGTAGACTCCTCCGATATTCGCTAGTGAATAAAGCATCTCTATTGCTGACTATGCTACTAGGAACTCCATGAAGTCTAACTATGTTCTTCATGAATAACTTCGCCAAAACTGGTGCCGTCCTGGTCGACTATACTGGAATGAAATAGGCACTCTTGGTCAACCTGTCCACAATAACCCATATACTCTCATTTCCTCGGTTTGACCTTGGCAACCCGTCTATAAAATCCATTGATATCGAATCCCATTTCCAGACGGGAACATCTAAAGGCTGAAGCAATCCACTTGGCTTCTGGTGTTCCGCCTTCACTTGTTGACAGTTAATACACTGCCTAACCCACAAGCCAACATCCCTCTTCATGCCTTCCCAATAGAAGCTTCTCTTTATATCTTGATACATCTTGGTCCATCCAGAATTAATTGTAAACTTGGATCGATGACATTCCTCAAGAACTTCTCTTCTCAAGTTCTCCACATCTGGAACACATAATCTTCCCTTCTTTCTCAACCATCCTCTTTGGTCAAGGCAAAAATCCTTTAGGTCATCAACCTCTGATCCTACCTCAAGCCTCCTTATCCTATCAGCTAAATCTGGATCCTCTCTTTGCTTAGAAGCTATCCTCTCGATCAGCACTGGTCGAACTTATAAACAAGATAACATGGCAGTACCCTGACTAGAACTAGCAGTAGATCTCAACTGCACACCACAACTGGCCAAAGCTTCTAGATCCTTCCATTCTGCCAACATTGCTAACACCACATTCTGATGCTTTCTACTGAGAGCATCTGCTACCTTGTTTCCTTTCCTGAGAGTATACTCGATACTGAAATCATAAGATGCCAAAAATTCCAACCACCTCTGTTGCCTCATATTTAACTCCTTCTTACAGAAGAAATACTTTAATGACTTATGATCGGTATATAACTCAAATCTCTCCCCCAAGAGATAATGCCTCCAAATCTTCAAGGAAAAAATCACCGCTGCCAACTTCAAATCATAAGTATGATATCTTACTTCGTGCGGCCTAAGCTGCCTAGATGCGTAAGCAATGACTTTGCCCTTCTGCATCAACACTGCTCCCAATCTAGTCCCACATGCATCTGTGTATACTACCAACCCTTGGTTACCATCTGGAACTACTAACACTGGAGCATTGGTCAACAAATGTTTTAACTTAAGGAATGCTTCCTCACATTTTTCGAACCAAATAAACTTCACTTCTTTCCTAGTCAACTTAGTCAAAGGTGCTGCTATCCGCGAGAAATCCATAATGAATGTCCGGTAATAGCCAGCAAGTCCAAAAAACTCCTGATCTCGGTTACCATCTCTGGTCTCTTCCAATTGTTGACAAATTCGATCTTAACTGGATCAACTGACAACCCTTCCTCTGAAACCATATGACCAAAAAACTCAACCTCTTTCTTCCAAAAATGGCACTTGAAAAACTTCGCCTTTAGCTAATTCTGCCTTAGCGTCTCCAGCACCACTCTAAGATGAATCTCGTGCTCTCTTTCATCTTTCGAGTACACTAAAATGTCATCTATGAATACCAACATGAACCTATCCAAGTGTTCTTAGAAAACTCGGTTCATCAAATCAACGAAGAAAGTAGGTGCATTCGTTAATCCAAATGGCATCACCAACCACTCATACGAACCATATCTAGTCTGAAATGCTGTCAAAGTAATACTATCCTCCACCACTCTCGACTGATGGAACCCCATCGCCAAATCCAATTGGGAGAACACTCTGGCTTTACTCAACTGATCAAACAAATCATCTATCCTCGATAGAGGGTATCTATTCTTGATCGTCCTTTCGTTTAACTTACTATAATCGATGCACATCCTTAACGACCCATCTGGTTTCTTCACGAACACCGCAGCCACTCCCCAAGGCGAACTGCTTGGTCTGATAAAATTCGTTCCCTCAAGATCCACTAGCTGCACCTTCAATTCTTTCATCTCTGTCGATGTCATCCTGCTAGGTGGTCTACTGACAGGTTCAGCTCCTGGTACAAGATCTATCTGAAACTCAACATCTCATTTCGGTGGTAATCCCGTAACTGGCTCAAAGACATCGGCAAGCTCTCTTGCCACTCGAACCTGACTAAGCTCTTCTCCAACCTCCATGGAACTTAACAAAGCACAAACACTCTTACTGGTATTCCCCACCAAGAAGATGATTCGGTTATGACTATCTGGGTGTCTCAACGATATTTCCCCATTCTAGCAAAATATCCTAGCCTCATACTTACCCAACCAATCCATACCCAAAATGATCCTGAAATCTACGAAATAAAAAACATACAAACTACATGCAAACTTATGACCTAACAAATCAAGTTTTAATTGGTCACATCTCATCCCTAGAGTTGCATACCCTCCTATTGGATTTGCAACCCTTAAGGAAGTAACGAGGTATGTGGGTTCTATGCATAACCTATCAACCAAATACTAGGATATAAATGAATGTGATGCACTGGTATCAAAAAGTACCCTAACTGGTATACTCTGAATCAAAAGCGTACCTTCCATCACAGTTTTCCCTTTCTCTACTGCAGTAGGCCTATAAGAAGATGGTGGTCCAATAGAAAAAACCTTCCCTCTGTCCGCCCTAACTGGCTCTGGACACTAGTTCTTATAATGCCCAACTTAGTCGCAGTTGAAGCATTTCACATTCTTCTTCTCTGCAAGCTTCTTTCCCTTGCCCGTCCGGCACTCATGAGCATAATGGTCCTTCTTATCACACTTGAAGCACACCAAATCAGCCTTTGCCTTCTTGGCAGCCTCCCTTTTCTGGGCTCCCTTCTTCTTAAAGAATTTCCTTTTCTTTCCCTAAGGACCCGGGGATTCAACCGGCTTCTCTCTAACTGACACAGCAAGCATCTCCTCATGGCGGATAGCCATCTCCACCACCACATTACAAGGCTCTCTGACATGCGTCATAGTCATTCTACCTAGCTCTGGCCTTAGTCCACGAATAAATCTCTCATTCCTCTTGATATCGGTGTCTACCAAAGCATATCCATATTGAGACAGCTCATCAAACTTAGTAGCATACTCGATCACTAATATCTCTCCTTGAACAAGATCCATGAACTTCCTCATCAATGCCGACTTGGCAACCTCAAATAAGAACCTCTGCTCAAACCTTCTTCTAAAATCAGCCCATGTCAGCTCTTCCTCCGGAACTCCGGCTGTCACACTGTTCCACCAGTGAAGCGCTAACCCTTGCAACTGTCTAGAGGCTAGCCTTCTCTTTTCTCCATCATCCAAGCCTAAATCAATAAAAATCCTCTCATAATTCAAAAGCCAATTCTCAACCTCAACAGCATCCTCTATTCCCATAAACGGCTTTCCACCCAAACTAGTGTAATCCCTGCTCAGTCTAGCATAATTATATCTAATTAGAGCTACAAGATTAGCTCCTCGAACATTACCAGCAGCTCCAGCTTGCAAAACATTTGCTAACAACTAATACACCATCCCCGCATCTACTGGCAGATTTTCAGCACCCACATTGGCTTCAACATTTTGGTTAGCATTAGCTCATTGACCTTGATTTCTCCGAGTATTAGGTTGAGCAGTTCCATTGGTTTTGGTGCTTCCTCCACCTAGATTTCTTTTTCTGTTTCCTGCCTCCATATCCTCTTTTTCGTAACTCTACATACGAGCCTTATAAGATACAGAATAATGATCTAAGAGAGAGGGGAACACATACTTAGATATATACCAATATACCAAATACAAGTACGTTACTATAACGTTAACCCAAACCCCGATTATATTTTCAAATTCATTAGATTATGTTTGAACATCTTTTAGGTTTAAGTTTCTTTTTAAAGTTTCATAAACCTATGCTTTAATACCAACTTGCAACATCCCTCTATTTGGAGGCCCAAAACTAAAGGCAACAGATGCTGCAGTCATCCATAGTTATTAATCTTCATCGACCAAAAACGGTGGTGCTAGATTCATTGATACACAGATCACCAGAATATGGAAAAAGTTTAACACTTAAAAACACAATTCCACGTTCCATTCAAAACTTTTCATGTTCATTACATAATTATTACACATACGCCAAGAGTGACATATGAAGATGCCCCATTAGTTGATCAGAGTATATAATAAGGCTAATAAATCTGCCTTTACATCCAAATACACAACGGAAAAAATAACTCTAAATAACTAACTGCCTCCTACACAGCTTTGGGAGCTTTATTCGTCTAAGAAGAGAACCTGAAAACCCTAAACCTCAAACTACTCAAAATCAATTGAGACTCGAGAGTTTAAGGGGAAAACAAAAACTTTGAGTTAGACATAAAGCCTGGTATGAATAATAATCTAACATCTCAATCTTTTTAGATATCTAGTGAGACCATGCCGCTTAGCGGAACGGGTTATCCCCTCACTAGTATCCTAAAACCTCTATAAAACCATACACTGTGCTCCTGCATCCACAATGGTTAAAAACATACATTTCAAAATATTATGATAATATGCATACATAAAAAAATCTTGGATTTCCCCTCCCTGGTTTAGTTGACTCCTTGTCATATTTATAGTTTCTAGGGTCACTATTAACCTATTAGTTTTCATGGATTTTCTAATAACCTTTATCATAATAGATGGACACCCTATCCTATTTCATAGTTTTCATAGGATCACTAAGAAACTATAGGCTCCTGCCAATTAACTAAATTAATTCATGGGGCCCCCCTGAACCTATTAGTCATTTAAATAACTAACCCCTTATCCTAGTTTTCATGGGTTGACTAGGAACCTATGGATTTATCTAGTAACTCACTTCTCATCTTAGTTTTCATGGGTTGACTAGGAACTTACTGATGCCTCCGGTAACTTCTTTCTTCTCCTAGTTTTCAAGGGTTAACTAGGAACCGATTGACTGATGTCAATCTTAATCTGGATATAGTTTTCATGGGTTCATTACAAACCAATTAGCCCCTGCCAACCTACCTTAATACATAGTTTTCATGGGTTTACTATGAACCTATTGGTTACCTCCAATAACTACATAATCATAGTTTTCATGGGTTTACTATGAACCTATCTCCCAGACAACTTCAAGGTTTAGGCATCCTATACTTTGGTCTCCCTGAATCCATGGATGCAATTCTACTCATTCAGAAGTTTATTCAATTTATATTCAATACTGGGTTAACTTAGCTAGTTCTTCTACCCATTTATCCCCAAAATACAGTTATGGGTTCTTTATCACATGAATATATTCATATCCGAAGAAGCAAATATAACAATTTAACAATACCACTCCTGTGGGTTTAAGGTCCTTGAAATACATTTCATATAAACATAGTTAACCCCTTTAACTTATATTTTATTAAGGTAATACTTCTTCAAATTTTACATACTTAAAGTCATTTCAAAACTCCTTTATTTAACCATGGGTTTTTCCTTTAAAAATTTGAGTTTGGGCTTTAAAACCTTTCGACTCCTTCGAAATCTTGCTTTCGACCTCATAGTATGATCTCCTTCGAAAGCATTAAAAGCTAACTTTAAAACATCAGGCTCTTGCCTTTTGAATACTTTAAAACAACCCTTTCGAAACATTTCAACTTTGTTAAAGTATTATCACATAAGTATAAAAGTATAGCTTTGAACCCATTTGAAAGTACCCTTTCAAAACCAATGAAGGTTACCTTTCAAAACCATTGAAAGACCCTCTTTCGAAAGCATTGGGTTTATACTTAAACATTATCTTTGGGTCAAAGTGAACATAGGCAGAAGCACCTCTTTAGAAACCATTCTTTACTTCAAAAGTATTGGGGAAGTTTGATGGTGTCGAAACCATTCTTTCGAAAGCATTAAAATATCCGGGGAAAAATAATTGAAGGTTGGCTTCGAAACCCCTTTTGAAACCAAAGTCTTCGAAACCCCTAACCCCTTTTGAAAGCGTTAAGAAGTGGCTTTTATTTATGAAAACAACATCACCTTTCGATAGCATTGATGTCTTCAACACCATCGAAAGGTCTTCAATTTATAGAAGGGTTTCGACCTAGTTGAAATTGCCCCTTCCAAAAGCTTTAAACACAATCTAAGTAACTCCTTCGGAGGCTACTTCTTTAAAACATAGGCGGCAGCTCTCTTTTGAAAGTCTCTTTGAAATACTCTTTCGAAACCATTGGTTTCGTCTACTTCGAAACCCATTTAGAAACATGCAAGCGCTTTTCTTTTAAAACAAAAGAACCAACCCCTTCGAAAGCTACCTTTCGACACCCCACCTTTCTCCTTTCTCCAATCCACTACGTACCATTTAAATGATACCATGTGTATTGGTTTACTAGTTTCGACCTAGAAGGCATCGACTAGGTTGGAGGCAGAAGGTCTGAGTCTTAGGGTCCTTTTAAAGAAGGCGGAACCCCTTTTTCTGAACAAAAAGGCTGTTTTAACCAAATAAAGTAAACGTTTTGTAACTAACCTGCCCACTTGTAAACACATGATTAGTTACATTAAACTTTTAAATTATTTTACTAAAATTTTCTGCATTTTCTTTGATCTAAACCTAAACAATATTAACACATAAGCCCTTCTTATTAACAAAACAATTTAATCATTTAGTTCCTCGCTTTAAAATAATTTAATTTCCATACTAAATCACTTAGTAAAAATCCCCGAAAATTCTAGAAATTCACTTTAATCTGGTTATCTAACACATCAAAATTTCAAACCTAAATTCTCAATATATTTTCCAAAATAAATTTATAAACCCAAATAACCATATTTTGCTTTGAAAATTCATAATTAATTCTCCCCGACTTAGAAAATTATAAAAATTGAAACCTAACTCCAAAATCATGTTTTCCATAACATATAATATTCCCATGGCATTTACAAATTATTTAACTTCGGTTTTACCATAAAACCGTGCATATCTCCATTTAAACCCTCTTATTTAAACCACATAAATCATAAACCAAGCATATCATCATTCAATAGATCATAAAAATGAATTTATCCCTTAAATCTGAAACCATATGATTATAATACCAAAAATAGAGATGTAGTGATTATTATTCACCTTAGATTGGATAAGGAAATTGAAGATTGATTGAGATTGATTTCTTCTAGCTTGAACCTAAACTTTAGATTGATTTTTGCCTTCTTCTCTTCTTCCTAATGGTTGGCCTTGCTCTTTATTATGATTATAATTTTTACTTGTGGAAAATGAATGTGTATGGATAAGGGGAAATAGTATAAGGATGGGAAATATGGGCGGCTATTTACCCTAATGCCGAAATATTTAATTAGCTAACACTTACACATTTATGAGTTCATCTAATTTAATAAGCACAACCACTACATGTTTATTAATCAACCTCAATCTCCTTATCTACATTATTTTATTTTATTTATTCTAATTAAATCTCTTGAATAATGTCAATAAAAATTAGGGGTGTTACATTGTATATGCAACTGGTGATGTAGGAAGGGATGATGTATGGTGCACAACACTAGGATGAAGTAGTTTGTGGGTATGGTGAGAATGTGGTGGTGATGTCTAATGTCAGTAGTAGGTGATCAGAGCTGGAATGTTAGGGTGGTTGAGGGTTATGTAGGCAAAGGTTGAATGTTATGAGTCTTTTGTTTTTTGGTAGAAAAGTGGATGGTGAATGTTTTATGGAGGAGACCGGAGGAATCAATGGGGTGACAGTGGTGGATGTGTTGCTGCTAGTGATGGTTTGTGCTTGCTGTGTGGTTTATAGGAAGTTGTTGTGTGGTTTAGAGAAGTGACAATGAGATAGAGGAAGTTGCTATGGCGGTCAGTAGTTATGGTGATGGTTTATGTGGGTGTATGGTAGTGATGTTGAACAGGCAAGTTAAATAGAAGGTAAGCAGTTTTGGTTAGTGGTGAAGGTTGTGATCAGGTGAGTGTGATTAAGGGGGACATGTTTATGCAATTGACAGTGGTTTAAGGCAGTAAGTTTTGGTTTAGTGGGTAACAGGATGGTGAGTGAAGATGAATTGGCAGTGTGGTATGTTTGTATAGGTGATAATAGAAGTGTGCAAAGGGCATGTAGAGTGGTCGGTGTGGGTAGTATGTTTAGGTTTAAGGATGTTATAAGTGGCTGGAGGCAATGGTATGAATGGTACAGTTGCAACAGTTGGTGTTATTGTGGTGAATGTTGGTTGCAGGCACTTTTTGGTGAATGTGAGTGGAGAGTTTGGAGTGAGGTGATGTAAGTAAATGTTGGCAGTTGTTAAGAAGTTTGTGTAGGAGTGACAGTTAGATGGTAGGGAAGTGATGGTTGGTGATTGAGAATGTGGTCAAGTTGGGGTAATTTGATGTAATAGTGAGGGAAGTATGTGCAAGTGTGCAGAGTGATATGTAGGGGGTGGTGACAGGTTTGTGAACAGGGGAGATGGATGTTGCAGCAATTTGGAGAAGTGAAGTTGTTACTATGTTGTTGGTCTGGTTGAGGGAGGAGAAGATGTGGTTTTGGCAAGTGGCCAGAGGAGTTGATGTTTCTAGAGGTAGTTGTATGTGTGCACAAAGGCACAAAGGCACAGGGGTTGTATATGTGTGCACAGGGTAGAGATTGTGACAGTTTTGTAATCAAATAGTATGTAGTGACATTTTTTTGTAAAACAGAGAGGAAATGTACACAGTGTACAGCAATGAATGTAAGTGGCTGAAGCAGTTTTGTAAAAATGTAAATGTAATTGGCAATGTAAAATGTAAAATGTGAAAAGAAATGGAATAATTTTTTTCCCTTTTCAAATAGAATTATGTAACTAATTTGTTTTAAATAGAAATGCAAATAGAAGAATAATAACAAGCAAACAAATCAAAATGAAAGAAAAATTCACACAACAAACACACAATTTTTTTTAAAATAGAATGCAAACAAAACAAACACACAATAAAATCAAACAACAAATAATTCGAAGAATAGAAAATAAAATCAAATCAAATTCCTCGGCAACGACGCCAAAAACTTGTTTGACTACTAATTCTCTATTGGATTATAAAATAGCCGAAAAATTTTAAATTAAAAATTATCGTAAGCGCACAGCGTACAATTCTAGTACGTGGCGAGTACGGGTCGATCCGTAGGGAATTGTTTAGATTTTAAAATTCTATTCAATCAAATTAATCCAAGAATTTGAATGATTAACTAAAAATTTCTAGAAAACTAACAAAAGAAAGTGGATGAAAATATGAGAGTAGAAGACAATTTAGAGGCAATGTCCTTCTAAAGTTCACATAAACAACATATATGAAATTATGATCTCCTTTTCTTGGTCATTAGTGAATTTACTTGATATGTTTATCATAAGTATGAAATATTTGTACTATTAATTAGCCCAATATAAACCATCAAACTTTAACATACCCACTAAACCACTTTTTAACTCTCACGAAAATGATAATGAACTTGAAAATAAAATCTATTCTAAGCATGATCTATTAACTATTGATTAGAAATATAGACCATCAAATTTTGATTTAACATTCACTTCATTACTATAATCATATGTAGATGAATAGGTAATTTGTGTTTTTGTTTGTTTAAGCATAGCCTATTTGGTGTCAACAATATAGGCTATCAAATTCAAAGCTAAAACAACGAAGTTTAACCACATCAAACATTTCCATTAAGCACAAAAAGAGATAAAAAATTATCAAAATGTTGAATCTACATGATTAAGAGAGCTTCATTATCCCTAAATTGAAAGGGTTTAGCTTCTCATATTTGTTATCATGTCAACAAATGTAGAATTCAACATGAAACAAAAACAAAAGGAAAATGCAAGCTAAGTAAGAAGAGAGCTAATTAACATAAAATAAAAGTTAATCTACTTGCATAAATAAAAAGATCTATACTACTAACATGAAAGGGAAAAGTATATAAATAAAAAGAGAATGAATTAAAATTGCATTAAATGAAAATTACATAAAAGAAAATGGCTAAGTAGCCATGAAAGAGAGAAAGAGAGCTTATAATTTATTTTTGAGCTTAAAACTAAACTAACTAAAGAGGAGGCTAAGAGCTAAATTACATGAACATATGAGGTATTTATACAAGCCTAAAACCCTAATGCATATTTTTGTGGACTACCCAAATTGCCCTTAAGGAAGTGTGGCCACCAAGTTATCATTAGCATGAATTAATCCTCCATTAAGTGTGCATGTAACTTTAATGGCCATTAGCATGTGCTTTAGCTCTTAATATGGGATCATGTAAGTGGGTAGGTGGGGTCGTTCATGTTGCATGAGTTTGAATTATTTCCATCTTCATTTTGCCTTCTTCACTTGTGCATGCATATTTTCATGTAGACCTATTCCATTTGAATTCAAAATTCCTACAACACAACATGAAAATGTCCAAGTAATTTTTCTAAAATTAATATATGCACAAAATGACCATTTTGCCCCTATATGAAGATGAATAAATGATGATTTGAAAGTAATTTGAATTTCTGTTTAAACATGTTAAAACACCCTATATTCTCATTTATTTAATTAAATTAGATTAAATATGCAAGTAAAAATATGCACATTTACGTGCACATCACTACCTGTTTTCTACAACATCATTAACCCCAATGGTTTTGAAGTGGTTTATAGTGGTGGTAATGATGCCGTATGTTTTAAATATACTGACTTAGACTTTATAGGCCTATTCCACTATTATTGACTTCGGCAATATACGATGCCGCCTTTATTCAAAATTATATGTTATCGAAGATGGCTAGGGTGTCATACCTAA
This sequence comes from Allium fistulosum, assembly GCA_030737815.1. Taxonomy (NCBI): domain Eukaryota; kingdom Viridiplantae; phylum Streptophyta; class Magnoliopsida; order Asparagales; family Amaryllidaceae; genus Allium; species Allium fistulosum. The sequence continues at coordinate 1,087,987,817 of CM060904.1, read as the reverse complement.
TAACTTCGGCTCTAATGATGCCCTAGTTTTCTTATGGCAATAACGCTGAGATTCAACTATTATGACTTTATTCTTTTAAGGCTTATGCAAACCAAGTTTTATAACTTACGATGCCGACGTTTTATAAAGTGCAACGTCCATGTTATCGGCCTTATGACCTTATGTTTTGAAAGTTAAAGTATTTAACATATTTAGAGGGACAAAGACCCTTAGTAGTGATATGGTCACCGACATTATAAATTAAATGGTTTTATTAACTTTGGCTTTATGGCTTATGTTTTGAGGGGCAAAGACCCTCCTTGACTACGTTGTTGCCATGTTTTATCAATATAAAAACTTTATACTGTATTGGCTCTTTAGCCTAGGGTTTTGTAAGGCGATGACCTTAAATGACTTTGAATTTCATTAATATTACTTTACGAAAGCATATATCATGGCATAATTATTTTAGTTAAAGTAAAGGGCTATATTTTCCTCGTTTTGAAAGAATGATTTCAAGAGTTAAATCATTTATAAAGAAAGCATTTTCAAGGAAATAGAAAGGGGCATTTAGCCCAAAATTTTACTAAAGAAATTATTGTTCTTTTCACTTTTGGATAAATTGTGATAGGATTAATTGACTGAAAGTATAAAAACCAGATAGGACTTGTGTAAGGTAGTGCCCTATACTTCAGCTATTAGCCCCTAGCTAATATAAGTCCAAAATTCCAGTGTGTAGGGCTTTGTCAAGGGTAAGATAAAAATAGGTTTACACACAGAAACGAATACATAAAGATATGATAGGTTATAGGTTGACCTGCAAAACCTTTAGGTTCATAGTAAGCCTCGCAAAACTATGAGATCGACAGATAGTCAAATAAACAGTAAGATAAGTGTATTTGGATAGACCATCCAGTTTTCTTCTAACACTCAATTAGAAAATTCGATATATCAGGTAGGCCCGAGTTAGCCATATAGGTTGGTAGTTGCCCTATGAAAACTAAACATTGGGACGGATATTCCACTGCTTTGATGGATAGTCATTATGACCTATGTAACATGCATGCAATTATTGTTTATATATTTATTTTAACCAGTTTGATTGCAAGAATTAATTTTCAGAAGATATATTTTAAAAAGAGATATTAGTGAGGGGAAAACCCGTTCCGCTCAGCGGCATAGTCTCACTCAATATCTGTAAACCGAGATGACATACTATTATTCACACCAAGCTTTTTGTCTCACTCAAAGTTTTTGTTTTCCCATTAAACTCTCGGGTGCTCAAAATTTAATTTAAGTAGGTTGAGAGTGAGGATTATAGGTTTAGTAGATTTAGCGAATAAAGCTTTCAAAGACGTCCATGAGGCAAGGGCTAGGTATTTAGGAGACTGCATATTAATTATTTCCATTGTGTTATGCCATTTGTTGTATGTATGTATTGGCAGAAGTTATATCTGTCTATTTAGTAACTCTGATCAACCAAGAGGCGTTATCATATGTCGTTCTTGGAGTATTTTGTAATAATTATATTTTATCTGAATCTGGGCAACGCTTGGGATTATGTACCGAATATGAAATTAGGACTTTGAAATGAAATGTGGAAGTTTGATTTGAAATTGTATTTAAATTATTTCATATTCTTGTGCTTCTGATGTTATGGATACAATTAACATGACCGCATTTTATCATGGAAATTAATACTATAGATGACTATAGCATCTGTAGCACTTAGTTTCGGGCCTTAAAATGGAGGATGTTACAGATTGGTATCAAAGCGTAGGTTTATGTAAAACTAAATAATTTTGAACTTTAAAAAGAGTTTTGAAAACGTAATCCAAATGAATTAGAGAATAAGATTAGGGTATGAGATAATGCTATAGTAAAGTACTTGTATTTGCTATATATAAGTATACGCTTTATCTCTATTCTCCCTCTCTCTTAAACCATTCTTTTGTATCTTACTAAGTTCAAATACATATTTAAGAAAGTAAGATATGGAGGCAGGAAACAGAAGAGTGAATCTTGATGGAGGAAGCATTGCTACAGATGGAAACGTTAGGTCCAATACTAGAAGGAATCTGGGTCGATAGACAACTACTAAGTAGGTGCGGGAACACCACTAGTCTATATGGGATCAATGTATCAATTCTTTGTCAACATGATGCAAGCAGGAGCTGCCGGTGAGTTAGTTAGTGGAAACGCTGGAGGAGCTAATCAAAAAGTTATTTGTCAACAATTATGATGTGTTGAGTAGAGACTATGCAAGGCTTGGAGGGAAACCATTTATTGGAATGGAGGATGCAATTGAAGTGGAGAATCGGTTGCTTCATTGTGAAAGGAACTTCATTGATCTTGGTTTGAATGATGAACAGATGAGGAGATTGGCATCCAGGCAATTGCAAGGAGTTGCTTTGTACTGGTGGAATACTGTGATCGTCGGGGTAGTAGAGGAGATTTTGACTTGGGCTATATTCAAAATGGGGTTTGAAGAAAGATTTATGTTTGAGATCGCTAAGTCAACTCTATTGAGGAAGTTTGCTGAGTTGGTGCAAGGTGACATGACAGTACTTGAGTATGCAACCAAATTTGAGGAGCCGTTCCGATATAAGTATGCTACCTTTGACGTAGTTATCAAAAGGAATGAGAAGTTCATTCATGGACTGAGATCTAAGCTTGCTATGGCAAATTTACCACACCTCAGGGATCCATGTGATGTAGTTGTGGAGATGGCTTTGAGAAATGTAGAGAAGCTTGCTTTGTTCAGTAATAACAAGCCAGCAGAGAATCAAGATGGACAGAAGCAAAAGAGAAAGTTTTACCAAAAGAAGGGAGCTCATAAGGGTGGAACTGCCAAGAAAGGAAAGTCTGAAATTGTATGATACAATCAAGAAGGGACATTACGCTCATGCGTGTCGAACTGGGTAGGGAATGGAAATTGTCGGGAAGAAGAACATTAAGTCCTTTAACTGCGACCAAGTGGGACACTACAAGAACAAATGTCCAAAAGTGGCCAAGGCAGAAAAAAGATAAAGTACTTGGTTTGGGACCAGCTACCTCGAGACCAACAGTTGAGGAGAAACAGAAAGCTATGATGGAAGGTATGTTTTTGATTCATGGTATATCTGTTAGAGTATCATTTGATGCCAATGCATCACATTCTTTTATATCTCATTCTTTGGTAGAGAAGCTTAACCTAGAACCCATATACCTAATTACTTCCTTAAGAGTTGCAAATCTGATAGGAGGGTATGCAACTCTTGGGATGAAATGTGACCATTTAGAGTTGGCATTATTAGGTCATGTATTTGCCTGCAGTTTACATGTATTTGATTTTGCGGGTTTTGGGATTACTTTGGGTATGGACTGGTTAAGTAAATATGATGCTAGGATATTTTGCCAAGATAGGAAAATGTCACTAAGACACCTTAATAGTAGCGACCGAATTATATACTTAGTAGAGAACCCAAGTTCTGATGTCTTTGCTTTATTGGTTGTAATAGAGGAGGAGGATGAGTTGAATCGGAATTTTGTGGTTAGAGAATTTGCATATGATTTTGAGCCTGTTACAAGACTACCGCCGAAACGAGTTATTGAATTTCAAATAGACCTTGTCCCCAGAGCTGAACCCGTAAGCAGACCACCTAGTAGGATGACACCTACCGAGATGAAGGAGTTAAAGGTGCAGCTAGTGGACTTAGAAGGTAAGAGTTATTAGACTAAGCAGTTCGCCTTCGAGAGCGGCCGTGATGTTTGTGAAAAAACCAGATATGTCATTAAGATTGTGTATCGGTTATCGTAAGTTGAATGAAAATACGATAAAAAACTGATATCCCCTGCCAAGAATCGACGATTTATTTGATTAGTTGAGTGGAGCCAACATATTTTCCCAATTGGATTTGGCGATAGGGTTCCATCAACTAAGGGTGGCAAAAGACAGTATTCCGTTAATGGCGTTTAGAACAAGATATGGTTCCTTTAAGTGGTTAGTAATGCCATTTGGATTGACTAATGCACCTGCTTTCTTCGTAGACTTAATGAACCAGATTTTCCGAGAGCACTTGGATAGATTCATAGATGACAATTTGATATATTCTAGGGATGAAAGGGATCATGAGATTCATCTTAGAATAGTGCTTTAGACGCAGAGGCAGCATCATCTAAAAGTGAATTTTTGAAGTGTCATTTTTGGAAGAAGGAGGTGAAGATTTTTAGTCATATAGTCTTAGAAAAAGGGTTATTAGTGGATCCAGCTAATATAGAAGTAGTTATTATCTGGAAGAGACCCGAGGTGGTGACTGAGATAAAGAGTTTTCTTGGTCTAGCTTGCTACTACATGGAGATTCATCAAGGATTTCTCTTGTATAGAAGCACCGATGACTAAACTAACAAGGATGGACATGAAGTACGTCTAGACCGATAAACGTGAGGCGGCATTCCAGAAGCTGAAAAATTTACTGACCAACGCACCTATGTTATTTGTTTTAGATTGGAATCAAGATTTGGTGGTGTATACTAATGCATATGGAATTAGACTAGGAGCTGTGTTAATACAAAGTGACAAAGTGACTGCCTACGCTTCTTGACAGCTCGGACCGCACAAAGTAAGATATCCACTCATGACTTAGAGTTGGCTACCATAATATTTTCTTTGAAGGTGTGGAGACATTACCTTTTGGGAGAACGATTTAGGTTATATATGGATCACAAGTCTTTAAGGTACTTATTCTCTCAGAAGGAGTTAAATATGAGACAACAGAGATGGTTGGATTTCTTAACTGCTTATGATTTTGGAATTGAGTACACAATGAGGAAAGGAAAAAAGTTGCAGATGTGCTTAACAAGAAACATCAGAATGTGGTGTTAGCTATGTTGGATGAATGAAAAAACTTAGAAGCATTGACTACTTGTAGCATGCAGTTAAGATCGACTGCCATTTCTCATCAGAGTAGCGCAATGTTATCTTATTTGGAAGTTCGATTAGTACTGATTGACAAAATTGCTTTTAAACAAAGAGATGATCCTTTGCTAGCTGAAAGAATTAGATAATCAGAAGGTGGAACTGAGATTGCTGATTTGAAGGATTTTTACCTTAACCAAAATGGATAGTTGTGAAAGAAATGACAATTATGTGTTTTACATGTTAGTGACCTAAGGAAAGAAGTACTTAGGGAGTGTCATCAATCGAAGTTTACTATTCATCCTAGAAGAGCTAAGATGTATCTAGATATGAAGAGAAGTTTCTTCTGGGAAGGTATGAAAAGGGATGTAGGCTTATATGTAAAGTAATGTTTGAACTGCCAGCAAGTAAAATCTAAACATCAATTGCCAAGTGGATTGGTTCAGCCTTTAGATATACCAGTTTGGAAATAGGATTCGATATCCATGGATTTTATTGACGGATTTGCCAAGGTCAAATTGGGGAAATGAAAGCATATGGGTCATAGTGGATAGATTGACCGTGAGTGCACATTTCATTCCCATTAAGTCAACCAGGACGACACCTGTATTAGCCAAGTCGTTTATGAAGAATATTGTTAGACTGCATAAGATTCCTAGTAGTATAATCAGTGACAGAGATGCTTTGTTCACTAGTGAATTCCGAAAGTGTCTACATGAGACATTAGGTACCAAGCTTAAGATGAGTACCGCTTATCACCCACAGATAGATGGGCAGAGAGAGTCAAAAGGCACTTGAAGATTTATTGAGGGCTTGTGTACTAGATTTTGGCAGGTCATGGGAAGACCATTTGCACTTGGTTGAATTTTCCTATAATAATAGTTATCAGACTAGTATAGGAATGGCACCTTACGAAGCTTTGTATGGATGGCTGTGTAAATCACCCGTATGTTGGTTAGAGATCGAAGATATATTAGTTCTTGGTCCGGATACGGTAAGAGAAGCTGTAGAAAAGATTGAGTTGATTCAGGTTAGAATAAAGAAAGCTCAATCTAGGCAGAAAAGTTATGAGATGGAAAGACTTAGATTTCATCAGTTGGAGATAATGTTTTCGTCAAGATATCACCAATAAAGGGTGTAGTAAGGTTTGGAAAGAAAGGAAAATTGGCACCGAGATATGTAGGTCCATTTCCTGTCACAGAGAGGATCGGAAAAATCGCTTATAGGATAGAGTTACCGAGTAGTTTGGCAGGAGTCTATAATGTTTTCCATATTTCTCATCTGAAAGTGTGTTCGAGATCCAGAGACTACTATAACTCTGACTACATTGGAAGATTTAGTAGTGTAGCCAAACATGACTATAGTTAGTCATCCTATTCGTATTGTGGAAAAGGATGAAGAAAAGCTAAGGAACAAGATAGTCGGATTAGTAAAAGTCCAGTGGAGTGATGATGAGAGAGACTATACTTGGGAAATGGAGAGCAGGGTTAGGGACACTTATCCTAACTTGTTTGATGGTATGTTTTACATCTATGCTTTTATGTTTGATGTGTGCACCTTATCGTAATTTCGAGGACGAAGTTCTTTATGGAGGGGGAAGTATGTAACAACCCTAATTTTAATTAACATTATTTAGGACATTTAAAATATAAAATAATGTAAATGGATAAGGAGATTGGGATTTGGTAATTAGAATAGGTCGAGCCTTAATTAATGAACTGATGGAATTAATTAGAACATCAATAAGAAGAAGGTTATATGAGGAGGGAAAATAGGAAAGGAGCATGTTTCCTTAACAAATATACTCATTCACATTTTCTCCTTCATTTCATTTAATACAAACAAAATAAAGGAGTCAAGGCCGACCATTAACAAGGGTTTCAAGGGAAGTAAAGCTAGGAAAAACAAGAGAAAACCTTAAGGGAATCAAATCAAAAACAAATCTCAACCTATTTAATCCATTCATGGTGAATAATAGTTATGAATCCCAAGTTTGAATGTTATTTTCGGTTTTAAGTTCAAACCTGAATCTTTTGCTTATATTATGCCATGCTATGATAGTTTGAATGATTATATGCTTATTGGTGAATTTATTTAATTTATTTATGAAATTATTTGATAAGTTTGAATTAGAAAACCTATCATATGACACCCAAATGACTTGAGATTTTCATATGATGTTAGAAACATTATTTGGAAGTGGTTTTTAATTACATAATTTTCGGATTTAAATTGAATATTTGGTGAATTTCCTAAGGTTGAAAAATGGTTTATTTCATGTTTTAATCATTAATAATAATTAAGTAAGGTTTTTGGCCCCAAAATTTTTATATGTTTAAGAAGACAATAAATTGGATTTATCAGGATTTTTCTCAAGTGTTTATGATTCAATATGAATTATTTGAGCCAGAAACGCTTAATTAGTATATTTAAATATTAATATAAAATGCAAGGTTTGGTAAGTACTTTAGAAATTATAAATCTACTCCTTAGCAGTTTCTAGGAAATATTTTGGTGAAGAAGGTTGTATCCAACAATATTTTGACAAATACAAGGGGTTGGTGAAAAGAAATTACTTCTGTTAATAAGAAATCAGTTTTAAAGTAATTACGGCTTTGCCACGTCGAAGCTCACGACGTCGCATTTTCTCACGCCGCTCCTATAGTCTTTGACATCGACCAAGTGTAATGCATAGGGTATCAACTTCGGTTGCTATGGAATGCATTGGCTTGTTCGAAGTGGGAAGTCAAGCAACAGGGTCGACGTCATGAACTTCGAAGTGGACCAGGCCACTTTCCTTTACACGTTGTTGCAGCACTTTTAACTAAGCCACCTATTTTCAACAACAACGCCGACCCTAATGGTTTCAAAGTGGTTTATAGCATTGGTAATGATGCCACGTGTTTTAAATATACTGACTCGACTTTATAGGCCCATGTCGCTATTATTGACTTCAGCAATATACGATGCTGCCTTTATTCAAAATTATATGTTTTCGAAGATGGCTAATATGCCGCTCCTAATGATTTTGGCTCTAATGAAGCCGCTAATTTACTTATGGCAATGGCGCTGAGATTCAGTTATTTTGAATCTATTATTTTAAGGCTTATGCAAACCAAGTTTTATACCTTAGGACGCCGACTTTTTATGAAGTGCGACATATATATTATCGGCCTTATGGCTTATTTAGAGTTTTATACCTTAGGATTTAACATATTTAGAGGGACGAAGAACCTTAGTGGTGATAAGGCCACCGGCGTTGTAAATTAAATGGTTTTATTAACTTTGGCCTTATGGCTTATGTTTTGAGGAGCAAAGACCATTGTCGATTACGTCATTGCCGTGTTTTATCAATATAAAGACTTTATATTGTTTTGGTTCAATAGCCTAGGGTTTGTAAGGCGATGCCTTAAATGACTTTGAATTTCATCAATTTTACTTTATAAAAGCATATATCATGGCATAATTATTTTGGAAAAAGTAAAGTGCTATATTTTCCTTGTTTTGAAAGTATGATCTCAACGGTTAAATCATTTATAAAGAAAGTGTTTTCAAGGAAATAGAAAGCGGTATTTAGCCTAGAATTTTACTAAAGAAATTATTTTTCTTACCACTTTTGTATAGATTGTGATAGGATGAATTGACTCAGAGATTAGAAAACCAGATAGGACTGGTGTTGGGTAGCACCCTATACTTCAACTATTAGCTCCTAGGTGATATAAGTCCAAAATTCCAGTGTGTAGGACTTTGTCAAGGGTAAGACAAAAAATAGGTTTATGCTTAGAAAGGAATATGTAAAGATAAGGTAGGTGATAGGTTGGCCTACAAACCTTTAGGTTCATAGTAAGCCTAGAAAAACTGTGAGATTAACAGATAGTCAGGTATACAGTATGGTAAATATATTTGGACAGACCGTCCAATTTTCTTCTAATAGCCATTCGTCTTTGATTACCCTTCCTTTAGAGCTGTCACCCTTAGACTGGGTAGTCTTGCTAATGGCAGTATGAGGCTCATCAGTCTTCTTAATAGGGGTCTCAGTAGACTTTATCTTTGGGCGCTTCAGCTTAATCGGGGAAAGATTTGGGGTTAGGGCTTGTAGGCGTAGCGCTAATAGACTTTTCCATGCCAGGCTCCTTCTTAACCTTGACCTTGGAAAGGTTAATCTTTAGTCGCTCCACTATAGTAATCAGATCAGTCAGGTCCGTGGCACTTGTAATAGCGACGTCCTCCTCCAAGGACAAAGAAATGTCCTCCAAGTTCTCTAGGGCAGCTATCTTCTTGAAATCAGGCACTGGACCGAAACTAGGAGGAACAACAGGAACAATAAGTCTCTTAGAGACGAAGGTCGACATAGTAAAGATCGCACTAGGACCCAAGCCTTGAGTAGCCAGGGGTAGAGGAGGAAGATGCGGATGACCAACAAGTTTGCGAATAGGGTAATAAAGATTAGAGATGGGCTCAGACAAGAATTGAAGCTTCTTAAAAACAAGTGAAATGAGTGATATACCTTTGCCTAGGGTTTGTTAAGAAGGAGAGATGGAGATTTCCTCCTCTTCGAAAGAATGCTGAACTGGCCGGTCTATGAAGGAGGGAATATATTGCTCAATGGGAGAAGCCACTACGGATGCTGGAACTATTTAAGTGGCCCCAGAGTTGGGCCCCATAATCTTAAAAATATTTTTCATAGGCTCTTCATATTTTGGAATGGATAATTCCACTGGACCCAATGCACTTGGGCCAACAAAAGCCTCGACAACACAACAGCAATGACGACGTCCTCTACAGCGAGAATGGCTTTTTACTCTTCGAGTTTAGTGATATATTCTACATCGAGGTACTTGGTCATTAGTTCTTCTTTGGTGAGGCCTTCACCAGCTACTTCAAAGCGACGTATATCTAATTCCAGGCGTCAGTAAGAGTTTCAACATATGTGCTCCGTAACCACTTTAAGCTCTTGTATATGATCATGCTAGCGAAGAATCTGCTGGAGGGTGTTATTCAACTCTTCCCTCTCCTCCTTAAGATCTTCCTGCTCTTGCACAATAACCGCAAATTCAATTTCGCCATCTACCTTCTCGGCCTTAACAAGTAGTAGGTCATCGACAAGTTTCTCCTTTTGTGCGCGAACCTTTTGTATTTCAGCCACCCGCTCTTCAATGGTCCTATCCTTTGCCCATACAGTTTTATCCTTTGTAGTAAGGGCTAAGTCCTTCTTGGCAAGTTAGTTTTCAGAGCATCACCTCTTTATGAGAAAACTTTAGCGTCTTTTGCAACACGATCACGACATCAATGTATGTCTTTTTCATCTCCTTTATCTAGCTGTCAGTCTTAGCCTTGGATTTCAAAGCTCCGTCCCTCTCGGTTGTCATCTTCTCAAAATCCCTTTTATTCCCCGCAATGAGGTCATCGTAAGTCCTCCTTTAAGATTCGAAGGACTGGCTGTTTGCATAATTAATTTTTTTAACCGTGGAGAGAGCAAAGAAGAGCTTATTCCATTCGTAGCCTTGGTCAATAAGCTTCTGAATCCATTGGAAATCCTGGTTTGCTTCTTCCTTTGGAATATCTTGGATGTCACGATCGAACATGACACCATGCAAGAAGAGATCAGGAAAGGTAGCCTGAAGGTATGGCAGGGTAGTAGGGAGAGAATTTAATGGGTAGAGATTCCTTTAGAGTGGGGAGAAGCAGTAGTAGTCAAGGACTTTGAAGCAGGAACTTTTGGTTCGGAAGGAAGCTGAACTTCAATACGAGGTGGAGGAATGCTTGAGGAGGAACCATGACAGTTGGAAGTTTCCTTATGTTGTCTACTTTGATCAAGGGACAACCCTTCTTCGGATTGCCTTCTTTTCCCCTTTTCTTTAGCCTTGCTATGATCTTCTGCCTCACATTCCCTCTTCTTCCTCTAAAACTTTACTTCTTCAGTCTCATGATGACCTTGGTAAATAGAGCGAGATGGATATAGATAAGGGTTTTGTCCTCTAGACTCTTCATTGCTATACTAAAGCTCTCTATATCTATCCATAGCCATGGAACCTAAAACAAGAAGAAAAAATGTATTAGTATTGGAACTACGGAATGCAAGCAAATGTAGGGATAAAAGTTCGTGATCCTAGTGAACTGTATAGTGCCAACGACTGCCTAAGTACTCTAAAAAATGGTGTTCGCATGGAAGTAAAGATGGTATCTTGCCACCAGCATCTAAGTTACCCTCGATCAAGAAGTTGAAGTTTAGGGAACCCTCGACGAGGAGATCGCCAATAAAGATGTCGAAATCGTTCAAGCTGGTGAAAACATTTCCTAATGAGCAAGCCAGAAGAGTTATCTCGATAGGTGATAGCGTATTGGTTCCCCAGCTTTCTTTGGAGTCTTGACGATGACGTGCTTCGGACGAGGTGAAGATAGTGTTAGTCCCTGAGAAGTTGGTTTTGATGAAAACAACCATAGAATAAGATTATAAAATATAAATACCAACATTATTGTTTAGATATATATGTATATGCAGGGTATATATACAGTACCAAAGAATGAAGACTGTACAATATAGAGATTCAAGAACCGATGAACTCAAGATCGAAGATATCAAGATTCAAGACTCATGAGTATCAAGATTATCAAGAGTTCAAGATTTCAAGATAAGTAATTTAGTTAGGAATTTTGTTAAAACTCCTAGAAAAGCACTGACATCTTAAAATCCATTTTATTCGTGGAATGGAATCCACTTCGAGCCCGTTAAAGGGATGGAACCCTAAGTAGGATGGAACCTACGAAAAATCTAGAGGAACATTGTTTTGTACCCACTAACTTTTATTCAAATGTTTTACAAAATTATATCTTGTTTTCAAAATGATTTCAAAATCTTCCTTTTTAAATCAAAAACATCTATCCTGGTTTTAAAATACTTTTAGCCTTAAAATAATCTTTATTTTCAATATCAAATTATCCTTGGTTTTAAACTATCTTTTAATTATAATATATTTAACTTTTAATATTTATACTTAGATTTAAATATAAAATTATAGTAAAATTTTATATATACCAAAATATTATTCTCTATACTTATTTATGTATTTTAACTATAGTTAAGTATAGTTATAAAGTTTAAAATAGTTTTAATACAAGATAGAAGTTATTTTCAAAGAAAAACAAATTACCAAAAATAACCTAGGCTTGTCGACAACCCCAAGGAACCCTTGTCGACAAGGTGAAATTTTATTTCAAAAGTTTGAATTTCAAAGGAAGTGTCTATTCGTCATATCCTTTCACGAATGGACATGGTTGTTGTTCTACTATAAATAGGGGCTGTTTTAAATGAATTTATAATCATATTTTTCTCTAATTTCACTCCTCTTCTTCTTCCACATTTCTTTATATACATTTTTACCATTACTCTGCCGAAATCACCATTGAATCTAACTAGATCATCTCTGGTTTGATTCTCTATCACTATCTCAACAAGATCCCAGTGCTATTCAGAGTTATAGACTTCTTTGTATTCAATCGAGCGAGAAAAGGTGTGATTGTAGCCTGAAAAATCAATCGGGTGAACTTGTTGCCCGTAAAATCAAGTATCTCTACCCAGAGGATTGTGAATCTGGACCGGTGTACCTCGTGGCCTTGAAATCAAGGGTGTAATTGTAAGAATTGATTTTGAAAGGAAATCCATACTTGTGTTGCGGGACTGGATGTAGGGTAACTCCGAACCAGTATAAAATCCGGTGTGTTCTTTCCTTTATTGCTTTTACTTTATATCTGCATCTGTGTTTGATTCTGTGATCATATCTGTGTCTGAATATTGCATACATTTGTGTTCAAATTAAGATAAACTCAAAAAGAATTAGTAATTCCTTAAAACACTATTCACCCCCTCTAGTGTTATTTCTAGCCTTAAGATCCGTAATCCGCATTTCTCACATTTGGTATCAGAGCGAGGTTTTCAAAGTTTCATAATATGAATTTTGAAAAAGCTTTTAAAATGGCTATGTTTGAAAAACTTGTTAATAATAGTTTAGAAATATTCAGATCATCACTGTCTCATGAGTCTGCATATAATCGATATTCAAATTCAAGTTGTCTACCAAAATTGTATGATGTGCAGGAAACATGTTTTATGGGTGTTGAGGAATCAATCCACAATGGACAAATTGTGCAGATCAAAAAGAATAAATGGATACTCGATAGTGGATGCTCTAGACACATGACTAGTAATCCGGATATGCTGAATGATATAATATACAAAGACGGAGGACTGGTTAACTTTGGAGACAACTCAAAAGGATATGTGATTGGCATCGGCAATATCGGTAACTCTGAAACTCCTATTATTACTAATGTTTTGCTAGTTAAGAATCTGAAACATAATTTGCTAAGTATTTGTCAACTTTGCGATAAAGGATATAAAATTAAATTTGAAAAAGATAAGTGTCACATTGAAGATAATAATTCAACCATAATATTTGAGGGAATTAGGAAAAAGAATATTTATATTCTTGGTATGAAAGTTTCAAATGATAACCTATGTCTTTTGGCAAATACAAGTGACCCTTGGATTTGGTATAAGAGATTTGGGCATTTGAATTTCAAACTCTTATCTAGACTGTCAAAACATGATCTAGTAAGAGGTCTCCCTAAAATGAATTTTAAAGTAGATAGTTTATGTGATGCATGTCAATTAGGAAAACTTAGAAAAAGTTCCTTTAAATTAAAAAATATGATTTCAACTTCAAAACCTCTGGAATTACTTCATCTTGATTTATTTGGTCCATCTCAAATTCAGTCAATAAATCACAGTAAATATGTTTTTGTAATTGTAGATGATTATTCTAGATTTACATGGACAATATTTTTAAAACATAAAAGTGATACTTTTGAAAGTTTTAAGAACTTTACAAAAAGGATTCAAAATCAAATTTCTGTAAAAATTATAACCATCCGTAGTGATCACGGTGGTGAATTTGAAAATGAAAAGTTTGAGGAATTCTGCAATAAAAAGGGAATAACTCACAATTTTTCATTTCCAAGAACTCCACAACAAAACGGAGTAGTAGAACGTAAAAATAGGACGATTTAAGAGTGTGCGAGAACTATGCTTTCATATAGTAAATTACCAAAACATTTTTGGGCAGAAGAAGTAGCTACCGCCTGTTATAATTTAAATAGAATTTTAATTAGACCTTTAACTGATAAGACATCTTATGAACTTCTTCACGGAAAGAAACCTAAGGTATCTTATTTTAGAATTTTTGGAAGTAAATGTTTTATTTTAAATACAAAAGATAACTTAGATAAATTTGATCCTAAATCCGACAAAGGTATCTTTATCGGATGATCTAATAAAAGTAAAGCATATAGAGTGTTTAATTTAAGAACTAACACCATCGAAGAAACAATGCATGTTTCATTCGATGAAAATCTCAAAAATTTCGAAGATACAAATGATGAAGAGGATTTAATTACTCAAAATCAGGAGTCAACTAAAACTAATAATGAAATTAATCATCCTAATAAAAAGATTAAACTTTTAAAAGATCATCCTATAAGAAATATACTAGGAGATATGCAATCTGCTATTACAACTAGAAATCAACTAAGTAAAATGAGCAATGTAGCCTTTATATCAACTATTGAACCCAAAAATCCAAAAGAAGCATCAACTGATGATTCATGGATTTTGGCTATGCAAGAAGAACTAAATAAATTCACTAGAAATAATGTTTGGGAAGTTGTTCCTAGACCTGAAAATAAAACTATAATTGGAACCAAATGGGTTTATAAAAATAAAATGAATAAACAAGGTGAGGTCGTTAGAAATAAAGTCCGGTTAGTCGCTCAAGGTTATTGTCAAGAAGGAATAGACTGTGTTGAAACCTTTGCTCCCGTAGCAAGATTAGAAGCCATTAGGATTCTACTTGCTTTCGCAAATCATAATAATTTCAAATTATTTCAAATGGATGTTAAAAGTGCCTTTTTAAATGGATTTGTAAAAGATGAAGTATATGTTGAACAACCACCACTTTTTGAAGATGAAAAATTACCAAATCATGTTTACAAACTTAAGAAAGCTCTATATGGTCTAAAACAAGCTCCTAGAGCCTGGTATGATAGACTAAGATCTTACTTATTACAATCAAAGTTTGAAATTGGTAAAGTAGATAATACTCTTTTTACTAAAAGAAATAAAAATGATATTCAACTAGTACAAGTTTACGTAGATGATATCATTTTTGGATCATCTAATTTTGAAATGAATAAAGAATTTTATGAAATAATGACAAAAGAGTTTGAGATGAGTCATATGGGTGAATTAAACTTCTTTCTAGGATTGCAAATAAAACAATTAGATAATGGTATCTTTATCAGTCAAGAAAAATATGCTAAAGACCTAGTTAGTAAACTTGGTTTGACTACTGCAAGTGGAAAACCCACTCCCATGGCAACCAATGAGTACCTAAGTAAAGAAGATCTCTCGAAAAATGTAGATAAAAAATTATAGAGGAATGATTGGATCACTACCCTATATCACTGCTAGTAGACCTAATATCATGCATAGTGTTTGTCTCTGTGCAAGATATCAATCCCAACCTAAAGAGACCCACTTAAAAGCTGTAAAATGTATCATAAGATATGTTAAACACACCTTTGATCATGGATTATTTTATCCTAAAAATGATTCTTTTGAATTAATATCTTACTGTGATGCTGACTATGCTGGTTGTAAATCAGACCGAAAAAGTACAAGTGGAACTTGTCACTTTTTGGGGCATTCTCTGGTTTCCTGGTTTAGTAAAAAGCAAAACACAGTTTATTTATCAACAACCGAAGCAGAGTATATTTCTGCTGCTTTGGCTTGATCTCAAGTAATATATATGTAACAAACTTTAAAAGATTTTGGTTTAAATATCTCAAAATCACCAATTTATTGTGATAATACTAGTGCAATAAATTTATCCGAAAATCCTACTCATCATGATCAAACTAAACATATTGACATCTGACATCATTTTCTCAGAGATAATATAAGTAAGGAAGTAATTACTCTCGATTATATCAATTCGAGAATCAAATTGCTGATATCTTAACAAAACCCTTAAATGAGTCTATAATCTATATTTACTAAATTAAGAAGAGAATTAGGTATTTGTTCAATAACTGAAATATAGAATATAAATATATAACAAGTATAATTAAAATTAAATTAAAATAAATCAAATAGTAAAAATATAAGTACCTTGTCAACAACCCTCCTTTACCCCTGTCGACATATAACGAATTTTTTTCTTTTGAAATTTTCCCACCAAAATTCAAATGGGTGGTTATATATTCTTCTTATTTCAAAATTTTGTTCATTCTTTCTGTTCTTTCTCTGTTCTAACTTCTGAAAACATTAAAACAATGGCCTCCTCCTCCAAATCAAACAAAAATTCAACCTTTTCGTTCCCTTCTCCTTCTACCGGACCATTTCAACGAACTACGCTTGCACGAGTGATGAAAATGGAGGTTCCCTTGAAGGATGCACTGCAACTTATGACTGAAAATCAAGTGGTGCAAATCAGAATGGCCAATGAACAAGAAAGGCAAGGCAAAATCCTTAGAAACTTGCAAAAATTTCTAATGGACAATCACACAAATCCC
This sequence comes from Allium fistulosum, assembly GCA_030737815.1. Taxonomy (NCBI): domain Eukaryota; kingdom Viridiplantae; phylum Streptophyta; class Magnoliopsida; order Asparagales; family Amaryllidaceae; genus Allium; species Allium fistulosum. The sequence continues at coordinate 1,087,971,313 of CM060904.1, read as the reverse complement.
ATCTTGATCGATGAAGAATCCTCAAGTGTTCAAGTGCAAGAGGACAGCGAGGAAGAAGAAGAAGCCCCCATGGAAGAAGAGCACGCTGAAGATGACGACAAAGTTGTTTGCGTTGGCGAAGTGTGCTTTGACAAGGATGGAAATCTAGTCGAACAACGTGGAAATTTCTGTTTCCACTACCCAAATTGCTCGGTTCATAGATCTCCCATTGTTAAGGATACACATTAGTTTCTTTTCTCTCTTTCTTATCGTTATTTGTATATGATTTTACTTACGTTTTCTACGCAAATGTAAATATAACATTATATAATTAATAAATTATTTGTGTTATCATATTTGAATTCTCACATTATCATTATTATAAATATTATCATATATGGATTCTTAGTTAGGAGAGTTAGTTATTAAGGGCTAAGTTTTAGTTTCAGAATTAAGTGTTGATTATTTATGATAACATTATCATTATAATCACATGTAATATAGTATTAGATTAAGGGGGAGTTGTATAGATTTAAACTTTGTTTTTGTTGATGACAAAGGGGAGAAGTATAAAATAGGATAGTTAAGCATAGATTAAGGGGGAGTTATTAGTTTTAGGGGGAGTTATTAGGATAGAAGTAATATTTTATAAACAAAGGTTGTCATCATCAAAAAGGGGGGAGATTGTTAGTCCCTGAGAAGTTGGTTTTGATGACAACAACCTTAGAATAAGATTATAAAATATAAATACTAACATTATTGTTTAGATATATATGTATATGCAGGATATATATACAGGTACCAAAGAATGAAGACTGTACAGTATAGAGATTCAAGAACTGATGAACTCAAGATCGAAGATATCAAGATTTAAGACTCATGAGTATCAAGATTATCAAGAGTTCAAGATTTCAAGATAAGTAATTTAGTTAGGAATTTTGTTAAAACTCCTAGAAAAGCACTGACATCTTAAAATCCATTTTATTCGTGGAATGGAATCCACTTCGAGCCCGTTAAAGGGATGGAACCTATGAAAAATCTAGTGGAACATTGTTTTGTATCCACTAACTTTTATTCAAATATTTTACAAAATTATATCTTGTTTTCAAAATGATTTCAAAATCTTCTTTTTTAAATCAAAGACATCTATCCTGGTTTTAAAATACTTTTAGCCTCAAAATAATCTTTATTTTCAATATCAAATTATCCTTGGTTTTAAACTATCTTTTAATTATAATATATTTAACTTTTAATATTTATACTTAGATTTAAATATAAAATTATAGTAAAATTTTATATATACCAAAATATTATTCTCTATACTTATTTATGTATTTTAACTATAGTTAAGTATATTTATAAAGTTTAAAATGGTTTTAATACAAGATAGAAGTTATTTTCAAAGGAAAACAAATTACCAAAAATAACTTAGGCTTGTCGACAACCCCAAGGAACCCTTGTCGACAAGGTGATAGTTTATTTCAAAAGTTTGAATTTCAAAGGAAGTGTCTATTCATCATATCCTTTCACGAATGGACATGGTTGTTGTTCTACTATAAATAGGGGCTATTTTAAATGAATTTATAAACATATTTTTCTCTGATTTCACTCCTCTTCTTCTTCCACATTTCTTTATATACATTTTTACCATTACTCTGCCGAAATCACCATTGAATCTAACTAGATCATCTCTGGTTTGATTCTCTATCACTATCTCAACAAGATCCCAATGCTATTCAGAGTTATAGACTTCTTTGTATTCAATCGAGCGAGAAAAGGTGTGATTGTAGCCTGGAAAATCAATCAGGTGAACTTGTTGCCCGTAAAATCAAGTATCTCTACCCAGAGGATTGTGAATCTGGAGCGGTGTACCTCGTGGCCTTGAAATCGAGGGTGTAATTGTAAGAATTGATTTTGAAAGGAAATCCGTACTTGTATTGCGGGACTAGATGTAGGGTAACTTTGAACCAGTATAAAATCCGGTGTGTTCTTTCCTTCATTGCTTTTACTTTATATCTGCATCTGTGTTTGATTCTGTGATCATATCTGTGTCTGAATATTGCATACATTTGTGTTTAAATTAAGATAAACTCAAAAAGAATTAGTAATTCCTTAAAACACTATTCACCCCCCTCTAGTGTTAATTCTAGCCTTAAGATCCGTAATCCGCATTTCCCACAGATAGAAGCTTAGTTCCTTCAGGAGACGTCTTACCACATGATTCGTCTTCCATCAAACTGGCAATGTATTCACTATCACCACACAAATGCTTTCTTCTTCCTCCTCTCCTTCCTCTTTCCTCATTTCTTCCTTCCCTTCTATCCTTTCTGCATTTTCTTTCTCCTCTGGGATTAGTGGTGGGATTAGTGGCACTATAGCTCCTTCCTCCTCTTCTCTTGAGGCATCACCTACATACGTTTCTTCTGTTCCCCTTTCAATGGCACTTTGGCATGTGGGACACCCGATGGACCTTAAGTTTCCCCTTGATGATTCTCTCCAGATCTCTGAGTAGGATAGAAGGTTAGGTAGTAACTCTAGAGCTGCTAGGAAGAGATGATACAAGAATAACAGATCAATTGGGAAATAGAAGACCGCATCATTAGAGGTTCTCATTGTTAGGAGATATGCTATGGTGCGATGCTGAAAGCTAATTTCCTTCAGAGTTGTTAGAGTATAAGCAAGCTCATTATGAACATCATAAGCAGGAATGTCTGTAAGGAAGAAAATAATAAGTTAAATGCTTGGGTAAAAGGTATCTAAGTATGAAAAAAGAAAATAGGAAGGGATCTTACTTCCAGATAGCCAATGCATGTTAAAGCCATATAAGCATTGGACGAAGAAGTACTCATTCATAAAGGAAGAACGTTTGTTGCGGAGCTTCTCAATGCCTTGCACTTGCACTAGGCTTCGATAATCATAAATGATGGTGAGCCACGCCTTTCTTTGAAGGTTAGAAGATAAGTTAGCTCGTTAAAGTTTGGAGGCCGTTGAAATAGATTCACGAAGAGCATGAATACGAAGCTCAAGAGAGCATACCCGTTAGGGTGAACTTGGAATAGAGCCAGCCCAAGCTCTTGAAGAATCATGTGTAGAAAGGGATTGAATGGCGGGACAACACTACCTAGGCACATATAATGATTGCATGACATTTAACCCAACGGAGGATTGTGCACTCGTTGACCTTAAGTATGAAGTAGAACATCATCTTCAGGGATCTCATCCTGTCTACATATGTTATGGGGCATCTTGGAAGTTAGAATAGTTGGCACTTGTTATGGTGGATCAACCAGAACCCGGAGACCAATATATTCACTTATTGGAGGAGATAGCTCTGGATTGGAACAACCATCCTCTGAAGCTCTGTAGTGATTATCTGCTGGGTGGTGGAAGGTGTGGAAGTAGAAGTTTGAGCTATTGTAGACATGGCTTCAGTAGGAGTAGATGTTATGGTGATAGTTCGAAAACATGGCGATTGATGAGTCATTCTAGACAGGAAAACTTGGCTTTCAACACGGTCGGGTATGTTTTATTTCAAATATTAAACCAGTGTGATCGGCGCTCAAAATCAAATGCATGTCAATGTGTGTTAACCAATCGGGTTTAGAATGTCTACCGATGTAAGTGAAGGTGAAGGTGTTAATCTATGCAGGTGAATCCCGTGCCCCGTACCTGATGAATAGACCATCATGTGTAGATAGCTCCCTCGTGCTAGAAAAACGAGCCACATAGAATGATAGAATTGTGCATCGAATCTTACCTGTTATCGTCTAATAATCGATAATGGAACCATTATTCGGAGTGATGCATAAGAATTTTTTCATAGAAATGCTAGAATGTGAAGTAATTGAATATGTTGTACGATGGACTCATATGGATAATGAAAAGCAATCAATATGAGCATTCATTAGAAGAGAACTATCTTATTGTTTCAGCCAATAATGGGCGATTGATGGAATTTTGATATGGTCTAACTAGAGGACTTCAAAGTATGAGAACTTGGAGCAAGCCACACAAACCTAAGTTGAACCTAAAGTCTTCTTTGGTTGAGCCAGAGTCTTTCATTGAAGTGACTCAGCCATGCTTTGACCAACCTCCAAAACTGCCTTCTACACCATCACCATGCCTATCATGATGACGAGAAAGGGTTGCCAACCTTGGATAGTTCGGGTCTAGACTTACGATGGTAAGCAAAAGAGGTTGGTGGAAAATCCTTCGAGACGGTCAGTGATCCTTAAGGTGGCGATCTGGTGATAGTGGCGAGCTCTAGTGGTCAGAGGTGGCCATAGATGATCGTTGGCGAGCGGTATTGGGCTACTGGAGGACAAAAGCAAAGGTTTGGGCACGAGTTGGGAAATGTGGAAAGTAAAGAATTCCTTCTAAGTCCCAAGTACTTATAGTACTCGAGCAAAAAGCAAAAGCACTCGGTTATGAGAGGAAACTCTCGGTACCGAGTTGAATATTTCCACCAGTAATTAAGGAAAAAGCATAACCAGAGGAAGGAGATATGTGGCTAAGTCGTGGAATGATCTCTAAAGAGTATATCTTGTCCTTAGCATGGGAAATGGAATTTCAGTGATGTAAAGCAGTCGAATGAATATCTATAGCATGAAAACAATGCTTCAAAGCAACTTTTAACGACCCACTGGGACAGGGAAGTAGTAGCTAATGCTTGTCTCGTTTCAGAGCATGCTTTTTTTTCAACGAAAGCATATACTAGAGGGCAAGTGTTATCTAGCTTTTTAACCAAGTAGATTTTTGCTGGAATTAGGACATCAAGATGAAGATGAAATGATTCATGGACTTGGAAACATGCTAGATAAACAAGAAAATCATACTCAACAACTTTCAAAGTCAAAGGAGAAAAGTAGACCACTCGGTACCAGCCTTACCATTCGATACCGAGTGCTCTTTACTACATTATGGACTCTCAAAATCACTTGTACGAGAGGCACTAACTCAAGTGATCATTATGGAGTGCCTTTTTTAAGGAATAGGAGAACAACTCCAAGGATTCATGAGGAGAAAGCAAAGGCAGAAGAGATGAACAAGCGATATCCTCGGAAGCAACACAATCTTCAAGGAGGAGTACTCGAAACACACTATAGAAGACATAAAAGACTAAGCATAAGAAGTAGGAGAGCATTTCTCCCATAAAAATGATTAATACCGAGTGGTCTTAATTAGATCTTAGGCCACCCTACTTCCTCTCTTAAGCACTTGGAAGTAGATCCGGACTTGATGTTTAGTGGGCCTCTGATTCTACAGGCTAATTTCTTTATAAATACAGACCCTATAGCTACTGGAAAAGGACTTTTTGGCACTTCATCTCTTATCCCTCCTCCATCAAAGTCACTAAGGGAGTTACTATTTGTCGTTTTAGGCTTTAGATAACTAAATCCCTTGTATTAGGGACTCTAGATCTCACTCAAACAAATAATCAATAATTACTTTTGGCATAAACATAAGTGTACACCCAAATGCTTATCACATTTCATTGGTTAATTTCATAATTCAACCATTCATGCAATTATTCTTTTAGTTACTTATCTATTAATTTATGGTGTATTTCAAGCTTCCCCTCTTATAGGAATTTCGTTCTCGAAATAAAAATAAGGCACAATAGTGATTCTTAGTCTTTCCCATGCCCACTTTAGTATATGCATATAAGTTCCTACCCATATGTTTCAAACAAAATGTATCAAAGCATCTACCAGTACAGAAAATCAACCATAATATCATATATACATATGGTTACAACCAAAAATAGAAAGCATAAATGCTAATCTAAACAACTCGAGATAAATCCTCTTGACCATATCCTTAGTTCCTATGTCCAATCATCTCGTTCCTTACTCCCCTAGTCCTATACAAGCTGTGAGGAAACGGTGCAGTATAAATTATACTAATGTGAAGGGATCTTACGGCTACTTTAACACTAGAAGGCGGTGAATAGTGTTTTATAACTTGTATAACATTGTTCAAAATTGTTTCAAGATTTTAAATCAAACACATATATATTAACAAGAAGTCACAAATATATATAACTGCAGTAAAAGTAAAAGAGATGACACTAGGAGTTTTTACACTGGTCCAGATTAATCAATCCTATGTACAATGTAAGTACAGATTTCCTTTCCAATGCCTATTTTAATCAGGTAGCAAGCAAACTACAATACAATCTCAATTTTGAGGCAATAAGATACACCTTTCTGACTTTTCGAGCTTAGTGGTAGACTCGCTTGATTTAACTGGACAACAAGCACAACCACTTGATTTGATCAGTAATAAGCACACCCACTTAATTTGAATGGGCAACAAGCACACCCACACAAATGGTAGTAGAGGGTTGTTGATTCCAAATACAGATAGTTGAACTTTAATACAGAATATCCTATAGCCCTTTGATAGCACTTTGATCTTTGAATTGATGAGAGAATACTAGAAAATCAGTGAGTAGACTGTAGAGAGTAAATATAGTAAAGTAGAATTGAATTTGAAGATATAGAAAGTGGATTTTGTTAAATATATAATGCAAATTTGGAGTAAGAAGAATGTAGAGAAAGTAGTTGTTAAAATTCATTTTCTAGTCCCCTTTATATAGTGTTTGAAGGGATGTGTCTACTCGCGAATAAATGTAACCAAAAATCACAGCTATTCAAAATTTAAAAGATATCTCTTTAACGGTACATATGTCAACATGCCTATATAGCCTATCTCGACAAACTTGTGTATATATTGAAAACCAGAAACATTTTTAAGGTGTTTCAAAATTCCGAACTCTTCTAAAATTATTTAAACTTATTTTCTAAATACTTTAATATATAAAACTCTTATAACATATTTATAGAAATGTACTTTGAAAATAAAATAAATATTTAGATAATAAAATAAATAATTTGATAAGAGAGCATTCAAAGATAAAAAAGTTACTATTCAAGGCTTTAACAAGTTAATCTGTTGTTTATTAACTATAAAATATAGTCTTGAACTCTTCGTGTCTTTATCTCTAAAAACATGAATCTTCAAATATCTTGATCATCTCTAAATCTTGATCTTTAGTCTTTTTACTGATCAGTTTTCAAACTCGATTATTCTGTACTTATATAAACCTATATAATATCCTACAATTTTTTTTATACAACTTGGGTAAACATTAATACCTATATTTATACGGTTGTTGTCATCAAAATCAATATCTATGCTATCAACAATCTTCCCCTTTTTGATGACGACAACCATATAAATATATTTATTATAAAATATAATGTAACTCCTACTAAATTATTTAACTCCTCCTTAGTATATGCATATATTATATTTTATATTTTTCTCCCCCTTTGTCATCAACCAAAATGCGTATAGAAAAAATAAATTCCCCATAAATATGACATATTTATGTGATAATGTTGTATCTAGAATGAAAATCAATAATAACAATGAAAATAATATTTCTAAGAAATAACTACGTATATATAGAATTATAATTACATCTATTTTTACCATACTTTAAAGAAATATTATTCATATCAAACAATCTATTTTAGAACAAACCAAACTATGTTTATCAAACCAAGGCAAACATACAAGCTTAAACACACCATTTACATAAGTTTAAATACAAACCAAACTATGCAATCAAACTCAAACAACCCTATAAGTTCATGCAAAACAAACAAACTAAACGTATACATACCCAAAATACTAATTAATGTTTTGATTTAATTATAGGTGATTTATGAATGGAGCAATTTGGATAGTGGAGATAAAAATTTCCCTTTTGTTCCACTAAATTGCCATGGATATCGCAATTAACCTCTCCAAGGAAACACATTCCATCTTTGTCTTCATCCTTATTAGCAACATCATCCTTTTTTATTTCATCTTTCCCTTTATCATCTTGATTCATAGGCTTATGAATCACAAGAATGATTTGAGTACCTCCTACTTTAATGTTTATTGGATTTGCTTGATTATTGAATAAATGCTTTTGCAAGTTCCTTAGCATTCTCCTTTGCTTTTCTTGTTCAAGTTTTAACCAAATTTTCATAACTTCAATTTCAGTAAGCATGGTAAGAACATGCTTCGTTTCCTTTTCAATATTGCCTAGTTTAGAGAACGTGAAGTGCGAAATGGGCTTGATTCTTCTCCTAGACGTTTGGAATTGGATGGAACCATTTATTATTATTATTAGTTTTCAGAAGGAAGAATATGAAAAAATGGGTCGGGAATCAAAATTTGGTGGTTATATAATTAGGTTTTAAATTTTAAAAGAAGGAGGGAAAAATAGTTTTCTGAAAACTGCCATGTATGTCGACATATACTGGGTGTGTCGACATATAGGGAATAAATTTGTTTTTTAAAATTTCCTCTTAATTTTTAAATAAAAGTTTATTATTTCTAGATTTCTGTAAATGAACAAATCCAAGTTCTCATCTTAATTTAACGAAATTTGTTTGTGCTAATGGTTTAGTTAAAATAAAAGCTACTTGATTTTATATATTTATAAATTCTAGTGTAATAATTTCTTTGTTTTTACGTTATCTCTTAGGTAATGATGTCTTATATCAATATGTTTTGTCCTAGCATGGTGGGTTAAATTTTTTGATAGATTTATTGCACTAGTGTTATCACAACATAGTGGTGATTATTTTAAATTTAAACCGAAATCTCTTATGGTTTGTTGCATGTAGATGACCTATGAATAAGCTAATGCTGCTGATATATATTTTTCCTTTGTCGTGAATAGAGAAACAAAAATTTTCTTTTTACTGAACCAGATACAAATGAGTGTCCAAAAAAGGGACAGGTTCCACTCATACTTTTTTGACCAAATTTGCATCCAACATAATCGGCGTCACTATATAATATTAAGTTAAACGAATCTTCTTTTGGATAGAAAAGCTCATAGTCTAAACTATTGTTAACATACTTTAAGATGCATTTACATCTTTAAGACGAGTCTCCTTAGATTGTGACTGATATCTTGCAAACAGACATACACTATGCATGATATCGGGTTTATTTGCTATGATATAGAGTAAGGATCCTATTATACTTCTATATAGTTTTTGATTAACGTCTTTTAAACTGACTTCTTTATTAAGTTTCTCACTAGTTGCTATAGTGTTGGTTTACCACTTTAGACATTCCAAATTTCTTTACCAATTCTTTAGCATATTTTTCTTGACTTATAAATATTCCATTATTTAATTGTCTAATTTGTAAACCTAGAAAGAATGTTAATTCTCCCATGTGACTCATTTCAATTTCTTTGATCATTATATTGGCAAATTCTTTATTTAGTTGTTTATTTGTTGACCCTATAATAATGTCGTCTAGATGTATTTGTATCCGTTGAATATCATTATTACTCATTTTATAGATAACGTAGTATCTACTTTACCTATTTCAAAATTAGATTGTATTAAGTATGATTTGAGTCTTTCGTACCAAGCTCTAGGTGCTTATTTTAAACCATTTAATGCCCTTTTTAATTTGTAAACGTGATTAGAGAGTTTTTCATCTTCGAAAAGTTATCCAATTATTGGCCAAGCAAACAAGTCGGTGCCGACATGTTTAAGTCGATACCGAATTGTTTTAGTTGGTCCAGTGATGGTGGAACTTTTGGGGAATGGAGTAGAGGTTCTGTAGATTGTGTTGGAGGTGTTGAGTCGTTCACATTAGGTTAGATGGCAATGTAACATCATGGTGAAAGCAATGTATCTTTGATTGGTAACTCGTGGTGGAGTAGGTACCGAAGATAGCAGCTCAATAAAGGAGAGAGTTGTAGAATTAGGAACGTAGGGGGTTCCTGAATTATGGAAACTGGATTGAGCAAGAGAAGGGATCAGATCGGAATAGAGCAAAGGAGAGCTCAGATGTATATCTGCTAAGGAATCGTTGATACTCGGACTGTTTTTTTGTTCTACTTAAAGCAGGGGTATTGCAAGTGGGGATGTCCAAGGGTCAATTAAGGGACCTATATACCCTGAATCAGTGGATTTAGGTTTAGTGTCTAGCTTTGGGCTACAAGATACATATCGAGCTTTAGGCTACAACAAAAACCCGGATTTCCATTAGTCTTTAGCATGGGCGCCATTTGAGTAATTATATATTCATGGACATGGATGAGTTATAATGAGTATTGCTTGATGGATGCTATGGTTGCCTTCTTTATTGAGTATCACTCATGGATATCATTGGGAGTAGGTACTAGAGATAGGGATATCTGGACATCCACCATTATATTATATATTTTATGATATTGTAGAGTAGCATATTATATTGTTATGTACTAACTCTTTGGTTGCAGGGACATGCTATGTATGATTCATGTACCTCTGTTCCTTACTATATTTACCTGTATAGTATTTTGAGATTCATTTACCTCTTATGCCATATTATTGTCTGACCTAAAGTTTTATGCTTTACTTCTTATTATCTTGGGTACTCTAAATGACCTAAGGTTGCAGGGACATGTTAAGCATAATTCTATGCTTTTCGCTGGGCAACACTGTAAAGCCTTGGTAGTGCCCGCTTATTTCCTTTTTGTCGAGACAGTTATTTAAGTTGATTATGTTGTATATACTCTATGACTATTGATGTATAACTCCATGGATCTTATATTCTGATGATTAGTTCACATTGTTATTACTGTCTCTTTGGTAATATCTGTGATATTATTTATTGTCCATGCGCTGTGAGATATATGATATGCTATATGTTGTAATTGTTTCATTTTCAACCCTGATAATCATTCAATATCGACTGAGCACAACAGCAGTGCACTACTTGTATACTATTGGTGCTGGAGGTATAGGGCAGTGGTCATAGAGAAGTTGTTTAAAAATGGTTTGGAACTCATCGATTTAAAAGGTGGTAACATTTAAAAGGGAAGATGTTGTCGTTTTAAATCAAACTTTGGTTTCAATAACTGATTTTGGAAAATGTTTTAGAAACAAATATGTTGGAACTCTCGGATCCTATTTTAATTTCTAATCCTTGAGGTAGAAAACTTATTTCCGTTTTAAAGTTAGAAGTGAATGTCGAGTCAATGGTTGAGAGGTAATAATACCTCAACTTGAACGTTTTCATTTCTAACATATGAAAAGTACTAGCTTGAAATCAAAGACTAAATATGTTTATGCAATTGGATTTTAGATTGTTCTAAAAATATTTTGTTTTATGCAAGGGATTTCTTTGTCAGTGTCATTAAGTAACATAAAAAATATATGATAAATAGTGTTAAATTGTTGACACATTAATGGAAAGCAAGTCATCTTATATCTAGCACTAAAAGTGGATGGGTAGATTTTTCTCTATCTGTGAGATCTAGAATCGTAATAACTTAACTAAGGCAAGGCCAGGTGCAACCAGTGCCTTAACTTACTTGGCTTCAATTCTTGGCGAAAGATAGAGAAGTCCAAATATCGGAAGTGTCGTAAGTATAAGAGAGTTAATTTCTATAAATCGGTCATGATTAATTAAGTATATGGAATGTATTTATACCTTCATCCTATTCTTGATAGTAAATTTTGAGGTATGGAAGCCTGTTGCTATCTGTGAGATTTTAATAATGTACATCGACGCAAGGGTAGTTCGCTAACTTGTCCGACTTCATTGTTAATCGAGGGATAACATGGGGTTGATATCGAAAAGTGGTGATAAGTATATGATGTTTGATTTTCCATATGTAAACTATATACTTACACCAGTAGTGGTTTATCCACTATCGATAACTTGACCTATTTTGACTTAGGAAGTATACAAAAGCTTTGAGATTTCTTATGGGTTAAGATTCCCTTGGGATAACTCATTCTAGTGAAACGTCTCTCACTTTAAGGGGTATATTAGAGATCTGCTTAGGATTCTTATATAGTATGCTTACTTCTGAAAGAAACAAGATTTAGTCAACCAGAAATTATCGATTGTTGGTTTGAAGAGACTGGGATCGGATAAGCATGAGTTATCCGAAAAGCACTTCGAACCGGCATAAGTGTTTTAATTGAAGACATCTTGAAGTTGATGAAATCGAAGATGGAGTTCTTTGAAGTGCAAAGGCTACTTTCTACTAATCCTGAGGGTGATTCCAAAAGGGATGTAGTAGAAGTAGTACCTTCGGTTTACTCATATCTTGAACTTTTATGGATGAATGCTGGCATTGCATTATTGCCTGGAGGGCAGTGTTAGCATTCCAAGAGGGTTTTGCTAAGAGGAAAAGGTAATCGTGACTTTACCAGCCTCATACTCGAGAATGACTAAAACAGGGGATATGCTGCAAGGCTATGTGGGTCGCACCCATTAGGGTATGGTCATCACCTTTCTAGATCACTATTTATGGATTTGGTATGTGCATTAGAGCTCTTGAGAAAAAGTTTTGAAAGTAAACGGGGTGATGACATATTCGGTACTATCTAGGAAAGGGTTGGCCGGTCTTGTCATGTTGGGGGTCCATGTGAGGTCCTTGGTACATTTTATCTAGAGATGTAATATGGTAGGTGGTACCCCAGCACCATGTCATTGTATGGAATCCAATCTCCAATACGTGCCTTATGGTTTTAGTTGTAGAACCTAGTACCGTTGAATGTAATTATGGGTAATCATTCCAGATGTGTTATATATTTATTTTAAACCCTAAACATTATTATAATATCACAAGATTTTCTATTTGAAATGATTTGATTATCGTAAGGTAAAAACCCGTCTGTGTTTATGTGCGGCGTGGTCTTATGAGATACCTTAATTTTTAAAAAGGGTTTTATAATTATAACAATCCATACGATTTAAGTTTCTCACGCTGGTTTACCAGACTGATCCGAGTGTTTTTTCTTATGATGTTCGGATCAGACCTGAGTATTTTTCTAGAGTTAGCTTTGGATGCTTGGAGCTTCAGAAAACGAGCCAGATACTTTCAAGACTTAACGTATTTTATTTTCCGCTGTATTTCTTGTTTTGTATTTATCAACATTTACGAGGACATGCTGTTATAACTATTCAGGCTGATGATGGGTTAGTTCACTCTGCTGGACATATGTATACAAAAGTTTTCTTTTTGTAAAGACCATTTGGATATATATCACTCATCACAATGTGAGATTCTATTTTATCATTTCTTTTCTTTCATCCCAACAATCTACCTTTCCGACACTCGGATGCTCAGCACATGAATACCGTGGATGTATTAGTGTCAACTTTTAAGGGTCGAAAAGCCGGGTCATCACATTTAAACCATTTAAAAAGGCACTTTTGACATCCATTTGAAATAATTTAAAATTTCTACAGAGTACAAAAGCGAGTAGAATTCTTATAGCTTCTAATTTAGCTATTGGAGGAAAGGTTTCATCAAAATCTATTCTTCTTCTTGACTGTATCCTTGTTCAACTAAATGTGCTTTATTTCCTATAACTTCTCCTTGTTTATTTAATATTTCTATAAACCCATTTAGTTCCATTTACAGATTAATTCTATTTATGAAACTAATTCCTAAACATCATTTCGAGTGAACTGATTTAGTTCTTCTTGCATGGAAAGAATCCATGATCTAATGATGCTTCTTTTGGATTTTTGGGTTCGTTGGTTGAAATAAATGCTACATTACTCATTTTATTTAGTTGATTTCTAGTTTTTACAACCGATTCTATACTTCCTAGAATATTTTCCTTAGGTTGATCTTCCAAAAAATTTGTTCTTTTATTTAGATTTGAATTATCAATATTATTTATTTTCGTTTTTAGTAGTTTTATTATTTGTAGTTTTGTTATTCTCATTATGATTAAAATTTTCTTCCTCATCATTACTACTATTGGTTACTTTAAAACTTTCACCAAATGAGACATGTAAAGTTTCTTCAATAGTGTTAGTTCTAGCATTAAAAACTCTATATGCCTTACTTCTATTTGAATTACCAATAAATATACCGTTATCTAATTTAGCGTCAAATTTATTTAGATTAACTTTTGTATTTAATATAAAACATTTACTACCAAAAAATTTAAAATAAGATACATTTGGCTTTTTATCAAAAAGTAATTCATAAGGTATTTTCTTTGTTAATGGTCTTATTAAAATTCAATTCAAAATATAACAGGCGGTAGCAAGTGCTTTAACCCAAATTTTTTAAGGTAATCTGTAACGGCCCTCTATTTTGGACCATTCAAATCGACAATAAATCCACACATGTCGGACTTGAATAATTCAAAACAATAGATTGTTAATTTAAATTTGGCAAAAACTCAGCATATACAATAAATAAATCAATCACAGAATCACAGACACAGAGTAATACAATAATACGCAGCGGAATAAATAAATAGTAGTTCATGAAGCTACTATATAAACATTAGAGTTAGAAATAAAATACAACAGAATATCCCAAATGCAGTGAAGTCTCCAGTACAACAGATAACCTCTCTGAACAGATCAACTAGAAAAGCTGAAAGCTGAGTCGATAGTTGGATCTCCAAATGAAGCTCCAAACTCCAAAGGTGAGTCTCAAATGCTGTATCACTCGGTCTGACCCGAGCGTAAAGTAAAACACAAAACACTCGAGTCAGGATTAACATTCTTATATCAATAAATCCAATTCAAGTGAAATATCAACTGAAATACAAGTAACTTAAAGGATGTTTGGGATAACCATCCTCTAAGGATCTGCGGAACTATCTACCAGGTGGAAATATACATTATAACACCGTGGTCATTTCAATTTAATTTATACTTCAAAACCCAAATATCATTTCATTTCAAATATATCTATTTTCCAAGATAGTATATATATTAAATAATTTATAAAGTAAAGTATTTAATTTTTCCTCAAGTCTCACAAATCGATTCAAATTAACTTCAAATTCCAAACTCAAATTTATTCAAAGCTCAATTCATCAATTCAATTCAGTTCTAAATATACCATTTAAATTTTCAATAGATTTCAAAGCTTTAATATTCAACATTTTCAAAGTTAAATTTAACAGTTTCATATAGCTCTTGTTTAACTTCATTATTATTAAATCAGAGAATATTCACTTAATAATTCAATATCATTTAACTAGCCATAAATTACATTTTACTAAATATTTCCTTAAATTTATTTAAACAAGAAATATTCATTAAATTACTTAAATCAAACCCAAGTTATAAATCATATCTTAAATCTCAATTTCAATAAGTTTCAAATCGGTTTAATTAAATAAAATTATCTTCCCAACCTTAACTTATTCAAATTATTACCAAAAATCTATTTTGAAATATAAATTTTATACTTAAACTTATTATATGTATTAAATCCATCTTAATTAAATTAAATATCTTTATTTAATCTATATGTATCATTACCATTTATATATAATAATTTAAGAATACTTTTATTAAAACCATATATTTTTTTCCAAAACCATAGAATTTATTTTCAAAATATTTATATATGGACCAACGGTGTCTGTATATAATTTCCTATTTATGGTCAAGTGATACGGATATTTATCATTTCAATCTGTAAATTTAAAATACATACGGGTAGATATCATTTCGACCCGTAATCCCAAATTGAATTCAAATGAAAATTGCTTAGGTCTATCATTTCAACCCATAACGATTTTCTCCTATTCTAAAGTCCATTCGGGTATGTATCATTTCAACCCATAGTGAATTCTATACTAACAGGGAACTTGCAGAGTGATAACAGATAATATAAAATACAACAACAGACATATATCATCAATAACAATATAATATAAACAACAGGATATGGTGTCATATCCCATAGGTGAACAGTTACAGATAATAACATATATAGCAATTTAAATAACTACAGCAACATATTTCAATTGTCGTTTCAATTGAGGTCAAATTTAATAAATAAAAGAACGTTAATCATGAGTGATTGCTCACCTTTCGAGGCTAGAGATGAACGAGAATGAGATGGGTTACGAATCCAGGCACGAATTAGATGGATAGAGCTGATAACAAGGGATCGATGAAGACACATCAGAATCAACTTGATATGAATTAAACTGAATATATACAATTAATATTATTATTAATTTCCTAAAAAAATACTAAATTTTAAATACATGTCATACTACGTAATCGATACTTATTTCAAAACACATAAAATTTAAAATGAAACATATCTACATAAAAATTGAAATAAATGATAAATATATATATACTCAACCATATCATAACTTATGTACACAACTATATATATAAATATATATAACTAACATATATATTCAAAAAATCAAGATGTACAAATTTTAAAATATCACTACGTATAATAATTGAAACCAATAACAGTACTGACACACTACCAAATATACATATTAAAATTTAAATACATATACTTAACAGTATACTAAACAGCATTTAAAAGTTTTTATATAAGACAAGAAATAGAAAGTTTATCAAATACAATTCAAAGTGGAATATATATATTGGTATACATTAGTTCACCCGTCAAAGCAACTTAAATTCTTGATTGTACATATGTATATAAAATGATGTGTATAAATATACCTTTACATGTAAAATACTACTAAAGAAAATATCTTTAAATACGTACATATAAACAGTCTAAAACAATATATGTAAAAATATAACTGGTACACAAAATCACAATTTTTTTCAAAGTTCCCGAAAACATTCATTATATAAACAGTAGTAGAGTTCTCAAAAGCCATGGAGAAAAGGAAAAAAATAGTAGATGGCAGAACTATATTAAATATAAAACCAATACATACACATTTACAATCATATTATACTTCATATAACAACAAAACCTATTATATTTAGTATATTATCTAACCAATATTAAAAATTTCCAGGAAATGAAGGAATCTGAAATCAACAAAACTTTTTATATATATATATCCCAAAATGAACCGGTAATATATACAACATATAGCTCATATATGCAATATGTACTATGCACTTATAGGCAGCAACATAAATATATACAAACATACATTATCAACAACAGACCTATGTATAAACTTATATTCTACAATAACAGAGCACGAATCTTAATAAACTAATATACATCTCTCTATATATATTTAACTTTCGTAAATAACATATATACCATATATAAAACATACATGTAAAAATTAAAGTACGCGTACCAAATATACATAACCAGAAGCAGAGGAAAAGTGGCCAAACGAGATGGGTGGGCTCGGCTTCTCGGCAATCAAAGGTGGAAGGGCTTCGCGTGAACAGGCAAGGCCTGGGTGGTCTCAAGGTTGGATTGTTTCGAGTTATGGGCTTGACGAGTGGGAGAGGGTGACAGCGATGGAGGGCACACTGTGGAGGTAGAGGACGGGGCGGAGATGGGAGAGGCTGGAGGAGGGAGGTGGAGGAGATAATGCGCGGTAGGGATGAACGTGGGTTGTGTGGTGGCTTCGGCAAGTGGCTGCGGGCATGAGGTGGTGCTAGTCGCGGTGGTGTAGGTCGGAATGAAGGGGAGGAGCATTTGCGTGCGTGGTCGGGGTGGATAGGAAGTGGTTCGCTGGAAGTGGTTATGCGAGGGGAGGTCGGGATTGGGTGGTTGAATGGGAGAAGGCGGAGCTCCGGCGTGGTGCTGCTTGAGGCGAGGAGATGGCAGGATAGTTGGAATCGGCTGGGGGAAGAAGGCAGAGGAGGGCAGTGATGGGTTCCGAGCTGCTGACGCGTGGGTGGGTCGGCACTCGGTGGAGGGGAGCACGGCGTTGGTGGGAGCCGGCAGAGGTCGCGGGTGCGCACGAGTTTGATGAGGTGGGAAGTTGAGTATGGTGAGGGAAGGCATGGAGGTAGAGGTAGAGAATGCCTGCTTCAGGAAGAAGAAAGTATAAAGTTGGAGGGAGGAAATTGAAACAGAGAGAGAAAGGGTAGGAACCAGGAGAAGAAAAGAAAATGAAAGGTGAACGAACAGAGTACAATACATATTTGTATCCAGATCTCAATTAATAGCATTAAAATAAAATTTATTGTAAACGTTCTGAAAGTTATCATCCAACACAGAAATGACATAGCAACGGTCACCCTATGATATAGCTAGAATAATTTAAGACAATTTATTGCTTGCGTGGGCTACACGTTCAAAATTTTGAAACTGAAGGAAAGTGTAAAGTTGAAATTTTCGGTACCGTTACAACGAACAGTTTATTGTTTCCGTCATGTACCGGACCTAAAAATACAGAAATAAATATATCGTAGAGATTGGCACGACGAGACGATCAAAACGGTATACAGATATCAGTGGTACGATCATCCGATCAAAAGTCGATATTCGGTACCAGAAAATGCTGCTATTTGGCCAGAATTAAGATAAATGGAGCAATAGAAGTTCAAATTTGGAAAAACAAAAGATGACGTCCCACTCAGAAGAGGATTTAGAAATTTTCTATAGAAAAATATCTAGGTTTGGAAAATATTTTATTACCATTAATTATTAATTGATTTAAATTGAAATAGAATTTCACAAGAAAATAAACTTTAATATTATCAGATGAAAATTTACCAGTTGCTATATTGAAATAGACGTATTCCAAATAATAAATTTTTATTTCAAAATTCAATTTTTTAAAAATTCACAAAATTTCCAGTTAAATAAAAATTTTTAAACTATTAAAATTTACGGGTCGTTACACTCTCCCCAACTCAAAACTTTTCGTCCCCGAAAAGGAAGAAGGTAGGAGAATAGAAACAACTAGAAAGAAAAATAGATTAAAAGAATTAATTTAAACTATATAAATTTTACTTGAATATTCATTTGAAAACTTCATTAGCAGTTCTATTATCTTTAATACTTTAATATTTTTTTTTTCAAACTCATTTGTAAAATTTGTTGCTTCCTTTATAAATACTATTTATGGTTTTAAATAACCCCTTTATAAATATATGAAAACTATTTGAAAAAAAATTATTTACATCCTTAGTTATATTTACAATGAAGCTATTGAAAACATTAAATCCATAATTCATAAATTTATTAATTTTTATCTCAAGATACTTTTCAAAGATTATTAATAAATCAAAAATCATTTACTTTAAATATGTTTTATTTAATTAATAACTTCTAAAATTCTAACACTAAATTTTTTCTATTAAACCATATAGTATATAAATAAACAATATTTAAAAGGATATAGTCAACAAGGAAAAGAAGGAGGACTTGGAAAAACAGAATATAGGTGAATAAATAAAGTTGAGCAGGTAAGGTAGATTCTAAAGAATAGTATCGGGCATGAATAATTAATTCAAACCATTAGAATTTCAATTTCAAATATTAATACAAAATTTCTTTGTTGGAAATAGTTTTATAATAAAATACCTTTATAATAAAATACTTTTATAACTTGATGTTTCAACAAGTTTATCCTCGTTCCTGTAGACTCTGGCAGTGCGTTGATCAGGCGCAAAGCTAGAATTCTCCAGGTACTTAGTAGACCTATTTCAACACCCAGTGAAAATACTGGAAAACTTTTAAAAACAGATATGGAAAGTACAATCCAAACAAAAACAAACAAAACATGGATCGCAGATACACAATGGTTACGCCTGGGTCCCCCAGGAAACATCTGTACCTTTTAAGCATTCACTGCCTTGCGAATTTCGCCATGATAACAAAACTGTGGACCGCAGGATACATAACAATGGTTATGCCTGGATCCCCCAGGAAACATCCATACCCTTTAAGCAATCTCTGCCTTGCGGATTACACCACTAACCCGACCATAGATCGCAGATACACAATGGTTACGCCTGGATCCCCCAGGAAACATCTGTACCTTTTAAGCAATCACTGCCTTGCGAATTATGCTATGCAGTCGAGTTTGTAAGACCATGGATAACGCCATGGAATTCGAAGGACACTCGAGTATCATATCTGGAAAACCAAAAATCAGAGAGAATAATATCGATAGAATAAATCCAAGATGTGGCCACAAATCGGATATCAAGCAGAAGGCACTTTCCATATCTTTACTTCGAAAATATGTATCATATAGTACCTTTCAAATTAATTTCAAATATCATACTTATATAAAGTCCATTATATATAAGATTAAATTTTCAAATCAAATACTTTCCAAAATCAATAGTATATCAAATCATACTTATATAGACTTCAATTATATAAGATTTCACTTTTCAAATTGAGTTCCTTTTCAAATCTATAGTCTTCGAATCAATACCAGACTTATACAAACCAAATTTTATGTAAGTTCGATAACTCCCAAATCAAGTATTTAGTAACACAAGGTTCTCAAATTTCAATTTGTTTCAATATCAGTTCAGTTTCAAAATCATATACAATCCCCCCAAATTATTTATTCTCAAATTAAATATCTTCAGTTTAAAGTTTCCAACATAATAAATTTGGAAAATAAATCCAAATTTCCAAATCAATATAATTTAAGTCAACCAATTCATTTCCAAAATCAAATGTTTTCAAAATCATCTTATACTTACATAAGGTCCATCTTATATAAGGATCAAATCTTTACAAAATAAATTTCGCTGTATGAAGAGCCATATGGGATTGAATATCTTTGCTTTTATGGGTTATATATCTTTGTAATTTAAATTGGAAATTTTCTTTTAGTAAGCGAAGATATTCTAACCCGACAGCTTTCAATTTTAGCGTCAAAATATATCACTGATATTAGAATATAAGATGTACATACGTCATCATTTCGCAAAATCACATTTGATCGCTCGCTCGATCACACAAGTTCGCTTTCAAACTAGTATTGTCCATTTGACTTCCCTAATGCGGATTTCAATATGGTTTCTCGACTAGAAGCCATCAGTCTCCTTGCATAGCCATATACTATGATAGAGAATTCTAGAATCAAGTCCAAAATCCATATCCAATATTCGCCATCAAGAATCGAATGAAAAATCCAAACACGAAATGGTGTAATTCACCTCGAACTTGTGTACTCAACCAGGGTCAAATTAATTATGCGAATAAAACAGCATACGTACAACTTACGTATCTATTCCAACTTGTTAAATATATAGTTTCATAAAGATGTTACTAAGTTAAAACATTTAAACTAAATTTTATTCAAAATATTTTGAAGACCAAATTCTTTTCAAAACATTTCAAATCTAAATTTCATATTAGAAAAATTCAAAATATCCTTATTCGTTTACTTAACAAAACAGTTTCAACTTATTTAAATCATATTACTAGATACTTTAAACCTACATACCAAACTTATATACTTTATACTTTTCAAAATTTTCTTAGCTTTGAAAAAGTTAACCTTGATTTGGAAGTGCTCGAACCTTCAAATTAGTTGAAGAAATCATTTTCAAATTCAAGAGTTGGAAATCAGCAACAAATCAGTAAATCAATTTTAATAGATAGGGTTGTATCAAATCCGAAACTCAAGGACTGAACACCGGCTTACTTCAAATCATTTCAAATATATATATATATATATATATATACATATATCTTTTGAATATCAAATCTTACTTCGGAATTTGAAATCAAAATTGGTTTCGCAAAATCACTCGCATAGCAATGCTACTAAAGTGGCCTATCCCCCACTCTGAAACTCGAAAATCAATGTCGATGATGCATGCACTCATCACCGAAATTATTTTCCAGCGACATAAGTGAGTTCTGGACTTTTATTTTCTCAAACTTCTTTTGAAATTTCTTCGAAATCATTCGAAATTTATTAAAATCATTTGAAACATTTCTTATTCGGAAAATACTTTTAAATCATATTATTATTATATATTTCAAAATCTTAAAACCAATTTCAAAATACCGGGGTTCAATTCTCGAATTTCAAATTTAAAATCCTTCAGTTATAAATCATTTTTAGATAAATAAAATTTCTTTTATAATTTTTCAAAATTACAAATCCTTTCGAAGACTCAAATTCTCATTTTAAAAAGGGTATAAATCTTTATCGAAAACATTTCACTTTTATATATAGAATATAATCATACTTATCAAAATAATAATTTCGGTTTAGAAAACAATTTCTAGAATACAAACAAACCCGATTTTCAAAGGATGATTTAAGAATGGATTTCAAACAAAGATAGAGATTCAAATTAGAGGAACTATTAATCAAATAGAATTATGATTCGAAGATAAGCTCGAACGAAGATGTGATAATTAAATTTCAAAATGGAAGATGAATATACTTATATAAATCGCGGATGACCCTAGGGTCAACCGTGACTTCAGGAACAAGATCGATGCAGAATTCCAAGAAAAATCAACATTCGATCGCAAGAGATAGCGGCATCTAAACCAAGGATATAGAAATCTCCGGTGAATCAATGCCAATTGTGAAGGAGTTTCACCCCTTCACAAATCATTCAAAGATTTGCGGGATCGCCGATTTTTATTATAGAGATCATTCGAAGTGGAGTAATGGGATACTCCAGAATCAAAAGAATACAAATAGGGAGAGACAAGAATGAATTTTGGAACCGCAAGGAACGTTCCAAAGTTCAAAGGAAATCGAGTCAAAAGGAAGAGATTCAAATTCGAACGAAAGTGATTCTGTAAATAAATTTACAATATATGCTAAGTTTTTCCTAGAGCCAAAGCTCTGATACCAACTGTAACGGCCCTCTATTTTGGACCATTCAAATTGACAATAAATCCACACATGTCGGACTTGAATAATTCAAAACAATAGATTGTTAATTTAAATTTGGCAAAAACTCAGCATATACAATAAATAAATCAATCACAGAATCACAGACACAGAGTAATACAATAATACGCAGCGGAATAAATAAATAGTAGTTCATGAAGCTACTATATAAACATTAGAGTTAGAAATAAAATACAACAGAATATCCTAAATGCAGTGAAGTCTCTAGTACAACAGATAACCTCTCTGAACAAATCAACTAGAAAAGCTGAAAGCTGAGTCGATAGTTGGATCTCCAAATGAAGCTCCAAACTCCAAAGGTGAGTCTCAAATGCTGTATCACTCGGTTTGACCCGAGCGTAAAGCAAAACACAAAACACAAAACACTCGAGTCAGGATTAACATTCTTATATCAATAAATCCAATTCAAGTGAAATATCAACTGAAATACAAGTAACTTAAAGGATGTTTGGGATAACCATCCTCTAAGGATCTGCGGAACTATCTACCAGGTGGAAATATACATTATAACACCGTGGTCATTTCAATTTAATTTATACTTCAAAACCCAAATATCATTTCATTTCAAATATATCTATTTTCCAAGATAGTATATATATTAAATAATTTATAAAGTAAAGTATTTAATTTTTCCTCAAGTCTCACAAATCGATTCAAATTAACTTCAAATTCCAAACTCAAATTTATTCAAAGCTCAATTCATCAATTCAATTCAGTTCTAAATATACCATTTAAATTTTCAATATATTTCAAAGCTTTAATATTCAACATTTTCAAAGTTAAATTTAACAGTTTCATATAGCTCTTGTTTAACTTCATTATTATTAAATCAGAGAATATTCACTTAATAAATTCAATATCATTTAACTAGCCATAAATTACATTTTACTAAATATTTCCTTAAATTTATTTAAACAAGAAATATTCATTAAATTACTTAAATCAAACCCAAGTTATAAATCATATCTTAAATCTCAATTTCAATAAGTTTCAAATCGGTTTAATTAAATAAAATTATCTTCCCAACCTTAACTTATTCAAATTATTACCAAAAATCTATTTTGAAATATAAATTTTATACTTAAACTTATTATATTTATTAAATCCATCTTAATTAAATTAAATATCATTATTTAATCTATATATATCATTACCATTTATATATAATAATTTAAGAATACTTTTATTAAACCCATATTTTTTTTCCAAAACCATAGAATTTATTTTCAAAATATTTATATATGGACCAACGGTGTCTGTATATAATTTCCTATTTATGGTCAAGTGATACGGATATTTATCATTTCAATCCGTAAATTTAAAATACATACGGGTAGATATCATTTCGACTCGTAATCCCAAATTGAATTCAAATGAAAATCGCTTGGGTCTATCATTTCAACCCATAACGATTTTCTCCTATTCTAAAGTCCGTTCGGGTATGTATCATTTCAACCCATAGTGAATTCTATACTAACAGGGAACTTGCAGAGTGATAACAGATAATATAAAATACAACAACAGACATATATCATCAATAAAAATATAATATAAACAACAGGATATGGTGTCATATCCCACAGGTGAACAGTTACAGATAATAACATATATATCAATTTAAATAACTACAACAGCATATTTCAATTGTCGTTTCAATTGAGGTCAAATTTAATAAATAAAAGAATGTTAATCGTGAGTGATTTCTCACCTTTCGAGGCTAGAGATGAACGAGAATGAGATGGGTTACAAATCCAGGCACGAATTAGATGGACAGAGCTGATAACAAGGGATCGATGAAGACACATCAGAATCAACTTGATATGAATTAAACTGAATATATACAATTAATATTATTGTTAATTTCCTAAAAAAAAATACTAAATTTTAAATACATGTCATACTACATAATCGATACTTATTTCAAAACACATAAAATTTAAAATGAAACATATCTACATAAAAATCGAAATAAATGATAAATATATATATACTCAACCATATCATAACTTATGTACACAACTATATATATAAATATATATAACTAACATATATATTCAAAAAATCAAAATGTACAAATTTTAAAATATCACTACGTATAATAATTGAAACCAATAACAGTACTGACACACTACCAAATATACATATTAAAATTTAAATACATATACTTAACAGTATACTAAACAGCATTTAAAAGTTTTTATATAAGACAAGAAATAGAAAGTTTATCAAATACAATTCAAAGTGGAATATATATATTGGTATACATTAGTTCACCCGTCAAAGCAACTTAAATTCTTGATTGTACATATGTATATAAAATGATGTGTATAAATATACCTTTACATGTAAAATACTGCTAAAGAAAATATCTTTAAATACGTACATATAAACAGTCTAAAACAATAAATGTAAAAATATAACTGGTACACAAAATCACAATTTTTTTCAAAGTTCCAGAAAACATTCATTATATAAACAGTAGTAGAGTTCTCAAAAGCCATGGAGAAAAGGAAAAAAATAGTAGACGGCAGAACTATATTAAATATAAAACCAATACATACACATTTACAGTCATATTATACTTCATATAACAACAAAACCTATTATATTTAGTATATTATCTAACCAATATTAAAAATTTCTAGTAAATGAAGGAATCTGAAATCAACAAAACTTTATATATATATATAGCCCAAAATGAACCGGTAATATATACAACATATAGCTCATATATGCAATATGTACTATGCACTTATAGGCAGCAGCATAAATATATACAAACATACATTATCAACAACAGACCTATGTATAAACTTATATTCTACAATAACAGAGCACGAATCTTAATAAACTAATATACATCTCTCTATATATATTTAACTTTCGTAAATAACATATATACCATATATAAAACATACATGTAAAAATTAAAGTATGCGTACCAAATATACATAACCAGAAGCAGAGGAAAAGTGGTCAAACGAGATGGGTGGGCTCGGCTTCTCGGCAATCAAAGGTGGAAGGGCTTTGCGTGAACAGGCAAGGCCTGGGTGGTCTCAAGGTTGGATTGTTTCGGGTTATGGGCTTGACGAGTGGGAGAGGGTGACAGCGATGGAGGGCACACTGTGGAGGTAGAGGGCGTGGCAGAGATGGGAGAGGCTGGAGGAGGGAGGTGGAGGAGATGATGCACGGTGGGGATGAACGTGGGTTGTGTGGTGGCTTGGGCAAGTGGCTGCGGGCATGAGGTGGTGCTAGTCGCGGTGGTGTAGGTCGGAATGAAGGGGAGGAACATTTGCGGGCGTGGTCGGGGTGGATGGGAAGTGGTTCGCTGGAAGTGGTTATGCGAGGGGAATGCGGGATTGGGTGGTTGAACGGGAGAAGGCGGAGCTTCGGCGTGGTGCTGCTTGAGGCGAGGAGATGGCAGGATAGTTGGAATCGGCTGGGGGAAGAAGGCAGAGGAGGGCGGTGATGGGTTCGAGCTGCTGACGCGTGGGTGGGTCGGCACTCGGTGGAGGGGAGCACGGCGTTGGTGGGAGCCGGCGGAGGTCGTGGGTGCGCGCGAGTTTGATGAGGTGGGAAGTTGAGTATGGTGAGGGAAGGCATGGAGGTAGAGGTAGAGAATGCCTACTTCAGGAAGAAGAAAGTATAAAGTTGGAGGGAGGAAATTGAAACAGAGAGAGAAAGGGTAGGAACCAGGAGAAGAAAAGAAAATGAAAGGTGAACGAACAGAGTACAATCATATTTGTATCCAGATCTCAATTAATAGCATTAAAATAAAATTTATTGTAAACGTTTTGAAAGTTATCATCCAACACAGAAATGACATAGCAACGGTCACCCTATGATACAGCTAGAATAATTTAAGACAATTTATTGCTTGCGTGGGCTGCACGTTCAAAATTTTGAAACTGAAGGAAAGTGTAAAGTTGAAATTTTCGGTACCGTTACAACGAACAGTTTATTGTTTCCGTCGCATACCGGACCTCAAAATACAGAAATAAATATATCGTAGAGATCGAGACGATCAAAACGGTATACAGATATCAGTGGTACGATCATCCGATCAAAAGTCGATATTCGGTACCAGAAAATGCTGCTATTTGGCCAGAATTAAGATAAATGGAGCAATAGAAGTTCAAATTTGGAAAAACAAAAGATGACGTCCCACTCAGAAGAGGATTTATAAATTTTCTATAGAAAAATATCTAGGTTTGGAAAATATTTTATTACCATTAATTATTAACTGATTTAAATTGAAATAGAATTTCACAAGAAAATAAACTTTAATATTATCAGATGAAAATTTACCAGTTGCTATATTGAAATAGACGTATTCCAAATAATAATTTTTTTTTCAAAATTCAATTTTTTAAAAATTCACAAAATTTCCAGTTAAATAAATTTTTTTAAACTATTAAAATTTACGGGTCGTTACATAATCACTATCATTTAGCGTAGTCCTAGTGCATTCTTGTATAGTTCTACTTTTACGTTCTACAACTCCATTTTGTTAAGGAGTTCTAGCAAAAGAAGTTATGTGTAATTCCTTTCTTATTACACAAGTTTTCAAAATTTTCGTTCTCGAATTCTCCTCCATGATCACTTTGTATTATTTTAATTTTAATTGACTTTTGGTTTTGAATTTTCTTAGTGAAAAATCTAAACATTTCAAATGCACCACTCTTATATTTAAGAAATATTATCCAAGTATATCTTGAAAAATCATCTACTATTATGAAAACAAACCTATTATGATTTATTGATTGAACTTGTGATCATCTAAAAAGGTCTAAGTGAAGAAGTTCTAAGGGATCAGTAGTCAAAATCATGTCTTTTGATTTAAATGAACTTTTGTGAAGTTTTCTGAGTTAGACAAACATCACAAAGATTATTGACACTAAAACTCATTTTTGACAGTCCACTAACTAGCTTATATTTGACTACTCTGGATAAATGTTTAAGATTTCAAAGACCAAATCGTTTGTGCCAAATCCAATGGTCACCAGGTTTGGGCAAAAGACAGAGATTATCATAAACACTTTCATACTCAAAACGTAAATGATACGTTTCCTAACTCCTTCAAAAATAATTCTAGACTCATTATCTTTGATACGACAAATGTCTTTTACAAACTTAATTTTGAAACCCTTATTACATAATTGACTAGTACTAAACAGATTATATGTTAAATTCCTAATTAGCAAAACATTAGAAATAGTAGGATTCTTAGAGTTACCGACATTGTCGATGCCAATGACATATCCTTTTAAGTCATCTCCAAAGTTATCTGTTCCTCCATCTTTGTAAACGATGTCCTTTAAGATCACTGGATTTCTAGTCATGTCTTGAGCATCCTCCACTGTCTAATTCTATTTTCTATTTTGATTAGTGATGTATGGTTATCAAGCGTCTATTCGCATCTACCATATATATAATGTACATGTTCCTGCAAATTTACTTTATACACTTTCAAATAATCAAGTGACTTTTCAATATCATTAGTTCCTAATCTATTTGAGGATAACATAAGATTTTACAACTTTGTTTTGTTCAATAGTGTTCAAAAATGTACTACCAGTGTTACTAGCCATTTATACTTTTCAAAACTCAAAAAACGAGTCTTTGGAAACCTAATGCTCTGATTCCAAGTGTGATGAAACGGTGTAGTATAAATTATACTAATGTAAACGGGTCTTAAGGCTACTTTAACGCTACAAGGGGGTGAATAGTGTTTTATAACGTATATAGAATTTTCAAAATTGTTTCAAGATTTTAAATCAAACACAAATGATCAACATAGATATAAATTAACAGGAAATCACAGATATATGTAAATGTAGTAAAAGTAAGAGAGATGAAACCAGGAGTTTTTATACTAGTTCAAATTAACCAATCCTACGTCTAGTCCTATTCAGTGTATGTACAAATTTCCTTTCCAGTGCCTACCTTAATCAGGTAGCAAGCAAACCAAAATATAATCTTGATTTTAAGACAACAAGATATACCCTCCTGACTTTTCGAGCTCTAGGTAGGCTCACTTGATTTAACCGGGAAACAAGCACACCCACTTGATTCGATCGGGCAACAAGCACACCCACTTGATATGAACAGGAAACAAGCATATCTACATGATTTGAATGGGAAACAAGCACACCCACATAAATAATAGTAGAGAATTGTTGATTCCAAATACAAATAGTTTTACTTTGGATATAGAATATCCTATAGTCCTTTTCTAACACTTTGATCTTTGAATCGATAAGAGAATACTTACAAATCAGTGAATAGATTGTAGAGAATAAATACTGTAAAATAGAAATTAAATTTGATTGAATCTGAAGTGCATAGAAAGTGGATTTTGTGAAATATATAATGAGAATTTGGAGTACAAATAATATAGAAAAAGTAGTTGTATAAATTCGTTTTCTAAGCACCTTTATATAGTGTTTGAAAGGATGTGTCTATTCATGAAGAGATGTAACCAAAAATCAGAACTATTCAAAATTCAAAAGACACCTCTTTACTAGTACATATACAGACATACCTATGTAGCCTATGTCAAAATATTTGTGTATTTTTTGAAAAACAGAAACGTTTTTATGGTGTTTCAAAATTTTAAACTCATGTAAAATTATTTAATATAGTTTCTAAATACTTCAATATATAAAACTGTTATAAAATATTTATAGAAATATATTTTGAAAATAAAATAAATATTTAGATAATAAAATAAATAATTTGATAAGAGAGTATTCAGAGAAGAGAAATTTGCTATTCAAGGATTTTAACAAGTTAATCTATTGTCTATTAACTATAAACTATAGTCTTGAACTCTTTGCATCTTTTTCTTTAAACTCATGAGTCTTCAAATATCTTGATCTCTAGTCTTTTTACTGATCATTCTTCAAACTTGATTACTGCACTTGTATGCACATGTATAATATGCTGCAAAATATTTATACAACTTAGGAAAACATTAGTATCTATATTTATATGGTTGTTGTCATCTAAATCAATATCTATGGTATTAACACAAGCATCACTTCTTTCTTCCAAAGCTTATTTACATCCCAGTCTACTGGCCAAATAGGCTTCCTTATATATGTCATATTTGGTTTAATAGACAAGTATTCCATTTCTCTCAATAAGACAACATCCTTAGGGTCATGTATACACTCACGCAGATGCGAAACATGAAAAACATAATGGACCACCAAAAAAGCACTTAGCAACTCTGTAAGAAACTTGATTGATTCTTTTTAGTATCGAAAATGGGCTAACATATCTCAGCGCCAACTTTTTGACTTCTCCAAACCTCATAGAGCCTCTCATCGGTGACACTTAAATGAACACATGATACCCTAGATCAAACTCAAAGTCTCTTCGCCTCTTATCGGTATTACTCTTCTACCTGGATTGAGCATCTTTCATCCATTTCCAAATCAACTCGACTTTCTCAGCAGCTTCTCTTACAAGATCCAGAACTAACATTAATTTATGCTACGTTTCACACCAACTTGCTGGCGTTACAAGGTATTTTATACAATGCCTCAAAAGGTGTCATCCCAATACCGGTCTGGTAACTATTGTTGTATGAAAATTTCATTAAGTGCAAATGATCCTCCTAAGATCTACCCAAGTCTAATGCACAAACTCTAAGCAAGTCTTTAAGCACTTGATTGACACTCTCGGTCTAGCCATCTATTTGTGGATGGAATGCTGTACTCGTATATAATTCTAGACCCAAAGTGTGCCGAAGGCTCCGCCAAAACTCATTGGTAGACAATAGGTCTCTATCACTGAGCATAGTATTTGGAATTCCATGAAGCCTAACTATAGGTTCAAGTATATCTTGGCTAACCTTGCGACCATCCTCATGGACTTTACCAATATGAAATGGGCATTCTTAGTCAATCTGTCAACTATGACCTATATACTTTGCTCCCTACACTAGTCCCCGATAACTCATCGACCAAGTTTATCGATATCGAATCCCACTTCCATATCAGAATCTCTAAAGGTTGCAAAAGACCACTTGGCTTTTGGTTACCTTAACTTGTTGGCATGTGAAACACTTATTCATGCATTATCCAAATCCCTCTTCATCCATTCCCAATAGAAGCTTTGCTTCATATCTCGGTACATCTTAGTGCCTCTAGGATGAATAAGTGAACGATGACGTTCATCTAAGACTAATTTCCAAAGGTATCCACTCTATCAATCTCCACTTTAAGTCTTTCCATCGCACATAACAAAACCTTGGACCTTCCCTTCATCTCATCCAAAGATATTAAAACTATCCACCCTTTAGGGTCCTGTAGGGCTATAATTCTCTTAGCACAATAAATTTTGGCATCATTCTGAACCAAACAATCCATGCCCAAAATCACTCCATATCCCTTGAAGTCAAACACAAATGGGTTGTTAGAAAACAAATGGTACACAAAACAAACACTAGATCAGTGCACCTTAACCTGAGAGTGGCATAACAACCGATCAGATTAACCACATGCAAAGAAGTAACTAGGTAGAAAATGTCTAACACTCTCTATAAGCACATCCTTAGAAATGAAAGAATGGGTAGCTCCTGTATCAAACAGAATTCTAACTAAAAAAACTAGAAATGGAAACCATACCTTCCAACACAATGTTCTTGCCTTTCTCTTCAGCATAAGGTCCTTCTCTTGGTCCCTCTAAAATAAACAACTTTATCTAATTTAACACAAGACTTTGCTTCTTCTCATCCACTGGCTTATCACAGTTACAACACTTACTTTGGCCGCTTTCTTAGGTTGCAAACACTTGGATGCATAATTCCTCTTCTACCTACAGTTGTAGCAATACCAATAAGAACGTATGGATCAACAATGACTAACTAACAATTTAATTCTATCTTGTATATGCTAGCTATATGAGCAATACCAGTTAGTAAGGTATCGGAAAGCAAGATAAAAATAATCACACTAGAGCTTTTATACTGGTTTGCACCTCCCGTCCTAGTCCTAAAGCTCCCCTCACGACGCCACAAAGTGAATCAGACAACAATGATCACACAACGTAAGGTAGATTTGCTATTATCCCAATATTTACCACGGTTTCATACAACACATGGAAAAACCATCTCTTATGTGTCATAGTCCATGAAATCTTTGTTCTATTGAGATTTCATCCATGCCATTCAGACAATATTTTATAAGTTGTCTGATTGAAATTATAAAAAAATTCATTTTGGCTCCTTATCAAAATTTTGGTTTCCCTCTCAATGTTGCCTAAATTATTTCGTGGCCGCGTTCTTTCAATTATTTCCCCCTCTTTCTTTTGTTTCTAGAGAAAAAATGGCATTCGTTCCTTTAATTATTTTCCTCACCGCCTTCGCCTATCCCTCCTCCTAGCTATCGCCCACTACCGACCGTAGCCTTCTCCCATCCCGTCGGCGTTCTTCGATAAACTTATGGTTTCCTAATCAAAGCCGCCTCTTTCATCTTTGTTCTGAAATCAGGATTTCATGAAAGCCACTGCTTGAAAGTTAAGCTTCGTATCACCTTGCTCCCTTCCTTCCTTATAGATTGCATACTTTGATTTACTGATTATTGATGGTTGCGACTCCTCCTTGTCGATTGATATTGGTATGATTTATGCCCCTTTCGATTTATATTGTTCTCGACTTCTAATATCTAGCCAATGATGATTTGGATTTCTTATATAGGAATTATTTCCTAAATATGCGAATATATGATTCAATTTGAATTTTTCAAATTATTTTTCTCGGTTATCGATTTATGTTTGAACCCTCTTGATGATTTTCTAATTCTTGAATTTCTGCTTTTGTTTCCATTTGCTAATTTGATTGCTATGTTGGACCTTGTTTTTCACTATGTTGCTTGACCATGTGCTCTTGATTTCATGTCTGAGTTAGTGGATTGCTATGTTGGACCTTATTGTCTAAGGCAGTGTTGACTGGAACTGCCTTGTTCAAGGCAGTGCATGTAACAACCCTAGATTTTTGCATATATTTTAAATTTGACTTTAGTTTATTTTGAAATTATTTTTAAACTTGTTTTATCTCAAACATTTCATTTTATAATATAAATTTTGATTTTTATATGAATTATAATTTCAAACTGGTATAAATTGAATATTTTCCTGAAAAGTGGATTTCTGGTCAAACTTTGACTTTTAAATTTTAAATGTAAATATTTAAATTCTTAAATTTTATCTTTTATTATGAAAATAGATTTAATAACATGAATACCACTTTTTATTTCGTTGAAAATGGATTTAAATTGTGAAAGTTATACTGTTTTCAATATTGTGTGTATATTGAGTTATTTAACAATTTTCTTTATTTTTAATTTATATAAATGACATTTTATTTGATATATCTTACTCTAATTTGTATATTTAGGTTATATCATATATATTTTGACTTTTAAATATTTTTAAAGTGATTATAAAATTTTTCTAAAGCTTATTGAATTTATTTCTAATTTTTAAAGCCTTGTTTGCATTTTTAAGCCATTTTCTTAATTTAAATTCTATTTAATTTAAATTTAATTATTTGTTTTTTTATATTTATTTCATTTCTGAGTTTTTTCTATTATCAGCTTTTATATGTATTTTTAAAACTACAAAAGAAATAATGGAAATTTGAAGAGTTTGTGACTTTTTAGTTGCTTGAGACTCTTTGTTTTCCACCTTTTCATTTTCCCAACCCCACCTTTTCATTTTTGGCCGTGCATTACCTGATCATTTCAGCCACTCTTTCATTTTGTTTTCACGTACCAAACCACTTTCTCAAACTCACAAAAAAATCATGGCTATTTCTGATCAAAGATTGGGTAAAACTTTCTTCTTCTTATCTTGTTTTTCTTGATTTTCTTATGTTGTTTTGCTCTTGTTCTCAATAGATTTGATCGGCTCCACCTACACTAGCACCTTGGCCGACTCCACCACCTCATACCCCGACCATCACCCCCTCCAGACCACCACTCCATCAGGCCGAGCACCCCATCGCAAGAGATCACCACCAAAATTTACAAAACATCACCTATATGCTCAATCTAGCCTAGTTTTGCTCCACCACCTCAAACTTCCTTTTGCCGCCACTTCCACCACCACTACCAGCCCAGATCTGACCACAACCCTCTACCACAACAGCCACCACCACCTGGACCTCTGGCCATGACCCTAGAGCCTATGGCCGAACCCTATTTGTAGCATTAAGTTGTTGAAATTGACCTTGTAGTTGTATATGTGTGCACCTATACTTCATCACCATTCAAACCTAGCTAGGCCGGCCACTATGGACCCAAACCCAGACCCAAATCCATGCCTTGGCTGTGCTATTTCAGTTCATAACTGAAGTATGTGAAGTTGAGAACAAGTGCAAAGCATTTGTCTTCGTTTTGGGCTTTGATTTCTAATGTTGTTTGGTGTTTTGTTGCGTTGGAACTTATATATTTTTATATTGTTTTGTTTAATGTATTCAAGGAAATTAATCTTTGGCTCTCCCATTCTCAAATCATATTCGGGTTGTCGTGCCTTCGTAGTTTCTGTGTTGTGTGCTTTGGTTGTCATCTCCAGCTTAAACAAGTGAGTAAATTCTCACCAGACGATTTGTATTTATATAACTAGTAAACTGACACCATTTGAATCTGTAAAACCATATCACATGCTATATCTGCTATATTATGATCATATGATCCTTACCCCTATTATTACACATGTTATATCATCTATTACTGCTATATGATGTTATTCTGTTCATTTTTATCAGTTTATGACACTGCAAGTTCCCTGTAGATTAGGTTCACTATGGGTTGAAATGATACATACCCGAACGGACTTTAGAATAGGGAAAGATCGTTATGGGCTGAAATGATAAGCCCGAGTGACTTTTAATTACTTTATTTACTTGGGATTGCGGGTTTGAAATGACAAAACTCGGATTTTCTTTGTAAACTACGGATTGAAATGATATATTATTTGTATCACTTGACCTAGGCTAGAAAATTATATACAGACCCGTGGTTTATATATATTTTTTCTGAAAATTTTAAAATATTTTAAAAATATAAATATTATGATATTTTGATTTAAATTTTATTAAAATGATTTCTATAAAATATTTGTGATTTTCTACAAATTAAATAAGTGAATTAAGTAAATGGTGAAGTAGAATTTGAAATATAAGTTAATTTTGGAATTTATGATTTTGTTTATAAATGGAATTTATGTAAAGTAAGAAAATATGACAAATTTGATTTAAAAGATGAATTTAATGATTTTTATTAAGTAATAATAATTTTTAAAAGTGTTAATGATTTCGTATAAATTAAAATATGGAATAAATGAATGTTTAAGTTGAATTTTTTTTGAAATATAACTTAAATTGGGAAATTGTGAATTTTTTTAAAAGTGAAATTTTAATTAAGTAAAATAAATGGAAATAGGTTATATTTTGGAAATTTAAACTTAGTTGTTAAGTTAAGAATTTAATTAAAGAAATGAAAATTTAATTGTTATTTAATTTGATTTTTGTATGGAAATTTGACTTTATAAAATCATAGAAATAAAGGTATTTAAATGATTGTTTTTAAATGTGAAAAAATATGATTTTATAAGTTAAAATGATTTATATTAAAAGTTAATTATGTGTGAAAGTGTAAATAAAACTCTGAATTTGATTTGACAGCATTTTTGAAATGTAATGTAAAGATATTCCAGCATTGGAAAATGTTGTAGTTGTTTTAAATGAACCAAATAGCAAATTTGAACTAAGGGTTATTATAGCACTTTGTTAGTGCTATAGTTGTTAAATTTAACTAAAATTTTAATTGAAACTAAATTAAGATATTACAGCATTTTAAATGCCGTCTTTTGTTAATGAACTGTTTTTAAACATAACATTTCGCAGCATTTTCTAAGTGCTGCGAAAGTTGAATTTACTTTGTTTAATAAATTCAAATGAATAAATGATCTTTGAGAAAGATTAAATTTTTGAAATTAAATATTTAATTATTAAATATAATGAATTGACTTTAAATGATTTAAATGGAATAGTTGATTTGGGAAATACAACTATTTTGAAATGTGATTAAATGGTATTTAAATTTAAATTAAATAAATGATGTTTTGAAATGATATTTTGATATTTTGAAATGAATTTGAAATGATATTAAATCTTGGAATGAATAATTGAAGTTTATATTAGTATGAAAAATATTTGGTTTACTTGTAATTTGAATCTATTTAAAAGATATTGGACTTATGAAATATAGGATAATAAAGCTTTGGAATTTATTTTATAATTTGAATAGTTATTTTGTGGATTAAATCTATATTTGAAATTTATAAGATATGAAATGGTCTATGGAAATTTAATTGAAATAAATGATTGAATTGAATTGAAACTTTGGAAATTTTAATACTTGATTTGAAAGTATAATAATTACACTTTTAAATGGTTTAAATGAATTATTTTGATTGAAATATAAACTATTTAAACAGGTGACTTGAAAAGATAATAAATGAATGATATCTTTAAATTTAAAAAGTATTTAAAGTTGAATATTTAGATTTGAACTCAAATGATATTTTGGTATATTAAAAGGATTTGAAATGAAGTTTGAAAGGATATGATATTTTGATATATTAAAATGATTTGAAATGAAGTTTTGGAAAGATTTGATATTTTGATATATTAAAATGATTTGAAATGAAGTTTTGGAAAGATATGATATTTTGATATATTGAAATGATTTGAAATAAAGTTTTGAAATGATATGATATTTTAAATATATTAAAATGGTTTGGAATTGATTTAATATTTATTTTGATAAAGATTTGGATTTGAAATTATATTCTATTTTGAAGTATAAACTGTTTTTAAATTATAACCACGGGTTATAATAACGATTGGTTGTTAAAGAGACCGGGATCGGATATGGACATACTCTCTGTCGATACCGAAAACCACTTTGACAACTGTGTACGCGGTGGAGTTTCCAGAATGAAGTAGGATGGTGGCGACTATCCTAAGGTATATACATGGACCCAACTCCCGTGAGTTGGCATAAGGTTTCTAAAACAGGAGCGATCGACGGGCCAAGGAGGTAGCACCTCTGATCGGACACACTTCTTCGATACCATTCTATTACTTGTGATTGATTTGGTGCGCACCCTTGATTTGGGAGTGTTGTTCGAGGTGGGCGGTAGTGGCTGCTATGCGTCACCACCAGTCCGGATGCGTAATTGGTATATCAACCCTGGAATTGCCTTGTGTGCCATGTCACCTACCATATCGAGCTTTACTACGATTTGTGATTTCTCCCGTAGCCTGTGGAGTATCGAGGGTAACCCCCATTTTGGGAGTATGCTAATACTGGATAGACTACTGGGACTATTACGTGTGAAAGTGGAAAATGTAAAGCCTTAATGCTATTTAAAAGTATGTTTATTTTATATTAGACATTATTATAATAGCGAATATTACTACATAGTAGATAGTTTAACGGATCCTTAAAGAATGGGCGATCCCAAGCATTCTTTAAGTTACTTGTACCTTTATTACAGTTCACTTGAGTTGGTTTATATTGTATAAGTATGTATGTCCTGACTCGAGTGTTTGTATTTTTATTTACGCTCGGGTCAGCCTGAGTATTCACAGATTTGGATTCCACTTTCTGGAGATTGGAATCGCTGGAGATTATCTGCTTATCTAGTTTTATCTTTCTCAGTTCCGTTGTTCTATACGGCTTGTACTTGGTTATCATATTGAGACTTCTGTTGTACTTTATTTCTTCCGTTGTATCTTATTTAACTCTGATATATTTACATAGTAGCTTCATGAACTACTATTTCTTTTACTTTCGCTGCACTTCTTACTCTATGTCTGTGATTATTTATTTACTGTATATTCTGAGATTTGCCAAATTTTATTTACAACGCGGTATTTTGAGCAATTCAAGTCCGACATGTGCAGATGCGAATGGTTGAAAATATCGGGTCGTTACAGTTGGTATCAGAGCTTTGGCTTTGAGGCAAAACTTAGAATGTATGGTAAATTTAGTTACAGAATCACTTTCATTCGAGCTTGAATCTCTTTATTTTTATTTGATTTCCTTTGAATTTTGGAACGTTCCCTGCAGTTCCAAAATCCATTCTTGTCCCTCACTATTCATCTTCTTGTGATTCTGGAGTATCCCATAACTCTGCTTCGAATGAGCTTTATAGTGAATTGGCGGTCTCGCTAATACTCTAATGACTTATAAAAAGGGAAACTCCTTTACAATTAGCATCGATTCACCAGAGATTTATATCTATCCTTGGTTTAGATGCTAATATCTTTTGTTATTCCAAACTCTATCTCTTGAGATCGGATGTCGATTTACCCCAGAAAAAAAATACACATTTGCTCTTATTCATTAAGTCACGGTTGACCTGGTTAAGGTTTCCCGCGATTTATCTAAGCTTATCCATCTTCATATTTTGTTAATTAATCATCTTGTCTTTGTTTCTAAAATATCTCCAAACATTTTTAATTGTACTTGTAAATCTATGTTTGTTTTATATATTGTGTTGTTTGAGTTGTTGATGTTGATTTGGGCTTCCGATCGATTCGTCTGATCAACGCTATCGATAGGATTTCTAAAACACTTTGACAGAACAAACTGACACAATATTATTTTAAAATTTGGTTAATGAAATAAATTTGGATATAAGTAAATATTATGGAACTTAATAAATTGATTTGAATTGATTATTTGAAATGATAATACTTGATTTATCATTCTATAAATGAATTTATAAATAGTTGTTTATAAATTTGATTTGGGAACTGAAATGAATTTAAATCAAGAATTTGAGAATTTAATTTCCGATGGTTTCAAACCTTGTGTTTAAAGGTTTAAAAGGATATATTATATAAAGTATTTTTGAATAGAAATTTGTTTCCAAAGAATTTTAAAGTTTTAAAATTTTAGTGCTCTTCTCTTTGTCGCTGGAAAATAATTTCGGTGATGACCGCGGCATCATCGACTTTCATTTTCGAGTTTCGAAGTAAAGAGACCATTCTGTAGTCTTGCTACAGCTTTGTTTTGGGAAATTTAATTGATTTGAATTTCTAAAATATGATTTGATTTATAATATATATAGATATATGATTTAAATTTGATTTGACAAATTATGTACATACATTTATTTATCTCTAAATGGTTTGGAAGGAATCAGAAATTTTATTCTTAAATTCTATCTTAAATAATAACTTCAAGTATAAAAAGAAAATCAAAATTTTGAATAAATATTCAAGCTTGAAATGATTGAATTAGAATGTTTATATTGTATATTAATTTTAGAAAGTTTTATTTGTATAATTCTCAATTGCATTCCAATATAACTTACCTTAATTTTTAGAAGTTAACAATGTAATTGGATAATATACAATATAAAAAGATTTTTATAAATAAAATTTGAGTGGTTATAATAAATATTATACACTTAAATTTTAGTTATAAAAAGATTAACAGAGGTAAATAGATTAAAGGTTAATTGAATAATTTACAATATAAATGATGTTAAGGGAATTAGGAATAAATTAAAAACAGTTATAATAAGTGTAAGTATTTTAACATAGGTGATAAAATATATTGAAAGGGATAAATTTAATTTTAATTAGGAATAAAGAGGAATTAAATTTATTAAGTACATTATGAGTATAATAAATAATGAATTTGCAAATCCATGATTTTTGAAATTGTTAGTTTAAGAAAATTAGATGATAAGATAATGAAATTAGAAATAGTTAAGATTTATTTAACTTGTGCAAAATTAATTATTAATTTAAATTGGAATCTCCATGGTTTCAAACTTATTATCTTATTTTGTTTTTTTTTAAATTATCTATGGTTGTCCTTATTTTCCTTATCGTGCTACAAACTAGTACAGGTGTCTTTCTAGGACTCTTTTTGTTTAGAAATCTTTCTATAATCTTTATAATCTTTGGTACCCATTTTGAATCTGAGCAATTCTTGCCATCCACAGACCGTCGGTCAGGCGGAAAGGGTGAATCAGATTCTAGAGGATTTTTTTTTCGTGCTTGTGTCCTTGATTTCGGAGGATCTTGGGAAGACCATCTCCATCTTGTTAAACTTAACTATAACCACAGTTATCAGGTATAATTTCAATCTTTTGTCATCTTGTCTTAATCTCATTTCAATTTTATCTTTCCTGTGTTTTCCCGTACCTCATTCCTTTTCGGGGACGAAAAGTTTTGAGTGGGGGAGGGTGTAACAACCCTAGATTTTTGCATATATTTTAAATTTGTCTTTATTTTATTTTGAAATTATTTTTAAACTTGTTTTATCTCAAACATTTCATTTTATAATATAAATTTTGATTTTTATATGAATTATAATTTCAAACTGGTATAAATTGAATATTTTCCTGAAAAGTGGATTTCTGGTCAAACTTTGACTTTTAAATTTTAAATGTAAATATTTAAATTCTTAAATTTTATCTTTTATTATGAAAATAGATTTAATAACATGAATACCGCTTTTCGTTTCGTTGAAAACGGATTTAAATTGTGAAAGTTATATTGTTTTCAATATTGTGTGTATATTGAGTTATTTAACAATTTTCTTTATTTTTAATTTATATAAATGACATTTTATTTGATATATCTTACTCTAATTTGTATATTTAGGTTATATCATATATATTTTGACTTTTAAATATTTTTAAAGTGATTATAAAAATTTTCTAAAGCTTATTGAATTTATTTCTAATTTTTAAAGCCTAGTTTGCATTTTTAAGCTATTTTCTTAATTTAAATTCTATTTAATTATTTATTTTTTTATATTTATTTCATTTCTGAGTTTTTATTTTTTTTATCAGCTTTTATATGTATTTTTAAAACTACAAAAGAAATAATGGAAATTTGAAGAGTTTGTGACTCTTTAGTTGCTTGAGACTCTTTGTTTTCCACCTTTTCATTTTCCCAACCCCACCTTTTCATTTTTGGCCGTGCATTACCTGATCATTTCAGCCACTCTTTCATTTTGTTTTCACGTACCAAATCACTTTATCAAACTCAAAAAAAATCACGGCTATTTCTGATCAAAGATTGGGTAAAACTTTCTTCTTCTTATCTTGTTTTTCTTTATTTTCTTATGTTGTTTTGCTCTTGTTCTCAATAGATATGATCGGCTCCACCTACACCAGCACCTTGGCCGACTCCACCACCTCATACCCCGACCATCACCCCCTCCAGACCACCACTCCATCAGACCGAGCACCCCATGGCAAGAGATCACCACCAAAATTTACAAAACATCACCTATATGCTCAATCTAGCCTAGTTTTGCTCCACCACCTCAAACTTCCTTTTGCCGCCACTTCCACCACCACCACCAGCCCAGATCTGACCACCACCCTCTGCCACAACATCCACCACCACCTGGACCTTTGGCCATGACCCTAGAGCCTATGGCCGAACCCTATTTGTAGCATTAAGTTGTTGAAATTGACCTTGTAGTTGTATATGTGTGCACCTATACTTCATCACCATTCAAACCTAGCTAGGCCGACCACTATGGACCCAAACCCAGACCCAAATCCAAGCCTTGGCTGTGCTATTTCAGTTCATAACTGAAGTATGCGAAGTTGAGAACAAGTGCAAAGCATTTGTCTTTGTTTTGGGCTTTGATTTCTAATGTTGTTTGGTGTTGTGTTGCTTTGGA
The DNA here is from genome assembly GCA_030737815.1 of Allium fistulosum. Classification (NCBI taxonomy): domain Eukaryota; kingdom Viridiplantae; phylum Streptophyta; class Magnoliopsida; order Asparagales; family Amaryllidaceae; genus Allium; species Allium fistulosum. The sequence continues at coordinate 1,087,929,963 of CM060904.1, read as the reverse complement.
ACTTATATATTTTTATATTGTTTTGTTTAATGTATTCAAGGAAATTAATCTTTGGCTCTCCCATTCTCAAATCATATTCGAGTTTTCGTGCCTTCGTAGTTTCTATGTTGTGTGCTTTGGTTGTCATCTCCAGCTTAAACAAGTGGGTAAATTCTCACCAGACGATTTGTACTTATATAACTAGTAAACTGACATCATTTGAATCTGTAAAACCATATCACATGCTATATCTGCTATATTATGATCATATGATGCTTACCCCTGTTATTACACATGTTATATCATCTATTACTGTTATATGATGTTATTCTGTTCATTTTTTTATCAGTTTATGATACTGCAAGTTCCCTGTAGATTAGGTTCACTATGGGTTGAAATGATACATACCCGAACGGACTTTAGAATAGGGAAAGATCGTTATGGACTAAAATGATAAGCCTGAGTGACTTTTAATTAACTTTATTTACTTGGGATTGCGGGTTTGAAATGATAAAACCCGGATTTTCTTTGTAAACTACGGATTGAAATGATATATTATCTGTATCACTTGACCTAGGCTAGAAAATTATATACAGACCCGTGGTTTATATATATTTTTTATGAAAATTTTAAAATATTTTAAAAATATAAATATTATGATATTTTGATTTAAATTTTATTAAAATAATTTCTATAAAATATTTGTGATTTTCTACAAATTAAATAAGTGAATCAATTAAATGGTGAAGTAGAATTTGAAATATAAGTTAATTTTGGAATTTATGATTTTGTTTATAAATGGAATTTATGTAAAGTAAGAAAATATGACAAATTTGATTTAAAAGATGAATTTAATGATTTTTATTAAGTAATAATAATTTTTAAAAGTGTTAATGATTTTGTATAAATTAAAATATGGAATAAATGAATGTTTAAGTTTAATTTTTTTTGAAATATAACTTAAATTGGGAAATTGTGAATTTTGTTAAAAGTGAATTTTTAATTAAGTAAAATAAATGGAAATAGGTTATATTTTGGAAATTTAAACTTAGTTGTTAAGTTAAGAATTTAATTAAAGAAATGAAAATTTAATTGTTATTTAATTTGATTTTTGTGTGGAAATTGACTTTATAAAGTCATAGAAATAAAGGTATTTAAATGATTGTTTTTAAATGTGAAAATATATGATTTTATAAGTTAAAATGATTTATATTAAAAGTTAATTATGTGTGAAAGTGTAAATAAAACTCTGAATTTGATTTGACAGCATTTTTGAAATGTAATGTAAAGATATTCCAGCATTGGAAAATGCTGTAGTTGTTTTAAATGAACCAAATAGCAAATTTGAACTAAGGGTTATTATAGCACTTTGTTAGTGCTATAGTTGTTAAATTTAACTAAAATTTTAATTGAAACTAAATTAAGATATTACAGCATTTTAAATGCCGACTTTTGTTAATGAACTGTTTTTAAACATAACATTTCTTAACATTTTCTAAGTGCTGCGAAAGTTGAATTTTCTTTGTTTAATAAATTCAAATGAATAAATGATCTTTGAAAAAGATTAAATTTTGGAAATTAAATATTTAATTATTAAATATAATGAATTGACTTTAAATGATTTAAATGGAATAGTTGATTTGGGAAATACAACTATTTTGAAATGTGATTAAATGGTATTTAAATTTAAATTAAATAAATGATGTTTTGTAATGATATTTTGATATTTTGAAATGAATTTGAAATGATATTAAATCTTGGAATGAATAATTGAAGTTTATATTAGTATGAAAAATAATTGGTTTACTTGTAATTTGAATCTATTTAAAAGATATTGGACTTATGAAATATAGGATAATAAAGCTTTGGAATTTATTTTATAATTTGAATAGTTATTTTGTGGATTAAATCTATATTTGAAATTTATAAGATTTGAAATGGTCTATGGAAATTTAATTGAAATAAATGATTGAATTGAATTGAAACTTTGGAAATTTTAATACTTGATTTGAAAGTATAATAATTACACTTTTAAATGGTTTAAATGAATTATTTTGATTGAAATATAAACTATTTAAAAAGGTGACTTGAAAGATAATAAATGAATGATATCTTTAAATTTAAAAAGTATTTAAAGTTGAATATTTAGATTTGAACTCAAATGATATTTTGGTATATTAAAAGGATTTGAAATGAAGTTTGAAAGGATATGATATTTTGATATATTAAAATGATTTGAAATGAAGTTTTGGAAAGATTTGATATTTTGATATATTAAAATGATTTGAAATGAAGTTTTGGAAAGATATGATATTTTGATATATTGAAATGATTTGAAATGAAGTTTTGAAATGATATGATATTTTAAATATATTAAAATGGTTTGGAATTGATTTAATCTTTATTTTGATAAAGATTTGGATTTGAAATGATATTCTATTTTGAAGTATAAACTGTTTTTAAATTATAACCATGGGTTATAATAACGATTGGTTGTTAAAGAGACCGGGATCGGATATGGACATACTCTCTGTCGATACCGAAAACCACTTTGACAACTGTGTACGCAGTGGAGTTTTCAGAATGAAGTAGGATGGTGGCGACGATCCTAAGGTATATACGTGGACCCAACTCCCGTGAGTTGGCATAAGGTGGCTAAAACAGGAGCGATCGACGGGCCAAGGAGGTAGCACCTCTGATCGGACACACTTCTTCGATACCATTCTATTACTTGTGATTGATTTGGTGCGCACCCTTGATTTGGGAGTGTTGTTCGAGGTGGGCGGTAGTGGCTGCTATGCGTCACCACCAGTCCGGATGCGTAATTGGTATATCTACCCTGGCATTGCCTTGTGTGCCGTGTCACCTACCATATCGAGCTTTACTACGATTTGTGATTTCTCTCGTAGCCTGTGGAGTATCGAGGGTAGCCCCCATTTTGGGAGTATGCTAATACTGGATAGACTACCGGGACAATTACGTGTTAAGGTGGAAAATGTAAAGCCTTAATGCTATTTAAAAGTATGTTTATTTTATATTAGACATTATTATAATAGCGAATATTACTACATGGTAGATAGTTTAACAGATCCTTAAAGAATGGGCGATTCCAAGCATTCTTTAAGTTACTTGTACCTTTATTACAGTTCACTTGAGTTGGTTTATATTGTATAAGTATGTATGTCCTGACTCGAGTGTTTGTATTTTTATTTACGCTCGGGTCAGTGTAACGACCCAAAATTTTAATCGTTTTATTTAGATAATTAATTGAAATTTTGTGAAATTTTAAACAATAAAATTTGGAAATAAAAATTTATTATTTGGAATATGTCTATTTTAATATAGCAACTGGTAAATTTTCATCTGATAATATTGAAGTTTATTTTCCTGTGAAATTTCATTTCAAATCAAACCGGTTAATAACAGTGAATTTAAAAGTTTTCCGAAACTAAAATATGTCAACATGAGAAAATTTATTCAGATCATTCTGAATCAGACTGCGAAATTCGTTTTTCCAAATTTGGACTTCTACTGCTCCGTTTATCTAAATTCTGACAAAATAGCAGCATTTCTGGTACCGATTATCGACTTTTGATCGGATAATCGTATCACTGATAACTGTATACCGTTTTGATCGCCTCGTCGTGCTGATCTCTACGGTATATTCATTTCTGTATGTTGTGGTCCGGTACGCGTTGAAAACAATAAAACGGTGCATCGTATCGGTACCCTAAATTTATGACCGTAAATCTTCCTTCCCTTTTCAAATTTGAACGTGAATCTCAAGCAATAAAATAAATTGCTTTAAAAGCTGCTCAATCAATTTACAGCTGTTACAATGCCATAACTTCAATTTATATTTGCTGTGGTACGTTTTATTTACGTTACCTCTACCCTTTCTTTTCAAACGATTCAGCCCAATCAATTAATAAATTTCTTTAACTAGGTAGCTGAATCTAGGGAATTGCATTTACACGGTCCAATTTGATTAAGTCTGTTCATTCACTTTTGAATTTCCTTTTTCTCCTCCCACCTTTTCGTTTTCTCAGCCAATTGATATGCACGTTCATTTGTGCTGTTCATATTTTTATGCGAGCAATACTTCATGACTTCTCATTTCTTTCTGTTGCTATCATTTAATGGTTTCCCCTTCCACCTCATCAACATGTTGCTCGTACCCACCGTTCATCCAGACATCCGCCTCAAACTCGCATCTCCCATGGCCGCACTACCTCCTCACGTGCTCCACCCACCTTCTCCTCCACCTACCACCGAACCAGCCCCACGTCCTCCCTCCGACCCCTGGCCTCCATCAGCCCCTGCCAAACGCCACCGCACCCTGTCAGCCAAAAATGAACAGCCCACCTTCCCCCATGAATAGCGCCACTACCCCATCTCCTCGCCACTACCATCGGATCCGCCTCTCTCAAAACCCTAAGCACCTCTGGCCGAAACCATGCTTGCGAACCATCATTCATTGCCAAGCCCGCCCTTCCAGCCAACCCATCACCGAGCCTCCAAGCTGCCAAACAGCCAACGCCCACACATCTTCCCACCTCTCCCACTTTTGCAACCTCCGCTTCCCTTCCCGAGACCTGAACCCGAGCACCACAGCCGATCGCCACAACCGCGGCCAACACCGAACCATCACTATCTGCCCGAACCCCTCTGACCCACTTCCCCACGACCGCCTACTCGGGCCCTATCACCGGCCACCTGCCTACACCCTCTCTAACGAGCCCGACCCTTCAACCCCTACCATGTTCGCCTCTTCTCACCAATTGCCACTCCGTTTCCAAAGCGACAGCCTTCACTAAATGCCAGGCCTAGCCTTTCAATAGGCAGCAGCCCTCCGTGCCACCTCATCCTCAAATCTTTCATGCGTAAGTGTTTAAATAATGTCTCGTGTTGTTCTGTTATATTATATGTTAGTATAGATTGTGAATATATAGGTTAGGTGCTGTTAGAGATAGTTGCACTTATACCCATATTATATACATATATTTTGTTTATATAAATTTAGTTGTATATCTCTTTTATGGATAAGTATGTATGGTTGCAAGTTTATATATTTATATATAAATATAAATTTTGTTCGGCTATAGTTACTTGTTGGAACGTATAAGTTAGTTATATTATTAAAGGTATATTTATATTACTTGTAAATAAACAAGTTACTGGAAGATTCATTTTTCTACCTTGCTTTGTTTGGCTTTTTGGGCCTATCCTGATTGTGTGCATTCGAAGTATAAGTATATATGTTATATAAGTTGGGTTTTGTTAGTATATATATATAGGTCTATATTAGTACTACATTGTTGTATAATATAATGGTTTTAAGAAGCGAATTCATGTACTGTAATTTTTAATATAACACACATGTTTAAATAAATATGTTTCGAAATTTATTTTTGAAGGAAATTAAAATATATGTGTGTGTATATATATATATAATATAATAATAATGTACATATTTTCAGTTTATATCAAAACTGATTTTGATTTGTTCTCATCGGTCTCTTATCTATCAGCTTGTCTGTCGAATTCGTTTCAATCTAGCTTTACTTTGCAATTCGTGCTTGGATTCGTAACTCTTCTCAATTTCGTTCGTCTCTAGCCTCGAAAGGTGAGCAATCACTCACGATTAACGTTCTTTTATTATTTAAATTTGATTTCATTTGAAATAGCAATTGAAATATGCTGCTGTAGTTATTTACATTGTTATATATGCTATTATCCATAACTGTTCACCTATGACATCTGACACCAGTATCTAATATTTATGTGCCTGTTATTACCATTATCTGTATCTGTTCACCTATGACATCTGACACCAATATCTGTTATTTATATTGATGATATATGCCTGCTGTTATATATTTTCTTTGTATCTGTTATCACTCTGCAAGTTCCCTGTAGTTTAGAATTCACTATGGGTTGAAATGATACATACCCGAACGGACATTAGAATAGGAGAATTTCGTTATGGGTTGAAATGATAAACCCAAGCGATTTTCATTTGAATTGAAATTGGGATTACGGGTCGAAATGATATCTACCCGTATATATTTAAATTTCGGATTGAAATGATAAATATCCGTATCACTTAACCATATGATGTATATATACAGACACCGTTGGTCCATATATAAAATATTTTGAAAATGAATTTTATGGTTTTGGAAAGAAACATATGGTTTTAATAAATGTTGAGCCTTAAATTATTATTTATAAATGGGAATGATGGATTTAAATACATATAATATGTTGAGTATTTAAAATACATTTCAAAATAGATTTTGTAATAATTTGAATAAGTTGAGGTGGGGAAGATAATTTGAATTTAGTTGAAATTGTATTCAATAAAGAATTTTATTTAATTAAACCGATTTGAAACTTATTGAAATTGAGATGTAAGATATGATTTATAACTTGAGTTTGATTTAAATAATTTAATGAATATTTCTTGTTTAAATAAATTTAAGGAAATATTTAGTAAAAATGAAATTTAAGGCTAGTTAAATGATATTGAATTTATTAAGTGAATATTCCCTGATTAAATAATAAATGAAGTTAAATCAAGAGCTATTTAAAACTGTTAAATTTAACTTTGAAATTGTTGAATATTAAAGCTTTGAAATATATATTGAAAATTTAAATGATCTGTTTAGAAATGAATCAAATTGATGAATTGAACTTTGAATAAATTTGAATTTGGAAATTGAGTTGATTGAACCGATTTATGGAACTTAAGGAAATTATAAATACTTTATTTTATAAATTATTTAACCTATATATACTATTTTGGAAAATAGTTATATTTGAAATGAAATGATATTTGGGGTTTTGAAGTATAAATTAAATTGAAATGGCCACGGTGTCATAGTGTATATTCCCACCTTGTAGATAGTTCTACAGATCCTTAGAGGATGGTTATCCCAAACATCCTTTAAGTTACTTGTATTTCAGTTGATATTTCACTTGAGTTGGATTTATTTATATAAGAATGTTAATCCTGACTCGAGTGTTTTGTGTTTTGCTTTACGCTCGGGTCAGACCGAGTGAAACAGCATTTGAGACTCACCTTTGGAGTTTGGAGCTTCCTTTGGAGATCCAACTATCGCCTCAGCTTTCAGCTCTTCTAGTTGATTCGTTCAGAGAAGTCATCTGTTGTATTGGAGACTTCACTACATTTGAGATATTCTGCTGTATTTTATTTAACTCTGATGTTTATATAGTAGCTTCATGAACTACTATTTTATCTATTCCGCTGCGTATTATTGTATTACTCTGTGTCTGTGATTCTGTGATTGATTTATTTACTGCATATGCTGAGTTTTGCCAAATTTAAATTAACAATGCGGTATTTTGAATTATTCAAGTCAGACATGTGTGGATTTATTGTCGATTTGAATGGTCCAAAATATCGGGTCGTTACAGTTGGTATCAGAGCTTTGGCTCTAGGCAAAGCTTAGCATATATAGTAAATTTATTTACAGAATCACTTTCGTCCGAGTTTAATCTCTTCCTTTTGACTCGATTTCCTTTGAACTTTGGAACGTTCCCTACGGTTCCAAAATTCATCCTTGTCTTTCTCTATTGGTATTCTTTTGATTCTGGAATATCCCATAACTCCACTTCGAATGATCTCTATAAGAATAGGTGATCCCGCCGATCTTTGAATGATTTGTAAAGGGGTGGAACTCCTTTACAATTGGCATTGATTCACCGGAGATTTATATATCCCTCGGTTTTGATGTTGCCATCTCTTGTTATGCCGAATTCTATCTCTGGCGATCGAATGTCGATCTGCCTTAGATTCCGCATCGATTATATTCTTGAAGTCACGGTTGACCCGGTTAAGGTCGCCCGCGATTTATATAAGTGTATCCGACTACTGTTTTGTAGTTAATTATCTCATTTTCGTCCGAATTTATCTTCGAATCAGAATCCTATTTGATTAGGGTCCCTCCAAGTTGAATTTCTATCTTTGTTTTGAAATCCATTCTTGAACCATCCTTTGAAAAATTGGGCTTGTTTATAATTTAGAAATTGTTTGTATATCAAAATTATTACTTTGATAAGTATGATTATTTTATATATATAAAAGTGAAATGTTTTCGATAAAGATTATATACCTTTTAAAAAAAAAAAATGAGAATTTGAGGTTTCGAAAGGATTTGTAATTTTGAAAAAAAAACTATATAAGAAATTTGATTTATCTAAAAATGATTTATGACTAAAGGATTTTTAAATTTGAAATTCGAGAATTGAACTCCGGTATTTTTAAATTGGTTTTAAGATTTTGAAATATATAATAGTAATATGATTTAAAAATATTTTCCGAATAAGAAATGTTTCAAATGATTTTAATGAGTTTCGAAGAAATTTCAAAGAAGTTTGAGAAAATAGAAGTCCAGAACTCACTTATGTCGCTGGAAAATAATTTCGGTGATGAGTGCACGCATCATCGACATTGATTTTCGAGTTTCAGAGTGCGGGATAGGCCACTTTAATAGCTTTGCTATGCGAGTGATTTTGTGAAACCATTTTTAATTTCAAATTCCGAAGTATGATTTGATATTCGAAAGATATATGTATATATATACTTGAAATGATTTGAAGTAAGCCAGTGTTCAGTCCTCGTGTTTCGAATTTGATATAAACCTATCTTTTGAAATTAACTTACTGATTTGTTGTTGACTTCTAACTCCTGGATTTGAAAATGATTTCTTCAACTATTTTAAAGGTTCGAGCACTTCCAAATCAAGGTTAACTCTTCAAAGCTAAGAAATTTTGAAAACTATAAAGTATATAAGTTAGGTATGTATGTTAAAGTATGTAGTAATATGGCTTAAACAAGTTGAAACTGTTTTGTTAAGTAAATGAATAAGGCAAAATTTTAAATTTTTTCTAATATGAAATTTAGATTTGAAATGTTTTGAAAGAATTGGTCTTCAATATATTTTGAAAATTTAGTTAAATGATTTAATTTAGTAACATCTTTATGAAACTATATATTTAACAAGTTGGAATAAATATATAATTTGTACGTATGCTGTTTTATTTGCATAATTAATTTGATCCAAGTTTGAGTACACAAGTTCGAGGTGATTTACGCCATTTCGTGTTAGGATTTTTCATTCGATTCTTGATGGCGAATATTTGATATGGATTTTGGGCTTGATTCTAGAATTCTCTATCATAGTATATGGCTATGCAAGGAGACTGATGGCTTCTAGTCGAGAAACCACATCGAAATCCGCATTAGGGAAGTCGAATGGACAATACTAGTTCGAAAGCGAACTTGTGTGACCGAGCGAGCGATCAAATGTGATTCTGCGAAATGATGGCGTATGTACATCTTATATTCTAATATCATTGATATATTTTGACGCTGAAATTGAAAGCTGTAATGTTAGAATATCTTTGCTTACTAAAGGAAAATTTCCAATTTAAAATTACAAAGATATATAACCCATAAAAGCAAAGATATTCAATCTCATATGGCTCTTCATACAGCGAAATTTATTTTGTAAAATTTGATCCTTATATAAGATAGACCTTACGTAAGTATAAGATGATTCTGAAAACATTTGATTTTGGAAATGAATTGGTTGACTTAAATTATATTGATTTGGAAATTTGGATTTATTTTCTGAATATATTATTTTGGAAACTTTGAAACTAAAGATATTTAATTTGAGAAGAAATAATTTGGTGAAATTGTATATGATTTTGAAATTGAACTGATATTGAAACGAATTGAAATTTGAGAACCTTGTGTTACTAAATACTTGATTTGGGAGTTGTCGAACTTATATAAAATTGATTTGTATGAGTATGAAATTGATTCGAAAACTATAGATTTGAAAAGGTACTCAATTTGAAAGTGAAATCTTATATAATTGAAGTCTATATAAGTATGATTTGATATACTATTGATTTTGGAAAGTATTTGATTTGAAAATTAAATCTTATATACAATGGATTTTATATAAGTACGATATTTGAAAGTGATTTGAAAAGGGTACTATATGATACATATTTTCGAAATAAAGATATGGAAAGTGCCTTCTGCTTGATATCCGATTTGTGGCCACATCTTGGATTCATTCTATCGATATTTCTCTGATTTTTGGTTTTCCGGATATGATACTCGAGTGTCCTTCGAATTCCATGGCGTTACCCATGGTCTTATCGTTCTCTCGTGACTGCATAGCGCAACTGCCTGGCTGAGTCTTGCCTAGGGGTACGGATTGTTTCCTGGGGGATCCAGGCGTAACCATTGTGTATCCTGCAATCTGTGTAGGTCGCGAATAGTAGCGCAAATGCTTGGCTGAGTCTTGCCTGGGGGTACGGATTGTTTCCTGGGGGATCCAGGCGTAACCATTGTGTATCCTGCATTCTACTAGTCATCATGGCGTAACTCGCAGGGCTGAGAAAGCTTACGGATATGGATTGTTTCCTGGGGGATCCAGGCGTAACCATTGTGTATCTGCGAACCATGGTTAGACAAAGGTTTTGTTTGTGTTTTGATTGGATTGTACTTTCCATATCTGTTTTTAAAGGTTTTCCAGTATTTTCACTGGGTGTTGAAACAGGTCTACTAAGTACCTGGAGAATTCTAGTTTTGCGCCTGATCAACGCACTACCAGAGTCTACAGGAACAAGGATAAACTTGTTGAAACATCGAGTTATAAAGGTATTTTCGGAAGAAAAATTTGTTTCGTTATAAAGGTATTTTATTATAAAAGTATTTCAACAAAAGAAATTCTATATTAATATTTAAAATTGAAATTCTTATGGTTTGAATTGATTATTCATGCCCGATATTATTCCTTGAATCTACCTTATCTGCTCAGCTTTATTTATTCACCTATATTCTGTTTTCCAAGTCCTCCTTCTTTTCCTTGTTGACTATAACATATTTAAAGTTAATGATTATTGATTTATTAATAATATTTGAAAAGTATTTTAGATAGAATTAATAAATTTATGATCATGGATTTAATAGCTTCTTTGTAAATATAAGTAATAATGTAAATAATTGTTTTCAAATGGTTTTCATATATTTATAAAGGTGTTATTTAAACCTATAAATGATACTTATAAAGGAAACAAGAATTTTACAAATGGGTTTGAAAAATAATAGGGTATTAAAAATAATTGAATTGTAAATGAAGTCTTCAAATGAATATTTCAAGTAAAATTTTATAAAGTTTCAAATTAATTGTTTAATCTTGACTTCCAATCTACTTTTATCTCTCGTTGTTCTATTCTCCTACCTCCTTCTTTTTCGGGGACGAAAAGTTTTGAGTGGGGGAGAGTGTAACGACCCAAAATTTTAATCGTTTTATTTAGATAATTAATTGAAATTTTGTGAAATTTTAAACAATAAAATTTGGAAATAAAAATTTATTATTTGGAATATGTCTATTTTAATATAGCAACTGGTAAATTTTCATCTGATAATATTGAAGTTTATTTTCCTGTGAAATTTCATTTCAAATCAAACCGGTTAATAACAGTGAATTTAAAAGTTTTCCGAAACTAAAATATGTCAACATGAGAAAATTTATTCAGATCATTCTGAATCAGACTGCGAAATTCGTTTTTCCAAATTTGGACTTCTACTGCTCCGTTTATCTAAATTCTGACAAAATAGCAGCATTTCTGGTACCGATTATCGACTTCTGATCGGATAATCGTATCACTGATAACTGTATACCGTTTTGATCGCCTCGTCGTGCTGATCTCTACGGTATATTCATTTCTGTATGTTGTGGTCCGGTACGCGTTGAAAACAATAAAACGGTGCATCGTATCGGTACCCTAAATTTATGACCGTAAATCTTCCTTCCCTTTTCAAATTTGAACGTGAATCTCAAGCAATAAAATAAATTGCTTTAAAAGCTGCTCAATCAATTTACAGCTGTTACAATGCCATAACTTCAATTTATATTTGCTGTGGTACGTTTTATTTACGTTACCTCTACCCTTTCTTTTCAAACGATTCAGCCCAATCAATTAATAAATTTCTTTAACTAGGTAGCTGAATCTAGGGAATTGCATTTACACGGTCCAATTTGATTAAGTCTGTTCATTCACTTTTGAATTTCCTTTTTCTCCTCCCACCTTTTCGTTTTCTCAGCCAATTGATATGCACGTTCATTTGTGCTGTTCATATTTTTATGCGAGCAATACTTCATGACTTCTCATTTCTTTCTGTTGCTATCATTTAATGGTTTCCCCTTCCACCTCATCAACATGTTGCTCGTACCCACCGTTCATCCAGACATCCGCCTCAAACTCGCATCTCCCATGGCCGCACTACCTCCTCACGTGCTCCACCCACCTTCTCCTCCACCTACCACCGAACCAGCCCCACGTCCTCCCTCCGACCCCTGGCCTCCATCAGCCCCTGCCAAACGCCACCGCACCCTGTCAGCCAAAAATGAACAGCCCACCTTCCCCCATGAATAGCGCCACTACCCCATCTCCTCGCCACTACCATCGGATCCGCCTCTCTCAAAACCCTAAGCACCTCTGGCCGAAACCATGCTTGCGAACCATCATTCATTGCCAAGCCCGCCCTTCCAGCCAACCCATCACCGAGCCTCCAAGCTGCCAAACAGCCAACGCCCACACATCTTCCCACCTCTCCCACTTTTGCAACCTCCGCTTCCCTTCCCGAGACCTGAACCCGAGCACCACAGCCGATCGCCACAACCGCGGCCAACACCGAACCATCACTATCTGCCCGAACCCCTCTGACCCACTTCCCCACGACCGCCTACTCGGGCCCTATCACCGGCCACCTGCCTACACCCTCTCTAACGAGCCCGACCCTTCAACCCCTACCATGTTCGCCTCTTCTCACCAATTGCCACTCCGTTTCCAAAGCGACAGCCTTCACTAAATGCCAGGCCTAGCCTTTCAATAGGCAGCAGCCCTCCGTGCCACCTCATCCTCAAATCTTTCATGCGTAAGTGTTTAAATAATGTCTCGTGTTGTTCTGTTATATTATATGTTAGTATAGATTGTGAATATATAGGTTAGGTGCTGTTAGAGATAGTTGCACTTATACCCATATTATATACATATATTTTGTTTATATAAATTTAGTTGTATATCTCTTTTATGGATAAGTATGTATGGTTGCAAGTTTATATATTTATATATAAATATAAATTTTGTTCGGCTATAGTTACTTGTTGGAACGTATAAGTTAGTTATATTATTAAAGGTATATTTATATTACTTGTAAATAAACAAGTTACTGGAAGATTCATTTTTCTACCTTGCTTTGTTTGGCTTTTTGGGCCTATCCTGATTGTGTGCATTCGAAGTATAAGTATATATGTTATATAAGTTGGGTTTTGTTAGTATATATATATAGGTCTATATTAGTACTACATTGTTGTATAATATAATGGTTTTAAGAAGCGAATTCATGTACTGTAATTTTTAATATAACACACATGTTTAAATAAATATGTTTCGAAATTTATTTTTGAAGGAAATTAAAATATATGTGTGTGTATATATATATATAATATAATAATAATGTACATATTTTCAGTTTATATCAAAACTGATTTTGATTTGTTCTCATCGGTCTCTTATCTATCAGCTTGTCTGTCGAATTCGTTTCAATCTAGCTTTACTTTGCAATTCGTGCTTGGATTCGTAACTCTTCTCAATTTCGTTCGTCTCTAGCCTCGAAAGGTGAGCAATCACTCACGATTAACGTTCTTTTATTATTTAAATTTGATTTCATTTGAAATAGCAATTGAAATATGCTGCTGTAGTTATTTACATTGTTATATATGCTATTATCCATAACTGTTCACCTATGACATCTGACACCAGTATCTAATATTTATGTGCCTGTTATTACCATTATCTGTATCTGTTCACCTATGACATCTGACACCAATATCTGTTATTTATATTGATGATATATGCCTGCTGTTATATATTTTCTTTGTATCTGTTATCACTCTGCAAGTTCCCTGTAGTTTAGAATTCACTATGGGTTGAAATGATACATACCCGAACGGACATTAGAATAGGAGAATTTCGTTATGGGTTGAAATGATAAACCCAAGCGATTTTCATTTGAATTGAAATTGGGATTACGGGTCGAAATGATATCTACCCGTATATATTTAAATTTCGGATTGAAATGATAAATATCCGTATCACTTAACCATATGATGTATATATACAGACACCGTTGGTCCATATATAAAATATTTTGAAAATGAATTTTATGGTTTTGGAAAGAAACATATGGTTTTAATAAATGTTGAGCCTTAAATTATTATTTATAAATGGGAATGATGGATTTAAATACATATAATATGTTGAGTATTTAAAATACATTTCAAAATAGATTTTGTAATAATTTGAATAAGTTGAGGTGGGGAAGATAATTTGAATTTAGTTGAAATTGTATTCAATAAAGAATTTTATTTAATTAAACCGATTTGAAACTTATTGAAATTGAGATGTAAGATATGATTTATAACTTGAGTTTGATTTAAATAATTTAATGAATATTTCTTGTTTAAATAAATTTAAGGAAATATTTAGTAAAAATGAAATTTAAGGCTAGTTAAATGATATTGAATTTATTAAGTGAATATTCCCTGATTAAATAATAAATGAAGTTAAATCAAGAGCTATTTAAAACTGTTAAATTTAACTTTGAAATTGTTGAATATTAAAGCTTTGAAATATATATTGAAAATTTAAATGATCTGTTTAGAAATGAATCAAATTGATGAATTGAACTTTGAATAAATTTGAATTTGGAAATTGAGTTGATTGAACCGATTTATGGAACTTAAGGAAATTATAAATACTTTATTTTATAAATTATTTAACCTATATATACTATTTTGGAAAATAGTTATATTTGAAATGAAATGATATTTGGGGTTTTGAAGTATAAATTAAATTGAAATGGCCACGGTGTCATAGTGTATATTCCCACCTTGTAGATAGTTCTACAGATCCTTAGAGGATGGTTATCCCAAACATCCTTTAAGTTACTTGTATTTCAGTTGATATTTCACTTGAGTTGGATTTATTTATATAAGAATGTTAATCCTGACTCGAGTGTTTTGTGTTTTGCTTTACGCTCGGGTCAGACCGAGTGAAACAGCATTTGAGACTCACCTTTGGAGTTTGGAGCTTCCTTTGGAGATCCAACTATCGCCTCAGCTTTCAGCTCTTCTAGTTGATTCGTTCAGAGAAGTCATCTGTTGTATTGGAGACTTCACTACATTTGAGATATTCTGCTGTATTTTATTTAACTCTGATGTTTATATAGTAGCTTCATGAACTACTATTTTATCTATTCCGCTGCGTATTATTGTATTACTCTGTGTCTGTGATTCTGTGATTGATTTATTTACTGCATATGCTGAGTTTTGCCAAATTTAAATTAACAATGCGGTATTTTGAATTATTCAAGTCAGACATGTGTGGATTTATTGTCGATTTGAATGGTCCAAAATATCGGGTCGTTACAGTCAGCCTGAGTATTCACAAATTTGGATTCCACTTTCTGGAGATTGGAATCGCTGGAGATTACCTACTTATCTAGTTTTATCTATCTCAGTTCTGTTGTTCTATTCGGCTTGTACTTGGTTATCATATTGAGACTTCTATTGTACTTTATTTCTTCTTTTGTATCTTATTTAACTCTGATATATTTACATAGTAGCTTCATGAACTACTATTTCTTTTACTTCCGCTACACTTCTTACTCTGTGTCTGTGATCTGCGATTATTTATTTACTGTATATTCTGAGATTTGCCAAATTTTATTTACAACGCGGTATTTTGAGCAATTCAAGTCCGACATGTGCGGATGCGAATGGTTGAAAATATCGGGTCGTTACAGTGCACTTCAACACCTAACATGTGTTGCATATATCCATGTGTGCATGTGTGTGTATGTATATGTGTATATATGTGTTGCTCACTATACTTATACTCGAACTTATGTGCTTGTGCCTTTACTTGTTTGTGCACTTTCATGTGCTTGTGCGTTTACTTCGTGTTGTTCTATTTGATTACTTTCATGTGGTTTGGTTTCTTATCTACATTTTCATGTGCACTTTCATGTGCTTGTGCCTTTACTTCATGTTCTGTTTACTAATTCGATGGTTTGAACTGCCTGTTGCTCACTATGTACATATATAGTGTATATACATATGTTTATATGTGTAGATTAGTTATGCTATCTTGGTTCATCCATGTATATACATGCATACATATATGTATGTGTTCTATGGTTTAGCCTGGAACTGATAATTGTTCACATGTTGCATTGTTGTCTGCACTTTTTTTATACTTGGATTAGTACTTTGCAGTAAGTTCAACTATCGGTCGAGGTAAAGTTATGCACTTTGATTCTAATATCATCCATGTATATACATACATATGTATGTATATATGTGTGAATGTTGGTGGTTCGAATTTGTGGTTAGTGTTAGTGTCTTGTTCAATTTTGTGGCACTTGTTCAATTTGTGCCTTGTTGAATTTGTGGCACTTGTTCAAGGCAGTGATATGAAATTATTAGTGATATGGATTTATTATTATTCAATTTGTGGCACTTGTTCAATTACTGACATGTTTGAACCTATGAGTCCGGTTTAACTCTTTTATATGTTGTCAATTTTGTTTTATGACTTTGAAGCTTTGTTTGATGGGGCTTTGATTTAGTTTGATGGTGCACTGCTGTAACGACCCACAATTTTGGACCATTCAAATCGACAATAATCCACACATGTCAGACTTGAATAATGGAAAATAATAGATTGTAATAAAATTTGGAGCAAATAAAATCGATCACAGAATCACAAACACAGAAATATCAGAATAACTCGCAGCGGAAAATAAAATAAATAGTGGTTCATGAAGCCACTACAATACAAGGTCTCAAAAACAGATACAAAATACATAGTCTGAAAACAAATACAGTTCTGAAACAAGTACAATAGAAATCCCAAATACATAAGTCTATAATACAAAAGCTGAAATAGAACAACTGAAACTGAAAAGATAAACAACTAGATAAGCAGGATCTCCAGCAATTCCTAGCTCCAGAAAGTGAAGTCCAAAGCTGTGAATACTCAGGCTGACCCGAGCGTAAATAAAACACAAACACTTGAGTCAGGACATACATACTTATACAATGTAAACCAACTCAAGTGAACTGTAATAAGATGCATAAGTAACTTAAAGAATGCTTGGGATCGCCCATTCTTTAAGGATCCGTTAAACTATCTACTATGTAGTAATATTCGCTATTATAATAATGTCTAATTAAAATAAACATACTTTAAAATAGCATTAAGGAGTGACCCAATATTCCCCTTAACATGTAATAGTCCCAGTAGTCTATCCAGTATTAGCATACTCCCAGAACCGGGGCTACCCTCGATACTCCGCAAGCTATGGGAGAAATTACAACTCGTAGTAAAGCTCGCTATGGTAAGTGACACGGCACAACTAGGAAATGCCAGGGTAGATATACCAATTACGCATTCGGGCTGGTGGAAACGCATAGCAGCCACTACCGCCCACCTCGAGCCACACTCCCAAATCAAGGGGTGCACCCAATCAATCACAAAAGTAATAGAATGGTATCGAAGAAGTGTGTCCGATCAGAGGTGCTACCTCATTGGCCCGTCAATCGCTCTTGTTTTAGCCAATTTATGCCAACTCACGGGAGTTGGGTCCACGCATATACCTTTAGGATCGTCACCACCATCTTACTTCATTCTGGAAACTCCACCGCGTACACAGTTGTTAAAGTGGTTTTCGGTATCGACAGAGAGTATGTCCATATCCGATCCTAGTCTCTTTAACAACCAATCGTTATTATAACCCATGGTTATAAATTTCAAAAATAGTTTGTTTTTCAAATCAAAATACATCATTTAAACCATTTAAAAATAAAGTCAATGTTCTTCCAAATCAAATATTCAATTCCCAAAATTTTAGCCTTTTCTGAGTTTATTTATTCACTGAAATACTTAAAATATTAAAATTTCAGCTTTCACAGCATTTAGAAGATGCTGTGGTAAGTTACATTTGAAAATAATTCATTTCAGCAAAGACAGCATTTAAAAACTGCTGTAATAGTTCAGTTTTAGTGGAAAAATAGTTCAATTCAGAAAAGACAGCATTTACAAAACTGCTGTAATAGTTCAGGGTTCAAATTAAAAGGTTTAATTCAATTCAGCAAAGACAGCGTTTTAAAAACTGCTGTAGTAGTTCAATTATATTCAAAAATCACATTTCAGCCTACTACAGCACTTAACAAGTGCTACAATAGCTCTTTCATTAGTTTCTGATTCAAATTTAGTTCCTGCCACTACAGCACTTACAAAGTGCTGTCATAGCCTTAGTTAATTTTATCTTTTAGTTCATTTGTATCAACCACAGCACTTACAAAGTGCTGCAGTATCATTTACTTCAGTTTTCAAGTTAAATTCAGAAATGATAGCATTTCTGAAGTGCTAAAAGAATTTCCAGATTTAATAATAAAATTCCAGAATCAATTTAACTTCAATTTTAACAATTTTAACTTATAAAAATCACATTTTTCCACATCAAAAATGTTCATTTAAATACTTTTAACTTATGGTTTTTATAAACATTTTTACAATAAAAATCAAATTTTCCAAAGTTTCACTTATTAAATTTAAGCGTACTATTTCCCATTTATTTCATTTTTAACAATTTACTTTAACACTTAAATCTAAATTTCCATTTTCACAAATAAAACTCAATTTCCAATTTTTATTTAATTAACTTAATCTTCCAAAAAAAATCAAATCAAAATTTCCAATTTAAGTTATGTTTTATATCACACTTTTTCCATTCATTTATTTAACATTTTTAACACATAGAAAAATCATTTTCACTTTATTAAATCATTTTAAATTCAATTTAAATCAAATTATCATATTTTTACATTTTTAAATACTTAAAATTTTCCAGAAAAATATATAAAATAACCACGGGTTTTATCAATTGTGAAGTGACAACAAGTGAATGTGTATAAAATATTATATCATGTTATACCTGCCTGTGATGTAAATTATATGATGTTAAACCTTATTATAAACTTGTTACATCATCTGTTACATTTTATTTTATTTTACTGTTTATTCTATTCTCTTTATCATACTGCAAGTTCCCTGTAGAATAGAATCACTATGGGTTGAAATGATACATACCCGAACGGACTTTAGAATAGGGAAAGATCGTTATGGGCTGAAATGATAAGCTTGAGCGATTTTTATTTATTTTTATTTACTTGGGATTGCGGGTTTGGAAGGAGGTCAAAAGGCAAGACTAACAAATGAAGTTTGGATGCATCTAGGCTCGACCAAAGGGGTCTATGGGCTCGGCCAAAGGCAAGTACATGTCTAGTCAGATCTGATATGATGGCTAGTGGTCACGACATGAGCTGGTGGTGGTGGCTATGGTGGTGGCCGTGGTCAATATGAAGGTGGTTGTTGAAAATAGGCTCGGTTGTGTACATTGTTTTGGAATTTTGCATTGTTTTTGTGGAATTGCTTCAAGAGGAGGTCACGACCATCTATGGTCAGAGGGGTGGTGATGTTGGAAGCCGTGGATGATGAGGAGGAAGTGGTGTGGTGGTCGGTGTTGATGGTAGTGGGTTATGGCCGAGCAACACTATCGAAGAATCAAGCAAAATCATAGAAAAATCAATAGAAAAATGGAAAGAAAAAGTAGAAAAGAGGAGAAGCCATTACCAAAAAATTTCAGAAAGTGTTTTGGCCGTGAATTGTGAAATGAATGGGATATTTTCTCACGTGAAAAAGGAATTAAAAACTCACGGCCACAATCAATATTTGAACGGCCAAGAAATGAAAAGTCTAGAAAGTGAAAAGTCAAATGTTTTAAAAGCTTTAGTCTCTTCAAATTTCCACTTCTTTTTAATTCAATATAAACAAATAAAAATCAGTAAATAAAAATAAGAGACAAATAAAATAAAGTGAAAATGATAATAAATAATTATTCATAGGAAAAATAAAAAGAAAATAAAAGTAAATAGAGAAAATAGCTTATTATATTGAAACTAGCATTAAAAATTGCAAACAAAAATGCAATTAACTTGGAAAATTATAACTACTCTTTTGAAAATTATAGCTATACTTCTAAAATGTTTTAAAAATAAAATATTGACATAAAATTTAATTTAAAATAATTTAAAAATAATTTAAAATAATTGCAAAAATATAGGGTTGTTACAACTACCACTGCCCTGTTCAAGGTAGTGCACACTGGCACTTTTTGATCTTTTTTGGTCCATGTTGTTGAATTGTTGAAACTTGTTTTTTCTTTGAATTTCCATGTGTATACATACATATGTATGTATATATAGTGAATGCTGGTGGTTAGTCTGGTTTGTGCACTTTCATGTGCTTATGCCAACAGTCTGTGAGATTTAGTCGATGCCCAGCCTAGTGATATTCACAGTGATACACTGTGCATATCATAAGTTGTCCATGCACATATATATATTTGTCCCTGTCTAAAACATGAAGAGAAAACAAACCCATGAACTGACGCAATATTAATATTCAAATTCAATTAATTATGCAATTTAAGTTTATTTCCTTTTCCATTTTACTTCTTTGCTTGTTTGACAGGTATAGGAGATGGATGGACACAAGCTGGAGCAAGCAAATCAAGATCATCACATCAAAAATAAACTCGAGTGAGTGTGAGTGAGAGCGAGTAACAAAAAGGTTATATATGAGAGTGTAGAGAAAAGTTGTATATATGAGAGTGTAGAGAAAAGTTGTATATATGAGAGTGATAGTGAAAGTGAAAGTTGTATTGCATTTGAATTTGATTTGAAATAAAATATTTAGTTAGATAAAATTGCGACTCATTTATTTCATTTTGCAAATATAATAAATTGGTATGCATATTAGTCAATATATATGTTGTATAATAGGAAATTCTAGAAATGATACTACAACATTAGACAACATATGGTTTTTTTGGTTTTGTTAGTGCATATCAGACGATGGGGCATATCTGTGATCTGATATGAAATGAGATGACATGAGATTTAATGACAAATAATATGTAATCAGACAACGGAACATATCTTTCATCTAATGCGTTTTTTCCTATAGTGCCTTCGATATTCTACTAACCAAAAACCCTCTCTTGACCTAGAGGAACAGGTTTACACAGATGTCCGATTCCCAAAATAGGAATTCTACTCTTTAGTATAAGAGATAGTTGCTTCGAAAATCTTTATGTCTCTAATATACTAGTTTCGCTAAGTAAGTACACCCTTCCTATAATATCCTTTGATGATAGTGATGTGAACTTGTATATTTTAGGAAGCAAGAGATCATTTTGATGTCTTTTGATTTCTTAAGGAACCTAGAGTTTAGAAAGTAGAGAGAAAAAATTCAAATCAAAATTCTGAAGTTGATCTCTATTTATAGTGTTAGAAAGGTTCTTTTTTGAAGACTAATAACCATTAGAAAAGTTACATCTCCTTGTAAATGAAAATAAACTTTTAACAGAAATCTGTTTACCTAGAAAAAAGCCAGTTAATAACATTTCATACGCTTGATAATAAATCTTAGATGTTTGGTAATTTAGAAAAGGAAGCTTAATGTATCTCAGACATTTAGTTAATGGCCTCAGATGTCTGAACATTAAACATAAAAGGTTTAGTTCAAAATACACTTGATTCATATGTTTGGTGGGTTTAATCAGAGTCTTATGCCTTAATTAGACGACTGAACAAACTAATCAGATGTTTGAATAATTAAAGAAATACAATTTTCAGCCATCAGATGTCTAAACATAAAGGTCAAAAGTCTGACTTTTTACAGAGTTAAAACCTGAAAGTTTATAGTTAAAAATCAATTATACTCAGACGCTTTAATATTTTAGTCAAACATCTGAATCCTATCAATTTCGAATTTTATTCTTTTGAGAATTTTTCTAAGTTGAAATTATTTTAAAATCAATTTAAAGTTTTTGTGTGTTTGTATGGTATCATCAAAGGATATTGTACAAGTATTTGTAGACTTACAATACACATTGACTACTGATATTTGGTCTTCATTGATCGAGCTTGTCAGCTGTAGTCATTTGCCTTAGCCTTCATATTGAATTTCCCTTAAATAATCGACTTGTACATTTGTATACAAATGTGTACTTGTCTCGTCAAAACTCAAAAAGCCAGGGTTTAGCATTCTCTTCCTTTTTGATGATGACAACTACACATTTATATAAAATGAATATATATATATATATATATATATATATATATATATATTCTAAATTTTTACTCCCTCTATCAATGTGATTGGATTTGCTCCTTCTTTGTCATCATAAAAAACACAATGATACCAGAGAAAATATCCTTTGTGCGATAGTAAAAGATAACACACATGAATAAATGACATTGCATATGAAATGAAAAATACATCATGATAAACAAAGTTAGGTACAAAATGCCAACATACGACATAACAACATTCACCAAAACCAATAAACAACATAATATTTAATTGTTTACATTATGAAATAACAATACACGACAATTATTTCAACATCATGATCAAACATTTCAAAAATATATAAAGGAAAATACAACCACTATAGAACCATGTATGCACTAAAGAGCCATTATGCAATTACTCCAAATAAGATCTAAATTTTTTAAGGAAGAATAATGATATGAAAAGATAAAAAATCTAAGAAAATGCATCTTTAAATTATACCTGGAACCAAAGCTCCTTAATTTATTCATGATCTCTTTCTTCTTCCTCACTTTCTCCATCCTCGCTTTCACTTTATTCATGCTCACCTTTTTAATGTTCTACTCCTAGAGACGAAGTTTCGATTAGTGGAGGATTTGAAGTAGACGGAGATCATGATTTCTAATAAAGCTTCTTCCAAACTTCCTAAGAAAAGACTTAATTCCAGTAATCTCCATTTCAACCTTTTTTATTATAACAACCCACCTCTATACCCATACGACCAAAGAGTATTACTAGGTAATACTATCTAATAATATAGAGAATAAGGCGATATTGGGCTTTCACACATGAATATTCCATTGGGCCAATACTGGTATGTATTCAAAAATTGAATAAATAACTCACCTATACGTACTCAGTATCGGTACAAAAATAGTAAAGACGTGCGTTTTCAGGATAGAACAATACATAATATAAAATAAATCATAAAGAATACAGAGTCATCTGCACAGTGATAACATATAATAATAAATATACATGGGTCCAAGTGGGTCTACAAAAATAGTCAATGGGCACAATCATAAATATATAAATAACATGTCTAATATATACAACTCAACAACTCATAAGCACATGTGATTACAAACATATACAAAACTACATACAAATACTCCATCACCATCTATGCCCAACATCCATAAAATGGTTAAATTATCGCTGAACTTGAAATGTCTCAGTCTAACCTAAGTATTATATAGATAGCACATGGGTAAGACTATGCCTCGAATGTAGATGTCAACATGTGATATAACTGGCATAATATGGAATGTATCTTATAAGGTACCATAAGATCATCATAGGCATAAGTATATATCTCAAACCATACTACCAATCAACAAAACTTTAACATAGCGGGTGAATCAACCAAATATCCAATCATCTACCAACACACACTTATCATAAAAGGAATCAACTATCAATAGGTACACAATCAAGTGAGGTGCTATAAGAATGACATGATATGTCTATATATCTTAAATCATATATTCCAGTTGGGAACCTCACAACACACAACATGCTCTAATCGGTTAAGAGGTCCTTGCTCTGAATAAATGTCTAAAAGTGGTATCTAAATAAGATAGTGTAATCATATAATCTCATATACTCCAGATGGGAGCTTCAAAGCATACATCAAGCTCCAAGGGATAGCACTGACAGCATAGAGAATATCCAACAGTCTTGGTTACTCCCAATGGTAACATACTATTTCTCCAATGTGGCATCGGGGCATATCACTACACAATCAAGATATCAGCGCACAACACATATAATAAGGTGATGCCACGGATCCAGGGCACGACCCTACGATCAACCAACTAGGATGGACACTTGTCTATCTAGATAAACAACACACAATAGACCATTAATCTTGACAATAACACATAAAATAAGAGTCCCTCACTTATATAAAGTAATCGAACAAATATCAACGTAAACGTCCCATACCACCTGGTGTTACTCACTCGTTTACTCAATGCTCGTAAATTACACTCCTTATCCATAATAATGTTCTACACCATGAGTCAAAAGAGCAACATGAATAATGTTACCGAATGCCCCATACCAGATGGGGTTACCAATCCGTTTACTCAAATTCCTCACAACCTAGAATTTCACACCATACTATTCTATATAACAAGTGTAACGACCCAGAATTTTGAATAAATTAAATTGAAAATATTTAATTAATTTTAAATATTTGAACGATGATTTAATTTGAATTCCCGATATAACTTTGAAATTTGTGATTAAATTATAAAATTTAATCTATTGAATACTGAATAAAAATTTGAATCTTCAATTTTAAGCTGAAGAAAAATATTTCGAAAAGCTTTTAAAATTCGTATTGATAATACTGAAGATAATAGAAGCTTTAGAATCGAATTTGAAATTGAATTGTTCAGTTTTTGAAATTTTATCGTTTAAATTAAATTTAAAATATAGCGTTCCGGGGCATAGTCTCGGAATTCAACGAAACCAGTTCCATTGGATCTGTAATAGTTTGTTATTATCGGATTTCAAATCTCGTATTTTTCGGAGCTGTTATGTGAGCATACGGTAGGTAAACGCGTTGAAAATTAAATCGAATTCATTTGTTTTTAAATTTGAATTTGGTCAATTCAGAACACTGTAGCTTCCCTTCATCCACGCCTAAAAACACGCTCCTTTGTTTCAGCCGAGCATCACGAACGAGAAATCGTTCAAACCCATACCTCGTTCAGTTTTAAATAACTCGCCCCCTCTTCCCTTATCTGATTCAAAACAATTCAAAATAATAAGAGAGTCGAGTTCGTTCTCTATGGCTTCCTGCAAATTTACTAAGCCGGCTCCACCTCAAAATCACGATAAAATGCTTCTTCTCAGTATTCATCCCCGAGATCGAAGCAGTTAGGTTAAATTTAAAGGGAGAGGAATCACGACCACTTCGCGATGGGGAGCTCGAGCACGAAGTTGCTGGATTGGCGCTCGAAGGCAGGAGGAATGCGCGGCTAAGGAAGAAGGCGTGCGATGGCGTTCGCGATGAGATAAAGGCATCGCGACCCTGGGGTTGTGCTCGTTCTCGATTCACGGGGACTGGAGATGATTGCAGAGGAACTCGCGAAGTAGGGATGGTGGATCGCGAAGTGTATCAAGGTAATTGGGTCTGTGGGTCGCGTGTCTCAAGTCGTTGGTGGAAGGCTCGAAGTCGAGCAGGCAATTCAGGCGGCAATGGAAGTTCGATTGAATCAGAGAGGCTTCGTAGAGGGCGTGAATTCGTGATGATGACCTGGAGCTCGTCGAATTCGATCTCGATTTTGAGATGGAGGCGACTTCAAAGCATATGGTATTCTCATTTTTACCCAATTTAACCTAGTTTATAATTATCTGCCTATGAAAACCAAATAAAAATAAAATATAGTTTGAAGAATTTTGGGTATATTTACGTTTCGCAGAGAAGTTCATTTCAGTGAATGAATACATATGATAAGAAGATAATTCTGTTTAATATATGAAGTTAAAGGTAGACAACTCTTTTTGGCCAGTAAAGGATTATTAAAGAAAATTGGTTTGAAATATAATTATTCATTAAGAATTTAATCATTAGTTAAGATTAAATCATTTTCTAACTAAAATTATCATCATAGGAAATTTGAGTTGAAATTAAATTATCAGTTAAAATAATTGTTAGTTAAATTAAATTAATAAATGGTAATTAATTGATCGATTAATTCAAATATTGATGAATTGTATAAAATATTTATACAAGGTCAAAAGATCGTGAAAACCAAATTGGAATCGAAGTGGGATTGCAAAATAAAAAGCGAAGGTGAGATCTTCTCACTCAAAAATATATTTGGTATTACAGTTATTGACTGATTTGATTGCTATTGGATGTGATATTAGATATAGTAGGATATATCTATATATATATAGCAATATATACATATTGGCATATGTATATATGCGATTGATTGATTTCCCGCCTCGTATAGCAGATGAGACCCTATTGCGCCGTTAGTAAGCGGATTTTTTTTATAAAACCCATATACCGCAATATTCCACCTCGAAGTGGAATTGGTATTGTGCTAACGTCTTTGGATGCAGGGAAACAGGTTGGAGGGATCCAACTGGATTCCTCAACTGTATTTATTTATTTACAGATGTTGATAGATATTCTGTTATCATATGATGATATATGATGTTTGATGTTGTGATGGACTAATTGATGCGTTGCATAATTGGATTCAATTTTTGAAGTTTTAAAATAACGATTTTAACTTTAAAAGAGATTTTTAAAGTGATTATTTGTAAGTATACGTTATTAAATTTTTGAATTAATTAACAAACGTTAAAATTATTAAAGTTATAAAGGTTAAGATTTTGGTGAAATATAACCGAGAGGTGATTTTTGAAATAAACAGTTAAGTAATTTATAAAATAGTTTAAATTTGGATTTTCAAATTATTAAAAACGATGTATATAAAAGATGTACAAAATTGATATTTATCAATTAAAATTTTTGGAATTTAAAACGAGTTTTTATAAATTGTGAAGATAGAAAATTTATAGAATTATAAGTTGTAAAGATAGGAAATTTATAGAATTATAAATTGTGAAGATTTGAAGTTTATAGATTTATAAAGTTGAAGTTTATAGATTTATAAAGTATGAAGTTATAAAATGAATGAAATTGTAGAATAAAGACTGATAAGAAATTTACTTGTAAATTGGATTTTTGCCTTTAAGTGGAATATTGATCGAATTTGTTAATAAAGGAGATTTACAAATCGAAGTTGTTAAAAAATAGAAATAGAATTTATAAACGTTGTTTTATAAATTCGAAACCAATTTAATTTGATAAATTAAATATAGAAGGTTATTAAAGAAGATATATTCGCAATTCTGGATAGCGAATTATCCTTGAAATAAATGTGTAGAAAAGATTGAAATTGGGTTAAGTGAATTATATTCACGATTTTGGACAGTGAATATATTATTAAGTAAAATGGATACGTTTTTGAAGAAGTGATATTAAAAATGAAGTTAAACATTTTAAAGATGTTTTAAAATGTATTATGAATCGAAAGCATAGATTTCAACATTCATTGTTGAAATAGGCGTTTTCGAGAAATAAGGAAATGGTAGACTATAACACTGTTGTTATAGTAAATGATTTCCGAAAGGAAATATTTTTATCTAGTATTGGGATTCATATATCTATCTTAATTCCGAATCCCTATACTAGTGATTTTGAGTCGTCGTAACGATGTTTTACGTAACATTCGTTTTGACTCAAATAAAGGTGTTAAAAGAATGTTTTCCTTAAAGAATGAATATATACTTAATTTGATTTAAGTATATCGAATATTTTCAAATGTTGAAAATAAACAGATTTGTGAATTACTTATTATTAAATAAGTATGGAAATGCTTTTCCGATATGAAATGAACTGTTTTGAGATTTTATCTTCAAAGATAAATTGAAAAGTGAATATTTGAAAATTTGTTTTCAAACGGTTAAGTGTGGAAATTTTATATCTTGTAAAGATATTTTGGAAAATAAATAATTTGGAAAATTATTTGGAATATGATGATGTTGCGCATCTTTATTGATAGTTAAATAACCGACTATCAATAATTACCTTGAATAGGTATTTGTTGTGAATTGGATGAATTTGAATGCCACACTTATTTTTTTTGAATAAGCGCTCACTATTCGGGTTAGCCGGGAAAGGACCATGGGGTCGTATAACCCATTCCGAATATGTGATACGTCGTTATGAATTGCATTCGAAGACCGGTGTTGAAGACCGGATATTTTTGAAAACGGAAGGATTACCGTCGAGTTACTCTACATCGGCTGATCTCCGATTTAGAGGTTTTTATCACCCTTAGTGACGGGAAGTCCGAATGTGATTAGAAAATTATCCGGATGTGCAAGGGCTTCGTGAGAAGTGCCTTCGGTTCTGTTCGATCCCGGAACAGACTTGTATGGATTGTATGTCTGACGTTACAAATTGAGATATAAAGCTGATTTCTTTCAAATACATTTCTGTTGGTGGCGGAGAATTTATTCTCTTAGCTTAACACCCTTCTCTGAGACGTACGAGCTCAGAGGTTATGTAGTTGAAATTTATCAGCAATATACTCCCAATTTGGTAACGTGGCATACTGAGTGTTGCTGTGAAATGATCAGTGTTTGATCATTTGCGATATGATCATTTGTTTGATCTTATATCTTTGTGATCATAGGTTGATCATTTGTTTGACCCGAAGCATGGCTTTGTAGAAAGCGTAGCTTTGTGGACGAGACTTCGTCGAGCCTCACACCCCGGAAATGGTCAAAACAGGAAGGATGCAGCAAGGTTCTAGGGAGTAGCGCCCCTTAGTGTATGTCATTCCTTCTGGATAGAGGTGGTATCATGGTATGGAGCCCAGATACTTAACCTATGTGGTTGCTGCATTATTATTATTATGTGGTTTGTTGGAAATCGAGGATCCTCGGGAAGATCGGCTACGATCGGGGGATGGCATACGCGTGTCAGTAGTTACCTATTTTTGCAGAGGTAACCCGGCCTTGTGTTGACAGAGATCTAACCGTAATGTTAGGTTATTTCTCGGGACGTCATTCCAGAGGCGTTCTGTTCGTGGAATAGGAAGTTCCTTAGCCTGACCATTTGTTGGA
This sequence comes from Allium fistulosum, assembly GCA_030737815.1. Lineage (NCBI taxonomy): Eukaryota > Viridiplantae > Streptophyta > Magnoliopsida > Asparagales > Amaryllidaceae > Allium > Allium fistulosum. Next base: position 1,087,900,959 of record CM060904.1, on the reverse strand, counting down.
AATCTAAAGAAACAATACGAGACTTGTACGGTTTTAGTTGTAGAACCTGCCATTCACTTATGGTGGTCACCACTGTTTGGATGGTAGCTATAGTAGGCATAGTTCGGAATGTCTATGCTGGCTAAGATTTATATTCTACTTTCGAAATGATTTCTACACTATGCACTAATAATAATATCAAAAATGATTTGATTTTGCGTAGTAAGCATCTTTGACTATCATAAGAAGAAATCTCCTCCAATTCTGCGTTTGCATTGTGTGTGTGGTGGGAGGTCTTATGGTAGTTTCATTTTCCAAAAGCATTGCGAATTTGTTTTATTTTCTTTGTGAAAAATAACTGTTTTACGATCTCACACCAGTCACCATGACTGACTCGGAGTTTATTGTTCCCTTCTAAACTCTGGGTGCCCACCAATTTCCACACGGGCAGCCTAGAGTTATGTTATCAGGATATTCTGGATATTCTGGAGTTTTGGAAGCAAGCTAGATGGCGAAACGTACATACGTACTTATTTATTTATTCCGCTGTGTATTCTGTATGAGGACAAGTTTATATAACTGTCCATTGTTGTATCGAGTTGTATATTGACTCTGATTGATGTATGTATAAACTGATATAGTTCTTTGTTTTAAAAGACTAGTGTTTATCTATTATATATTGTTCCGCTGCGATATGTGAGATTCTGATATTGTTTCTGTTTCTGATCGTGTTATCTGTTGTTTCTTCTTCCTCTTTTCTTCTTTCTCTTCTTTTCTTTTCCTTCTATTTTCTTCTTCTTCTACTTTTTCTTTTTCTTAAACCCTCAGGGTTCGTATTTCCATGCCCCTTGAGTTAATCAATGGAGATTAGTGTTTAATCAAGGAGTACGGATTTGCGGGTCCTGACAAAGTGGTATTAGAGCATATGGTTAAGCGACAACCCTGCTCTGTTGGGTGTTACTCATTAGAGATAGAGTCAATAGTATTCTAGAATGAGTTGAGTGTAATAATAGATACGAGTGCGTATTTGTTAGTTAATATAAAATTGTTTTATATTGTGATGATTGGTTTGTTGAGTGGTATATGGATTCTGGTCGGTATTGTCCGTACAACTCTATCGATAGGGATCTCTAAACACTTATATAGAACAATTCGGCACAGTATTGTTTTTAAATTGGGTAAATGAAATAATTTTACCCAAAACTATTTTTGTATATAAAAGGAATAATTTTCTATGAATTATCATAGTATTTGGATGTTTGGTTGTTAGGAAATAATAATATTAAATTATTATCATTGAAATTGAATAAGAAATTGAAATCATAACTCCAAAGTTAAGAGATAAATCCATGTACAAATGAAATTTAAGAATGTAAATTATAAATGTGATTTGTAATTTGAAACGGAATTCCAGAGAAGTATTTGGAAATGTTTTGAAAAGAATTTGTAAATTTTGGAGATTTGGAAAGTTTAAATTCCTTTTTGATTTGAAAATGAATTTCAAAGGTTTTGAAAAGTCTTTTGAAGAGATGAAAAGCTCTAAACTCTTTTCGGTCGCTGGGAAATAATTCCGATGGTGATCGCGACACTATCGGTGTTCTTTTTCGGGTTTCCAAAAGAGGAATTGCTGCCAAATTGTTTTAAATGGAAGTTGTTTTGAAAATTTGGATTTTGTTTTAGAAAATTCAAAGGATGATTTGAATTGTTTTCAAAAATGGTTTTGAAATGTTGGTAAACTCTGGAATACTATGTAGAAATATTTATGAAATATTATTAAGTTGATAACTTATACAAGTTGAATTTTGATAGAATAAATTTAACTTAAAGGATGGAGTTAAATTAAAGAAAGTATAAGTGAATAAATTTGAATAAATGAAAGGGAAATTGAAAGTTGAGATTCATTTCGAAATTGTAAGTAGATTAGAATTTGTAATGAATTAGTAATTGGAACTAATTTAAAATAAACAGTTGTAAACGAAAGTTAATCGATGAAATTCAATATTCAGAAGATAAATAGAATCCAAATTTAAATTAAATGTTAGAATTGAATTCAAATGAAAATATGAAATGCGAATTAAATTGAATGGAATCAATTGCAAATGAAGTAGAATTAAAATAAATTGAATTTGTATCAATTTGAATTGGTTATAAACTAGAATGGATAAGAATTCATTTTGTTTAAAAACGAATGTAACTTCAATAGTAAGCTAAAAATGTATAAGCATATATTGGAAATTTTGTAATAGAATTTTCAAAATGGTTTGAATATGTAACTAGATATTATGGCTAGTAGGATATACAGGTATAAAGGAATTGGAATTTTGATTTCAAAGATAAATTTGAATTGCTCGACAAAAAGGTATGTATTTTAAATTCCAATATGAGATTTGATGACTTTCTTGTTCTGCCACTTGGCATTTTCTTTTCTTTTTGAAATCTGAGAGTCCGTAGGGACGTTTTGTAGTCGTGCCGTATTAGCCACGCAAAGGAGATGCTGGCGAAATTTTTCGGAAATTTCGAGTGTTAGAAATTTTTGAGAAAATTTTGAAAGTTTAAATTTGAATTTGAACTTAAATTTGAATTGTTAAGGAAACAATATTGTTTTGAAACTTATAATTGAAGTTTGAAAGTTAGTTGAATTAATAACGAATCTTTAGTAGAAAGATTTGTTTTGCAAATTTGATAAAACTATTGTATTGTGAAAAATAGTAAACGAATTAAGGACTTTTTTTTCCTAACTTGTAATTTCGGGACGAAATACTTTTAAGGAGGGAAGTTTATAACGACCCAGAATTTTGAATAAATTAAATTGAAAATATTTAATTAATTTTAAATATTTGAACGATGATTTAATTTGAATCCCCGATATAACTTTGAAATTTGTGATTAAATTATAAAATTTAATCTATTGAATACTGAATAAAAATTTGAATCTTCAATTTTAAGCTGAAGAAAAATATTTCGAAAAGCTTTTAAAATTCGTATTGATAATACTGAAGATAATAGAAGCTTCAGAATCGAATTTGAAATTGAATTGTTCAGTTTTGAAATTTTATCGTTTAAATTAAATTTAAAATATAGCGTTTCGGGGCACAGTCTCGGAATTCGACGAAACCAATTCCATTGGATCCATAATAGTTTGTTATTATCGGATTTCAAATCTCGTATTTTTCGGAGCTGTTATGTGAGCATACGGTAGGTAAACGCGTTGAAAATTAAATCGAATTCAATTTGTTTTTAAATTTGAATTTGGTCAATTCAGAACACTGTAGCTTCCCTTCATCCACGCCTAAAAACACGCTCCTTTGTTTCAGCCGAGCATCACGAACGAGAAATCGTGCAAACCCATACCTCGTTCAGTTTTAAATAACTCGCCCCCTCTTCCCTTATCTGATTCAAAACAATTCAAAATAATAAGAGAGTCGAGTTCGTTCTCTATGGCTTCCTGCAAATTTACTAAGCCGGCTCCACCTCAAAATCACGATAAAATTCTTTTCTCAGTATTCATCCCCGAGATCGAAGCAGTTAGGTTAAATTTAATGGGAGAGGAATCACGACCACTTCGCGATGGGGTGCTCGAGCACGAAGTTGCTGGATTGGCGCTCGAAGGCAGGAGGAATGCGCGGCTAAGGAAGAAGGCTTGCGATGGCGTTCGCGATGAGATAAAGGCATCACGGCCCTGGGGTTGTGCTCGTTCTCGATTCACGGGGACTGGAGATGATTGCAGAGGAACTCGCGAAGTAGGGATGGTGGATCGCTAAGTGTATCAAGGTAATTGGGTCTGAGGGTCGCGTGTCTCAAGTCGTTGGTGGAAGGCTCGAAGTCGAGCAGGCAATTCAGGCGACAATGGAAGTTCGATCGAATCAGAGAGGCTTCGTAGAGGGCGTGAATTCGAGATGACGACCTGGAGCTCGTCGAGTTCGATCTCGATTTTGAGATGGAGGCAACTTCAAAGCATATGGTATTCTCATTTTTACACAATTTAACCTAGTATATAATTATCTGCCTATGAAAACCAAATAAAAATAAAATATAGTTTGAAGAATTTTGGGTATATTTACGTTTCGCAGAGAAGTTCATTTCAGTGAATGAATACATATGATAAGAAGATAATTCTGTTTAATATATGAAGTTAAAGGTAGACAACTCTTTTTGGCCAGTAAAGGATTATTAAAGAAAATTGGTTTGAAATATAATTATTCATTAAGAATTTAATCATTAGTTAAGATTAAATCATTTTCTAACTAAAATTATCATCATAGGAAATTTGATTTGAAATTAAATTATCAGTTAAAATAATTGTTAGTTAAATTAAATTAATAAATGGTAATTAATTGATCGATTAATTCAAATATTGATGAATTGTATAAAATATTTATACAAGGTCAAAAGATCGTGAAAACCAAATTGGAATCGAAGTGGGATTGCAAAATAAAAAGCGAAGGTGAGATCTTCTCACTCAAAAATATATTTGGTATTACAGTTATTGACTGATTTGATTGCTATTGGATGTGATATTAGATATAGTAGGATATATCTATATATATATATAGCAATATATACATATTGGCATATGTATATATTGGATTGATTGATTTCCCGCCTCGTATAGCGGATGAGACCCTATTGCGCCGTTAGTAAGCGGATTTTTTTTTATAAAACCCATATACCGCAATATTCCACCTCGAAGTGGAATTGGTATTGTGCTAACGTCTTTGGATGCAGGGAAACAGGTTGGAGGGTGGATTCCTCAACTGTATTTATTTATTTACAGATGTTGATATATATTCTGTTATCATATGATGATATATGATGTTTGATGTTGTGATGGACTAATTGATGCGTTGCATAATTGGATTCAATTTTTGAAGTTTTGAAATAACGATTTTAACTTTAAAAGAGATTTTTAAAGTGATTATTTGTAAGTATACGTTATTAAATTTTTGAATTAATTTACAAACGTTAAAATTATTAAAGTTATAAAGGTTAAGATTTTGGTGAAATATAACCGAGAGGTGATTTTTGAAATAAACAGTTAAGTAATTTATAAAATAGTTTAAATTTGGATTTCGAATTATTAAAAACGATGTATATAAAAGATGTACAAAATTGATATTTTTCAATTAAAATTTTTGGAATTTAAAACGAGTTTTTATAAATTGTGTAGATAGAAAATTTATAGAATTATAAGTTGTAAAGATAGGAAATTTATAGAATTATAAATTGTGAAGATTTGAAGTTTATAGATTTATAAAGTTGAAGTTTATAGATTTATAAAGTATGAAGTTATAAAATGAATGAAATTGTAGAATAAAGACTGATAAGAAATTTACTTGTAAATTGGATTTTTGCCTTTAAGTGGAATATTGATCGAATTTGTTAATAAAGGAGATTTACAAATCGAAGTTGTTAAAAAACAGAAATAGAATTTATAAACGTTGTTTTATAAATTCGAAACCAATTTAATTTGATAAATTAAATATAGAAGGTTATTAAAGAAGATATATTCGCAATTCTGGATAGCGAATTATCCTTGAAATAAATGTGTAGAAAAGATTGAAATTGGGTTAAGTGAATTATATTCACGATTTTGGACAGTGAATATATTTTTAAGTAAAATGGATACGTTTTTGAAGAAGTGATATTAAAAATGAAGTTAAACATTTTAAAGATGTTTTAAAATGTATTATGAATCGAAAGCATAGATTTCAACATTCATTGTTGAAATAGGCGTTTTCGAGAAATAAGGAAATGGTAGACTATAACACTGTTGTTATAGTAAATGATTTCCGAAAGGAAATATTTTTATCTAGTATTGGGATTCATATATCTATCTTAATTCCGAATCCCTATACTAGTGATTTAGAGTCGTCGTAACGATGTTTTACGTAACATTCGTTTTGACTCAAATAAAGGTGTTAAAAGAATGTTTTCCTTAAAGAATGAATATATACTTAATTTGATTTAAGTATATCGAATATTTTCAAATGTTGAAAATAAACAGATTTGTGAATTACTTATTATTAAATAAGTATGGAAATGCTTTTCCGATATGAAATGAACTGTTTTGAGATTTTATCTTCAAAGATAAATTGAAAAGTGAATATTTGAAAATTTGTTTTCAAACGGTTAAGTGTGGAAATTTTATATCTTGTAAAGATATTTTGGAAAATAAATAATTTGGAAAATTATTTGGAATATGATGATGTTGCGCATCTTTATTGATAGTTAAATAACCGACTATCAATAATTACCTTGAATAGGTATTTGTTGTGAATTGGATGAATTTGAATGCCACACTTATTTTTTTTGAATAAGCGCTCACTATTCGGGTTAGCCGGGAAAGGACCATGGGGTCGTATAACCCATTCCGAATATGTGATACGTCGTTATGAATTGCATTCGAAGACCGGTGTTGAAGACCGGATATTTTTGAAAACGGAAGGATTACCGTCGAGTTACTCTACATCGGCTGATCTCCGATTTAGAGGTTTTTATCACCCTTAGTGACGGGAAGTCCGGACGTGATTAGAAAATTATCCGGATGTGCAAGGGCTTCGTGAGAAGTGCCTTCGGTTCTGTTCGATCCCGGAACAGACTTGTATGGATTGTATGTCTGACGTTACAAATTGAGATATAAAGCTGATTTCTTTCAAATAAATTTCTGTTGGTGGCGGAGAATTTATTCTCTTAGCTTAACACCCTTCTCTGAGACGTACGAGCTCAGAGGTTATGTAGTTGAAATTTATCAGCAATATACTCCCAATTTGGTAACGTGGCATACTGAGTGTTGCTGTGAAATGATCAGTGTTTGATCATTTGCGATATGATCATTTGTTTGATCTTATATCTTTGTGATCATAGGTTGATCATTTGTTTGAACCGAAGCATGGCTTTGTAGAAAGCGTAGCTTTGTGGACGAGACTTCGTCGAGCCTCACACCCCGAAAATGGTCAAAACAGGAAGGATGCAGCAAGGTTCTAGGGAGTAGCGCCCCTTAGTGTATGTCATTCCTTCTGGATAGAGGTGGTATCATGGTATGGAGCCCAGATACTTAACCTATGTGGTTGCTGCATTATTATTATTATGTGGTTTGTTGGAAATCGGGGAACCTCGGGAAGATCGGTTACGATCGGGGGATGGCATACGCGTGTCAGTACTTACCTATTTTTGCAGAGGTAACCCGGCCTTGTGTTGGCAGAGATCTAACCGTAATGTTAGGTTATTTCTCGGGACGTCATTCCAGAGGCGTTCTGTTCGTGGAATAGGAAGTTCCTTAGCCTGACCATTTGTTGGAAATCCAAAGAAACAATACGAGACTTGTACGGTTTTAGTTGTAGAACCTGCCATTCACTTATGGTGGTCACCACTGTTTGGATGGTAGCTATAGTAGGCATAGTTCGGAATGTCTATGCTGGCTAAGATTTATATTCTACTTTCGAAATGATTTCTACACTATGCACTAATAATAATATCAAAAATGATTTGATTTTGCGTAGTAAGCATCTTTGACTATCATAAGAAGAAATCTCCTCCAATTCTGCGTTTGCATTGTGTGTGTGGTGGGAGGTCTTATGGTAGTTTCATTTTCCAAAAGCATTGCGAATTTGTTTTATTTTCTTTGTGAAAAATAACTGTTTTACGATCTCACACCAGTCACCATAACTGACTCGGAGTTTATTGTTCCCTTCTAAACTCTGGGTGCCCACCAATTTCCACATGGGCAGCCTAGAGTTATGTTATCAGGATATTCTGGATATTCTGGAGTTTTGGAAGCAAGCTAGATGGCGAAACGTACATACGTACTTATTTATTTATTCCGCTGTGTATTCTGTATGAGGACAAGTTTATATAACTGTCCATTGTTGTATCGAGTTGTATATTGACTCTGATTGATGTATGTATAAACTGATATAGTTCTTTGTTTTAAAAGACTAGTGTTTATCTATTATATATTGTTCCGCTGCGATATGTGAGATTCTGATATTGTTTCTGTTTCTGATCGTGTTATCTGTTGTTTCTTCTTCCTCTTTTCTTCTTTCTCTTCTTTTCTTTTCCTTCTATTTTCTTCTTCTTCTACTTTTTCTTTTTCTTAAACCCTCAGGGTTCGTATTTCCATGCCCCTTGAGTTAATCAATGGAGATTAGTGTTTAATCAAGGAGTACGTATTTGCGGGTCCTGACAACAAGTCCAAAGAATAACAGGAGAAATATTACCAAAAGTCTCATACCATATGGTATTATAACTCTGCTTGTTCGAATAACTCGTTATATAGAAACAAATCCAACATAACCATGTATTCCATATAATGAGTCAAAAGGGTAATCATGAAATTATTACTGAACGCGTACTATTCGGTATCACTAATCTATTTACTCAACATTCTCATTACATAGAACTTCACTAACAAATCATTGATTAAGAAGGTGGTTTTATTATAAAAGACTCCTACCCAAAGTCTTCACTTTAATTTTAAATATCAATATAAGTTATCAAAGATCATCCTCATTCTATTCAAAAATCCTCGATTTACTACGAACTTCAATATTTTTAAAACTCTTATTTAATTAGAAAGAAATTACACCTTTAAACCCTCATTTTTCCAAAAAATGATTTCAACTTAAATTTTTTCCAATTCTCTAATATTAAATTCCAAAAATCGATATTTTAAATCTTTATTTACTTTCAAACACTTTTAAATTACTTTTGAAAAATAAGTAACCAAACTAAGGTTCTCCCTTTTATATAAGAACTTATAAATATTTAACATTAACATATTGATTTATAAAACTTGCTTGTATATAACATAATTCTAAAACTTCACTTTTGAAAATAATTTAATTTAAGCACTATGTAAGTATCTCTGACAATATTTAAATCTATTTCCTTTTATTTGAATCATCAAATACAAGATAAATTACTTCCAAAGATTAATACTTAACCACGTGTATAACAAATTTTCAATACTAAAAGTTTCCATTCAATAAATAACCATCTTCGACTTTATTACCATTCCAAAAATATTGTTTTATAAAATATCACGTCCATTCAATTCTCATACAACGAATCATGATTTTAGGATATTCGTTTTAAATCCTTTAGATAGCCTTTAATTATAAAATAAGAATACATACATACATATATATGCAGTATGTATATGTATATATTTATATATCCCTACTTATTTAAATAATACCAAAAATCACCACATTTAAATATTTTCTATTACAAATAATATTTTTTCAATATTAAATAAAACTCATTTCAAAATTTAGCATTTATCTTTAAAATAATTTATTTCTTTGTAAACTTCTTATTTTAGATCATTTATATAATTAAATTTCCAAAATATATCCTCTTTTTAAAATAATATGCACACTTCAAATAAGTTTATAGAGGTATTTCCAAATCATTTAAGCCAATTTCCTCTTTTTAACCAATTCTGGATACAAATCTAGTTATATCTACACGACTATCAAACAATTCGTTGCATACAATTGATCGGTAAAAATATCCATAGCAATTATGTCATATACAATAAACCAATCAATCATTTTGTAACGACTAGCCTTTTCGACCGTCAAAAGTCAACACTAATACATCTATGGTATTTACGTGCCGAGCATCCAAGTGCTAGATAGACAGATTGTTTGGGTGAAAGAAAAGAAAAGACATAACTGAATCTCACATCTTGATGAGTAATATATAATATCCAAATGAACTTTACAAAAGAAAACTTTAATATTCATACAACAAAGCAGAGTCTAATCTATCATCAGCCTGGACTGTCATAACAGCCTGTCCTTACAAATGCAGATAAATACAAACAAGTAATGCGGTAAAAAATAAAAGTATAGGAATAAGTCTTGGAGGTATCCAGCTCGTCTCCCGAAGCTCCCAACCATCCAAAGCTAACTCTGGAAAAATATTCGAGTCTAACCCGAGTATTATAAGAAAATAACACTCTGATCAGTCTGGTAAACCAGCGTGAAAGACTTAAATCATATGGATTGTTATATTTATAAAACCCTTTCAAAAATAAAGGTATCTCATAAGACCATGCCGCATATAAACGCATATGGGTTTTTACCTTATGATAACCAAACCATATAAAATAGAAAATCTAGTGATATTATAATAATGCATGGGATTTAAAAAGAATATGGAATCATAGTCGAAATGGCTACATTAATTACATTCCAGCATATTTAGTACACATCCAAGTTCGTAAAGGCACGTATAGGAAAATGGATTCCATACAATGACATGGCTACTGGGGCACCATCTGCCATAGTACATCCCTAGAAAAATTTACCGAGGGCCTCGCATGGACCCTCTATAGATCAGGAATGAGCTTCTCCCTCTTGGATAGTAACAAATATGTCACCATCCCGATTGATGCAAACAACCATACTGGACCCCGAGCATACAAAGTATGAAAATATCGATCTTGATCGGGTGATGATCATACCCTAATGGTAGCAAACCATATAGCTCCGAAGCATATCCCCCTGTTTTAGTCATTATTGGATGTGAGGCTTGAAGCTACATTTTACCTTTTAGCAAATCTCACTTGGAATTCTAGCACTGTCCTCCAGGAAACAATGCAAATAGCATCATTCATCCATACAAGCTGTTCAGGATATGAACAAACTGAAGGCACATTTCTACTATATCCTTTTTGGAATCACCCTCAGGATTAGTAACAAGTGGCCCTTCCACTTCAAAGAACTCCATCTTCAATTTCCATTATCTTCAAGATGTTTCAATTCGAACGTTTATGCCGATTCAAAATGGTTTTTGAATAACTCATGCTTATCCGATCCTGGACTCTCCGAACCAACAATAGACAAATTTCGGTTGTATTAATCCCGGTTGTTTCAGAAGTTAGCAGACTATATAAGAGTCCCAATGGGATCTCTAGTATAAGCCTTAAAGCGAGAGGCGTTTCAACGGAATTATTTCTCCCATGGGATTCTCAAACCATATGAAATCACAAAACTTTCATATACTTCCTTAGTAAAATAGGTCAAGTTATTGATACTGGTCAAACAACTATCTGGGTGTAAGTAAATAGTTTGCAAATGGAAAATCGGACACCATATACTTATCACCACCTTTTAATTTCAACCAGTACTATCCCTTGATTTACAATGAAGTCTAACCTTGCCTCGACGTACATTCTTAAACTCTCACAGATAGAAAATGGGCTTCCATACCTTAAAATTTAGTGTCTTGTATAAGATGAAGTACCTTCCATATACTTAATTAATCATGAGCCATGTATTGAAATTAACCTTCTTATAATTATCATGTACTTCCGACATTTCAATTTCTCTATTCCTCGTCCAGAATTGAAGTCAGGTAAGTAAAAGCAATGGTTGCTCCGGCCTTGCCTTCGTTAGAATACTATGATTCTAGATCCCACAGGTAGAGGAAAATTTACTCGTCATCTTTTAGTGCTAAATATAAAATGACTTACTTTCCATAAACATGTCAATATTTTAGCACTACTTTATCACATTTGTTTTGTGTTACTTAATGGCACCAACAAAGAAATCTCTTGCGTAAAACAAAGTCTTTTTAAAACAATCTAAAAACCAATTTCATAAACTTATTTTTTAGTCTTCAATTTCAAACTAGTGCTTTTTATCAGTTAGAAATGAAACTGTTCAAGTTAAGGTATTATTACCTCTCCACCCTTGACTCGACATTCACTTCTAACTTCAAACAAAAAACAAGTTTCATACCTTGAAGTCTAGAAATTATAATAGGATCCAAGAGTTCCAATATACTTGTTATTAAGACATTTTCCAAAATCGCTTATTTAAACCAAAGTTCGATTTAAAAGGCAACATCTTTCCTTTATAAAAGCAAACACTTTTCAATTAATAAATTCCAAATCACTCAAACATCTTCCTTTTACACAAGTAAATAACATATTTAATAATAACAAAGTGTTATAAATCAACTTCTTTTCCAATTTCCCGAAACCATTTACTATAACAAACAATGTTATAGTCCATAATCTCTTTTCTTTTCTTAGAAACATTTATTACAAATATTGTTGAAATCCATGTTTCTTTCCTCTTTCAAATACTGTTGAAATTTTCAGGGTTGAAATTTGTATTTAAAACATTCCTTTAAAGATGGCTGCTTTTAATAAAACTTTACGGTTAACCCAAAAAATGGATCAACACCCTGTATTGAGTGTGAAAGCACCAACCCGGTTTATCAAGGAAAATAAAATAGAAAAAACAATTGTAGAAAAAGTAAATGAATAAGAAGATTTTTATAGTGGTTCGGCTGTTCATGAAGCCTACATCCACTTTGTAACTTTCTATTAACTGACTGCTGTTACAAGTAGCATCAGATTACAATATGATTGAATCTCCTAAGTTAGATCAAGTCACAAGTGCAAGAGTTCACTGGAGCACAGTGAACCCTTAGATGACTATTGTATGGGAGGAGAAGAGTGAAGAATGATTTTTGCAGAGTGTTAGCAGCCAGTCCAGAAGATCCTTTTTATGTTGCAGATAGGTGAGTATTTATAGGGTAATTTAGTGAGTATTGGGCCAGAAGTCCAAGTGCAGAAGAGTCCATTGTTATGCCAAGTCATCACCGAAAATCTCAAATCAATCTGAGTCATTTCTATGGATCGCTAGCTATCCACATGGGATGGATCGCTAGCTTTCCATAGGGGATGGACCGTTAGCTATCTATCAACTTAGCATATTTTTCTAGCAGAAGCCTTTACTTAGTGCTATGAAGGAGCTTGGAAAGTTTGAGGGCGACCCGACCTATCTTGATGGATCGCTAGTTATCCATAGGGGATGGATCGCTAGCTATCCATATGGGATGGATCGCTAGCTATCCATACACTTAGCATATTTTTGAGTGATCTTAGTTCAGTTGTCTTCCTATCTTCTATTTAAGCGCCTTGTTCAAATATCAAGTTGTTTGGATTTCGTTTTATCATCCGTCTTCATGGGTCATCCGATCCAAAAGAATCATCCATAACATACTCAATACTTAACCAAATCACACGAAACTTCACAATGAAATTTAGATGAGTAGGATGTTAGTTCCTGAGATGATGGTTTTGATGACAACAACCTTAGGACTTGTTATAAAATATAAATACTAATATTCTTGTCTAGATATATATGTATATGTAGGATATATATGCACGTACTGAAGAATGAAGACTGTACAATATAAAGATTCAAGACTAACGAATTCAAGATTGAAGAAACTAAGACGGAAGACTCATGGGTATCAAGAGTTCAAGATTTCAAGAGTTCAAGAGTTCAAGATATCAAGATAAGTAATAGTGTCCAGATTTATGTTAAAACTTCATAATAGCACTAAAATATTTATTCAGATTTTAATTGTGGAATGGAATCCACCTTTTCACTTTAATAGTGGGATGGAACCTACGACCTCTTTAGTGGGATGGAACCCACAACCTTCTCTAGTGGAATGGAATCCACGAAATTTTCAAAATTATTTATTTTTAAGATTTTTTTTCAAAACTATCTTTTTAAAAGTTATCTCTCTCGATTTAAATATTTTAGTCTTAAACTATTTTTATTATCTTTTATATTTTGATTTCAGAATCATCTCTTGTTTTTATACTATCTCCTGTTTTTAATATTATAGCCTTTAAATCTCAAAAATATATTCTATACTTAGTTTTTAATATTACTTTTATATTATAGATTATATATATTTTTAAGATTACTTTTTAATCTCTTTTACAAGTTTAAACTATATTCAAAATGGTTTATAAACTTCAGAAATTGTTTTGAAAAGTATCAGAAAGAAAATCTCTTTAAAAAAACAAAAATCAATTTTAAAAATTAACTAGGGCATGTCGACATACCCCATCTCCCCATGTCGACATGGTAGCCATAGAAATTCAAATTTCAAATTTTCAAATGAAGTGTCTATTCGTCATAATCTTTCACGAATGGACATGACTATTGTTCTTCTATAAATACCAGTTATTTTCAATGAATTTGAAGTTAGTTTTTCTTCATTTCTTCACTCTTCTTCTCCACTCAAGTATTCTCTTATATTTTAACAAAACTTTGCCAAATCTTAAGTGAATCAAACTTGATCATCTCTAGTTTGATTCTCTGTCACTCACTCTCAAAGATCTCAGTGCTATTCAGAGTTATAATATCATTTGTAATTGAAGATTGAAAGATCGAAGTGTATCAAGTCTCTCTCTATCAAAGTGGGATTGGAAATGGTGTGATTGTGACTTGTAAATCAATTGGGTGTGATTGTAGCCCGTAAATCAATTATGTGATCTTATAGCCTGGTTAAATCAAGAGAGTTTGCCCTAGACTCAAAGACAGGAGGGTGTATCTCGTGGCCTTGAAATCGAGGTTGTAATATCGACATTATATTTGAAAAGAAATCTACATAAGAAATTGTGTGGGACTGGATGCAGGGTAACTCCGAACCAGTATAAAATTCTGGTGTATTCTTTCCTTTAATGCTTTTTATTTACTATTTGCATCTGTATCTGATTCTGTGATTGTCTCTGTGTTTGTGAATTGCATCTGTCTGTGTTTAATTTCAAAAGATTTCAAAAATTCCATAAAATCCATTAAACACTATTCAACCCCCTCTAGTGTTAAACCAACCTTAAGATCCGTAATCCGCATTTCCAACATTTGGTATCAGAGCATTGGTTTTCAAAGTTATCATAATCTAAATTTTGAAAATGGAAATTTTTGGAAATTCTGTTAACACTAGTTCAAAACTGTCTATATCATCATTGTTTCATAAGTCTGCATATTGCTATTATAGAAAATCAAGTTGTCTACCAAATTGGTGTGTTGTGCAGAAACAAATGTTTTGCATGGCTTTTGATGAATCAACACTCAATGGAAAAATGGTGCAAACCAAGAAAAATAAATGGATACTTGATAGTGGATGTTCGAGACACATGACGGGTAATCCGGAGATACTGAATGACATAATTTATGAAGATGGAGGGCTGATCAACTTTGGAGACAACTCAAAAGGACATGTGATTGGCATCGGCAATGTCAGTAACTCTAAAACTCCTACTATTTCTGATGTTTTGTTAGTTGAGAATCTAAAACACAATTTACTTAGCATAAGTCAACTATGTTATAAGGGGTACAAAATTAAATTTGAAAAGGATAAGTGTCACATCGAAGATAATAAACCCAATATTATCTTTGAAGGAATTAGGAAGAAAAATATTTATATTCTCAGTATGAAAATCTCAAATGATAACCTATGTCTTTTGGCTAATACAAGTGACCCTTGGATTTGGCATAAAAGATTTAGGCATTTGAATTTCAAACTCTTAACTTGATCTAGTAAGAGGTCTCCCTAAAATGGATTTTAAAGTAGATAGTATATGTGATGCTTGTCAATAAGGAAAACATAGAAAGAGTTCATTTAAATTGAAAGATATGATTTCAACTTCAAAACCTCTTGAGTTACTTAATTTAGATCTGTTTGGTCCATCTCACAGAATGCATATCACATCACAGAACGGTAAACATCACATATATAAATATATATACACTGATACATCCCAGTACAATACAAAATGATACACAAAAGTGGTTCAGAGTCCACACTACATACATCTAATCAAAACACACATTAGAGTCAAGCAGAAAGAAATATAAACTATGCAAATGTGCTAGGCCGATCCAAGCAGATGCATCAAAGCTAAGTCCCATAAATGAAAGCTAACCTGAAACAACTCGGTCTGACCCGAGTATAAAATACACGGGTCAGTCTAGCTAAAACAATCAGTTAATAAGAATAGACGATAATATGAAGCATATAATACAAGGTGATAATTCTTCTCGAATAAGAAGAAGCAATAGAAAGAACTCACACCCATGACTTAAGTGGACCAATGTCACTTAAGTATAAAAAGACCTCAAAAGAGATATTATAACATTCAAATATAGAAATAAATGCCTTATATCATCGGCGACATCCCAAAACATTTATAATGGTTTCAATGAACCATATCCCCTAAAAAGGAGAAATCTCAAATTCAAAACTCAAGAAACGCCATAATTGGCAAATACAAATATAAACTCAAAATAGAGTAATCTTAGAACTCAAAATACGCTAAATGGCAACTCATCAATATATATATATATATATCCAAGAAGGAGATTATAAATCTCATATAAAACACCAAAGACGGCAAACTCAAATCTCAAGTATGGGCCTAACAACCCAATGAAAGAATGGACCCAACAGCCCAATAAAAAGGATGGACCCAACAGCCCATTTAGAACTCAACAGCTCAAATCTCAAAATATGCACGTCCAAAATTCTTGTCCAATACTATATAAATTATAGGCACCTATCCCAGATGACCGCAGTCGTAAATCCCAGATGACCGAAGTTACACAAACTTGTGATGAGCCCAACAGCTCGATAAAGATTGGACCCAACAGCCCAATATGAGCCCAACAGCTCTAGTACTGACATAATCTAGAATGTGTCACAAACTCTCCACTAGGAACCTGAAAAGTGGTAATACGCGTCCCATACCACACGTTCTCACTAAACGGTTTACTAACCGCTAGCCAATGCCACATTAGAAAACTCATGACTTGTCTCATCTCATCGTCAAGTATAAATAAACCTCGTGATGGTTCTTCATGAACCATAAATCTCAAAATAGGAAGTCACAAACTCAAAACTTTCCTCATATCATCGGCAAGTATAAAAACATTGTGATGGCTCTCATCGACCATACTCCTAGAATAGGAGATCTCAAACCATAAAACTCGCCAAATATTGGCCATCCCAGATAATTCCTATATATAGGAATTATAAAACTCAAAATGCGCTATAAAATGGCAAAACAACTCAGAATCGATAACTTCGAATAGCTTCGATCGTACAAGTCCGGAATTAACCGAAATAGTAAACGCACGTGTCCCATACCACGTGTTTTACTAAATCGTTTAATTCTATTTTTCATACGTTCAAATGGTGCAAAAATGTGCATTTTATATTTAAAATAATTTATTAGAGAAAAATAGCTTTTAAAACTATTTTCCGAAAACGATTATTGAAACCCATATTTGAAATTCCTTTATTATAGGAAATAAATAGATTTTATATTTGAAAATACGTTAAAATATTATATAATAATTATTTTGAAATGTCCATTTATTTCAAAAATTATTTCAAAAAGGTTTGGAGAAAATCGTGCTCGAAAACAAGGAAAAACAAGGAAGATAGCTCAAAACCGATGACTTGAATTCAATTCAAATTCAACCCATAATCAATTCAAATTCAATTTAAATTTGAATTACAAATCCTCCAAATTTAGCTAGCCTATTGATAGGCATCATAGCACTTCAAAACATCTCAAAAACATCTTGAAAATGAGAGGCAAAAGCTAGGAAAACAAGCCGGAACAAAACTGAAAACAAAACGAAGCACACACAAAATAACTCAGGAAACTAAGGCTCCCCAGGTCGACTGCCAGGTCCACCTCACTTGTCCCTAGGTCGATCGTACGGTCGACCTAAAGATAGGACAGGTTGACCTAGCGGTCGACCTATGAAGTATTCTCACGTGATTTTCTTCCCAGGTGTTTTCCTGGCGACGAACTGATTTTCAAGCAAACTTTTGACATAGCAAATGAAAGTATTTTCCACCAAATTTTGTAGACATATAGAGCAACCTATAAACTACAAACTGGAAGAAATCTGGTAGCATTTTGTTGCCGGAATTGGAAGTTACAAGCATGCAAAGTAGAGACTCAGATCATATTTCACAAAAGAGAAAAACCAAAACAAAAATTTATTTACAGAGAACATAATTTGCATAGAAACTTATCTTTGAGCATTGCAGTAGCTAGAAAAATGTGAGTTAATAACTCACCTTGCTATATCAAAGTAAAAACCCGGATTATTAGCTGAAAGGTTGGAGCTTTGCTCGAATTTGGGCCTTAGAAACCTATAAAACTAAGAAACAGGGACATACAAGAAAGAGGAAAGCAATTAACAGACCATCATTCACAAAATTTGGATTTGTGATGAAATATTAGGTTTTAGATTCGATAACCTATAGATTTAACTCCAATTTGATTATAAAAATACAAGATTTGAGTTTTAATTTGAAGATTTTGGCTAGGGTTTGCAAAGAGGTTTGGTTTTCTTCCTTCTAGAATTTCTTACAGTAAAGAGAAAATAGTTGTACGTAGAAGGAAGATGAGATATTCCTCATTTCTTTCGACATGCTAAATGACCAAATGGGCTTAAGATCCACTAATAAAAAGAAATAAAAAGGCTAAGGTTATTTATTCAACATTTAAATCAAAAGGCTTCATATTTACATTATATAAAAGAAGAAAAGCCATTTTCTTCCAATTTTCACACAAATAAATTTTTGTAAACTTACAAACATAAACAATAAAATATTTTCCAACATATAAAAAGATAAATTTCTTTTTTTAAAGTATTTTTATTATTAAAACCTTAATTTACAAAAATACACTATTTACACAAATAAAATGCAAGTCTCTATTTTTAACTTTTAAATTCAACAAAAATACTTTTCTCACTAAGAAAAATATTTCAAACCATTTCCAAACCTTATTTATAACCAAAACATATTCTAAAACCAATTTCCACCTTTTTATTTAAATAAACCATTTTTAAAATCAATTACTTCTTTTCTAAAATTATTAAAAGAGGCAAATGGACAATAATTGATATAATTATTGCATTTTCACTTAAATAAAATCATTTCCCATTTATTAACAACCCAAACTAAATAAAATAAAGTTCTAACTTTATTTTCACAATTAAATCCTAAAATTCATTGTTTATTTCAAATAAACAATTTAAAACTCCAATGGTATTTAATTCTCAATATAAAATTATAACTACCGTTATAATTTAATATTAATAGGTAATCAAACCAGGGTTGTTACAGTAAATATGTTTTTGTAATTGTAGATGATTATTCTAGATTTACATGGACAATTTTTCTAAAACTTAAAAGTGATGATTTATTTAAAACTTTTGCAAAAAGAATTCAAAATCAACTTTCTTTAAAAATCAAAACTATTCGTAGTGATCACGGTGGAGAATTTGAAAATGAAAATGTTGAGAATTTCTGTAATAAAAAAGGAATAACTCATAATTTTTCCTTTCTAAGACTCCACAACAAAACGGAGTGGTAGAGCGTAAAAATAGGACGATTCAAGAGTGTGCAAGAACTATGCTTTCAAATAGTAAATTACCAAGAAATTTTTGGGCTAAAGCATTCGCTACAGCTTGTTACATTTTGAATAGGAATTTAGTTACACCTTTAACCAATAAAACACAATAGGAATTCTACTTGCTTTCGCAAACCATAATAATTTCAAATTATTTCAAATGGATGTCAAAAGTGCATTTTTAAATGGTTTTGTTAAAGAAGATGTTTATGTTGAACAACCCCCCACTTTTTAAAGATGAAAAGTTTCCAAATCATGTTTACAAATTAAAGAAAGCTTTATATGGTCTGAAACAAGCTTCTAGAGCCTGGTATGACAGACTAAGATCTTACTTATTACAATCAAATTTTGAAATTGGTAAATTAGATAATACTCTTTTTATTAAAAGAAACAAAAATGATATTCAATTAGAACAGATATATGTAGATGATATAATTTTTGGATCAACAAAAAATGAAATGAACAAAGAGTTTTTTGAAATAATGACAAAAGAGTTTGAGATGAGTCATATGGGTGAACTTACTTTCTTTTTAGGATTGCAAATAAAACAATTGGATAGTGGTATTTTCAAGAAAAGTATGCTAGGGATCTAATTAGTAAGTTTGGCATGACCACTGCGAGTGGAAAACCCACTCCTATGGCAACCAATGAAGCCTTGAGTAAAGAAGACATGTCAAAAGACGTTGACCAAAAAATATACAGGGGAATGATTGGATCGCTACTCTATATAACTGTGAGTAGGCCTGACATCATGCATAGTGTTTGTCTCTGTGCAAGATACCAATCTCAACCCAAAGAGACCCATTTAAAAGCTGTTAAACGTATCCTAAGATATGTTAAACACACTTTAGACTATGGCCTATTTCACTACAAGAAAAGCTGTCAATTATAGCACTAAAATATTGTTAAATACGGCGTTTCAATGCTATATGCTATTTTTAATCCTTTTCTAACAAAAATAAAAATAAGTAAACGCTGTTTTTTCGTTTCCCTCGCAAATTTTTAGAAGGCCGCTATTTTTTTCATTTCAGCGGTTTTTATCCTTCCTATTTCGGTTCCAAGTACCTTCGTCCCCCCACCTCAAAAATGACGAAACTATGAAGAAATCTTCTCTTAGACCTAATATTGAAAGCCCAACACTAAAGAATTCTTTTCTCGATCTTGCCCTTCCAGTTCTCTTTGATATCTTCGATTTTCTCAGCTTTTCTCCAGTTCTGATGGTCTTCTTCTATTTCTAGGCGGTGATACAGTTTTTATTTCGCTCTTCTTACATTCCTTAGTGGCAGGGTGATTTTCATTGCCATCTTCTATCTCATAAAATAGAGCATTTTAGTCAATCTTCTCTGCATATTCATAGATCTACCCTCGACAAGTAATTTTGGCAAGCATTCATCTTCATCTCATCAGAGGAGTCCAAGCAATGATCTTATGAGGTTATCTTAATGCGACAAGCAAGAGCAGCTGCATCGACAACTCCATTCAACCCAGATAAGTATCGAATGTTTATTGATTTGCCCTTAAATTACAATTCCTATGCTAGTAATCTTCTGAAAATAACTTAGGCACTTGGCCGAGATAGAACACCCATCGAGTTACAACTAGAAATCTGAGCATTTACTATCATCAACCTTTTGTTTTGGTTTTATGATTTGTTAATGTCCTTTTTTTTATTACATAACCCGACACAAATTCCACTAGACCATTGTTGCATTCCGCAACTATTGTGATTTTACACCAAAAGCAGGTGATCTTGTGAGTCTCAACCCATAAAGGTAATTCATTCATCTATAGTGTTTAGATTTATGAATTATTACTAATTACTCAAACATATTCAAAAATCAATAGTTAATTCATTCTTATATAATAGATAGTATTTTAGTGTTGTTGCATATATGATAAACCATCAACATCAAGCAATGCAACCAGTTGATTTATCTACGCTAGTTATATCAAGATAATGGAGGAAATTTTTTTTCATTTATCTGGAGCTAATTCAGCCTTACCAGCCATGGTCCAAATTTTTGCTGAATTTGCCACCACTAAAGGTTGGGCAACTTTTATTCACTTCCTTATTTCAAGTTGCTAAATAGGGAGCTTGCAATTTTAATTTATGATTTCAATTCCATTTTTTGTTTATGTTAAAGCTTTGCAGTTCACTCCACGATTGAAAGATGTGCTTTTGAGGATCCTACCCATATTAGGAAATGTATGTGATATTCACCGACCAATTTTCGCGAATGGTAAATTTTCAGTCTTTTGATTTTTACCAAGTTGATTGACAAAATGCTATTTTATGTCAAATCAAGAAATTCTTTTTTAATATCTTACAACTAGTATTTTACAATAAAATTTTATTTTTGTGATTATTGTTTAGCATTCAAGTGCTGGTGTCAAGCAGGTTGGCAATATCTTGGTGATTTCCCTTCTGAGCGATGTCTTGATAGTGATGTAATTTAAGGAACATAGTTTGTGATTTCTTAATATTTGAAGACACAATCATTCTAATTTGGTACGTATTTTCTTGCAGGTCATTTCTGAACTCTGTTTTTTGAACCGCTTCGAAGATCTTGGGCAAGTTTGTGAGACTTAAAGGTATTCTAAATTTCTAATATCATTCCTTGGTAATGTTATGTTAGATCCTTCCAATTCTCACTTTATTTTGGTTGTGCTGAATTTATATGTTATCATTATCCAATGGTGCTTGCCTGCCTGAGGTGTTATTTTTTGCTGCCAACTGTTGCTTTTTAACCTAATTACATGCGTTATGCACCAACTAATATTGATTTTTAATGTGCACAATTTTCATCTGATTACCCTCGTACACAACACTTCCTTGTTAATCTAATTAGGTTTCTTTCTTGTAAAGACGTGTCATACAAACAGTCCATACTAATATTCTGTGTTACAAAGTTATTTTTATCTTTTAATGTACAAATTGTGTAATATGAAATGAATTCTAAAATGAAAACTGGAGAAAGTATTCATGTGACTGTGATGTGTAGGGGAGTCTTAACATTTATTGAGGCATTTGATGATAAATATTTCATGGAGTTTCACTAAAATAAATGTATTTTATATTCTTAAATTTGACATCTTTTTTATATTTAATTTTTAATTCTTTTGTGCATTACTTTATCGATTTTGTTACTTATGAAATAGAACAATACAAATAGAGCTCAAATTTTTGAATATTCAATATTTGAGTTTTCTTTAATGGAAATATAGTTTCTTGGACTGGAAGCGAGAAAAGTAACCACCATCTTGCTTCATAAACAAACACAAAAAGTAAGAATAATATAATTAGTTAGGCACATCCAAAGTGGATACTCTGAATGGAAGTCAAAGAGAATTGATCTAGTCGCTTCTCATGCAATATTGACATGTCAAGCAACAAAACTATTTCTAAAGCAACCAAATTTTTACATACATCTATAATTATATATCAATTTTTTCGAGGCCGCTTGGAATTGGATATTCCAATCGTTTGCTTAATTTAATACTGGGCCAGCCCTGGTGATGTGGAACGCTCTTATTTTTATTTTATAGTCGACTCTTACATATTTCCATTTGTATATTTCATTTTAAATCTCCACATTATACATTTGAGTTAAAGATAATTAATCTAATTTTTGTTGAAATTTCTTTTTGTTATTTGGCAGTTAAATTTTGAGGCACACAGTTGCTTCTTGAAATAATTTACCCCCACATCTTCTTGAAATATTTTTAGTTACACAGAGATATTAGTGAACAATCCATCAATGCCGTATTATGTATGTAGTCATCAAACTGGAAAAAACAAAATTCAATGTAAAACAGTGTTTCAACTAACTATAATGTGTTGCATTCGCTTATTCATGCTTTCGATATTTGAATGGAAATACAGGATGGTCTTTTATGAATTGAAAATTGCTCATTGAGCAGAGTGTATATAATCAACTGCTAATCTAAATCGAGTATTTTTTACATTGCCCCCCTAGTAATTAATTTATTAGATTTTACCTCCAATTTTATATTGTTACACTAAGCATCTTTACCTTAAATACTACAAAACACGGTATCAATATTTACCCACAGGGGTGTTGAGTCCAATATAACTAACACTGAGTGTGCGTGCGTGTGCGCACACGTGTGTTAATATTCTAATAGGTATGATATTTAGTTATGTTAACAAAAATCCCATATAAATGTTATGTAATTAGTGTGTCCAGATGCATTTTTGTACTTGATGAACCAGCTCTTTTATATTATTGATGTTCTGTAATATATTGCCAGCATATGTAAAACAGGTTCGTCTTTCTTCAGTTGATGCAATAGGGTAGATGGTTGGACTGATCGCGAGATCACAGTTAAAGGCGGTGCTCCCGAAGCTTATTCCGACCATACTGGATCTGTAAGCACAAAATTATAGCCATTAATTTTTAAAATGGTCAGTTTTGCATTCATTTTTCTCTCTCTATTCTTTTCCTTATTCCATTATACTTTTTTTTTCATATACCAGCTATAAAAGAGATCAGGGGTGTGCATACCTTGCCACACAAAGTTTGCATAATCTTCTTTCCGCTTGTTTATTGTCAAAGAATGGACATCCATTACTTGATTTTGAGGTACTTAAACAGGATTTTCTCAGTTTTGTTATTAATAACACAAATTTACCTTTCTTTTTTGTTGGACTTGATTCTTCATCATTAAGTATTTGGTCACATCTAACCAACACCTTACATAATATAATCTTTTTATCTTTGTATATTGGAAAGGTGTGTTAAATTAATTTAAGACGATCAAGTCAATTTTTCTAGTATATACAACCTGTATTATATAGTTTGTTGAAAATACTACGGTACTTTCATGTTATTTCATGTACTTATTTAAATTTATTTTACAAAGCTTGATAAAAATCAAAATTTTATCTGTTGGAACTCAATGGCCCCTTTAGTGCTCTTCTTCCAGTAGCATTTGTTACAGACAGCAACGATGACCATTCAAACTTTTCTATTGCTCTTAAGGTGCATGATGTTGTGCATTTATTACATCTGAAAGTACCTTTGTACTAGTTGTACTAGTAGATATCTCCTATTACTTATCTGCAAGATGCTTTGATTCCAGCTATATACCAAATTAGGAATAAATTGATATGCGACTTATTTTCACTATACATTATATAGCATAATTTTACTAGTGGGTATGTGACAGGCTCCAATTGTTTGGGAAAAAGGTAAATATGGTTATAATGATGATTTTATTAGTGGGTATACTTGATCCTTAATGTATGCTGTGAGTATTTTTGGAACGAGATAAAAGGTTAAGGGATGCAGATTGGAATGGTAAATTAACTAGCTATATGGATGCAAATTTGATATCGATAAAACAACCAGGATACCTTCAAAACTAAAAATATAATTTGGTGATGCAGTCAACTGATTTATGACATTACTTTAGAATTATCATTTGTTCAACTGCTTTAGCAGTCGCTATTATTCAACATGTCTTTAATGTCAATTATCATTTTCAAAAATTGCATTGGCACCTTTATGTTCTTCTTCTTCTCAATGTTTAATCTCTCTTTCATGCCTTTATTTGCCTTTTTTGTATGTAGAAGTTACTACTGGTGCATATTTGTGAATCATGCTCTGTTTGTTTTGCAGACTTATAACGAAATTCAGCATTACTGTTTGATAATTGGCAAAGTGTATCCCGAGGACATATACACATTCCTTTTGACTGTGAGTTCTCATTACTATGTTCATAAATTACAACTAATGACAATAGAACTTCATTAAGTCAATTTTCTTTTGAAGTCATAATATTAATTAACAAAATTTATTTAACTTATTTTTAATTTTGCATGCTTAATTGCAGAGGTGTCAGGCTAAAGATGAACCTTCGGTTGTTGGTGCAATTTCTGTATTAAAGCATTTGCTTCCGAGGTTTAAACTTTTACAGTTTTTGTTGTTAAGTAATGTCTTTGTTTCAAAACACGTAAACATACTCAAATAAACTTGTCTCAAAATCACAAATCAATACTAATAAAATGTAAGCAATTTCTTAGATTCTTGCACAACCAAACAGTTAAAAACTTATAAATACAATTGACAGACAAGAAAGGAAGAAACTTACAGTAATTTCCCTTCTAAATTGTATAAGTCTAGTAGGAAAATCCCTATTTATTTGGTGAAGAAACAATGGTGACATTTTTTTACTTCAGATTTAGGAATAATAAAAACCTAACCTGGGCAAGTCTTACCAAAAATCCTAAATCTGACCAAACTTGACCCGGTTTTCCTAATTAACAGTAGCATATTTGATTGACCAAATTTGTGTCTTCTAGCCAATCATAATATTTGGCTTTAGAACACAACTTTTTAGCTTCTTAAATTTTCTTTTCAGCACCGTTTCTTCATATTTTCTTTTAAGTCCGTCCTTTTATAACTTTTATTTCTTCATATATTCATAATTTAAATTCATGTCGAGTAAGTCTCCCCCTCATTTTATAACTTGTCGAGTAAGTCTCCCCCTCTCCCTCTCTCTTTCATTCTTTATGTTTCGGCATTAGGAGGCTTGTCAATTTTTTCTATCTTCTATCGTGAAGTATCTGCTGTATGATACAAACCACTCGCATACGATGTCATGAATAACGTGGTTGTGGATTCTTTATTTGAGGTATTCTGCATTGCAACACACTCTTTTAGATCTTCAAGTACCAACTGCAAGATTTTCTATGCTATTTTATTTCAAAATACACCAAAAACTATGTGAAAACTTAACCAAAATTACAATTATTTGTTGATAAAACTGCCTGCACTATCGCTAAACCAAATATTCAGTCAAGTCAATAACAGGAAATAAAAGCAATACACCAGAGAGAGACAAGTGATCTATACTTTCTCACCCTGTAGATTGTGGAGATATAATTCACTGCTCACTTTAAGCATATGATTATTATAAATGAATAACAGTTTTAAAGAGGTACTGATCCAGCAACCTCTATGTAGCATTTTTTTTCTTTCTCTGAACTCATGTGGTCTCCTACCGGATCCTTTTATTTCAGAGAAATCAATCTTCTTTTAGCTCGCTTCTTCTATTTATCACGTCATTTTCCCATTTCTTCTTTTAACTCGTTATGTGTCCCAACAGTGTTCTTGTAACAAAATATAACTCTAGTGGTAGTGTAATTTATTGATACCTACTTTATTAATGGATCATTCCTAGGTTTCTGGAAGCATGGCATGGTAAAAGGAATTTACTTGTTGAAACAGTGCAATCATTGTTGGATGAACAGAGTTTAACTATCCAAAAAGCACTCGCGGAGGTAAGAACCTATGTTGATCTACTTAATTAAGAACTTTCTATCTTCGCTTCGAAATTTAATCAACAGAATTCACTCAAAATAATATTTTAAAACACTGAAGACTGCTGGAAAAATTTCGTGAACAAAAATGCTTCTAAATTTTCCATATTATTTTTCTTGCCCTCTATTTTATGCCCAGTAGAATATGCTGCTATAGAACTTTGACACAAGATACATCTGAGGGAAATATAAAAGAATATATAAATCATGTTTTTGGTATAAGTTAAAGATAATACAAGTAATTTCAGGGATAATTTCCAAGTTACCTTTGTCCAAAAATTACTGCAACTTGAAAAATATGCATTAAATATATCACTGTGCAAATATTGCATAGAACTTCCAGTTACATGTTTATTGAAAAACACATTTTTTTTCAACTGGAAATTGTACTCTTTATATTTAACTAACAGTTATACGTCTAAAGCTTACTGTAATTACTACTCACAGGATGTTGACAAAGCCATGGTTAGTGATAGCTCAACAATAAAAAGTCAAGAAAAAAAGACGGAAGGAGGAATCTTGTCGAGTTCAAACTGCCCTGTTGGCAACAATTCAGTAAACCAATGTCTAACTATCTTCGTACTACCACTTTTCATTTTCAGCCTGTATTTGAACTACTTTTATGCACGTTTTATCGATAATATTAGATGCAAACTTGCTTTCTAGATATTGTGCATTTGTCTAATTTTGTATGCAGTTGGTTTATAAATTTTATCTCTCTTTACGGGTTTATGTAAACTTTGTTCATGGATATTGTGTTCAACTTATTTTATGGAAGTGATTAATAGTTATGCTTTTATTTTACAATTTTTAGTTTGATTTGTTTATGTTATGTACATTAACTAATAAAATATAATTAAATGTAGTTTATATTAATGATATGTGTGAATATTGCAATGGCACAACATTGCTGTCAATTCTTTGGACAACTAATGCATATCCCTACGACAGCGTTTATACATTGCTGTCAATTCATTGGAAAAAAATGCATATCCCTACGACAGCGTTTATACATTGCTGTCAATTCATTGGGAAAAAAAATGCATATCCCTACGACAGCGTTTATACCTTGCAGTAGAAAACTATTAACAGCGTTTATACCTTGCAGTAGAAAAATTATTAACAGCGTTTAAAAAACGCTGTATAAAGTGGGTTTTTGACAGCATTTATATTTTGCAGTTAAAAATTTAGGGTCAACGACCGCATGTCGTTATACAGCGTTTTTAAAAACGCTGTGAAAACTTTTAACAGCGTTTTTCTAACTCTGTGAAAAGTCTTTTTTGTTGTAGTGCTTTACCCTAAAATGATACATTTGATTTAATCTCATATTGTGATGCGGACTATGCTGGTTGTAAATCAGATCGAAAAAGTACAAGTGGAACTTGTCACTTTTTAGGACATTCTTTGGTTTCCTAGTTTAGTAAAAAGCAAAATACTGTCTCACTATCAACAACCGAGGAAGAATATATCTCTGCTGCTTTGGCTTATTCTCAAGTAATCTATATGCACCCGCCATTCGTAGCTCGGTTAGTTTGGGAGATAGGAGATGGGAACCAAAGGACTGTGTCCGGGCAGGTTCGAATCCCAGCGCCAAACCATCAGTGGGAGTTTCAACGTTAAGCATCCATGTGCGACGACTAAATAAAAGCGAGGTAGACACACGGCGTGGTTTACTTAAGGGAGTATCAATGAATACCATGATCTTAAGGTTTCCCATGATCTCAAAAAAAAGTAATCTATATGCAACAGACCCTAAAGGATTTTGGATTAAATATTTCAAAATCACCAATTTATTGTTACAATCCAAGTGCAATAAATTTATCCAAAAATCCTACTCATCATGCCAGAACCAAACATATTGATATCAGACATCATTTTCTCAAATATAATATAAGTAAAGAGATTACTTCTCTTGAATTTATCAACACTGAGAATCAAATAGCTGATATTCTGACCAAACCCTTGAATCAATCAACCTTTACTAAATTTAGAAGAGAACTAGGCATTTGCTCTATAACTGAGATATAAAATATAAATATAGTAACATATATATTTAAATAAATAAAGAAAAATAAAAATTGTCAAAATTTCCATAAGGATGTCGACATCCCCCTACTCTCCATGTTGGCATATAACGGTAAAATTTGAAATTTTGATTTTCCTTCTAAAATCAGTTTGGTGGTTATATAAACCACAATATTTCAAATTGTTCTATCTTCTTTCTTCATTTTCTCTGTAATAAACTTCTGAGAATATAAAATAATGGCCTCCTCTCCTAAATCAAACCAAAATGTGACCTTTTCTTTCCCTTCTCCTAATGCTGGTCCATTTCAACGAACCACACTGGCCCGAGTCATGAAGATATATAGAGCAAAATTTGAAGGACTCTCTACAAAAGATGACTGATTTGAAAGTCAAGCAAAAAAAGATGGCTAAGGAACAAGAGAAAAGGGCAAAATCCTGAGAAATTTGCAAAAATTTCTAATGGATAATCATGCGGACCCGATCGTGATTGAAGATGACTCCTCTAACATTCATATTCATAATCCATTAGAGGAAGACAACGAAGAAGAAGAAGAAGCGCAAATGGACGAAGACGATAAAGTTATTTGCGTTGGAGAAGTCTGTTTTAATAAAGATGGTAATTTGGTCGAACAATGTGGAAACTTTTGTCTCCATTACCCAAACTGTTCGATTCACAAGTCACTAATTATCAAAGACTCTCTTTAGATTGTTTTTATGTTAATGTTTTTATATATTGTGTGTATTTGTATATATTTATGTTTATATGTGTAATATAACAACATATATATATATAATAAATTATATTTCGCTTAATTATACTTTGTTATTAGTATTTAGTTCCATAGTATCAGTTTAAAGGGGAGTTATGTAGTTTAGGCTTAGTTTTTGTTGATGACAAAGGAGGTGAGTTATAAAATAGGTTAGATAGGCTTAGATTAAGGGGGAGTTAGTAGATTAATGGGGAGGTGTTGGAATAAGGGGGAATCAGAGTAGAATCAAAGTTAGGTGGAGTATATTTTATAAACATAGGTTGTCATCATCAAAAAGGGGGAGATCGTTAGTTCCTGAGATGATGGTTTTGATGACAACAACCTAAGGACTTGTTATAAAATATAAATACTAATATTCTTGTCAGGATATATATGTATATGCTGGATGTATATGCAGGTACTGAAGAATGAAGACTGTACAATATAAAGATTCAAGACTAAGTATAGAGATTCAAGACTGACGAATTCAAGATTGAAGAAACCAAGACTGAAGAATCATGAGTATCAAGAGTTCAAGCTTTTAATAGTTCAAGAGCTCAAGATATCCAGATAAGTAATAGTTTCTAGATTTATGTTAAAACTTCATAATAGCACTAAAATCTTTATTTGGATTTTAATTGTGGAATGGAATCCACCATCTCGCTTTAATAGTGGGATGGAACCCACGACCTCTTTAGTGGGATGGAACCCACGACCTTCTCTAGTGAAATGGAATCCACGAAAATTTCAAAATTATTTATTTTCAAGATTTTTTTTCAAAACTATCTTTTTAAAAGTTATCTCTCTCGGTTTAAATATTTTAGTCTTAAACTATTTTTATTATCTTTTATATTTTGATTTCAAAATCATCTCTTGTTTTTAAACTATCTCCTGGTTTTAATATTATAGCCTTTAAATCTCAAAAATATATTTATACTTAGTTTTTAATATTACTTTTATATTATAGATCATATATTTTATTAAGATTGCTTTTTAATGTAACGACCCCACCGTGATGCCCAGATTAGCAAAGAACATTACAAGTAATGTCGTCTGCTAATCCAGAGAATACGGCTTGTTAAGGGCGATTGAATGTGAATATATCTTTATACTAATACTGACACGTCATTTATACCTTTTCACTTAATAGATGAACTGAATTTGACATGTACAATATTAATACAAAGTAATAGACACATCGATTTCTCAGAATCAGAACAATATATCATATAAATAGCAATCACAGATCAAAGTTGAATAAATCTCAACTTATACAATACAAATTATTTAGTTTATAAAATGAAATACTAAACTCGATTGTTATACAAATTTAACAATTCTCTAATCTCAATTATACATTTTATATACAAGGTCCAAATTCCTAAATGGGAAAAACTAAAAGTCCAAATGTTTATCTCCTTGCTAGCACAACCATTCAAAGGCCAACCTGTCCTGTAACCTGAAAAGTCTCAGCCCGACCCGAGCAAAATAATACTCGGGTCAGACTATCTCGAAATATCCGATAGGGTGAGAACAAGATATAGCACAAGAACAAACAACATATAAGTAAATACAGATGTTCAGGATTGAATTCACAGAACAAAACACAATATCTCTAAGCACGCAAATATCAGTGATCAGTAAAAGGTTATAAGTTTACGTTACAACACGAACTAGTCACTAAACACAAAATAACAGAGTTAACTTAACATCCATCACAAGATATAAAAATATATATTTATTTCACGAACACACAACAAAAGAATATATGTTTCTTTCACAAACACAAGACACAAGTATATATACTTATTTCACGAACACAAAACAGTCCCAGAATCCAAATATCCAGAATCCAAGATATCTAAATCCAAACCGATCGTAATAATCATCCAAAACAATCGCAATGATTGTACTCAAAACCCTTGGCAAACAAACAAACAAATTGGTATCAGTCGAACCGATCCGATACCAAGGATCGTACTCAAACCGGGAACATAGAATCACAGAATGATCTCAAGGATAGTCCATACCGTTCAAGGTGATCGTAGAAACTATGACTCGATAATTCCACATTTATTTAATATTATTAAATTATTATGTTTGAAAAGAAATCCAGGAATAAACTTTTTAAGGATCTAGCAGCCACTTGCCGCACACCAAAAGACAGTAAACTCTAAAGTGCCAAATACTGTCACCTTCAGTAATCAATAGAATTTAACCAATACATGCCATACCGTATGGTGAAACTCAAGTATTTACTAAAAGCTAGTAAATATCACTTATTACAGATGCCACTGGAAAATCTGAACCATATTCTCCTAAGGATCTAGCAACCACTTGTCGCACACCAGAAGAGAATACAACTCTAAATTGTTAAGTACTTTCCCAAATACGATTACAAGAATTTAACCAAGGCATCCCATACTACCCGGTGAAATTCGAGTATTCGTTAATAGGCTAGTAAATTCCGCTCAAATATTCTATTCAATGAGTTATACCATATTCGATGAAGAGTTATTCGAAAGCATTAAAACCAATCAATGACACTAAGTCGATTATTAGTACTCCTCAAATTATAGAATTAAGGTTCTCAAAATATTTTTCTCTTTTGAGTTTATTATTTATAAAGAATTATTTAATTTTCCATAAACCCCTTTATTATTTAACTTTAGTAAAATATTCACTTATTCGGTAATATATCCCATAACTCTGTTTATTCCAAAATTTCACTTGTATACTCAATTTTGTCTCAAATTTCCGTATAAAACACTTAGTTAATAACCCATATTATAAGTCCATTTTGATATATATATTATATAGAAATAAATTAAACATGCCATTTTAAAACCATATTTCCAAAGCCACTTGAATATGTTATCACTTATTTTATAAAACCATAATCAATCATATCTTCAAATCCACAACTCTTTATACTAGAAATAATTAATATATATAAATATAGATATAGATATAATTACTTGTTAAAATTATTTAAAAAAGAAAGTTAAACTAATTTAAAAACAAGTTTGAGATTTATAAACTTAAATAAACTCTCTTTCATAAAAGTACTTGAATATGCAGCATATCCATTTATATATTTTTAACTCAAATTTAGAGCTTTTAGATCTGCAGTTTTGACCTCTTAAATCCCATAATTTTTCAAAACTCAAAACATGAGAGTTGTAGATAAATGTTTAAGCTTTTAGACAAAAAAAGATCATTTAATTCGGACATATGGTTCAAAAGTTACGATTGAAACAATTTCTCAGATTTAAGTTTATTAATCATGTCTTTTAATTAACAGGCCAGCGACAAAAAAAACAAGTTTTCTAACATTTAAACTTCAAAATTATGCAAAGCATGAAAAATAAAAGTTGTTCCTTATAAAAATCCCTTTCAACTAAAAAACCCTCACTCAATTTCGACTTACCAATCGAAAGTTATAATGATTTTTATTTTAGATTTCAACAGAAAATTGACACAACAGAGCATGTATCAATTTCAAACCCAATTTTGACCATATAAATCACAGAGTTTTCCAAAACATACAACATGAAAGTTTTAGAACATAGTCTAGGCTTTCGAGAACATCAAGAATTATCAAATTCTGATGAAAAGCAAAAAAGTTATGATGAAATCAATTTCAGGTTCAAACTAATAAAATTTTGACAAAGACAGAATTGTTCTTCTTTGTTCAATTCTATTTCAGGTCAAGTAAATGGGAATTTCGAATAGTAACCAATAGAGAAATTGTTTCTTACCGAATCTATTTTCTAACCTAAAAAAAATGAGCCATTTCAGATCATTTTACACCAATATATCGCTGTTTTACTACATCGATTTTCATATAAAATTTTCAGCAAACAATCATTGGATTTATTTAACACATACAATCAATTCACAATCAAATTGAAAGTAATTCAATCAACAACCATCTAATTCAATCCAAATAACAACTAACAATTACACATATGGATTAGAGATAGTAAGTGTGAGTTGTAAATAACTCACTTTTTAGCTTCCTACAGCGTGCTAATCTTTGCCTAAGCTTTGCTACACCTTCAACTTCACCAAAATTGTCTAAAAAACCCAAAAACAAAAAACAACCAGCAACCAATTGTAATTAAAAAGAGATCAAAATCACTCATCTATGTTTCTAAAAGATAGAGACAAGTTTTAGAATACTTACTTTTCATTATAGAACAAAGTCCTTTGATTTTCACTATATTTTGGTTGATTTAGGTTCTAGGGTTAAAGAGGAACCAGGTTTTCTCTTGTTTTCTATTTACTGAAGATGGAATGAACGTATAGGCAAAAGAATGAGAAGGGGATACTGTATTAGGCTTCTCTTAGCTCTTGGGCTTGGATTAAAAACCAACCAATTAAGATATTACAAAAATTTATTTAATAAACAAAGGCCCATACTTACTATTTTATGAAACCCAAAATTTAACACAATACAATACAAATGTACAACTTCTTTCTCTTTTTTTACATCATTTTATATGCTAATTATACTTTTACATTATCATTTTTTAAAGTAAAATCCCAAATTCTCTTTTGTTTAAAATAAAAGATTTAAATTAACTCCATATTTTCTTTTTAACCGACATTTAAATTTTCACAATTGCAATGCTTCGCAAATACAATATTCTTAATGATTTAGAAATAATCATTTTGAAACAATTTGTCTCTTATAAAGGAATACAAATTTCAGATTAGTGATTTAAATTCTCCATTTTAAATTCTTATTCATTTTATTTAATCAACTCAAAAGTAAGGGTTGTTACAGACTTCACCCCTTAAATAAATTGTGTCCCCACAATTTTCTTAATGAATTAAATTCATAATATAAACTTTTAGCTTTTCTTTAGTAAAATTTTGCTGTAAACAATCTCAAGAAATTTAATCCTATCTCTTACTTCAACCTTTACTTCTATTTACAATATCCAAAATGTTTATCGTTTGATAAATTTTAAATTTATCAACTCAAAACCTATATTTCCCAAAATATAAAAATGATCCTTCATAACCTTAAAACATTTATTCAAAAAAAAAGATTATCATATTTAACTCAAATCCATTTAGTTTGACCTTTAATAACTCAAGAAATTACTCTAAAGCTAATTCCCTTATAAGTAATTATTCCATAAATTTCTTTTTTTTCACAAAAAGAACCAAAAGTTTTATCTCAAGTTTATCAAACACCCAAGAATAAATAAAAACACACTCTTAAAATTTTCTAGCAAATTCATAATTTATGAAATAAAATTATCTCATTCTTATTTAGATCAAAGAATTTGAAAGTTAAATTAATAAATGGAAGCAGGTTTTCAATTAACTTCTATCCAAATTTAATATAAATCAATTCCAAAATTTTAAACAACTTTTTTTCTTAACTTATCTCGCTATATAAAATAATAATAAGCCACTAAATTTAGTGATTCATTAGTCACTTGGCTACAAGGTTGATCGCATATATTTCAATATTGCTTCGCCATGGTCTCTACTTCTCAAAATTTATTCGATGGCTAAAATATCATTTTAAATTATTATTATTTTGAACCTAAAAGAAATTCTAAATTTCAAAATTAATCATTTTCCTTGTCAAAATGTCTCGTTCGATGTTTAGGAACCCCTATTGATAACATGGCGTCCCATATATCGATCAGAATTTTTAAACAACGTCCGGATAAGTTAACATAGTATATAATCACAAGTTTAGATGCATTTATTTTATTATCACTAACATCCATGCATCCAATTTTAAATAAATGCAACCAAGCAATCAATTCCTTGCAACCAATCAGCCAATCAACCAAAACATACATAACCAATTATAGTGGGATAATTCAATGTCTGAAATTCCGCTGTGCAACTCTGATTATTCCTAGATCATTTAAATATTATACATATTCACTCAAATTTCCTAAATTTTCTACAAAAAGAAAAACTTTAATTCAACTTGTTCCAGTTTTATTCTAAGATTTTCTAAACTCTAAAATATTTTACACCATAATTTCCAAAAGTTTTATTGTCACAAACTCCAATTTATCAATTTAAAATGTTTAAATCAATTTATACCCCAAATGATTATCCCAATAATCATTTTACATTCCAATCCCTAACCAGATAATTAATATAACTATCTACCACATACCATAGGGGATAGGACTCTAAGTCATCTAGGTCTCGATCTGTAATATTATATGTTATAATGTTCTGACACTGCTCTGATACCAAACTGTAACGACCCCACCGCGATGCCTAGATTAGCAAAGAACATTACAAGTAATGTCGTCTGCTAATCCAGAGAATACGGCTTGTTAAGGGCGATCGAATGTGAATATATCTTTATACTAATACTGACACGTCATCTATACCTTTCCACTTAATAGCTGAACTGAATTTGACTTGTACAATATTAATACAAAGTAATAAACACATCGATTTCTCAGAATCAGAACAATATATCATATAAATAACAGTCACAGATCACAGTTGAATAAATTTCAACTTATACAATACAAATTATTTAGTTTATAAAATGAAATACTAAACTCGATTGTTATACAAATTTAACAATTCTCTAATCTCAATTATACATTTTATATACAAGGTCCAAATTCCTAAATGGGAAAAACTAAAAGTCCAAATGTTTATCTCCTTGCTAGCACAACCATTCAAAGGCCAACATGTCCTATAACCTGAAAAGTCTCGGCCTGACCCGAGCAAAATAATACTCGGGTCAGACTATCTCTAAATATCCAATAGGGTGAGAACAAGTTATAGCACAAGAACAAACAACATATAAGTAAATACAGATGTTCAGGATTGAATTCACAGAACAAAACACAATATCTCTAAGCACACAAATATCAGTGATTAACTCAGTATAAGGTTATAAGTTTGCGTTACAAACACGAACTAGTCACTAAACACAAAATAACAGAATTAACTTAACATCCATCACAAGATATAAAAACATATATTTATTTCACGAACACACGACACAAGAATATATGTTTATTACACAAACACAAGACACAAGTATATATACATATTTCATGAACATAGAACAGTCCCAGAATCCAAGAGATCTAAATCCAAACCGATCGTAATAATCGTCCAAAACAATCGCAATGATTGTACTCAAAACCCGTGGCAAACAAACAAACAAATTGGTATCGAACCGATCTGATACCAAGGATCGTACTCAAACCGGGAACACAGAATCACAGAATGATCTCAAGGATAGTCCATACCGATCAAGGTGATCGTAGAAACCATGACTCGATAATTCCACATTTATTTAACATTATTAAATTATTATGTTTGAAAAGAAATCCAGGAATAAACTTCTTAAGGATCTAGCAGCCACTTGCCGCACACCAAAAGAGAGTAAACTATAAAGTGCCAAATACTGTCACCTTCAGTAATCACTAGAATTTAACCAATACGTCCTATACCGTATGGTGAAACTCAATTATTTACTAAAAGCGAGTAAATACCACTTATTACGGATGCCACTGGAAAACCTGAACCATATTCTCTTAAGGATCTAGCAACCACTTATCGCACACCAGAAGAGAATACAACTCTAAAGTGTTAAGTACTTTCCCAAATACGATTACAAGAATTTCACCAAGGCATCCCATACTACCCGGTGAAATTCGAGTATTCGTTAATAGGCTAGTAAATTCCACTCAAATATTCTATTCAATGAGTTATACCATCTTCGACGAAGAGTTATTCGAAAGCATTTAAAGCAATCGATGACACTAAGTCGATTATTAGTACTCCTCAAATTATAGAATTAAGGTTCTTAAAATATTTTTCTCTTTTGAGTTTATTGTTTATAAAGAATTATTTAATTTTCCATAAACCCCTTTATTATTTAACTTTAGTAAAATATTCGCTTATTCGGTAATATATCCCATAACTCTATTTATTCCAAAATTTCACTTCTATACTCAATTATGTCCCAAATTTTCATATAAAACACTTAGTTAATAACCTATATTATAAATCCATTTTATATCCTTTTCCAGATCTATTTTGATATATGTATTATATAGAAATAAATTAAACATGCCATTTTAAAACCATATTTCCAAAGCCACCTATATATGTTATCACTTATTTTATAAAACCATAATCACTCAAATCTTCAAATCCATAACTCTTTATACTAGAAATAATTAATATATATAAATATAGATATATGTTATCCCGCCTTTTGGCAAGGCCGTAACACCAAGAACTTGACTAGAAACCAATGACAGTTCGTCTTGGAGATCGGTTATACGGAGGCTCACTATGGATATTGACGAATTTTTTTTCCAAGTCCGGATTGAGCTAAAATTGATATGACACGAAAAGCAAAGCTATGAGAGCCAACGTTCCCAATTTCAAGTCAATCGGAGTTCATATGCTTAAGATATTGATCGATCACGGTTGAAAAACTCCAACTTGCATCGATCATATCTCAAGATCTACAAGTCCAAATGCTATGAAATTTTCACAGCAGCTTAAGTACAACATGATGAATGTTCCTGCCAAATTTCGACTCGATCAGAGCAAGTCTTGACCGAGTCGAAATTCGTTCGTATCGATCGCGGATGGAAAAACTCCAACTTGCATCGATCATACCTCGAGATCTACAAGTCCAAATGCTATGAAATTTTCACAGCAGCTTAAGTACAACATGAAGAATGTTCTTGCCAAATTTCGACTCGATCAGAGCAAGTCTTGACCGAGTCGAAATTCGTTCGTATCGATCGTGGATGGAAAAACTCCAAATTGCATCGATCATATCTCGAGATCTACAAGTCCAAATGCTCTGAAATTTTCACACCAGCTTAAGTACAGCATGAAGAATGTTCTTGCCAAATTTCGACTCGATCGGAGCAAGTCTTGACCGAGTCGAAATTCGTTCGTATCGATCGCGGATGGAAAAACTCCAACTTGCATCGATCATATCTCGAGATCTACAAGTCCAAATGCTATGAAATTTTCATAGAAGCTTAAGTAAACCATGAAGAATGTTCCTTCCAAATTTCGACTCGATCGGAGCAAGTCTTGACCGAGTCGAAATTCGTTCGTATCGATCGTGGATGGAAAAACTCCAACTTGCATCGATCATATCTCGAGATCTACAAGTCCAAATGCTATGAAATTTTCGCAGCAGTTTAAGTACAACATGAAGAATGTTCCTGCCAAATTTTGAATCGATCGGAGCAAGTCTTGACCGATTCAAAATTCGTTCGTATCGATCGCGGATGGAAAAACTCCAACTTGCATCGATCATATCTCGAGATCTACAAGTCCAAATGCTCTGAAATTTTCACACCAGCTTAAGTACAGCATGAAGAATGTTCCTGCCAAATTTCGACTCGATCGGAGTAAGTCTTGACCGAGTCGAAATTCGTTCGTATCGATCGCGGATGGAAAAACTCCAACTTGCATCGATCATATGATTCATATCTCATGATCTACAAGTCCAAATGCTATGAAATTTTCACATAAGCTTATGTACAACATGAAGAATGTCCACGCCAAATTTTGACTCCATCGGACGCAATCTTGATCGATACGAAATCCGTTCGTATCGATCACGGATCGGGCCGAAACTTCACGGGCTTGGTCGCGCGGGCTAACTCACATGCCAGAAGAAGTCCCCCGAGATCTGAGCGAAATATCAGCCTCCTACACCTATAAATAGAGCCCCAGAGCATGTAGAAAAGGGGCTTCTTCTCCTTTGAATTCTCCAACGCCCAAACTCTGCCGGATCCAGATCTGAACTCCATAAGCTGCTACCAACAACGAAATTCACTGCTGCAAATCATAATTACCTGTTGCAATTCATTGAATTCACTTGTAATCTTCAAAGAAAGATCAATAAAGCTATCAACTTCATAGTGGACGTAGGCGATACGCCGAACCACTCTAAATCCCTATGTCTCTGTGCATTTAAATTATTCTCATTTCTGAAATTTGGAGTTTTTGTTAGATAATCCTCTTTTTACATTTAATTTCTTCACTTTATCTCTTCAAAAACTTCTAAAGAGTGTTGTGCCCAATTTTGGTACAAACACTTTGGTGATTTCACTGAGAAAACCTTGCTTTTCGTATCCATCATTTCGTATCCAGAAAATATGGTAATTTTTGCATCCATCAGAGAGCCTCTGTTCGACTCGCTCCGCTTCGCATCCATCAAAGAGCATCTGTTCGACTCGCTCCGCTTCGCATCCATCAAAGAGCATCTGTTCGACTCGCTCCGCTTCGCAGCCATCAAAGAGCATCTGTTCGACTTGCTCCACTCCACAACCATCAGAAGTGACCATTTCGACTCGCTTCGCAGCCATCAGAAGTGACCATTTCGACTCGCTTCGTAGCCATCAGAAGTGACCATTTCGACTCGCTTCGCAGCCATCAGAAGTGACCATTTCGACTCGCTTCGCAGCCATCAGAAGTGACCATTTCGACTCGCTTCGCAGCCATCATAAGTGACCATTTTGACTCGCTTCGCATCCATCAGAAGTGACCATTTCGACTCGCTTCACAACCATCAGAAGTGACCATTTCGACTCGCTTCGCAACCATCAGAAGTGACCATTTCAACTCGCTTCACAACCATCAGAAGTGACTGCTTCGACACACTCCGCTTCGCCTCCATCAGATGCCTTCTTCGACTCGCTCAGCTCGCATCCCTCAGAAGAGCCTTCTTCGACTCGCTCCGTTTGACTCCATCTGGGAAGCCTACTTAGGCTCGCTCTGTTCGAACCACTGTTCGACTCCATTGGCGAAGCCACTGTTCGACTCGCTCCGCTTCGTATCCATCAGAGAGCCTCTGTTCGACTCGATCTGCTTCGCATCGCTCTGTTCGTATCGATCGCCTGTGCTCTATTCGTATCGATCGCAACTGCTCCAATTCGTATCGATACTCACATGTTGTTTGTATCGATCCATCTGTGTCCAATTCGTATCAATACAAAATTTCAAAAAAAATATTTTTCGGGTACGACCCAGATTTCCTAAAAAGAGGCTAAAAAAATTGGAACAATTTGAACCCTAGCCGCAGCGTAGGGCACCCGCATAGTGAATTCAATCACCAATTTAGTGAAGGAACATTCCATCCGTGCTTCTAATTATTCCATAACTGAACAAGACATAGGAGATCACAACAACAAATGTTGAGTTGCAATCAAGGAATGGGTAAAGAAATACTACTCAACCGTACTCCCAGAGGCTGGG
Organism: Allium fistulosum; assembly: GCA_030737815.1. NCBI lineage: Eukaryota > Viridiplantae > Streptophyta > Magnoliopsida > Asparagales > Amaryllidaceae > Allium > Allium fistulosum. The sequence continues at coordinate 1,087,860,344 of CM060904.1, read as the reverse complement.
GAACCTAGCTAATATGCCAAGAACTGGAGTTGATTAATATATCATGCTTTTAAGGTGGAATGCAACTTCCTCCAATTGACCAGCTTTTAAACTCCTGAATTGACAACTATGGTATGATGGCTAATATGACGGCTGCCCTACAATGTCTACTCTGCCAACTCAAAACATAGCTGGTCACCGCTGAACCATCTTCAAATGCCCGCACCTTAATCATTCCACGTCCACATGACTAAAAGCATGAAATACAACCTCAAGAGGACTTCCTTAATACCCTATATAGGTCTCCTATCTGGATGAAAGTTTGGGATAAACACCAATCTATTAGCCCATTTTAACCAACTCGTCGTCCAATCGGTGTTACCAACCCTCAAACGTTGGACAATCGTGCATACATCATTCACCTGTGTTACAAGACCCCTTGGCAATAAAATGGACCTGATCATAATGTCGATTGGAGAATCTTTCCCAGTCGAGACCTATTCGTTAAAACCATCCTACATGCAGAACTTCCAGTGAAAATTCAACATGTTAACTATGTCGGTGCACTATGGAAATACAACCCTCGACACTACCTTATGAAGTGGGAATGGCGCGTGGACTCCACCAAGAGTGATGAATGCCATCAAATGCAGATGTCTTCCCCCATTCCTCAAAGAACACTGTCATTCATGGTTAGACATACCAGTTCTACTTCTCATATTGTTGAAGGGAATGAAGAAGCTGGCAGCCAACGAATTTATCCAAAGCCCACAGCCAATTGCTGCCAATACCCATAAATGAATTCATCGCCAGAGCTTATTTCCAGACTTTAATAAGAGAACTAGTGGATAGCCGCCGCTGACTACACCAACATGTCCAGGCCAATATTGAGTTGATGAATCAGATAAAGGATCAACCTAGCGAGATAAGGAGGGAACCTACTCCATACTCTAGATCGGAAAACTCCTCTTCTTTAGATGGCTACCGTGGACGCCAACGCCGTAAGGCTGCTCCGGAAAGGATAGCTTCGACAATATGTGCAAGCCCCATAAAACGTAGGACCGGGAACATCGGACCCCTATCGATCAAGGACTTTGGTCAAATTGAACCATTTGCGTTAGACTTCCAACTGAGAAGGGCTGGACTGAAGTGCAATAGCAAGCATACGACGCTGCCCCACTTATCAATGAGATTTGATCTGATCTCTTTTGAATTATTTCTAATTCAATTTCATTTACGTTGTGAAATATGACCCACTTGAATTAAACTACATGCAAATGATGCAGGTAATCAAGTACTTAAGATTGGGTGCAAAACAACCTCCGCGGACTATGATCAAATCATTGAGGTATCATTGTGACGAGCATGATTCAACCACTCATCAGCTACTATATGCCCCTGGCTGGGGGCAAGGCATCAAAGCGAAAGAGACCGATAAGGTCAGGACTCTAGTACAAAGTGGATGCAACCGACCATCCCCTCATCCGCCTATGCAATTTAATTAGAAGATTTAAGAAAGACTTGGAGTTATATGTCCCAAAAATACACTCTCCATCTCGTGTTTGAAGCTCGCCAAAATACTTATGCTTCTTTTGATGCCCGATAAAATCGGAATCACACCAAGGGTGGACGTGATGTCACCATCCATGCATCCAATCCTACATTAGACATTTGGGATTATTTGAGGGAACACATGTTTAAAGGTCCAACCCTCAATTTAAAGTCATCAACGACTGACTGCATACTCGCTAACCATCACGAGCTGTCATTTCAACTCTCTTCCTTAGCTCGATCGAAAGAATGCAAAGTATAAATTGTACGTGACTCGACTGTCTGCTCTCCAATTCTTGCACCCGACTTAAGGGAAAATATACAACTCAAAGTGGATGTAGTTCGACCATCCTTTCCTATGCTTGAGCACAAAGCTTGCCAGAACACTAATCTTACTCCTTAGGCTTAGCAAAAGTGGAATCCAAACAAACATGGACATGATCCAACCGTCCATAAACTAAATCTCATCCTTCGTTGAGGGGCCTATAAGTGGAAGTTAATCGGGATCCCACCGATCACTCGCTAAGTGAAACCCCGAGCTCAGGGACAAGCCATCACACTGCGGCAATAAGGGATTGATACACGACAATCCTCTAACTAACTCCGGCTCCCAAAGTGTGAGCTGGAGTATAAACTTACGGACATGGGCTCGAGGAGGATGGATCCGTCCATCTAACGACTTCGCCTGTGTTCAACCTAAACCCGAGGAGGATGGATCAGTACATCTAACGACCTCGCCTTCCATATTTACAAGCTCGAGGAGGATGGATCCATCCATCTAACGACTTCGCTTGCCTACTAAGGGTGGATATGATACAACCGTCCACGTACCTGATCAACTAACTCCATATTCCCAAAGTGCGAACTGGAGTATAAACATCAACTCCGGATTCCCAGAGTGCGAAACGGAGTATAAACATCAACTCCGAACTCCCTGAGTGTGAGTCGGATTATAAACATCAACTCCAGATTCCCAGAGTGCGAACTGGAGTATAAACATCAACTAACTCCAGATTCCCAGAGTGCGAACTGGGGTATATACATCAACTACGGATTCCCAGAGTGCGAAATGGAGTATAAACATCAACTCCGGATTCCCAGAGTGCGAGTCGGAGTATAAACATTAACTCCAGATTCCCAGAGTGCGAACTGGAGTATAAACATCAACTCCGGATTCCCAGAGTGTGAAACGGAGTATAAACATCAACTCCGAACTCCTAGAGTGCGAGTCGGAGGATAAACATCAACATTAGATTCCCAGAGTGTGAAACGGAGTATAAACATCAACTCCGAACTCCCAGAGTGCGAGTCAGAGTATAAACATCAACTCCAGATTCCCAGAGTGCAAACTGGAGTATAAACATCAACTCCGGATTCCCAGAGTGCAAAACGGAGTATAAACATCAACTCCGAACTCCCAGAGTGCGAGTCGGAGTATAAACATTAACTCCAGATTCCCAGAGTGCGAACTGGATTATAAACATCAACTTCGGATTCCCAAAGTGCGAAATGGAGTATAAACATCAACTCCGAACTCCCAGAGTGCGAGTCGGAGTATAAACATCAACTCTAGATTCCCAGAGTGCGAACTAGAGTATAAACATCAACCAACTCTGAACTCCCAGAGTGCGAGTCGGAGTATAAACATCAACTCCAGATTCCCATAGCGCGAACTGGAGTATAAACATCAACCAACTCCAGATTCCCAGAGCGCGAACTGGAGTATAAACATCAACTAACTCCAGATTCCCAGAGTGTGAACTGGAGTATAAACATCAACTAACTCCAGATTCCCAGAGTGCAAACTGGAGAATAAACTTCAACTAACTCTAAGTCCCCAGAGTGTGGACTAGAGTATAAACACCAATTGGGTGCGAATGACCACCCATCAACTTGCTTCGGTCCCGAGAGCGCAGGCTAGAGTATAAACATCAAATAGGTGTGATGAATGGCCCTTCAATTGACTCTGATCTCCAAAGTGTGGCTACAAGAATAGACAAACGAATGAATGTGATTCGACCATTCATTCACCAACTCTGACCTAGACTCGACATGAGCAATATAAACTCACTACAGGTGCAATTAGACCATCCACGAACTAACTCTTCTAACTCAAGACTGGAGGTAGAAGTACAAATCACCGAAAGAAGAGAAAGGTGACTCGCTACATCTCCAGCTTAGCGTCCTTTACAACTTAAGGCAACGACTACAAGGAGACCCTAATGCTAACCAATCAGAATGATGCCCAAAGTTCTGGGCAACCAATTATATCGTACCGCCGGATCGACGGGCAATATCGATCTGCACCTTTCACATCGTACCATTCAATCGACGGTCAATATCGGTCCTCTTCGTCTACAAGTCGATGCGACCCGAACTCCATCGAATACCTTTGACCAACAGAGCATGGATAGAAGAATTTACCACGAATGGGTGTGACTTGACCATTCGTCCTCCGTTACCTTCCTTCGATCCGTCAGGAAGAGCATGAGACCAGATGAGCATGACATGACCGCATTCGAGCTAACTTTATCCCTAAATCTGACAGGAGAACGTAAATCGAAATGGACATGGTTGATCACCCAACTCCAAATGAATGCAACGCGACCATTCATTCATTGACTCTTACCATGATCCGACTAAATGAACAATTCAAAACAAGTGCAACCTAAACATCTGCACACTGATTCTTACCCTAGATTCAACAAGGGAAGCATCAATCCTGCATTGGATCTGACTGGACGATTCACTCTTCAGTTTTTGCCCAAAGTATGGCGACATAAGCAGCGAAGTGAATGTCATTGACCGTCCAGAATCTAGCTTATGTCCAAATGTCGGCAAAGTTACAATGTATTCCGCCAATAGGAAAGAACTAGAACATAATACAAGATAGGCACGACTCAGCCTTCCATCGGTTAACTCGATCCCATGGTTCAATGGGATAGAATACAAAATTGAAGCGGACATTATCTACCCTGCCACTTATCGAGATATTCCCCTGACTTGGGGGCACAAACAAGAAGATAAGATTAATATGATTCAACCATTCATCAGTCAACTAGGACGAGACTAGACCGTCCGCGTAATGCATCCGCCAACCCGAGATTGGGGGAAAAAGAGTAATTATCCGAGAGTTGACTATGAAAAATTGAACCTATGACCCATGCCTGATATTCATAACAACTCAAGGTTATGACTGAAAGGATGCCTAGAGATAGAATCATCAGATCAATACCCGAACTCATGGGCGACTGATCATCATTCCAACCCTTACAATGAGCAACGGATTGCGAGTACATTGAATGAAAAGCGCATCATTCAGAAACACAAGTGAATTCAATCTCAAAGCTGGAGCCAGCTATGTAGCAGCGTGCAGTACAAGGCTAAGTTCTACTAATCCTTTTATTCAACGTCCTTATAAGCCTGATCATTTACCATTGCAAATAAACACATGAGGCGCCTACAACCCATCACGAGTATTGTAGGTCAGATCACAACTCTACGCAATTATGAAGAAAGAGTCAATTGTTTTACTTCAGGTGAATCTTGATGTGTTCGCTTGGACTCGATCTCATATATATATATATATATATATATATATATATATATATATATATGGACTCTCGCTAGCCATGAAGAACCCTGCATTAAATGTCGACCCAAGGCATGTCTCGGTGAACAAAAACGATGCGACATGGATCTGGAGAGATCTGTTGTACTTAAAGAGGAGGCGAATCTGCTCAAAACCAGTGGGTTTATCCATGATGCCCCTAACCAAAATGAGTATCCAATCCTTTACTTATAAGAAAAATGAACAGAGAGTGGAGGACATACGTCAACTACTCAGATTTGCATGGGGTATGACAAAGCTCAGCTTTCCACTCCCAATGATCAACCAACTGATGGACCCGACCATCAGACATGAATTACTGTCATCCATGGATGCAAACTCCAGATACAATCGGACATTGAAGCATGTCCAAGACCAGGAATACAACTGTTTCATTATTGACCTGGGCCTATAGTGCTATGCTGAAATCCCTGGATTCAAACTTGAGAACGCTTATGCTACTTACCAAGGGACGATTAACAGATCATTCAAAAATCATATCGGCCGATCGATGAAAGTAGATGTGGTTAATATGCTCGTGAAATCATGACTATCAAATGATCATATCGATGACCTGACAGAGGTATTCAGCGCTCTCCGAAAAATGCAGGATGAAACTCGATCCTTTGAAATGCTCTTTCACCATTACATCAGAAAGATTCTTTGTTTTCATCATCAATTCTCATGGAATCAAGACTAATTTCTAGAAAATTCCGACAATTAGAGACACCCATGTACCGAGGACAACCAAGCAGCTTTGATAGATCGCTTAAAGAGACCTCCCATTTTACCCAAACCTTTGGATCGCGAAGATTTATACATCAATTGGGCTGTGCCAACACACGCCATAAGTGTCGCAATGCTATGTGAAGAGAAACGAATCCAAAGACCAGTATATGATGAAGGCTGGCAATTGACAAGCTCACCTCGTTAACGTCCATATCGACCAACCGTTACGATAGGTCCAATAGAAACCTTAGATGTCTGAAAAGTTACTCAAATGGAGTATCAATCTAAGCCAATTTGATATCACTTTTCTCCCTCGGAGAGCTCTCCATGGTCAAACATTAGCATACTTCATATCTGAATTCACTGCATCGGATGATTATCCGAAGAACAGTGGAGAACTGTCCAACCGATGGAGAACGTACACCGATGGAACTTCCAATAATCGGCTTTCTATCATCGAAGTTGCGTTAATGACTCCTGAGGAACGAACGATCTGCTACGCCCTGAAACTCAACTTCCCTGCAACAAATAATGAAGCTGAGTATGAAGCCTTGGCGCTCAAACTTGCAAGAAAACTAGGAGTGGAAACTTTACATGTCTTATGTGATTACTGGTTAGTAGTACGCCAAGTCAGGGAAGATTATCTGACTAGGGGGCAACGTCTTGCTCCTTATCTCAACCGGGTCCAAAAGCTACTAGCCGACTTCGACTATTGCACCACTACACAAATCTCAGAGAATAAAACGAAAAGGCCGAATCACTCGCCAAGCTAGCCAGTTCTGGGGATGCGCAACAAATAGACATAGTCTCAGTTGAAATGCTTATTATTCCAGACATTGACATATGAAGATCAACTAGATCTTGGGGACATATCTAGAAAAAGAGTCATGGATGACTTCTATCAAAGATTATCCACAATCGGGGATTCTTATTGAATAAAGGAATGAGAAATGGCATATCCTCCGTGAAGCATCACTGCATGATTATGTCTCGATCGTTCGACTCCATCGATACAAAGCATTACTCCTGTATCCACTAGTTCGAGACCCAATATGATGTATCCATCGATACAGAGCATACATTCCAACATCTCAGATCGATCCAGGAGAGGATCGATACAAAGGAAGGACTTAAAACAACCATCGAACGTTGTTACAACTCGAATTTCACATCGATCCAGGAGAGGATCGTTATGAAACTCGATAATAAAAAAAAACTTGACAATGACCCACGAACGTGCAAACGTTGACGGGAGTCAGGTTAACATACGTACACGTATGACAAACTAATATTCAATTTTCAAAATTTACAGGAATTGAATGCTCACCTGATGACAATTACAACAGCGAACAACAAATCGCTAGCACTCGACACTCAGTTACAACAATGCACTACATAATCATTGGCAATCAACAAATCAACATTTATATTACTGGAAATCAATCGAAGGTTACATCTTTTGACGAAAAGATAGCAACTACTCAACGAATCAGATAGAACTTTTTCAGAATGAAGGATGCAGCATTTCAAAGCACGTCATGTTCACACAAGACGTACTTTGGGGGGCAAATGTTATCCCGCCTTTTGGCAAGGCCGTGACGCTAAGAACTTGACTAGAAATCAATGACAGTTCGTCTTGGAGATCGGTTATACGCAGGCTCACTATGGATATCGATGAAATTTTTTTCCAAGTCCGGATCGAGCTAAAATTGATATGACACGACAAGCAAAGCTATGAGAGCCAACGTTCCGAATTTCAAGTCAATTGGAGTTCATATGCTCAAGATATTGATCGATCACGGTTGAAAAACTCCAACTTGCATCGATCATATCTCGAGATCTACAAGTTCAAATGCTATGAAATTTTTATAGCAGCTTAAGTACAACATAAAGAATGTTCCTGCCAAATTTCGACTCGATCGGAGCAAGTCTTGACCGAGTCGAAATTCGTTCGTATCGATCGCGGATGGAAAAACTCCAACTTGCATCGATCATATCTCGAGATCTACAAGTCCAAATGCTATGAAATTTTCACAGAAGCTTAAGTACAACATGAAGAATGTACCTGCCAAATTTCGACTCGATCGGATCAAGTCTTGACTGAGTCGAAATTCGTTCGTATCGATCGCGGATGGAAAAACACCAACTTGCATCGATCATATCTCAAGATCTACAAGTCCAAATGCTATGAAATTTTCGCAGCAGCTTAAGTACAACATGAAGAATGTTCCTGCCAAATTTCGACTCGATCGGAGCAAGTTTTGACCGAGTCGAAATTCGTTCGTATCGATCGCGGATGGAAAAACTCCAACTTGCATCGATCATATCTCGAGATCTACAAGTCAAAATGCTTTGAAATTTTCACAACAGCTTAAGTACAACATGAAGAATGTTCCTGCCAAATTTCGACTCGATCGGAGCAAGTCTTGACCGACTCGAAATTCGTTCGTATCGATCGCGGATGGAAAAACTCCAACTTGCATCGATCATATCTCATGATCTACAAGTCCAAATGCTATGAAATTTTCACATAAGCTTATGTACAACATGAAGAATGTCCACGCCAAATTTTGACTCCATCGGACGCAATCTTGATCGATACGAAATCCGTTCGTATCTGTAACAACCCGAAAATTTCCGACTTTCGAAAATTCAACATCGATACTCACTTTATCGACTGCTGAGCCATCGAATGCCGGAAACCCGAAAAGTTATGGTTTTAAGAAAAAGAAAAAGTAGAAGAAGAAGGAGACAGAAGAAAAAGAGAAGAAAGAAAGAAGAAGAACAACAGAAAACACATCAGAACAGAAACAGAACATCAGAACCTTACACATCGCAGCGGAACAATATACAATAGATAATTGCTAGTCTTTTAAAACAAAGAACTATATCATTTTATACATACATCAATCATCAGAGTCAATATACAACAATGGACAGTTATATAAACTTGTCCTCATACAGAATACACAGCGGAATAAATACTATCAGATACAAATACTACGTCTCGTCCTCCAGCTTATCTCCAAAGCTCCAGAATATCCAGAATATCCTGATAACATAACTCTAGGCTGCCCGTGTGGAAATTGGTGGGCACCCAGAGTTTAGAAGGGAACAATAAACTCCGAGTCAGTCATGGTGACTGGTGTGAGATCGTAAAACAGTTATTCTTTAAAATAAATAGCAGAGAATTTTAAAGTCAATTCGCAATGCTTTTGGAAAATGAAACTACCATAAGACCTCCCGCCACACACACAATGCAAACGCAGACTTGGAGGAGATTTCTTCTTATGATAGTCAAAGATGCTTACTACGCAAAAATCAAATTCTTTTGATATTATTATTAGTGCATAGTGTAGAAAACATTTCGAAAGTATAATATTAATCTTAGCCAGCATAGACATTTCGAACTATGCCTACTATAGCTACCATCCAAACAGTGGGGCGCCACCATAAGTGAATGATAGGTTCTACAACTAAAACCGTACAAGGCTCGTATTGTTTCTTTGGATTTCCAACAAATGGTCAGGCTAAGGAACTTCCTATCCACGATGGGTACGTCCCTAGAATAGACGACCCGAGAACCTAACCGGATCTCTGCCAACACAAGGCCGGGTTACCTCTGCAAAAATAGGTAACTACTGACACGCGTATTCCATCCCCCGATCGTCACCGATCTTCCCGAGGATCCCCGATTTCCAACAAACCACAAAGTAATAATAACTGTGCAGCAACCACAGAGGTTAAGTATCTGGGCTCCATACCATGATACCACCTTTATCCAGAAGGAATGACATACACTAAGGGGCGCTACTCCCTAGAACCTTGCCGCATCCTTCCTGTTTCGACCATTTCCGGGGTGTGAGGCTCGACGAAGTCTCGTCCACAAAGCTACGCTTTCTACAAAGCCCTGCTTCGGGTAAAACAAAAATGATCAACCTATGATCACAAAGATATAAGATCAAACAAATGATCATATCACAAATGATCAAACACTGATCATTTCACAGCAACACTCAGTATGCCACGTTACCAAATTGGGATATATCAATGATAAATTTCAACTACATAACCTCTGAGCTCGTACGTCTCAGAGAAGGGTGTTAAGCTAAGAGAATAAATTCTCCGCCACCAACAGAAATGTATTTGAAAGAATCAGCTTTATATCTCAAATTGTAACGTCAGACACACAATCCATACAAGTCTGTTCCGGGATCGAACAGAACCGAAGGCACTTCTCACGAAGCCCTTGCATATCCGGATAATTTTCAATCGCGTCAGGACTTCCCGTCACTAAGGGTGATAAAAACCTCTAAATCGGAGATCAGCCGATGTAGAGTAACTCGACGGTAATCCTTCCGTTTTCAAAAATATCCGGTCTTCAACACCGGTCTTCAAATGCAATTCATAACGACGTATCACATATTCGGAATGGGTTATACGACCCCATGGTCCTTTCCCGGCTAACCCGAATAGTGAGCGCTTATTTAAAAATAAGTGTGGCATTCAAATTCATCCAATTCACAACAAATACCTATCTAAAGGTAATTATCGATAGTCGGTTATTTAACTATCAATAAAGATGCGCTACATCATCAGATTCCAAATAATTTTCCCAAATTATTTTATCTTCCAAAATATCTTCTACTAGATATAAAATTTCCACACTTAATCATTTGAAAACAATTTCAAATCAATTTCCACATTTCATTTTATCTTTGAAGATAAAATCTCAAAACAGTTCATTTCATATTGGAAAAGCATTTCCATACTTATTTAAAAATAAGTATTTCACAAATAATTTATTTTCAACATTTGAAAATATTCGATATACTTAAATCAATATTAAGTATATATTCATTCTTTAAGGAGATCATTCTCTTTAAACACATTTATTTGAGTCAAAACGAATGTTACGTAAAACATCGTTACGACGACTCAAAATCACTAGTATAGGGATTCAGATTTTAATAGATATATAAATCCCAATACTACATCAAAACATTTCCTTTCGGAAATCATTTACTATAACAACAGTGTTATAGTCCATCATTTCCTTATTTTTCGAAAACGCCTATTTCAACAATGAACGTTGAAATCTATGCTTTCGATTCATAATACATTTTAAAACATCTTTAAAATGTTTAACTTTATTTTTAATATCACTTCTTCAAAAACGTATCCATTTTACTTAAAATTATATTCACTGTCCAAAATCGTGAATATAATTCACTTAACCAAATTTCAATCTTTTCTACACATTTTATTTCAATAAAAATTCGCTATCCAAAATCGCGAATATATCTTCCTTAACATTTTAATTTATCAAATCCAATTGATTTCGAATTTATAAACTATGTCTATAAATTCTTTCCCTATTTATAAACTTCGATTTATAAAAATTCCCTGAATTAACAAATTTAATTCATAACTCAAATCTTGTACCAAAAATCCATATTATAAGTCAAATACTTATAATTCCTTTATTTTACAAAATCATCTCCATTTATAAGTTCACAATTTATAAATTCCATTTATTTATAAATTCTTAAAAATTCATTTTAACGCTTATAAAAACTCGTTTTATAATACCAACATTTTAATTTATAAAGTGTCAACTTTATAAACCTTTTAAGTAAACCGTTTATAATATTTTAAAAATCTCAACTTAAACCATTTTATAAATCAATCAACTGTTTATTCCAAAAATCACTTTTCGGTTATATTTCACAAAGGTCTTAACTTTTATAACTTTAAAATTTGAACGTTTATTTATTTAAAATAAATCACTTCAACAATTCAATAAAATGTATATTTTTACAAATCACTTTAAAAACCTTTTTAAGGTAAAAGTCGTTATTTTTACATTTCAAAACTGAATCCGATGATGCAACAACACCAATCAGTCCATCACAACAGTCAATATCATATATCAATATGATGACAGAATATATCACAATATCAGTAAAAATCAATACGGTGAGGAATCCAGTTGGATCCCTCCAACCCGTTTCCCTGCATCCACAGATGTTAGCACAATACCAATTCCGCTCCAGTACGGAATTATCGCGGTATATAGGTTTTATAAAAATCCGCTTACTAACGGCGCAATAGGGTCTCATCCGCTATACGAGGCGGGAAATCAATCAATCCAATATATACATATGCCAATATGTATATATTGCTATATATAGATATATATCCTACTATATCTAATATCACATCCAATAGCAATCATATCAGTCAACTGCAAAAATTCCACATTTCATTTTTGAGTGAGAAAAATCTCACCGTGATTTTTATTCTGATTTCAGCGTTTATTTTCGAATAAAATTAAACGGCGTTTAATTTTACCCGAAATTCAAACTAGCTCCAATTGACTTCAAACCAGTTGCATCGCGAAGTGTTTGGCGATACGATTCCAACGCACTTTATTTCGTCATTTTCTGATAACGTAAGAAAAAGATACGCTATTACAAAGTTATACGAATTTATATTTATTCAATTTTACAATTCCTTTTTATAACACAAACCCTACACTGCCATCAGGGCCGTTCCTTTTGAAATCTGCAGATCCATGCCGTGTAGTCCTTCTTCCCTCCCCATTCACGTACGCGACCTAGAGAAACCCATCAGCCGCCTTCGTCCTTCGAATTTTTGCAACCTCCACATCGATCTCCACGATGATCAAATACCATCACGCGAAAGGCCATCATGCGAGCCACCATCACCCAGAGAGCAGTCGAGCTCGGCACCCCCAAACCCCCTAGAAACGCGTGCGAACGGCAGCACTTCAAACTCGAATTGACGACGATCCTTAGCACGAAAATCCATCATCACCGTTGAAGTCGTAGGTCTTGAGACGATTTACAACTTTGCAGTTGACACTTTCCTGAATAAACTGATGGATCGAGAGATCTTAAGGGAGGAATGAAAGAGATTTTCGGCCATTGAACGAATTAGAGGCGGCCAGCTGAATGAAACCCTAGGCTCGTTTTTCTTTTGCAAAATGAAGAGAAGAGGGGCTTTTATAGAAATTTAACGATTTACTATTCATCGAATTTTTTCGAACTCCGATTCGAGCGTGTCGGCTGACGTTCGTAAGGTTTACCCCACGTTCCGAACACAATGGAACGTGTTTCGGGAGCTAATTCGGACATCTGTGCGAGTTACGGAATTAAACGATCAATTTAAATTAAACCGATTTAAATCGATTTCGAGGCGTTTTAATTCGTACCGGACAAATGGTAAATCCAAAAATTACGAAATTTGAAATCTTATAATAATATCACATTACGGATCCGATGAAACTGGTTTCGTCGAAATCCGAGACTTTTTGAAAAATGACTATTTTAACTCGCCAAATAAAAATTAAAACGATATCGATGCGTTTTGAGCTGCCACGGTCAATCGACAATCCCGATTGCTACGAAAATTGAAATCCGATAATAACTAACTATTACGGATCCAATGGAACTGGTTTCGTTCAATTCTGAGACTGTTCGAAAATTGACTATTTTTACAGTCGATAATTAAATATTAAAATATTCAATTTTCACAGATTTACTCCAAATTCAGTTTTAAAAGTCCTGTAACATCTCTATAACTCCAGTATGATTAAATAAAATTTTACAAATCATTTTCAATCATTTTAACTCGATTTCCAATTATCTCTAGAATTTCACTATTTAATTTATCAATTAAATTATCCAATTAAATCCAATATTCGAAAAATAAATCATTCGACTTCTAAATTCCATTTATTAATATTTAAAATCAATTAAATATTCGAATTTTAATTATCAAAAATTCTGGGTCATTACAGACTTCCCCCCTTAAAAGAATTTCGTCCTCGAAATTACAAGTTAGGAAAAAAAGTCCTTAACTCGTCTACTATTTTTCACAATCAATAGTTTTATCAATCTATCAAAACAAATCTTTCTTCTAAATATTCGTTATCATTTAATCTCGTTTTCCAACTTCAATTATAAGTTTCAACAGCATTGTTTACTTCAAAATTCAAATTCGAGTTTAAATTCAAATTTTAAACTTTCAAAATTTTCTCAAAAATTTTCTAACACTCGAAATTTTCGAAAAATTTCGCCAGCGTCTCCTTTGCGCGGCTAATACGGCACGACTACAAAACGTCCTTACGGACTCTCAGATTTCAAAAAGAAAAAGAAAAAGCCAAGCGGCTAGACAAGAAATCATCAAAAACTCATATTATAATTCAAATACGTACCTTTTCGAGCAAATTCGAATTATCTTCAAAATCAAAATTTCAATTCCTTTTATACCTGTATATCTACTAGCCATAATATCTAGTTATAACATCCAACTATTTTGCAAATTTTATTACAAACTTCTAATATCAACTTCTTATACCATTTCTAGTTTACTATTGAAGTTATATCCATTATCATTCAATTTCACATTTCACATTCATTTGAATTTAGTTTACCATTTCAACTAAATTTGGATTCAATTTACTTTCAATTCTGAAATATTGAATTTTATCAATTATCTGTCATTTACAACTGCACTATCTTAAATTAGTTCCAATTACTAATTTATTTGATCAATATTCAATTAGCTTCACTTACTAATTTGAGTTTAATACTTCACTTCATTTTTTCACAAATCAAGTTCAATTCCCATTTTATTTACTTTCAAATTCAAAATGAATTTTAACTTTCAATTTCATTTTCTTGCACTTGCAATTTCAAATTTATTTATTCACACACTCATTCATTTCGATTTGAATCATTTTCAATCAAATTTCAAATATTTATAAGTCTTCAACTTACTTACATTTCGATTTATAAGATCATTGATACATTCACCTTACTAATTTCATTCCATTAGCATTCTATTTTTCATAATTCAATACTCAATTTCAGAGTCTTTTCAACATTTCAAAACCATTTTTGAAAACAATTCAAATCATCCTTTGAATTTTCTAAAACAAAATCCAAATTTTCAAAACAACTTCCATTTAAACAATTTGGCAGCAATTCCTCTTTTGGAAACCCGAAAATGAACACCGGTGATGTCGCGATCATCATCGGAATTATTTTCCAGCGACCGAAAAGAGTTTAGAGCTTTTCATTCCCCTTGAAATCCATTTTCAAATCAAAAAGATTTAAATTTTCCAAATCTCCAAAATTTTCAAATTCTTTTCAAAACATTTCCAAAAACTTCTCTGGAATTCCGTTTCAAATTACAAATTACATTTATAATTTACATTCTCAAATTTCATTTGCATGTGAATTTTATTTCTCATCTTTGGAGTTACGATTTCAATTTCTTATTCAATTTCAGTGATGATAATTCACTATTATTACTTCCTAACATCCATGCAACCATATACTATAGTACTTTATAGAAAAACATTTCTTTTCTATACAAAAATAGTTTTGGGCAAAATTATCTCATTTACCCTATTTAAAACAATACTATGCCGAATTGTTCTATTCAAGTGTTTAGAGATCCCTATTGATAAAGTTGTACGGACAATACCGACCAGAATCCATATACCACTCAACAAACCAATCATCACAATATAAAACAAATTTTATATTCAATAACAAATACGCACTCGTATCTATTATTACACTCAAACTCATTCTAGAGTACTACTGACTCTATCTCTAATGAGTAACACCCAACAGAGCAGGGTTGTCGCTTAACCATATGCTCTGATACCAAATGTAACAACCCGAAAATTTCCGACTTTCGAAAATTCAACATCGATACTCACTTTATCGACTGCTGAGCCATCGAATGCCGGAAACCCGAAAAGTTATGGTTTTAAGAAAAAGAAAAAGTAGAAGAAGAAGGAGATAGAAGAAAAAGAGAAGAAAGAAAGAAGAAGAACAACAGAAAACACATCAGAACAGAAACAGAACATCAGAACCTTACACATCGCAGCGGAACAATATACAATAGATAATTGCTAGTCTTTTAAAACAAAGAACTATATCATTTTATACATACATCAATCATCAGAGTCAATATACAACAATGGACAGTTATATAAACTTGTCCTCATACAGAATACACAGCGGAATAAATACTATCAGATACAAATACTACGTCTCGTCCTCCAGCTTATCTCCAAAGCTCCAGAATATACAGAATATCCTGATAACATAACTCTAGGCTGCCCGTGTGGAAATTGGTGGGCACCCAGAGTTTAGAAGGGAACAATAAACTTCGAGTCAGTCATGGTGACTGGTGTGAGATCGTAAAACAGTTATTCTTTAAAATAAATAGCAGAGAATTTTAAAGTCAATTCGCAATGCTTTTGGAAAATGAAACTACCATAAGACCTCCCGCCACACACACAATGCAAACGCAGACTTGGAGGAGATTTCTTCTTATGATAGTCAAAGATGCTTACTACGCAAAAATCAAATTCTTTTGATATTATTATTAGTGCATAGTGTAGAAAACATTTCGAAAGTATAATATTAATCTTAGCCAGCATAGACATTTCGAACTATGCCTACTATAGCTACCATCCAAACAGTGGGGCGCCACCATAAGTGAATGATAGGTTCTACAACTAAAACCGTACAAGGCTCGTATTGTTTCTTTGGATTTCCAACAAATGGTCAGGCTAAGGAACTTCCTATCCACGATGGGTACGTCCCTGGAATAGACGACCCGAGAACCTAACCGGATCTCTGCCAACACAAGGCCGGGTTACCTCTGCAAAAATAGGTAACTACTGACACGCGTATGCCATCCCCCGATCGTCACCGATCTTCCCGAGGATCCCCGATTTCCAACAAACCACAAAGTAATAATAACTGTGCAGCAACAACATAGGTTAAGTATCTGGGCTCCATACCATCATACCACCTTTATCCAGAAGGAATGACATACACTAAGGGGCGCTACTCCCTAGAACCTTGCCGCATCCTTCCTGTTTCGACCATTTCCGGGGTGTGAGGCTCGACGAAGTCTCGTCCACAAAGCTACGCTTTCTACAAAGCCCTGCTTCGGGTCAAACAAAAATGATCAACCTATGATCACAAAGATATAAGATCAAACAAATGATCATATCACAAATGATCAAACACTGATCATTTCACAGCAACACTCAGTATGCCACGTTACCAAATTGGGATATATCGCTGATAAATTTCAACTACATAACCTCTGAGCTCGTACGTCTCAGAGAAGGGTGTTAAGCTAAGAGAATAAATTCTCCGCCACCAACAGAAATGTATTTGAAAGAATCAGCTTTATATCTCAAATTGTAACGTCAGACACACAATCCATACAAGTCTGTTCCGGGATCGAACAGAACCGAAGGCACTTCTCACGAAGCCCTTGCATATCCGGATAATTTTCAATCGCGTCAGGACTTCCCGTCACTAAGGGTGATAAAAACCTCTAAATCGGAGATCAGCCGATGTAGAGTAACTCGACGGTAATCCTTCCGTTTTCAAAAATATCCGGTCTTCAACACCGGTCTTCAAATGCAATTCATAACGACGTATCACATATTCGGAATGGGTTATACGACCCCATGGTCCTTTCCCGGCTAACCCGAATAGTGAGCGCTTATTTAAAAATAAGTGTGGCATTCAAATTCATCCAATTCACAACAAATACCTATCTAAAGGTAATTATCGATAGTCGGTTATTTAACTATCAATAAAGATGCGCTACATCATCAGATTCCAAATAATTTTCCCAAATTATTTTATCTTCCAAAATATCTTCTACTAGATATAAAATTTCCACACTTAATCATTTGAAAACAATTTCAAATCAATTTCCACATTTCATTTTATCTTTGAAGATAAAATCTCAAAACAGTTCATTTCATATTGGAAAAGCATTTCCATACTTATTTAAAAATAAGTATTTCACAAATCATTTATTTTCAACATTTGAAAATATTCGATATACTTAAATCAATATTAAGTATATATTCATTCTTTAAGGAGATCATTCTCTTTAAACACATTTATTTGAGTCAAAACGAATGTTACGTAAAACATCGTTACGACGACTCAAAATCACTAGTATAGGGATTCAGATTTTAATAGATATATAAATCCCAATACTACATCAAAACATTTCCTTTCGGAAATCATTTACTATAACAACAGTGTTATAGTCCATCATTTCCTTATTTTTCGAAAACGCCTATTTCAACAATGAACGTTGAAATCTATGCTTTCGATTCATAATACATTTTAAAACATCTTTAAAATGTTTAACTTTATTTTTAATATCACTTCTTCAAAAACGTATCCATTTTACTTAAAATTATATTCACTGTCCAAAATTGTGAATATAATTCACTTAACCAAATTTCAATCTTTTCTACACATTTTATTTCAATAAAAATTCGCTATCCAAAATCGCGAATATATCTTCCTTAACATTTTAATTTATCAAATCCAATTGATTTCGAATTTATAAACTATGTCTATAAATTCTTTCCCTATTTATAAACTTCGATTTATAAAAATTCCCTGAATTAACAAATTTAATTCATAACTCAAATCTTGTACCAAAAATCCATATTATAAGTCAAATACTTATAATTCCTTTATTTTACAAAATCATCTCCATTTATAAGTTCACAATTTATAAATTCCATTTATTTATAAATTCTTAAAAATTCATTTTAACGCTTATAAAAACTCGTTTTATAATACCAACATTTTAATTTATAAAGTGTCAACTTTATAAACCTTTTAAGTAAACCGTTTATAATATTTTAAAAATCTCAACTTAAACCATTTTATAAATCAATCAACTGTTTATTCCAAAAATCACTTTTCGGTTATATTTCACAAAGGTCTTAACTTTTATAACTTTAAAATTTGAACGTTTATTTATTTAAAATAAATCACTTCAACAATTCAATAAAATGTATATTTTTACAAATCACTTTAAAAACCTTTTTAAGGTAAAAGTCGTTATTTTTACATTTCAAAACTGAATCCGATGATGCAACAACACCAATCAGTCCATCACAACAGTCAATATCATATATCAATATGATGACAAAATATATCACAATATCTGTAAAAATCAATACGGTGAGGAATCCAGTTGGATCCCTCCAACCTGTTTCCCTGCATCCACAGATGTTAGCACAATACCAATTCCGCTCCAGTACGGAATTATCGCGGTATATAGGTTTTATAAAAATCCGCTTACTAACGGCGCAATAGGGTCTCATCCGCTATACGAGGCGGGAAATCAATCAATCCAATATATACATATGCCAATATGTATATATTGCTATATATAGATATATATCCCACTATATCTAATATCACATCCAATAGCAATCATATCAGTCAACTGCAAAAATTCCACATTTCATTTTTGAGTGAGAAAAATCTCACCGTGATTTTTATTCTGATTTCAGCGTTTATTTTCGAATAAAATTAAACGGCGTTTAATTTTACCCGAAATTCAAACTAGCTCCAATTGACTTCAAACCAGTTGCATCGCGAAGTGTTTGGCGATACGATTCCAATGCACTTTATTTCGTCATTTTCTGATAACGTAAGAAAAAGATACGCTATTACAAAGTTATACGAATTTATATTTATTCAATTTTACAATTCCTTTTTATAACACAAACCCTACACTGCCATCAGGGCCGTTCCTTTTGAAATCTGCAGATCCATGCCGTGTAGTCCTTCTTCCCTCCCCATTCACGTACGCAACCTAGAGAAACCCATCAGCCGCCTTCGTCCTTCGAATTTTTGCAACCTCCACATCGATCTCCACGATGATCAAATACCATCACGCGAAAGGCCATCATGCGAGCCACCATCACCCAGAGAGCAGTCGAGCTCGGCACCCCCAAACCCCCTAGAAACGCGTGCGAACGGCAGCACTTCAAACTCGAATTGACGACGATCCTTAGCACGAAAATCCATCATCACCGTTGAAGTCGTAGGTCTTGAGACGATTTACAACTTTGCAGTTGACAATTTCTTGAATAAACTGATGGATCGAGAGATCTTAAGGGAGGAATGAAAGAGATTTTCGGCCATTGAACGAATTAGAGGCGGCCAGCTGAATGAAACCCTAGGCTCGTTTTTCTTTTGCAAAATGAAGAGAAGAGGGGCTTTTATAGAAATTTAACGATTTACTATTCATCGAATTTTTTCGAACTCCGATTCGAGCGTGCCGGCTGACGTTCGTAAGGTTTACCCCACGTTCCGAACACAATGGAACGTGTTTCGGGAGCTAATTCGGACATCTGTGCGAGTTACGGAATTAAACGATCAATTTAAATTAAACCGATTTAAATCGATTTCGAGGCGTTTTAATTCGTACCAGACAAATGGTAAATCCAAAAATTACGAAATTTGAAATCTTACAATAATATCACATTACGGATCCGATGAAACTGGTTTCGTCGAAATCCGAGACTTTTTGAAAAATGACTATTTTAACTCGCCAAATAAAAATTAAAACGATATCGATGCGTTTTGAGCTGCCACGGTCAATCGACAATCCCGATTGCTACGAAAATTGAAATCCGATAATAACTAACTATTACGGATCCAATGGAACTGGTTTCGTTCAATTCTGAGACTGTTCGAAAATTGACTATTTTTACAGTCGATAATTAAATATTAAAATATTCAATTTTCACAGATTTACTCCAAATTCAGTTTTAAAAGTCCTGTAACATCTCTATAACTCCAGTATGATTAAATAAAATTTTACAAATCATTTTCAATCATTTTAACTCGATTTCCAATTATCTCTGGAATTTCACTATTTAATTTATCAATTAAATTATCCAATTAAATCCAATATTCGAAAAATAAATCATTCGACTTCTAAATTCCATTTATTAATATTTAAAATCAATTAAATATTTGAATTTTAATTATCAAAAATTCTGGGTCGTTACAGTATCGATCACGGATCGGGCCGAAACTTCACGGGCTTGGTCGCGCGGGCTAACTCACATGCCAGAAGAAGTCCCCCGAGAACTGAGCGAAATATCAGCCTCCTACACCTATAAATAGAGCCCCAGAGCATGTAGAAAAGGGGCTTCTTCTCCTTTGAATTCTCCAACGCCCAGACTCTGCCGGATCCAGATCTGAACTCCATAAGCTGCTACCAACAACGAAATTCACTGCTGCAAATCATAATTACCTGCTGCAATTCATTGAATTCACTTGTAATCTTCAAAGAAAGATCAATAAAGCTATCAACTTCATATTGGACGTAGGCGATACGCCGAACCACTCTAAATCCCTATGTCTCTATGCATTTAAATTATTCTCATTTCTGAAATTTGGAGTTTTTGTTAGATAATCCTCTTTTTACATTTAATTTCTTCACTTTATCTCTTCAAAAACTTCCAAAGAGTGTTGTGCCCAATTTTGGTACAAACAATATAGATATAATTAATTATTAAAATTATTTACAAAAGAAAGTTAAACTAATTTAAAAACAAGTTTGAGATTTATTAATTTAAATAAACTCTCTTTCATAAAATTACTTGAATATGCAGCATATCCATTTATATATTTTTAACTCAAATTTAGAGCTTTTAGATCTGCAGTTTTGACCTCTTAAATCCCATAATTTTTCAAAACTCAAGACATGAGAGTTATAGATAAATTTTTAAGCTTTTAGACAAAAAAAAGGATTATTTAATTCGGACATATGGTTCAAAAGTTACAACTGAAACAATTTCTCAGATTTAAGTTTGTTAATCCTTTTTTTTAATTAACAGGCCAACGATAAAAAAACAAGTGTTCTAACAATTAAACTTCAAAATTATGCAAAACACAAAACATAAAATTGTTCCCTGTAAAAATCCCTTTCAACTGAATAAACCCTCACTCAATTTCGACTTACCAATCAAAAGTTACGATGATTTTTATTTCAGATTTCAACTTCGAAAATTGATACAACAGAGCATGTATCAGTTTCATACCCAATTTTGACCATTTAAATCACAGATTTTTCCAAATCATACAACATGGAAGTTTTAGAACATAGTCCAGGCTTTCCAGAACATCAAGAATTATCAAATTCTGATGAAAAGTGAAAAAGTTATGACGAAATCAATTTCAGGTTCAAACTAAGAATATTTTGACAAAGACAGAATTGTTCTTCTTTGTTCAATTCTATTTCAGGTCAAGTAAATGGAAAATTTTCAAATAGTAACCAAAAGAGAAATTGTTTCTCATCTAATCTATTTTCTAACCTAAAAAGAATGAGCCATTTCTGATCATTTTACACCAATATATCGCTGTTTTACTACAGCGATTTTCATATAAAATTTTCAGCAAACAATCATTGGATTTATTGAACACATACAATCAATTCACAACAGATTGAAAGCAATTCAATCAACAAGCATCTAATTCAATCCAAATAACAACTAACAATTACACATATGGATTAGAAACAGTAAGTGTGAGTTGTAAATAATTCACCTTTTAGCTTCCTACAGCTTGCTAATCTTTGCCTAGGCTTTGCTACACCTTCAACTTCACCAAAATTGTCTAAAAAACCCAAAACCAAAAACCAACCAGCAACCAATTTTAATTAAAAAGAGATCAAAATCACTCATCTATGTTTCTAAAAGATAGATACAAGTTTTAGAATACTTACTTTTCATTATAGAACAAAAGCCCTTTGATTTGCACTATATTTTGGTTAATTTAGATTCTAGGGTTAAAGAGGAACTAGGTTTTCTCTTATTTTCTATTTACTGAAGATGGAATGAACATATAGGCAAAAGAATGAGAAGGGGATATTGTATTAGGCTTCTCTTAGCTAGTGGGCTTGTATTAAGAACCAACCAATTAAGATATTAAAAAAATTATTTAATAAACAAAGGCCCATACTTACTATTTTATGAAACCCAAAATTTAATACAATACAATACAAATGTACAACTTCGTTCTCTCTTTTTTTACATCATTTTAAATGCTAATTATACTTTTACATTATCATTTTTTAAAATAAAATCCCAAATTCTCTTTTGTTTAAAATAAAAGATTTAAATTAACTCCATATTTTCTTTTTAACCGACATTCAAATTTTCACAATTGCAATGCTTCGCAAATACAATATTCTTAATGATTTAGAAATAATCATTCTGAAACAATTTGTCTCTTATAAAGGAATACAAATTTCAGATTAGTGATTTAAATTCTCCATTTTAAATTCCTATTCATTTTATTTAATGTACTCAAAAATAAGGGTTGTTACATTTAATCTCTTTTATAAGTTTAAACAATATTCAAAATGGTTTATAAACTTCAGAAATTGTTTTGACAAGTTTTAGAAAGAAAATCTCTTTTAAAAAAACAAAAATCAATTTTCAAAATTAACTAGGGCATGTCGACATACCCCTTTTCCCCATGTCGACATGGTAGCCGTAGAAATTAAAATTTCAAATTTTCAAATGAAGTGTCTATTCGTCATAACCTTTCACAAATGGACATGACTGTTGTTCTTCTATATATACCAGTTGTTTTCAATGAATTTTAAGTTAGTTTTTCTTCATTTCTTCACTCCTTCTTCACCACTCAAGTATTCTCTTATATTTTAACAAAACACTACCGAAATCCTAAGTGAATCAAACTTGATCATCTCTAGTTTGTTTCTCTGTCACTCTCTCTCAAAGATCTCAGTGCTATTCAGAGTTATAGGATCATTTGTAATCAAAGATTGAAAGATCGAAGTGTATCGAGTCTCTCTCTGTCAAAGTGTGATTGGAAACGGTGTGATTGTGGCCTGTAAATTAATTGGGTGTGATTGTAGCTGTAAATCAATTAGGTGATCTTGTAGCCTGGTTAAATTAAGAGAGTTTGCCCTGGACTCGAAGACAGAAGGGTGTATCTCGTGGCCTTGAAATCGAGGTTGTAATATCGACATTATATTTGAAAAGAAATCTGCATAAGAAATTGTGTGGGACTGAATGTAGGGTAACTCCGAACCAGTATAAAATTCCGGTGTGTTCTTTCCTTTACTGTTTTTTATTTACTATTTGCATCTGTGTTTGATTCTATGATTGTCTCTGTGTTTGTTAATTGCATCTGTCTGTTTTTAATTTCAAAAGATTTCAAAAATTCCATAAAATCCATTAAACACTATTCACCCCCTCTAGTGTTAAACCAGCCTTAAGATCCGTAATCCGCATTTCCAATATTTGGTATCAGAGCATTGGTTTTCAAAGTTATCATTATCTGAATTTTGAAAAAGTTGAAAATGGCAATTTTTGGAAATTCTGTTAACACTAGTTCAAAAATGTCCATATCATCATTGATTCATAAGTCTGCATATTGTTATTATAGAAAATCAATTTATCTACCGAATTGGTGTGTTGTGCAGGAACAAATGTGTTACATGGCTTTTGATGAATCAACACTCAATGGACAAATGGTACAAATCAAGAAAAATAAATGGATACTTGATAGTGGATGTTCGACACACATGCCTGGCAAACCGGAGATACTGAATGACATAATTTATAAAGATGGAGGACTGGTCAACTTTGGAGACAACTCAAAAGGATATGTGATTGGCATCGGCAATGTCAGTAACTCTAAAACTCCTACTATTTCTGATGTTTTGTTAGTTAGGAATCTAAAACACAATTTACTTAGCATAAGTCAACTATGTGATAAGGGGTACAAAATTAAATTTGAAAAGGATAAGTGTCACATCGAAGATAATAAATCAAATATTATCTTTGAAGGAATTAGGAAGAACAATATTTATATTCTCAATATGAAAATCTCATATGATAACCTATGTCTTTTTGCTAATACAAGTGACCCTTGGATTTGGAATAAAAGATTTGGGCATTTGAATTTCAAACTCTTAACTAGACTTTCAAAACTTGATCCAGTAAGAGGTCCCCCTAAAATGGATTTTAAAGTAGATAGTATATATGATGCTTGTCAATAAGGAAAACTTTAAATGAGTTCATTTAAATTGAAAGATATGATTTCAACTTCAAAACGTCTTGAGTTACTTCATTTAGATCTATTTTTTCCATCTCAAGACTAGAAGCCATTAGAATTCTACTTGCTTTCGCAAACCATAATAATTTCAAATTATTTCAAATGGATGTCAAAAGTGCATTTTTAAATGGTTTTGTTAAAGAAGATGTTTATGTTGAACAACCCCCCACTTTTTAAAGATGAAAAGTTTCCAAATCATGTTTACAAATTAAAGAAAGCTTTATATGGTCTGAAACAAGCTTCTAGAGCCTGGTATGACAGACTAAGATCTTACTTATTACAATCAAATTTTGAAATTGGTAAATTAGATAATACTCTTTTTATTAAAAGAAACAAAAATGATATTCAATTAGAACAGATATATGTAGATGATATAATTTTTGGATCAACAAAAAATGAAATGAACAAAGAGTTTTTTGAAATAATGACAAAAGAGTTTGAGATGAGTCATATGGGTGAACTTACTTTCTTTTTAGGATTGTAAATAAAACAATTAGATAGTGGTATTTCCAAGAAACGTATGCTAGGGATCTAATTAGAAAGTCTGGTATGACCACTGCGAGTGGAAAACCCACTCCTATGGCAACCAATGAAGTCTTGAATAAAGAAGACATGTCAAAAGACGTCGACCAAAAACTTTACAGGGGAATAATTGGATCGCTACTCTAAATAACTGCGAGTATGCCTGACATCATACATAGTGTCTGTCTCTGTGCAAGATACTAATCTCAACCCAAAGAGACCCATTTAAAAGCTGTTAAACGTATCCTAAGATATGTTAAACACACTTTAGACTATGGCCTATTTTACCCTAAAAATGATT
Source organism: Allium fistulosum (assembly GCA_030737815.1). NCBI lineage: Eukaryota > Viridiplantae > Streptophyta > Magnoliopsida > Asparagales > Amaryllidaceae > Allium > Allium fistulosum. The sequence goes on along the minus strand of CM060904.1, from coordinate 1,087,834,654 downwards.
CATTTGATTTAATTTCATATTGTGATGCTGACTATGTTGGTTGTAAATCAGATCGAAAAAGTACAAGTGGAACTTGTCACTTTTTAGGACATTCTCTGGTTTCCTAGTTTAGTAAAAAGCAAAATACTGTCTCACTATCCACAACTGAGGCAAAATATATCTCTGCTACTTTGGCTTGTTCTCAGTAATCTATATGCAACAGACCCTAAAGGATTTTGGATTAAATATTTCAAAATCACCAATTTATTGTGACAATGCAAGTGTAATAAATTTATCCAAAAATCCTACTCATCATGCCAGAACCAAACATATTGATATTAGACATCATTTTCTCAGAGATAATATAAGTAAAGGGATTATTTCTATTGAATTTATCAACACTGAGAATCAAATAGCTGATATTCTGACCAAACCCTTGAATCAATCAACCTTTACTAAATTTAGAAGAGAACTAGGTATTTGCTCTATAACTGAGATATAGAATACATATATATAGTAACATATATATTTAAATAAATAAAAATTGTCAAAATTTCCATAAGGATGTCGACATCCCCGTACTCTCCATACATACAACGGTAAAATTTGAAATTTTGATTTTCCCTCTAAAATCAGTTTAGTGGTTATATAAACCACAATATTTCAAATTCTTCTGTCTTCTCTCTTCATTTTCTATGTAATAAACTTCTTAGAATATAAAATAATGGCCTCCTCTCCTAAATCAAACCAAAATGCGACCTTTTCTTTCCCTTCTCCTAATGCTGGTCCATTTCAACGAACTACACTGGCCCAAGTCATGAAGGTAGAGGAAACTTTGAAGGACTCTCTGCAAAAGATGACTGAGTTGCAAGTCATGCAAATAAAGATATCTAAGGAACAAGTGAAACAAGGAAAAATCCTTAGAAATTTGCAAAAATTTCTAATGGATAATCATGCGGACCCGATCATGATTGAAGATGACTCCTCTAACATTCATATTCATATTCCATTAGAGGAAGACGATGAAGAAGAAGAAGAAGAAGCGCAAATGGACGAAGACGATAAAGTTATTTGCGTTGGAGAAGTCTGTTTTAATAAAGATGGTAATTTGGTCGAACAACGTGGAAACTTTTGTCTCCATTACCCAAAGTGTTCGATTCACAAGTCACTAATTATCAAAGAGTCTCATTAGATTGTTTTTATGTTAATGTTTTTATATATTGTGTGTATTTGTATATATTTGTGTTTATATGTGTAATATAACAACATATATATATAATAAAATTATATTTCGCTTAATTATACTTCGTTATTAGTATTTAGTTCCATAGTATTAGTTTAAGGAGGAGTTATGTAGTTTAGGCTTAGTTTTTGTTGATGACAAAGGGGGAGAATTATAAAATAGGTTAGATAGGCTTAGATTAAAGGTGAGTTGGTAGATTAAAGGGGAGTTGTTGGAATAAGGGAGAGTCAGAGTAGAATCAAAGTTAGGTGGAGTATATTTTATAAACATAGGTTGTCATCATCAAAAAAGGGGAGATTTTTAGTTCCTGAGATGATGGTTTTGATGACAACAACCTTAGGACTTGTTATAAAATATAAATACTAATATTCTTGTCTAGATATATATGTATATGCTGGATATATATGCAGGTACTGAAGAATGAAGACTGTACAATATAAAGTTCAAGATTGAGTATAGAGATTCAAGACCGACGAATTAAAGATTGAAGCAACCAAGATTGAAGAATCATGAGTATTAAGATTTCAAGATTTTAAGAGTTCAAGAGTTCAAGATATCAAGATAAGTAATAGTGTCTAGATTTATGTTAAAACTTCATAATAGCACTAAAATCTTTATTCGGATTTTAATTATGGAATGGAATCCACCTTCTTGCTTTAATAGTGGGATGGAACCCATGACCTCTTTAGTGGGATGGAACCCACGACCTTCTTTAGTGGAATGGAATCCACGAAATTTTCAAAATTATTTATTTTTCAGATTTTTTTTCGAAACTATCTTTTTAAAAGTTATCCATCTCGGTTTAAATATTTTAGTCTTAAACTATTTTTATTATCTTTTATATTTTGATTTTAGAATCATCTCTTGTTTTAAAACTATCTCCTAGTTTTAATATTATAGCCTTTAAATCTCAAAAATATATTCTATACTTAGTTTTTAATGTTACTTTTATATTATAGATTATATATTTTTTTAAGATTACTTTCTAATCTCTTTTATAAGTTTAAACTATATTCAAAATGGTTTATAAACTTCATAAACTGTTTTGACAAGTTTTAGATGGAAAATCTCTTTCAAAAAAAACAAAAATCAATTTTCAAAATTAACTAGGGCATGTCGACATACCCCTTCCCCCCATGTCGACATGGTAGCCATAGAAATTCAAATTTCAAATTATCAAATGAAGTGTCAATTCATCATAACCTTTCACGAATGGACATGACTGTTGTTCTTCTATAAATACCAGTTGTTTTCAACGAATTTTAAGTTAGTTTTTCTTCATTTCTTCACTCCTTCTTCTCCACTCAAGTATTCTCTTATATTTTAACAAAACTCTGCCGAAATCCTAAGTGAATCAAACTTGATCATCTCTAGTTTGATTCTCTGTCACTCTCTCTCAAAGATCTCAGTGATATTCAGAGTTATAGGATCAATTGTAATTAAAGATTGAAAGATCAAAGTGTATCGAGTCTCTCTCTGTCAAAGTGTGATTGGAAACGGTGTGATTGTGGCCTGTAAATTAATTGGGTGTGATTGTAGCCCATAAATCAATTAGGTGATCTTGTAGCCTGGTTAAATCAAGAGAGTTTTCCTTGGACTCGAAGACAGGAGGGTGTATCTCGTGGCCTTGAAATCGAGGTTGTAATATCGACATTATATTTGAAAAGAAATCTGCACAAGAAATTGTGTGGGACCGGATGTAGGGTAACTTCGAACCAGTATAAAATTCCGGTGTGCTCTTTCCTTTACTGCTTTTTATTTACTATTTGCATCTGTGTCTGATTCTGTGATTGTCTCTGTGTTTGTGAATTGCATCTGTCTGTGTTTAATTTCAAAAGATTTCAAAAATTCCATAAAATCCATTAAACACTATTCACCCCCCCTCTAGTGTTAAACCAGCCTTAAGATCCGTAATCCGCATTCCCAACATAGGAGAGCCTCCCATATGGATCATAGGTCATGAGGCCCACTCTTTATGGGTCGGTCCTAATGGACCAAACTGGCCCAATTCAGAGAAGAATCATCCATAACTCGCTCCAAACTTAATGAAACCATACGAAACTTTGCAGGTACTCTCTAGGATGTGTGGGACCTATCCTAGAAATTTCAAGCTGTAAGGCCCAACTTACATGGATCTTAGCGATCCATCTATTTAGGTCATTAGCGGTCCATTAAACCACCTCCAACTGATCCAATTTTTTTTTTTGAACCTTCAGTTTTTTCTTCTAAGTGTTCTCCCAAAATTTCAAGTTAATCTGATTTCGTATGAGTTCTCTAGGTCCATTTTAATTTAGCTACTTTTGGTAAAACCACTTGAATTAGATGAGTCTTCACTTCTTGAGCTAGATTGTTTGGCATGCTATGAAACTTGGCAAGTATTCTTAGAAGAGGTAGTAGATCATGATGTAAGAGGCTTTGATAACTCATGATGCTTCCTTTCGGATCGCCAGTGATCCATGGATGATGGATCACCGGCGATCCATCTACTTAATGGATTTTTGGCTTGTTTCTCTTAAGTTCAATTGGCTTGTTCTTTTAGATGCTTTGTTCAAGTTTTAAGTCATTATAGCTTAGTATGGATGTTCTAACTTCTGTTGAATTCTGCTAGGTTAAAGACCCTGTTAACATTTTCCCTTAGAGTATGCTTTCGTTGGAAACAAAGTGTGCTCTGGAACAAGACAAGTTTTAGATTACTATTTTGTGAGTTTCAGTGGATCGTTGAAGTCCATCTCAAGATGTTGTTTTCAATTGAATGACTTCTGATAGCCATTCGTTTTTTGATTTCGATCAGAATTTCAATTACTGGTATTGACGAAGTAATCTTTTCTCCATAGATTACACAAGGGTTAAGGTCGGTAAGTGGGTGCACGACATAGGTTTGGAGTCAGCCTATATAGTTTTAACTCGGCCAGATGTGAAGCTAAGTTTTGTCTCGAACGATTGTACACCGTTCTGGAGTGAAGTCTTGCTCTTTATCGTTAACCGTTTCTTTTCGAGGACTTGGTTAAGTTCCTGTTGCCATTTTGAATTCTAATACGATGATTTATTCCAAATCGGATATAGTGGATGATTCAATCATATCACTATTTTCATTTCTGTACTCTAGTGATCCTAAGAAAAAAGCTTCCCGCATTACTTCGAACAACGGCTCTTTTATTGATGTTGATTGATAACGGGTAAGTGTTGAAAAGATAATTTCAAAGGACGATATAGATTGTTTTTCAAATTTAAGCAAGCTATCTACACTAGATTGTTCGTTTGTAGTATTCGGGACACTAGACTCTTCTCATGTAGATAACACACTGCATCTACCCCGGTCAATGCTCAGAACCTGACCGGTCAACATACGCCGACTTCCCTTGGATTTTGGGCGTTGGTTATACGAGGATATTTTTTAAAGTAAAACATATCCGACAGGGTTAAATGCCAAGTTGAATTGTTGAATATGACTTTCTGGTCATCCAATCTTTAGTCTGGCGGAGGGACTTCCACTTCTTCAGAAGCTGGGTCCTTCGCAACTTAGGCTTCGATTATTATTCCTGTCATATTGGGATGATTGATTACAGTTAAGTCACAAGGAACGGCTGCTCTTGTAGAGTTCTAGTTGAAGTTTGATCAGGCACAATTTCAGTCTTCGGAAACTAGCATATGACTTGTTCGATTGCGGTTATCCTTCCATTGCATTTTTTGGAATTCAACCTGCACACCAGCCTCTATCTTCGGGGCCTGTTGGTTTAATTGCTCATTTCCGAGCATTGTTTTTTCTCGCTGTTGTACCTCTTGTGTTCAAGTTTAGCATACTCGTTTACTATAATTCTATACATATAAGTGATACTTCTGCGGTTATTTTGGCATATTTTATTTTGATAGCTTTTTTCAGAACTATGAGGTAGCTTGGCCTAGCCAGTTTTGTGGATGTTCCTGTTTATGTTCCATTGAGTTCGTTCGACAAAGTGATGGTGTTTATGCCCCAGTCCACAGGACTGATTACTTTGAATACCATGTCTATATGTTTTCAAAAGACTAAGTCTCCTGGGCCATATATCCGATTTCCCCAATTTGATTGACATGATAAGTCCTATCTTCGGAAACTAGGGACTTTGCTGCTTAATTCCAAGCTCTGATTTTTTCAATGATGTTTGTTTCCTGACTGAAATTGAATTCATCCAAGTTGACATCATCATCTAATGTAATTCTTGGTATATGTGCTGGAAAGACGCATCGCCGTCATCTTTTGCTAGAGTGAATTCTTCCAAGTCTAGTGTTAAGACCTTAATCATGCATCGGTTTCTATCTTCGAAAACTCATGCACGGATGACTCAACTCTGTGGATTTTTCCTTGATGTTATGATTCTTCAGACAACATGAGATGCCAAAAGGTAGGGCTGACGATTCAACCAAACTCTTGCTTCTGTTTCTGAAAGCCTATGTATCGATAGGTTCATTATGGGGGTTTCTTATTAGCATCACTAAACTTCGAGTAATGGCATATTACTACAAGTTGGAACCAAAATGATCTAGTTCGACCATAAGTAGGCCATTGATCCTTCTCGTCATCGCCAGACTGCGAGCGATGGTAAATTTTTGAATGTTAAATCCTTTATTTCCTTGGTTGGCGATTTTGTTGCCAGAATTCTAAGTTTTGCAATACAGAACCGTTATCTAATCAACCTTGCAATATTCATGTTTGGACTTTGCAACATTTCTTTCGATCAAGTACCTATGCATCTATCCCTGCTTGACGGACTAGCTATTTCGAACGCCTGTATTTGGGCGATTGTGATAGATGGAGAGGTTTGGGACAAATGATTCGATTGCCCCTGGTTTGGCCCTCAATCCTATTCCAGGATTGTGGAAGTCCGATGGTTTTAGTTCCGACCTTCCGAGATTGTCCCTACTGTCCCTTAGCCATGCATGCTTTGCTTGGCCGCTAACGTCGTCGTGGAAGTTTTATTCATATGCCAATTCTTTCTTTAGGTATCGGTAACCTAGTTGCTTGGTTCCAAGCGGCATGTCCTCAAGGCTGCTTAACTCTTTCTAAGTTGAATTCTGGAAATTTGGTTGTGCACCGGCTTTCATCCCTAGAAATTAGCACATGAGTGATTTAACCCTAGGAATTTCTTTCGGCGCCACCTTATTCCCGTGCAGTGGCTAATTCCTACTATGTAAGGTCAAACCATTCGGTTGATCTATGAAAGGTTATGTCTTTTGGTCGGTGCCTGTCATCGGACAGTGTTAAAGTCATGTTGGTTCGGATTGAATAATTCATCTAATCCTATATAGTTGAGTAGATCCCTTTCAACCCAATATGGCTGTTTTTGTCAATGTTGCTTAACTTCAGGATACACCATGTTCTGGATGGATGGGAATCCCAGATGTGTCCGTTGCCTAGCCTTGTTTATCACCGTCAAGTGTTACCCTTGGAAATGCAGGGTTGTTGCTTAACCAATTCCATGGTTATTCTTATTCATGAAAAATCAAATTTCCTTCAATTAGTTTTTGTTATGATCTGAGTTCTATCTGCGGAACCTTTCCTTTCTAGGCAGAACCCTTCATTTCTAGTTGTCAAATTATAGGTTCTTACTGAAAATTAGAAATTGTGGAGCAATTCATCACATTACCCCAGTACGACCATGCTCACTCCTATCTTGATCACGGACTGGTAGAGTTCGGTAGTGTTTGCCTTGAATCTGTGACACTTAACCTTGCTTGTTTCAGGCCATATGCATCATGCTAGGCTGATAGCATTGTTGTAGATATCAACTGTATTCGTTGGTTCCAATCTTTGGGAATCAATGTCGATTTCGAGCATTCTCTCCTTACCGTTGTCTGTCTTCGGATAATAGCTGGTTTTCTGCAAGTTGGGGTTTGAGACCTCAGTCGAGCACCTGCTTCTGTTTTTGGAAACTGGTGCATTGATGATTTGATTCTGAAAATGCCTTCCGTCGTCATCTATCTCCGGACGACGGTAAGTTCCTCCTTTTATTGCAATTTGGAGCGATTTTTTATCCTGACCAAGTGTTAATGTGTTATATGCCCTTCAATCCACGTGACTGATTATTCTGAACAATTGATGTGAGACTTGATGTTCCGGGCGGCTTCCTGGATGCCCCCAGTCAAAGGTGCGTCGCAGCTCCTATATGTGGGAACTCGTGACTTGGATGTCTTGTATTTAGACATTTTGTACATTAACTTTGGTCAATGTTTAGAATTTTTTTCTAACTTCTTAGTTTGTGAACTTTACGGCACTGCTGGAACAATGTCGGTTCTTTCGGGTAGCGGGAGTTGATCCCTGTTAAACCTAAAATAGACAAGTTTCCCAGTGTTGTCAGGACAATACCAATACTTAGAAAATCTTAACAGTTTGCTGATGATGCCAGAGCAACATCAAGCCATGTTTGCATGGCTTATGAAATGCGCTGCTTTTAAGAGTGCGCGGCTTACGAAATGCACAGCTTTTGAGAGTGCGTGGCTTACGAAATGCGCGGCTTTTGAGAGTGCACGACTTATGAAATGCACGACTTATGGGATCGATATAACCCATTAATTTGGAACTGTTCGAAACTTCTCGACATTGCCAATCTTCGAGTAACATGAGGAGTTCATGCTTCGAGTGCGTGGTTCCACTGCTCAAGAAGTAATGCACGACTTATGCGAGTGTGCGGCTTATGAGATAGATATGACCCATCGATCTAGATGGTTTGAAACTTCTCGACGTTGCCGATCTTCGGTTAATATGAGGAGTTCGTGCTTCGAGAGTGTGGTTCCACAGCTCAAGAAGTGATGAGCGACTTATGGCAATGCACAACTTATGGGATCGATACGATACGTCAATCCAGAACGGTTTGGAACTTCTTGACATTGCCAATCTTCGGGTAACGTGAGGAGTTCGTTCTTTGAGAGCATGGTTCCACGGCTTAAGAAGTGATGCATGGCTTATAGGAGTGCACGGCTTATGAGATCAATACGACCTATCGATCCGGAATGGTTTAGAACTTCTCGATGTTGCAATCTTTGGGTAACGTGAGGGGTTCATGCTTCGATAGCGTGGTTCCACGGCTCAAGAAGTGATGCAGGGCTTATGGAAGTGCGCGACTTATGAGATCGATATGACCCATCAATCTGGAACAGTTTGGAACTTCTCGGTGCTGCCGGAGTGATACCGATTTTGGAGGAGACAGGGATCGAGTTTTATTGATCTTGCGGTTTGAGTTGATTTGACCTCATCGACTTGGCAGGTTATTTGCTTGAACATGGTTTTATCAACTCAAGATGCTAGTTGGGCTTATGGGATGCACACAATGGTTTGGGCCTTCCCGGTGCTGGAGGAGCGATACAAGTTCTTAGAAGGTAAGGAACGAGTTTTCCCATCAGTCCCAATTTGACATTGCTGGAACGCGATTTTATCAGTTCGAAGAGATAAGTGGTTTTTGGATCAGGTAACCATGGCTTGGACGATCCTCCCATATTTTAGGAAGATGTGCACGACCAAATAGATAAAGCTACCATGGTGGAGAGATCTAAAGCTAATCACATGGTGATGGTTGTGAAGAAAGAGCTTGTGGGAGTTGAGAGGAAGACTATCAGTTTTTAGTCCAAACCACCTTTAGAGAATTGGTCTTCAACTGACATACAGTCTAAGTGGAAAAGGAACTGGTCACCAAGGGTGGTAAAGGAGGAGTTGGGAAGAAGTAAGCAAGTATTATGCTTCTATTTCGTTTGTTGCGCTAGCAAGGTCGTTAAGCCCGTAGTTGCCAGCATGCCATAATTTTTGATCGGGCGTAACACAACTGTGGTATGCTTAGTCTTGGCTTTCCTTGTAGCAAACAATCTTCGCTTCTAAAATCGAAAAGAAGAGAAAGGATAGATTCGCACGTGGAACTCTTAGATCAAGGCATCAATGCTCCTACTTCGCAGTCCTTGTTCAATTACTTTTTATTGGTTGTGAATTATGGTGGTCTTTTGATCTATAGGAGAAAGCCCCTACAGGTAAATTCTTATTTGTATATACTAATATACCATCTGTTTTAGATATATAATTCATTATTAATGCTCCTAGTTTTATAATTGTGATGTATCTTATATGACTTATTTTAATGATCTTTAATTGCACTTTTAAACGTTTGCAGGTAGTTTAGTGTATGCTTGTGTAAATCTGGGTAAGCGTGGGAGTAGGTTAGGTTAAACAAAAAATGCAAGCTAATTACTTACAAATTTTTGTGTAACGCTTTGGTGGTTGTTATAGTATTTACATACACACACATATTTAGATAAAGAAATTCTTATGCCACATACGCTTGTACAACTATGTATATTTATATGAGAACCATTTTTGTGGGTTGTGTATGGGTATATGCGCTTTAATGAAAAAATTAATGTAAATACCTAGTGCAGGTTAGGCAATAAAATAAAGAGCAGTTCAAGTAATTAGCTTCGATATGGGTGAAAGCATCTTTATATGGATTTGAGATATTTGGGTAATTTAACGCCTTAAGGGTTATTCTATATATGTTTACTTTGATATGCCATCTGATGTTTAAGTATCTTTATTAGAGATATCATATTATTCTTCTTTGTTTATACAGTGTCATCTTATTTATGAACCATGATTAGACATAGTCTGACCCGTGTGTTATTTTATAATACTCAGGTCAGTTTGAGACATTTCAGGTATAGGGACGACTCGACCGACATTTGTTTACTTTGGGCTTAGAGGAGTATTATATTAGAATGGTTACCTGATATTTGTATGATATTGATTCACTGTATATATATATATATATATAATTGACATTGAATTGTGTTGTATTTTTATAACTTTGTTGTATTATATATTATATGTTATCGATGCAATTGACTATGTGTTCTCTGTGATTTACTATATATTGCATATTGTTCTGTCCTTGAGGCACACGTGTTTATTATTTTATACCGAGATTGTGTACGTACTGATGAGTTTTATATTTAATGTTTTAAGATGTACCAGTGTTAGTCCATGAGGATATTCACATGTGTACCCTATATAGCCTCATTCTCTACATTGTCTCACAGTATTACTCTGTAATACTCTTAGATAGTATGGGATAGAGGTGAGGTGTTACAAAATGGTGTCAGAGCAGGTCAGAGAAATACATTATATCTCAGAGACACAAGTCATTGACCTTATATGAGAATTAGGAGTCCTTGCCCCTTGAGTGAGTTGGTTTATTTTCTATAATAAGAGATAGTATATTTTATCATATAAATATAGGATGATCACTGGGGTAATCATCACGGGACGTATTTTCTATTTTCCAAATATATATATTAAATTATATAATCAATATTTTCTTTAGAGTATGAGTTATAAAATGGTTGGAGAAGCAAAGACGAAAGAAGTTAGTCCAACCAGTAGCATATATATTTATAACTTTGGAAGGTTTGGTATTACAACTGGTGTTTGATTTGTTTTTATCAAAGTGCATAGCGGAATTACTAATTTCTGCTGAGTACCTATGTTTAGTCTTTTATGTTTGTTTAATGATTTGAAGATGCGAGAATTGAATTTGATTTTTGGATTTGTGTATAATTATAAAAGCTAAGATATAAATTTAATCATTTGGTTTATATATATAGTAATTAAATATAAGCAATGTTGGTTTATTATTATAAGTTATTTTTTTATGATTGGTTGAGTAAAATACAAATAAATATGTGAGTTTTAAAGACTGTTTGAAAATATTTTAAAATTTGTAAGTGTTTGGTGAAAGAAAAAGCTATCGTATATAAAATTGGTTATTGTTATCAAATGATTTGAGCAGTAAAGTGAATTTTCTAATTAGAAATCATTTGTAAAGTATATACTATAAGTGAGTATTAAATGAGGATTTGGAAAATTGATATTTTGAAACTAGTATATTAAATAGATTCGTGAAAGCAATACTCGTATATATTTTGGAAGTAAAATTGTGTTAACTTGTCCGTTGAGTGTGTTAAGGATTTTAGTCAATCCGGGTGCACGCATATTCGATAGAAATTCTTAAATGCTTGAACGAGGCATTTGGACACGATAATTTAGATAGATAGAAATAAAGTATGGAAGATTAAAGTATTTTTGAAATAGAGCTGAATATTTTAAATGGGAAATCAAGAAAATGTTTAATTAGAAATCTTTTTGAAGTGAAATTGTGTTAATTTGTCCATATAGTGGTTTAAGAATTATGATTGATCAAACTTATCGATAGGAATTCCTAAACACAAGTATGAGGCATTCAGACACACGTTTTGGAAAGATATCTATATTTTGATCATATTTTGGCATATTTGAAGTGTTAAAGTTACTTTATACCGAGTAGTGTTTTATTAAATGGAAAAGGAGATTTTAGTAGAAATTTATTGATGAAATTTTGGGTTTTGTTACAATATTTCAAAGATTGTTTGATGGAGAATTTGAATTTAGATTAAGTTTGAGTTAAAATAAAAATGAAATTTTGAAATATATATGTGTGTATGTGTGTGTGTGTGTATATTATATGTATGATATTTGGAAAGGAAATTATTTAAAATGAAGAGTTTTGATAATTTGGAAAGTAATTTTCCTTTGGTAATGTTTTTTTAAATAAATTTAAATAGTACAGCTAGTTAAGTTTTGTATATCGTTATATATTCTTCTTTATGGAAATTGCAAGGACGTAATTTTGTTAAGGGGGAAGTCTGTAACAACCCAGATTTTAGGTAACAATTAATTTAAGTTAATAATGGTAATTTAGTTGATTAATTTGGAATTTGGATATTTATTTGGAAACGGATCTATTTTTTCGTTTAATAAAAGGATTTAAGTTGCGAAATATGATATTTAAATTTTAAAATGCGAAAATATAGGGAAAATACTTCATAAAAGTAGTATAATTGAAATATAAAATTGGTTAGAAACTTGAAATGAATTTGTGTGTGTATATATATTCAAATCAATTAGAATCTAGTTTATTAATAAAAGGCACTATATATATATATATATATATATATATATATATGTATGTATATATATGTTATAGTTTAAACCTAAGCCTGTAATACCCAAGCCCAAAAATCATCCCCAGAATTTTCTAAATTCCAGACTTTTCTTTTCTCTTCATTTCACAGATATATGCCTACACTTCATAATAGATATCATCACTTATCGTACTTCTAAATCCAATAACAAAGCAAACAATCTTCGCTTCTAAAATTGAAAAGAAGAGAAAGGATAGATTCGCAAGTGGAACTCTTAGATCAAGGCATCAATGCTCCTACTTCGTAGTCCTTGTTCGATTACTTTTTATTGGCCGTGAATTATGGTGGTCTTTTGATCTATAGGGGAAAGCCTCTGCAGGTAAATTCTTATTTATATATACTAATATACCATCTGTTTTAGATATATAATTCATTGTTAATGCTCCTAGTTTTATAGTTGTAATGTATCTTATATGACTTACTTTTGATGATCTTTAATTGCACTTTTAAACATATATGAATTCGTAGTGAGAATTTGCATCAGTTGATTAAACTAGAATCATTAGCAATTAATAATTAAATAATGATACTTATCTGCCTTTACATAGTTATGTGCATATTGTAAGTTGTTCAAATCAATAGCGACAAGCAAAATTTATCATATTCTTACAAAAGAATTTGTGTTAGAGTGCTTGAGTACCGTATGTTGCTAGAAATCGATTAGAGGACACTGGAATTGATCATACAAGGCTAGGCCTAGAGCGTATTTGCTCTAGGCAAAGACTGTCTGGTGCACGGTTATCAGAGACCAGTTCATTGGTGGTGGTAGAGCCTTGTGCTCATGTCCATGCACGTGTGTGTTGGTATAAATGTTTGTATGTGCAGGCTGCTATGTGCATTTGTATTTGTGTAAGTGTGTCGGCATATTTAGAACTTTGCTATTGCATATGTCTAGGGTTATGATTGAGTGGGTATTTGCGGAATTTATGTGGGTGTTAGTGTACATAAATATATATAGGTTACTGTGTACATATAGTGTGTAGGCTCTGTGTGTTATGTGTGTACGAGTATGTGTTTGTGGGTAGTTTAGTGTACGCGTGTGTAAATCTGGGTAAGGGTGGGAGTAGGTTAGGTTAAACAAAGAAATGCAAGCTAATTACTTACAAATTTTTGTGCAATGCTTTGGTAGTTTTTATAGTATTCACAAACACACACACATATTTAGATAAAGAAATTCTTATGCCACATAAGCTTGTACAACTATGTATATTTATATGAGAGCCATTTTTGTGGGTTGTGTATGGGTATATGTACTTGAGTGAAAAAATTAACGTAAATAGCTAGTGTAGGTTAGGCAATAAAATAAAGAGCAGTTCAAGTATTATGATGTAGTGCAAGTAATTTAATTATTTTTGTATAAGGCTTACACATCCACTTAACTATTTATATAAATATATATATATTTAGATAGCGGAGGCGGTGCAATATTGTATGCGCTTGCATATTTTTATGTCCTATACCTTGTTGCTATTCATGTCAAGGGTACTTGACCCATTATTGTTGTGTATTGTTCTTGATCTTGGTTTTGCTTAACTATTTTGCTACTCAAAATAAATCTAATTTGTTGTTTATAAAAATATAAATTTCCGCATGTAGTTCACATTTAATATATTTGCATCCAATAGGTAGGACTGTTCAAGCATAGTTCATATTTGCATATATTTCAAATTTCATAACTACATGTAGCTTATATTTGTATATAGTTCATGCCATGCATTCACATTTCATAAGTTAACAGTCCCCATTATCAAGGCCCATGTGTGTATATACACACATATACACGAACACACTCTCCCATGTGTTAATATTAATATGTGCTACTCTTCATGTATGCGTGTGCCTATATACATATTTCCATATACTTTCAATTTTCATTTTGTGTTGCGAGTTTCATTATGCATACTCTTCCCCAGGCTTTTTCTATATACATTTTTTATTTTGGAAAATTCCAATTCAACCCTTTATTGTTGTGCGTTATGTTTTAACGGGATTTATTGTGTTATCACATTTTCTGTGTTTATGTACAACCTTATATATATGTTTGTAATTAATTCTAAAATTATATATTTATTATTTATTATCTAATTCTTAGTATTTATTTTCATATATAAAAATAATATGTTATGGATGATTTTTTATTAAGTATTGATTTATTTATATTTATTTGAATAATCTATTTTGTTCGTTTTTGATTTCTAATTTCTTATTATATTTATATCGAATCCAATGATATGAATGATTCACTGGTGATATTGATTTGGTTTATAATATTTTAATATGATACGGTGATGACATAATTTTATGTGATTTTGTGATGATTTCTGTTCTGTGTAGCATGAAATTTGAATAACCAGATTAGTGATACCGTCTGGTATAGAACTTTCAGTAACACTTTTCCGGTTATTCTTTGGACTCGTTACATAGAATATAGAATGGCGAGTGTGATGTATAAGCACTGAATAAATGGACTAGTAATAGCGGTGGTATGTGACGCTATTGTGTTATTTGTTCAGTTATTCTTTGCTTGTGGATAACACTCATACGGGGGTATGTTGTGTATGCAGTGTGTGACTCGCTACAGTGAGCACGTATGGAGGCTACTTGTTAGCCACATAGTTTGGATACATTATATGTCTATCTACCTTTGTTCGACTCTCTTTATGTTTCGGGAGTGAACTAGATTGTCCAGTATCCACCTTAGCGGCCAGATCGTTGGGTCGCGCCCCCAATCCATGACACTGTTTTTGTTATGATATTCGATGCACATCACAAGATTGGTATTGGTTGCCCCTTATGTCGCATAGGCCATCAGTCAGTTACCATATAGGGGCACATGTCGGTAGTCGTGCCCGAAGAGGCTACGCGTTGTTAAGCCTATGGTGGATCATTGTCACGATACCAAGAGGGGAGAGGTAATGATAACCGATGACTATAGGGGTCGTGTCATATGGACCACGTGTGGCTCCTAGAGCAAGCAGACGTTCAGTTAGTCTCCCATCTAGCTCTGGTATATGTGGGTCCATGTGTATGTATGCGGGTAGTAGATAGAAATATACTATGTATAGATGAGATTATACTTGAGACTGTGTCCAGAGTATAATCAACCTCGTATCCTTCCCAGGCAGACAGCCTACTTCTTATTAATTATATTTGTACACAGTTATAAGCTGTCTTAGATCTTTGTTATTAACTTTAGGGTTTTGATGATGATATCTTATAATACGAGATTGAGAGATAATTGGGCATTGCTTCGTGTTAGCCCAATATACTTAGTGATATCTCATATATTATTGTCCTAAATTTTGCGATGGTTTTTGGATATGTATGATTCACCAATTTGTATTGATTATGTGATTTTTGATTTAATGGGTGAAGACATCTTTATATGGATTTGAGATATTTACGCAATTTGATGCCTTAAGGGTTATTCTATATATGTATACTTTGATATGCCATTTGATGTTTAAGTATCTTTACTAGAGATATCATATTATCTTCTTTGTTTATACAGTGTCATCTTATTTGTGATCCGTGATTAGACATAGTCTGACCCCTGTGTTATTTTATAATACCCGGGTTAGTCCGAGACATTTCAGTTACAGGGACGACTCGACCAGCATTTGTTTACTTTGGGCTTAGAGGAGTATTGTATTAGGATGATTACCTGATATTTGTATGATATTGATTCATTGTATATATATATATTTAATTGACATTGAATTGTATTGTATTCTTATAATTTTATTGTATTATATATTATATATCATCGATGCGATTGACTCTATGTTCTCTGTGATTTACTATATATTGTGTATTGTTCTATCCTGGAGGCACATGTGTTTATTGTTTTATACCGACATTGTGTACGTACTGATGAGTTTTATATTTGATGTTTTAATATGTGCCCTAGATTTCAAGATATATATCATTCTTTAATAGCATTAGGAGAAACTTATATAGATTTGATATTATTTCAAAAATCCTCAACTCTCTAACGGATGAGTGGGAGCGGAAGGTCTTAACAATCGAAGAAGCTAACGATAGTTCAACTATTAAACTAGAGGAGTTGATAGGAAATCTAATGTCTTATGAAGTTACTCTCCAGGCAAAATGAGTACAGGCTCAAGATAAGAAGAATATAGCATTTCATGTAGAAAAAGATGAATCAGATTCAGATGAAGAAGATAAGGCATTCATTGCTAAAAATTTCTAAAAGTTTTTGAAATTTAGAAAGAGCAACAAATTTAGAAATAACAAGAATAGCTCCAGCAACAATAACAACACCAATAAACCATCATCGTCTACTCTAGAATGTTATGAATGTCACAAGAAAGGCCACATCAAGAAAGACTGTCCTGAGAAAAAGAAAGACAAACATAAGCACAAGAAAGACAGATTCAAGAAGAAAGCTTTTTCTGTCACTTAGGACGATCAGAATCATCTTCATCATCAGATAGTGACTCAGACAGTGATGTAGAACAAGCAAACGTATGTTTTATGGCCACAAAAGATGAGGTGAGTGATCTAACTTTTGATGATCTATTGGAAATAAACTCAGAATTACTTGATAAGCTAAAAGACATCAAAAGAAAATACGAAGAATCTCTTGAAAAACTGAATAGAATTGAAATCGAAGTAGATATGCTAAGAGATGAGAAACAAATCTTAGAAGAAGAACTTGTTAGCCACATAGTTTAGATACATTATATGTCTATCTACCTTTCTTCGACTCTCTTTATGTTTCGGGAGTGAACTAGATTGTCCAGTATCCACCTTAGCGGCCAGATCGTTGGGTCGCGCCCCCAATCCATGACACTGTTTTTGTTATGATATTCGATGCACATCACAAGATTGGTATTGGTTGCCCCTTATGTCGCATAGGCCATCAGTCAGTTACCATATAGGGGCACATGTCGGTAGTCGTGCCCGAAGAGGCTACGCGTTGTTAAGCCTATGGTGGATCATTGTCACGATACCAAGAGGGGAGAGGTAATGATAACCGATGACTATAGGGGTCGTGTCATATGGACCACGTGTGGCTCCTAGAGCAAGCAGACGTTCAGTTAGTCTCCCATCTAGCTCTGGTATATGTGGGTCCATGTGTATGTATGCGGGTAGTAGATAGAAATATACTATGTATAGATGAGATTATACTTGAGACTGTGTCCAGAGTATAATCAACCTCGTATCCTTCCCAGGCAGACAGCCTACTTCTTATTAATTATATTTGTACACAGTTATAAGCTGGCTTAGATCTTTGTTATTAACTTTAGGGTTTTGATGATGATATCTTATAATACGAGATTGAGAGATAATTGGGCATTGCTTCGTGTTAGCCCAATATACTTAGTGATATCTCATATATTATTGTCCTAAATTTTGCGATGGTTTTTGGATATGTATGATTCACCAATTTGTATTGATTATGTGATTTTTGATTTAATGGGTGAAGACATCTTTATATGGATTTGAGATATTTACGCAATTTGATGCCTTAAGGGTTATTCTATATATGTATACTTTGATATGCCATTTGATGTTTAAGTATCTTTACTAGAGATATCATATTATCTTCTTTGTTTATACAGTGTCATCTTATTTGTGATCCGTGATTAGACATAGTCTGACCCCTGTGTTATTTTATAATACCCGGGTTAGTCCGAGACATTTCAGTTACAGGGACGACTCGACCAGCATTTGTTTACTTTGGGCTTAGAGGAGTATTGTATTAGGATGATTACCTGATATTTGTATGATATTGATTCATTGTATATATATATATTTAATTGACATTGAATTGTATTGTATTCTTATAATTTTATTGTATTATATATTATATATCATCGATGCGATTGACTCTATGTTCTCTGTGATTTACTATATATTGTGTATTGTTCTATCCTGGAGGCACATGTGTTTATTGTTTTATACCGACATTGTGTACGTACTGATGAGTTTTATATTTGATGTTTTAATATGTGCCCTAGATTTCAAGATATATATCATTCTTTAATAGCATTAGGAGAAACTTATATAGATTTGATATTATTTCAAAAATCCTCAACTCTCTAACGGATGAGTGGGAGCGGAAGGTCTTAACAATCGAAGAAGCTAACGATAGTTCAACTATTAAACTAGAGGAGTTGATAGGAAATCTAATGTCTTATGAAGTTACTCTCCAGGCAAAATGAGTACAGGCTCAAGATAAGAAGAATATAGCATTTCATGTAGAAAAAGATGAATCAGATTCAGATGAAGAAGATAAGGCATTCATTGCTAAAAATTTCTAAAAGTTTTTGAAATTTAGAAAGAGCAACAAATTTAGAAATAACAAGAATAGCTCCAGCAACAATAACAACACCAATAAACCATCATCGTCTACTCTAGAATGTTATGAATGTCACAAGAAAGGCCACATCAAGAAAGACTGTCCTGAGAAAAAGAAAGACAAACATAAGCACAAGAAAGACAGATTCAAGAAGAAAGCTTTTTCTGTCACTTAGGACGATCAGAATCATCTTCATCATCAGATAGTGACTCAGACAGTGATGTAGAACAAGCAAACGTATGTTTTATGGCCACAAAAGATGAGGTGAGTGATCTAACTTTTGATGATCTATTGGAAATAAACTCAGAATTACTTGATAAGCTAAAAGACATCAAAAGAAAATACGAAGAATCTCTTGAAAAACTGAATAGAATTGAAATCGAAGTAGATATGCTAAGAGATGAGAAACAAATCTTAGAAGAAGAACTTGTTAGCCACATAGTTTAGATACATTATATGTCTATCTACCTTTCTTCGACTCTCTTTATGTTTCGGGAGTGAACTAGATTGTCCAGTATCCACCTTAGAGGCCAGATCGTTGGGTCGCGCCCCCAATCCATGACACTGTTTTTGTTATGATATTCGATGCACATCACAAGATTGGTATTGGTTGCCCCTTATGTCGCATAGGCCATCAGTCAGTTACCATATAGGGGCACATGTCGGTAGTCGTGCCCGAAGAGGCTACGCGTTGTTAAGCCTATGGTGGATCATTGTCACAATACCAAGAGGGGAGAGGTAATGATAACCGATGACTATAGGGGTCGTGTCATATGGACCACGTGTGGCTCCTAGAGCAAGCAGACGTTCAGTTAGTCTCCCATCTAGCTCTGGTATATGTGGGTCCATGTGTATGTATGCGGGTAGTAGATAGAAATATACTATGTATAGATGAGATTATACTTGAGACTGTGTCCAGAGTATAATCAACCTCGTATCCTTCCCAGGCAGACAGCCTACTTCTTATTAATTATATTTGTACACAGTTATAAGCTGGCTTAGATCTTTGTTATTAACTTTAGGGTTTTGATGATGATATCTTATAATACGAGATTGAGAGATAATTGGGCATTGCTTCGTGTTAGCCCAATATACTTAGTGATATCTCATATATTATTGTCCTAAATTTTGCGATGGTTTTTGGATATGTATGATTCACCAATTTGTATTGATTATGTGATTTTTGATTTAATGGGTGAAGACATCTTTATATGGATTTGAGATATTTACGCAATTTGATGCCTTAAGGGTTATTCTATATATGTATACTTTGATATGCCATTTGATGTTTAAGTATCTTTACTAGAGATATCATATTATCTTCTTTGTTTATACAGTGTCATCTTATTTGTGATCCGTGATTAGACATAGTCTGACCCCTGTGTTATTTTATAATACCCGGGTTAGTCCGAGACATTTCAGTTACAGGGACGACTCGACCAGCATTTGTTTACTTTGGGCTTAGAGGAGTATTGTATTAGGATGATTACCTGATATTTGTATGATATTGATTCATTGTATATATATATATATTTAATTGACATTGAATTGTATTGTACTCTTATAATTTTATTGTATTATATATTATATATCATCGATGTGATTGACTCTATGTTCTCTGTGATTTACTATATATTGTGTATTGTTCTGTCCTGGAGGCACATGTGTTTATTGTTTTATACCGACATTGTGTACGTACTGATGAGTTTTATATTTGATGTTTTAATATGTGCCCTAGATTTCAAGATATATATCATTCTTTAATAGCATTAGGAGAAACTTATATAGATTTGATATTATTTCAAAAATCCTCAACTCTCTAACGGATGAGTGGGAGCGGAAGGTCTTAACAATCGAAGAAGCTAACGATAGTTCAACTATTAAACTAGAGGAGTTGATAGGAAATCTAATGTCTTATGAAGTTACTCTCCAGGCAAAATGAGTACAGGCTCAAGATAAGAAGAATATAGCATTTCAGGTAGAAAAAGATGAATCAGATTCAGATGAAGAAGATAAGGCATTCATTGCTAAAAATTTCTAAAAGTTTTTGAAATTTAGAAAGAGCAACAAATTTAGAAATAACAAGAACAGCTCCAGCAACAATAACAACACCAATAAACCATCATCGTCTGCTCTAGAATGTTATGAATGTCACAAGAAAGGCCACATCAAGAAAGACTGTCCTGAGAAAAAGAAAGACAAACATAAGCACAAGAAAGACAGATTCAAGAAGAAAGCTTTCTCTATCACTTAGGACGATCAGAATCATCTTCATCATCAGATAGTGACTCAGACAGTGATGTAGAACAAGCAAACGTATGTTTTATGGCCACAAAAGATGAGGTGAGTGATCTAACTTTTGATGATCTATTGGAAATAAACTCAGAAATACTTGATAAGCTAAAAGACATCAAAAGAAAATACAAAGAATCTCTTGAAAAACTGAATAGAATTGAAATCGAAGTAGATATGCTAAGAGATGAGAAACAAATCTTAGAAGAAGAACTTGGAGTTACTCAAGAATCTTGTTCTAATATGACATCTCAACTCTCTATGTTAAGTCAAGAGATAGAAACTCAGAAAGAAAAGAATGATGCTCTACTAATTGAAAATCATGATCTTAAAGCTAATGTCAAGATTTTAGAATTAGATAACTCTATCCTTAAAACAAAGTTAGATGATATTACTAAAAATGTCTCTAATTTTAATAAAGGAAGGGAAAATCTTTCCAAAATTATAGAAAATTCTCAAAATGCTTCAAATAAAAGAGGACTAGGATATAAGCAATCTTCTAAAGTTATTCCAAAGAAATAGAAATTTTCATATAAAAGGAATAAAATAAAGTTGAAAAACCTAGTTCAAAAGTTTCAAAATTTTCTAAATCAATTAAAATTTGGGTTCCTAAAACAAATAATTCTTTGATTAGAGATAAATATATAAAATCTTTTATAAAAAGTGTTCATAAAAAAAAGATTTTATTTTCAAAAGGAATTCTGAACCCTCTTGGGTTTGGCTTCCTAAGACCTAACTCTTAGGACCCAAATAAAATGGTGGGTACCAATGTTAATTCTATATTTTGCAGGTACCACCGAAAAGAGAGGAAAATGGATACTAGACAGTGGTTGCTCAAAACACATGACAGGAAACAAAGGGATGTTAACTAACATTATCTACTCAGATGGAGGTTCTGTCACATTTGGAGATAATTCCAAAGGATATGTAATCGGCAAAGGCGATGTGAGCAATAACGTGCTATAAATCTATCTAAAAATCCTGTCAATCACTCACAACTAAACATATTGACATACATCATCATTTTCTTCATGATAATATTGAAAAGGATTTAGTCAGATTAGAATTCGTATCCTCTGAAAATCAACTGGTTGATATATTTACAAAACCTTTAAATGAAAATATTTTCATTAAACTTAGAAGAGAATTAGGAATTATGTCCTCAAAAGATCTATAATTATATTTTGTAAAAAATTTTCAAAAATGAAATTTTCTCAAAATTTAAAGATTGCCAAACTCGAACTTCAGACCTCCAACTTCATAAAAGGTTACAGTTCCCATTTTGCATTTTTCAACAGTCCCACTCGACTGACCAAGCTCCACCAGTCGACTGAGCATGCCTTCTCAACTGTAGTTTTTCTCTGCATTCAGTCGACTGACCTACATATTCAGTCGACTGAATTTGGAAAAAATGAACTACAAACTCTCAGGTTTGATTCAGTCGACTGAATCAATAGATCAGTCGACTGAATCAATAGATCAATCGACTGAATCAATAGATCAGTCGACTGAACCCAGAATGATTTTGTTTAATACCCAGTCAGTCGAATATCCAGTCAATGGTATCAATGGTCAGTTGAAAATTCTGTGCTTACTACGTCTCTTTGTCATATGTTTGGGTTATCATCATTATTATAAATATTTTCTGCTTTGAGAACTCTCCATTTTTTCGATGAAAAAGGAGGAGAAAAGGTATCGTTTAATAATTATTTACAGGAATAAACAGCATAGATTCAAGGGGAGAAAACTATAGCACAATTGCAGGAATATATTCAGGGGGAGAGATAAGTCAACAAAGCTTGTCGAAGATTCGTCCGTAGCAAATGGAGTTGTCATCGTCAAAAAGGGGGAGAATGTTGGATCATAGGTTTTGATTGCTGACATGAAACAACAATTCACGAATCTACGATTACGATAACATCCGGACTCAACGACTCAAAGTATGGTTCGTATAGTTATATATTTTAACAAGTGTCATCAAATATGTATATATAGTGCTTTGTTAAAATCTTTCCTCAAGAATCATCATTCACATTCAAATAAACTTGCATGCATATTTTAATCTAATTCAAAATACACACACATATTCTTTAATGTACGTAAATGCACTATTCAGTCGACTGACCAAGTATATTCAGTCGACTGAATCAGTAGTTATATTTTTATATATAACACAGATCGATCGTCCGAACACACCTGGTCAGTCGACTGAGTCTGTGTATATGACTTGTGCACTTTTTTAATTCAGTCGACTGGCCAAGCACTTTCAGTTGACTGAATCCTGTAAGAATCCAATATTATGAAAAGACACTTCCCATTATCAAAGGATATCTCCTTTCTCAAGTGTTTCATCCGTTAGCTTTTCACCGAGAACTCTTACCAGAGGATGTAACTCTTGATACACTATAAATGCACTCAAGTTTCAATGATTAAATTACCGAATTTTTTATCTTTCTTGATCTATAGTGCATAGCTTTCTTGATTCTATTGCTTACAAAATTCTATACAATAATTGCTTATAATTCCACTTCCATATTCTATAAGCGATTATAATCTTCCTATTCTTCATACACACACAATTATACACATCATTCTTGAGGAAAAGATTATAGGAAGGGTGTACTACAAGTGACAAATCCGTGTTATCCAAAACACATAAAGTCAAGACAAACTAGTTTGTAATAAAGTCCTATTCGGTTGCTCGGGCAGTCAAGTCCTGTTCTGTTGCTCAGGCGGTCAAGTCCTGTTCGGTTGCTCAGGCGGTGTAATACCAGTTCCTCCAGGTTAAGTGAGGGTTGCTAGCTTTAACTCCAAAAGGAGTCTAGGACTGGACGTAGAACAGGAGTTCGAACCAGTATAAAAATTCCTGGTGTCATTTTACTTTATTTCTATTATTTTCCGCACTAGTTATTTATTATATTCCATATTACTCGATCCTATAGCACAGTCACTTTCGAGAATTACTCTGTAATACTCTTAGATAGTATGGATATAGAGGTGGGGTGTTATAGAAAGCCTCTATCTTTAGAGACTTATATTAGGGATTTGAGATACTTGGTTCTCCCAGGTGTCGAATCTTGGCTTGATTCGAGTCGGCCTCTGATTGTTCACAAGGTCGGTTCAGTTTTGGCTTAATTTATTTGAGCAACTTTGAAGCTTTGGAATTGTGCACTGTTTGTCTCATTGTTTATTGGAAGTGATTCTACTATTTTTGCCGATTGACTGACGTGATTGTCGATTCATAGCCCAGGAGCATGACTTCACTGACTTTAGACAGTTCTGGATGAGATGACCGATGATCTTCCAGTTGGCCTTCACGACGCTTAGTTCGTGAAGGAATTTTGGATTAGGTGTTTGCTGATCTAGCGGTTCATCTTCACGACAATTTAGTTTGTGAAGGACCTTCACGGCGCTTTAGTTCGTGAAGGAGTTTTTGTGGTCGAATGTCCGGTGACCAAACGGCCTTGGAACGATAATTTATCGATTCTGAGAGGAATTT
The DNA here is from genome assembly GCA_030737815.1 of Allium fistulosum. Lineage (NCBI taxonomy): Eukaryota > Viridiplantae > Streptophyta > Magnoliopsida > Asparagales > Amaryllidaceae > Allium > Allium fistulosum. Next base: position 1,087,810,282 of record CM060904.1, on the reverse strand, counting down.
CAGTTGGATGTCCAGTGACCAGACGACCCTTGAGCAATTATTCATCAACTCCAAGAAGATTTTTGGGTCGTGTGTCTGATAGCCCGGCGGTCTTAAAGCGACGATTCATCGACTTCAGGAGGAATTTTGGTCGGATGTCCGGCGACCAGACGGCTTTGGAGCGATAATTCATCGACTCCAAGAGGAGTTTTGGGTCGTGTGTTCGATGGTTCGACGGTCTTAAAGCAATGGTTCATCGACTTCAAGAGAAATTTTTGGGATTTGGCTCATGGGAACACGGTTTTATCGGTTCCTGGAGACTAGGGGTTAGATTTGTCTGTTCGACGATCCATTGGACAAGCCTTCTCGACACTATGAACCAATTGGCCCCTGCCAACCACTCTTTATAACATAGTTTTCATGGGTTCACTATGAACCTATTGGTAACTCCAATAACTTCCTAATCATAGTTTTCGTGGGATCACTATGAACCTGTCTCCTTGACAACTTCCAAATTTAGGCATCCAATATTCTTGTCTCCCTGACCCCTTGGATGCAATTCTACTTATCCATGAGTTTAATCAGTTTATATTCACTACTGGATTAACTTAACTGGTTCTTCTACACTTTATCCCCAAAATACAGTTATGGTTCCATTATAGTGTGAATATATTCATATTTGAAGAAGCGAACATAATTACAAAACAATACCACTCATGTGGGTTTAATGTCCTTGAAACACTTTTCATCTAAAGCATGGTTAATCCCTTTAATCTATAATTCTATCAAGGGAAGCTTCTTCTTAAAATCATTTCAAAACTCCTTTAATTTAGCAATGGGTTTTTCCTTTAAAAAAATGAGTTTGGGTTACAAAACCTTTCGACACCTTCGAAACCTTGCCTTCGACTTCATAGGATGACCTCCTTCGAAAGAATTAAAATCTATCTTCAAAACATTAGGCTCCTGCCTTTCTAATACTTTAAAACCTTTCTTTCGAAACCTTTCGGTTGCATTAAAGTATTAACATTTAACTTTAGAAGCATAGCTTCGAAATCATTTGAAAGTACCCCTTTCGAAACCATTGGAAGTAACCCTGCCAAAATCATTGGGTTTATACTTAAAATATTATTTTGGGTCTAAGTGAATATAGACGAAAGCATCTCTTTCGAAACCATCCTTTATCATATAAAAATATTGGGGAAAACATGATGGCGTCGGCACCATCCTTTCGAAAGCATAAAACAACTGGGTAAAATATTGGAAGGTTGGCTTGGAAACCCCTTTTAAAACCATTGCCTTCGAAACCCCTAACCCCTTTCGAAAGCTATTAGAAGTGGCTTATATTTATAAAAACACAAAGCACCTTTCGATAGCATTGATATTTTCAATACCATCGAAAGGCTTAAAGTTACAGAAGGGTTTCAACTTGGTCGAAACTACCCTTTTCGAAAGCTTCAATTTCAAAAACTAAGTAACTCCTTCAGAAGCTACTTCTTTAAAAAGGCGACAGCTGTACTTTGAAAACTTGTTTTAAATTACCCTTTCGTAAAAATTGGTTTCGAGTCCTTCGAAACCTCTTTGTAAACCGACAGACGCTTTTCTTTAGAAAATAAACCAAAGATCTCGACCCCTTCGGAAGCTATGTTTCGACACCCTACCTTCCGCCTTTCTCCAATCCACCGCGTACCAACTTTGTGATACCTTGTGTATTAGTTTTAGCTTAGTAAGATTGGTTGCCTTAACTTTTCAAATTATTTACTAAGATAACTGCCGCTAATTTCAGATCTAAACCATGGTTAAGTTAATCAAATAAGCCCTTCCATTAAGCAAAACCAAATTTGCAAATAAGTCCCTCTTCTAAAATAATTTAATTTGCATAGCAAATCACTTTGGAAAAATCCCCAAAAATTCTAGAAATTCACTTTAATCAAGTTATTTAACATCTCAAAATTCCAGACCCAAATTCTTAATATATTTTCCAAAATAAATTAATAAACCCAAATAACCATATTTTCCTTTGAAAATTGATAACAATCTTTCTATAGCTTGGAAAATTATCAAAATTGGAACCCAACTCCAAAATCATGTTTTACATAACATAAAAATTTTCCATGGCATTTAATCATCAATACATGTCGGTTTTACCGTAAATCCATGTATAATCCCATTTAAACCATCTTGTTTAAATTAAACCAATCGATGCTCAATCATATCATCATCCAATTCATCATAAAAATGAATTTACGCTTAAATCCGAAAACATATGATTCAAACCAAAAATAGAGATGGAATTAATATTTACCTTGATTTAGATAAGGAGATTGGATTGAGATTGATTTCCCCTAAGCTTGATTCTCTAGCTTTTAATTGAATTCTTCTTTCTTAATGTCGGCCCTTCCTTAATCTTTTGTTTTTGTTTTTCAAAATGACGTGAATGAGAATGTAATGGTAAGAATGGAAATATATAAGGGTAAGGGTTATAGGCGGCAAATTCCTAATATACCCTTATGTAAATTAATTAGTTTAAAAACCATTCTTAAGCCCATTTAATTCTTTGATTAAGCATGCCCGGCCTTAATTAGATTTATTCAAATCTCAACCCCCTTATCACTTAACATTTACATTATTCTATTTAATTTATCTAATTAAATCTCCTAAATAATGTTATCAAAAATTAGGGGTGTTACAGGCTCCCATCCTTAAAGAATTTCGTCCTTAAAATTCAGTAAGGACTAAATATTAAACATAGCAATCATTTGTAATGACTCCTAACAACCATACTAGTCTACCTGACTGGGAATTATCTATATAAATCTAATATAGACATACCCTCAAAGCAGATCAGGATAAGTATCTCAAATTCTGTCCTCTGTCTCCCAAGTACAGTCCTTCTCGTTGTCGCTCCACTGAACATTCACCAACTTGACTGTCTTGTTTCTCAATCTTTTCTCATCTCTCGCAACAACCCGAACTGGTTGTCTCACAAAAGTCAAATTAGGCTCTACTACTAGATCTTCCAACCCTGTCGGAGGAATAGTGGCCTCTGGATCATGCACATACTTGGGAAGATGAGACACATGAAATACATTATGGACACCTGCTATACTGCTCGACAACTCTACTCTATATGCGAGCTTTCCAATCCTTTCTATATTCTGGAATGGAAAAACATATCTCGGTGCCAGTTTCCCTGACTTCCCAAACCGTACCACACCCTTCATCAGTGATACCTTAATGAAAACCCTGTCTCCAACTGAGGACTCTAGGTCTTTACGCCTCTTATCTGCGTAATTCTCTTGTCCGGATTGAGCTTCCTTCATCCGTTCTTGGATCAACTCAATCTTTTCTAACACCTCCCTTACCAAATCTGGACCTAAGACCAATCTGTCTTTAGTCTCCAACCAACATACTGGTGATTTGTATGGCCTTCCATAAAAGCTTAAAAAGGCGCCATTCCTATACTAGTCTGATAACCATTATTATAGGAAAACTGAACCAAATGTAGGTGATCCTACCGAGATCCACTAAAATCCAACACATAAGCTCTCAAAAAATCCTCGAGTACCTTATTCACTCTCTCTGTCTGCCCATCCGTCTGTGGGTGATATGCGGTACTCATCTTGAGCTTAGTGCCTAATACATCCTATAGACTCTTCTAGAATTCGCTAGTGAATAAAGCATCTCTGTCGCTGACTATGCTACTAGGAACTCTATGAAGTCTAACTATGTTCTTCATGAGCAACTTCGCCAAAGCAGGTGTCGTCCTGGTCGACTTTACTGGAATGAAATGGGCACTCTTGGTCAACCTATTCACAATGACCCATATACTCTCATTTCCTCTACTTGACCTTGGTAACCCATCTATAAAATCCATGGATATCGAATCCCATTTCCAAACTAGAATCTCTAGAGGCTGAAGCAACCCACTTGGCTTCTAATGTTCGGCTTTCACTTGTTGACAGTTTACACACTGCCTAAACCACAAGCCAACATCCCTCTTCATGACTTCCTAATAGAAGCTCCTCTTCATATCTTGATACATCTTGGTCCCTCCAGGATGAATCGTATATTTGGATTGATGACATTCCCCAAAAACCTCTCTCCTTAAGTTCTCAACATCTGGAACACATAATTGCCCCTTCTTTCTCGACCATCCTCTCTGGTGAAGACAAAAATCTTTCAAATAATTGACCTCAGTTCCAACCTCAACCCTTTTGATCTTCTCGGCTAATAGTGGATCCTCCTTCTGCTTAGAAGCAATTCTCTCGATCAACACTGGTTGAACATCTAAACATGACAACATGGCCGTACTCTGACTAGAACTAGCAGTCGAACTACACACCACAACTGGCCAAAGCTTCTAGATCCTTCCATTCTGCCAACGTAGCCAACACCACATTCTAATGTCTTATGTTAAGAGCATCTGCTACTTTATTACCTTTCCCTGGGGTATATTCTATACCAAAATCATAAGTAACCAAAAACTCCAGCCATCTCTGCTATCTCATATTTAATTCCTTCTGAGAGAATAAATATCTTAAAGACTTATGATTAGTATACAACTCAAATCTCTCCCCTAAGATATAGTGCCTCCAAATCTTCAAGGCAAAATTTACCGTTGCCAACTCCAAATCATGAGTAGGATATCTCACCTCATGCGGTCTAAGCTGCCTAGATGCATAGGCAATGACTTTGCCCATCTGCATCAACACTGCTCCAAATCAAGTCCCACATGCACCAGTGTATACTACCAACCCTTGGTTTCCATCAGGAACTACCAACACTAGTGCATTGGTCAACAAATGCTTTAACTTAAGGAATGCTTCCTCACATTTGTCGGGCCAAACAAACTTCACCTCCTTCATGGTAAGCTTAGTCAAAGGCACTGCTATCCACGAGATATCCTTAATAAATCTCTGGTAATAGCCAACAAGTCCAAGAAAACTTCTGATCTCAATCACCGTCTCTGGTCTCTTCCAATTGTTCACAGCTTCGATCTTATCTGGATTGACTGACAATCATTTCTCTGAAACCATGTGACCAAGGAACTTAACCTTTTTCTTCCAAAAATGACACTTGGAAATCTTCGCCTTTAGTTGATTCGGCCTCAGCGTCTCTAGCACCACTCTAAGATATTTTCATCCTCTCTTTCATCCTTAGAGTATACCAAAATGTCATCTATAAACACCAACACAAATCTATCCAAATACTCTTGGAATACTCGGTTCATCAAATCCACAAAGAAATAAGGTGCATTCGTCAACCTGAATTGTATTACTAACCACTCATACAAACCATACCTAGTCCGAAATGTTGTCAAAGGAATACTGTCCTCTGCCACTCTCAATTGATGGAACCCTGTCAACAAATCCAACTAGGAAAACACTCTAGCTCCACTCAACTGATCAAACAGATCATCTATTCTCGAAAGAGGGTACTTATACTTTATCGTCCTTTCGTTCAGCTAATGATAGTGGATACACATCCTTAACGACCCATTTGGTTTCTTCACGAATTCCGCGGCCGCTCTTAAAGGCAAACTGCTTGGTCTAATAAAATTCCTTCCTTCTAGATCCACTAGCTGCACCTTCAGTTCCTTTATCTCAGTCAGTGTCATCCTATTAGGTCATCTACTTACAAGTTCAGCTCTTGGCACATGATCTATCTGAAACTCAACAGCTTGTTTTGGTCATAGTCCTCTGACGGGCTCAAAGACATCTGCAAACTCTTTTGCTATTCGAACCTGACTTAGCTTTTCTCCCACTTCCATTGCACTTAACAAAGCACAACTACTCCGGCCAGAATTCTCTACTGAGAATATAATTCAGTTATGACAATCAGGGTGTCTCAAAGATATCTCCCCATCCTAGCAAAATATCCTGGCCTCATACCTTCTCAACCAATCCATACCCAAAATGATTACGAAATCTACGAAATCAAAAACATGCAGACTGCATGCAAACATATGACCTAACAAATAAAGTTCTAGCTAGTCACATCTCATCCCCAGAGTTGCATGCCCTCCTATTGGATTCACAACCTTTAAGGAAGTAACAAGGTATGTGGTTCTAAGCATAACCTATCAACCAAACACTAAGATATAAATGAATGTGATGCACGGGTATCAAATAGTATCCTAACTGACATACTTTGAATAAAAAATGTACCTTCCATCACAGTCTTTCCTTTATCAGCTGCATTAGGCTTAGCTGATGATCCAACATCAAAAACTTTCCCCTTGTCCGCCCTGACTGGCTATGGACATTGGTTCTTATAATGTCCAACTTGATCACAGTTGAAGCACTTCACATTCTTCTTATCTACATCCTTTTTCCCCTTGCCTGACCGGCACTCATGAGCATAATGACCCTTCTTGTCACACTTGAAGCACACTAGATCAGCCTTTGCCTTCTTAGCAGCATCCCCTTTCCGTGCTTCCTTCTTCTTGAACAATTTCCTCTTCTTCCCCTTAGGACCCTGGGATTCAACTGGCTTTTCTCTTGCACAACCAGCCAGCATATCTTCATGGCGAATGGCCATCTCCACCACCACATTACAAGGTTCTCGGATATGGATCATGGTCATTCTAGCATGCTCAAGTCTCAATCCTCAAATGAACCTCTCATTCCTTCTAATGTCAATGTTAACCATAGCATATCCATATCGAGACAGCTTATTAAACTTAGCAACGTACTTGATTATTGACATTTTGAACTAGATCCATGAACTTTCTTATTAATGCTGCCTTAGCAACCTCAAATAGAAATCTCAACTCAAACCTCCTTCTGAAATCAACCCATGTTAGTTCTTCCTTCGGAATTCCAGCAGTCACACTATTCCACTAGTGAAGCGCTGCCCCTTGCAACTGCCTAGAGGCCAGCCTCCTCTTTCGCCCATCATCCAAGCCTAGATCAATAAAGATCCTCTCACAGTGCAACAGCCAATTCTCAACTTCAATAGCATCCTCCATTTCAGCAAACGGCTTTCCACCCAGATTGGTGTAGTCTCTGCTCAACTTAGCATCGTTATTCCCAAATAGAGCCATAGGATTATCTCCTCCAACATTACCAGCAACCCCAGCTTACAAAAGATTAGCTAACAACTGATAAACCATCCTCGCATCTACTAGTGGATTTCCAAGCACCAACATTGGCCTCATCATTTTAGTTAGCATTAGCCGATCGACCTTGGCTCCTCCTGGTATTAGATCGAGAATTTCCATTAGTTGTGGTGCTTCCTCCACCTAGATTTCCTCTTCTGTTTCCTGCTTCCATATCTTCTTTCTTGTAAATCTACATACGAGCCTTAGTAAGATATAGAAGAATGGTCTAAGAGAGAGGGGAACGCATGTGTGTGTGTATCAAGTACAAGTACGTTACTATAGCGTTAACCCAAACCCTGATCATATTTCTGATTCATTGGATTATGTTTGAAAATATTTTAGGATTAACTTTCTTTTAAAGTTTCATAAACCTATGCTCTGATACCAACTTGTAACATCCCCCTACTTAGAAGCCCAAAACTAACGGCTACGGATGCTGCAGTCATCCATAGTTATTAATCCCCGACGACCAAATACGACGATGTTAGATTCATTAATACACAGAAATACATGAATATAGAAAAAAATTAAAACTTCAAACAAGATCACATTACATTTCAAATCATTTCCAATTCATTACATAATCCCACAATCGTCAACCACGTTCAAAGAAAATATGTTTATTACAACATATGCCAAGAGCGACATATGAAGATGCCTCCTTAGATGATCAGAGTATATACATGCAATATAACAACTTTGCCATTACAAACAACACAGTGGAATCAAAAGAAAAGAGAACTCTAAATAGCTATCATGCCTCCTGCACGTCCCTGGAAGCTTATTCGTCTTAAGAGATACCTGGAACCTCAACTCTCAAACTACACAAAATCAATTGAGTACCCGAGAGTTTAAAGGGAAAACATAAACTTTGAGTCGGACATAAAGCCTGGTATGAATAATAATCTACCATCTCAAATCATTTAGATATCTAGCGAGACCACGCCGCTTAGCGGAACGGGTTTTCCCCTCACTAGTATCTCAAAACCTTTATAATACCATATACTGTGCTCCTGCATCCACAATGGTTAAAACATAGTCATTTCAAAATATTATGATGATATGCAAACATTTAAAACATATTGGATTTCTCATCCTCTGTTTAATTGACTCCTTGTCATATTATAGTTTCTATGGTCACTATTAACCTATTAGTTTTCATGGGCTCCTAATAATCTTTATATAATATATGGACTCCCTGTCCTATTTTATAGTTTTCATGGTTGCACTATGAACCTATTGGCCCCTGCCAATTAACTTACACTACCACTCCCGTGGGTTTAGTTGATTCATGGGTTCCCCTTCACCTATTGGTTACTCCAATAACTTATCCCTTGTCCTAGTTTTCATGGGTTGACTAGGAACCTATTGGCCCCTGCCAATACCTTTTCTTCTTATCCTAGTTTTCATGGGTTGACTAGGAACCTATCGACATCTATCAATAACTTATTCCGGATATAGTTTTCATGGGATCACTATGAACCAATTGGCCCCTGCCAACCACTCTTTATAACATAGCTTTCATGGGATCACTATGAACCTATTGGTAACTCCAATAACTTCCTAATCATAGTTTTCGTGGGATCACTATGAACCTGTCTCCCTGACAACTTTCAAATTTAGGCATCTAATATTCTGGCCTCTCTGACCCCTTAGATGCAATTCTACTCATCCATGAGTTTAATCAGTTTATATTCACTACTTGGTTCACTTAACTGGTTCTTCTACCCTTTATCCCCAAAATACAGTTATGGGTCCATTATAGTGTAAATATATTCATATTTGAAGAAGCAAACATAATTACAAAACAATACCACTCCTATGGGTTAATGTCCTTGAAACACTTTTCATCTAAAACATGGTTAATCCCTTTTACCTATAATTTTATCAAGGAAAGCTTCTTCTTAAAATCATTTCAAAACTCCTTTAGTTTAGCCATGAGTTTTTCCTTTAAAAAATGAGTTTGGGTTACAAAACCTTTCGACACCTTCGAAACATTGCCTTCGACTTCATAGGATGACCTCCTTCGAAAGCATTAAAATCTATCTTCAAAACATTAGGCTCCTGCCTTTCTAATACTTTAAAACCTTCCTTTCAAAACCTTTCAATTGTATTAAAATATTAACATTTAACTTTAGAAGCATAGCTTCGAAATCATTTGAAAGTACCCCTTTCGAAACCATTGGAAGTAACCCTTCCGAAATCATTGAAAGTCCTCCTTTCGAAAGCATTGGGTTTATAATTAAAATATTATTTGGCTCTAAGTGAATATAGGCGAAAGCATCTCTTTCGAAATCATCCTTTATCATATAAAAATATTGGGGAAAACATGATGGCGTCAGCACCATCCTTTCGAAAGCATAAAACATCTGGGAAAAATATTAGAAGGTTGGCTTCGAAACCCCTTTCAAAACCATTGCCTTCGAAACCCCTAACCCCTTCGAAAGCTATTAGAAGTGGCTTATATTTATAAAAACAGAAAGCACCTTTCAACAACATTGATATCTTCAATACCATCGAAAGATTTAAAGTTACAGAAGGGTTTTGACTTAGTCGAAACTACCTCTTCCAAAAGCTTCAATTTCAAAAACTAAGTAACTCCTTCAGAAGCTACTTCTTTAAAAAGGTGGCAGCTCTACTTTGAAAACCTGTTTTAAATTACCCTTTCGCAAGCATTGATTTCGAGTCCTTCGAAACCTCTTTGTAAACAGACAAGCACTTTTCTTTAGAAAATAAACCAAAGATCTCGACCCCTTCGGAAGCTATATTTCGACACCCTACCTTCCGCCTTTCTCCAATCCACCGCGTACCAACTTCGTGATACCTTGTGTATTAGTTTCATCTTAGTAGGTTTCGACTAGGTCGAAGGCAGAATCTCTGTGTCGAAAGGTGCTTCCAAAGTAGGCGAAACCATCTTTTCTAAGTAAACCTGGTTTTATACTAATTAAAGTAAACCTTTTTCTAACTAACCTGCCACGTGTAAGCACCAGATTGGTTGCCTTAACTTTTCAAATTCTTTACTAAGATAACTGTCGCTAATTTCAGATCTAAACCATGGTTAAGTCAATCAAATAAGCCCTTCCATTGAGCAAAACCAATTTTGCAAATAAGTCCCTCTTCTAAAATAATTTAATTTGCATAGAAAATCACTTTGGAAAATTCCCCAAAAATTCTAGAAATTCACTTTAATCATGTTATCTAACATCTCAAAATTCTAGACCCAAATTCTTAATATATTTCCCAAAATAAATTTATAAACCCAAATAACCATATTTTCCTTTGAAAATTCATAAAAATCTTTCCATAGCTTGGAAAATTATCAAAATCGAAACCCGACTCCAGAATCATGTTTTATATAACTTAAATTTTTCCATGGCATTTAATCATCTTTACGTATCGGTTTTACCCTAAGACCGTGTATAATCCCATTTAAACCATCTTGTTTAAATTAAACCAATCAATACTCAAGCATATCATCATCCAATTTATCATAAAAACGAATTTACCTTTAAATTTGAAAACATATGATTCAAAAAAATAGCGATGGAATTATTATTCACCTTGATTTAGATAAGGAGATTGGATTGAGATTGATTTCCCCTAAGCTTGATTCTCTAGCTTTTAATTGAATTCTTCTTTCTTAATGGTTGACCCTTTATCTTTTGGTTTGTATTTTTCAAAATAACGTGAATGAGAATGTAATGGTAGGAACGGAAATATATAAGGGTAAGAGTTATAGGCAACAAATTCCTAATATACCCTTATGTAAATTAATTAGCTTAAAAACAATTCTTAAGCCCATTTAATTCTTTCGTTAAGCACGCTTGGCCTTAATTAGATTTATTCAAATCTCAACCCCCTTATCACTTAACATTTACATTATTCTATTTAATTTATCTTATTAAATCTCCTGAATAATGTTATCAAAATTTAGGGGTGTTACAGTATAGTTGGCATGATAAACATCTTTGGATATTCTACATGCTGAACATCTTTGGTGAATAGTTTTCGATCGGGATAGATGTCTATTCCTTGTCAGTCCAGTCTGTTTTCAAGTTACGGCTGTTTATAATGCTTGAGAATTATATATGCAAGATTGTCCTATGCTTGAATGATTGGAAATGCCGATTGAATGCAAATCACTTAGGATGGGGTCATGGATCAGTGATGATCCCCAAAAAATTTCAAACTAGGTGAGATCGGTTTAGGTCGACAAGGAAGACCCCATAAGATTGCATTCCAAATTTAAAGGCATTTGGAGTTCACATGTTTGGGTTATGGGCAAAAAATGATGGATTGAAGTTGATGGATCGGTGGTATTTTACTTGGAGTCCAACCCGAGAAATTTTGCCATTGGCTTGGGGTTAGCACATGGTTTGCTTGAAGTCACGGAATTTGAAGTGCTGGGTTGGCGACGAATGGTGGTTGGAGTCATTTTCATGTTTGCTTGGAGAAAATCTTTGTTTTACTTGAGTCTGATTTCAGGCCAGAATTCTTAGGTTTGCTTCGAGTTAAATGGGTGATCACCCAAGTTCAACTTCGAGTCAGGACTTTTAGAATCTACTTCAAGTCAAATAGACGACTACCTGAGTTTGACTTTGAGTCAACCCTGAAGTGAATTTTCAATGACCATTTTGACGATTTTTAATGATTTTCGACGATGACCAATCATGATTCGATAATGGGAGCTCCATGATGGGATTGGAACCAGGTCAGTTTAGAGTACGTCATAATATACCACGAAATATTGGCCTTGTAATCGATTCCGGTTTGTGTCATATCTTCTTAGTTCTCCTGCCTCTGGGAGTACCGTTTGAGTAGCATTTCCTCGTCCATTGCTTGGCACTGTGCTGCGGCATGGGTTTTAGAGCTTCTTCTAGTGTTTTGCACGCTAGCATTTTCATCCAATTTGTTTTTCTCAAATTTTTTATCATCTTTAGAGCCGAGGAGAACCATCGTTATATCTCCTCGTGGGGTTTTCACCCCTAAGTTTGGGTTTGTAGCAGGTGCTTTTGCATTAGGGTGGATTGTTTCTTCCATCATGATTCTTGGAGCTCCGCCCACTACTTTCTTTTGCTTTTGCCTTCTATTTCTTCTGTTCAAGGTAGAAATAGAAGAATGCTCTTGCTCCATAGGAGCCACGGCTTTAGGCACTGTTCTAGGAGTAGTTAGTGACTGGAGCGCTAAGAGAGCATCTATCTTTTCCATAAGAGCCTTTTGACTGTTTGCCATTTTTGGTTAATTTCGTCAACCAACTTATTCAATTCTCCCCTATTCACAACTTCATGCTATGTGGAGGACCCTGGAACCTGATCTCCCAAGTTAGCTACTAACAGCAGGTTGTTGGGGTTTATTGACTTCAATTTATTGAGGGTTTGTTTCTTCTCCAGCAATGGTAGCTCCTATAGATCTTTCAGATGTAGTTCTCTTTCTTCCTAGTGCCATTGATTCTCAACAGACAATGTTCTAAGCAAAGATTAAGGATCTAACTTCTAAACTTATCTGATCCAAAGTAGATAGCTAGATCTAAGCCTGAGTTGGGTTCTCAATGAAAGCACCAAAATGTTAACCCAAAAAATGGATCAACACCCTAGATTGAGTGTGAAAGAACCAGCCCTGTTTATCAAGGCAAATAAAATAGAAAAAAGCAATTGTAGATCGTAGAAAAAGTAACGGAACAAGAAGATTTTTCTAGTGGTTCGGCTATTCATGAAGCTACATCCACTTTATAACTTTCTATTAATTGATTGTTGTTACAAGTAGAATCAGATTACAATATGATTAATCTTCTAAGTTAGATCAAATCACAAGTGTAAGAGTTCACTAGAGAATCATAGTGAACCCTTGGATGACTATTGTGTGGAAGGAGAAGAGTAAAAAATGATTTATGCAGTGTCAGTAGCCAGTCCAGAAGATCCTCTTTATGTTGCAGATAGGTGAGTATTCATACGGGAATTCAGTGAGTATTGGGCAAGAAGTCCTAGTGCAGAAGAGTCAGTTGTTATGCCAAGTTATCACCGAAAATCTCAAACCAACCTGAGTCATTTCCATGGATCGCTAACTATCCATAGGGGATGGATCGTTAGCTCTCCATCATCTTAGCATATTTTTCCACCAGAAGCCTTTACTTATTGCTATGAAGGAGCATGGAAAGTTTGAGGGTAATCCAACCTATCTTGATGGATCACTAGCTATCCATAGGGGATGGATCGCTAGCTATCCATAGTGGATGGATCGCAAGCTAGCTATCCATGGGGGATGGATCGCTAGCTATCCATCCGCTTAGCATATTTTTGAGTGATTTTAATTTGGTTATCTACCTATCTTCTATTTAAGTGCCTTGTCCAATAAGTCATTTGGAGTTCGTTTGATCATCCGTCTTCATGGGTCATCTGGTCCAGAAGAATCGTGCATAACTCATTCGATACTTAACCAAATCACCCGAAACTTTACACATGCAATATAGATGAGTAGAATAGCCTCTCTTATGGATCATAGGTCATGTGGCTCATTCCTCATAGGTAGGACCTGATGGATCAAACTGGCCCAATTCGAAGAAGAATCATCCATAAATCGCTCAAAACATAATGAAACCCGGCGAAACTTTGTAGGTAATCTCTCTAGGGTTTGTGGGACCTACCCTATATATTTTAGGTTATGGGGCCCAACCTACATGGATCGTTAGTGATCCATCTAGTTAGGTCACCAGTGATCCATTAAAACAACTTCAAATGATCACATTTTTTGCGAGCCTTCTGTTTTGTCTTCTAAGTGTTCCTAAAGTTTCAAGTCAATCCGATTCCGTATGAGTTCTCTTGGTCCATTTTAATTTAGCCGCTTTTGGTCAAACAGCTTGAATCAGATGAGTCTTCACATCTCGAGCTAGATTGTTTGGCATGCTATGAAAATTGACAAGTATTCTTCAAAGAGGTAGTAGATCATGATGCAAGAGGCTTTGACAAGTCATGATGCTTCATTTTGGATTGCTGGTAATCCATGGATGATGGATCGCCAGCGATCCATCTACTTAATGGATTTTTGGCTTGTTTCTCTTAAGTTCCATTGGCATGTTCTTTTAGATACCTTGTTAAAGTTTCAAGCCATTCTAGTTTAGTCTGGATGTTCTAACTCCAGTTGAATTTTACTAGGTTAAAAACCCTATTAACATTGACTTTGAAAACAAATGAGTAAAATTTAAACCTCTTGTTTAACTGACTAAATAAATTCTTAAAAATATATTTAATACTTCAAACTTCCTTTTAAATACTTATAAACACATTTGAAAAGACTTTTCAAAATATCTGGAATATATAACTTTTATTACTTTAGGAAAATCATCAATTTCCAAACTGCATCCATAACAACTATCGCTATATGGACTGTAACTTTTAAAACTAGTTTTGTATATCAAAAAAGCTTTTAAACCCTTTCTTTCTATATTTTAAACCACTTTAATACCTTTGCAAAAGTTAAAACTATAAGCCAAGTTAGAAAAACATCTCGAAACACTTTGGAAAACGAATAATAAACCACTTAAAAAGAAAGTATGGGATTTCAATATCGCATAAAAGCAAATCATTAAAAACAAGTTGACTACCAACAATATCCACTTCATTACATCATACATAGCAAGTAATAATGTAAAGTAAATCTACAAGAAGAGGAATCCTTTAGGATCCTTCTACAAAATTTTTGTTCTTCAAAATGCTTCCATAGCGACCTATTCACTACGAAGGCACTTCGACTTTCATTCATTTTTCCTTTATCCCCTACAACACGGTGATTATTTATGTCATCTGCTTTCAAGCGAGAATCAATAACGATAATATATACACATCACAAATACATACACATCACAAATACATACACATCACAAATACATACATATGACACTATATGCTAGCACTAAATTATTAAAACAATTTCTAACCAAACCAAAGTGAGAAATCTCACTTTATTTCAACCAAACTTCTAAAAATAAGCTACACTTCTTCCTACACTCTAACAACCAACACAACACCTTACTTTGCCTTTGAAAACCTCTCTTTTTGTCCCCTAATGGTCACGCACCACCCCTTCCTTGGTGCTCACAGCCCTAGACCAAAATAGGGTTTGGCTTTGGTATTTTTGTGGTGGCAAGAGTATGAATTATAATATTCTAGGCTTGTATAAGAATTAAAAGGAGAGAATGAAGTGGTTTTTTATGTAAATTTTCTTTTAGGAAATGGAGTAAGAATAAGGAAGACATGGAGAAGAAGATGAATTTGAAAATGGAAATGAAAAAAAAAGTGAAATGAAATGGAAGGTGCTTCTGTTATAGAAATGGAAAAAAGGCAAAAAACACCAAATACCCCATAGCCAAATTACCAGAATACCCTTACTTTTCCATACCCTTTTAAGACTTTCCAAAGTGCCAACTCATGCACCACTCCCCCTTCATATGGCCTTGTACTTTTATAATGATGTTATGTACCATTGCACTTAAATTAAGATGGAAAAGTCCACTTTTCTTTATTTTAAAAGGTAACTGTAACATCTCTTACTTAATTACTTTTTTAATTATACTTACTTTTACTAACCCTTTTTACTTCTTTAAATCACTTATTATATGTATAAGTGTATGCTACAAAAGTGTACACATGTGTGCAACAATGTTGCGACAACTTTCATTCGATAAAAAGTTGAAAATCCGAAAAACGCGTTTCGATCACATTTTCAATTTTTCATTGAGCTATTTATTTTTGTAAACAAATTTTCAAAATGAGTTCATCGTTATTATTTATTAATTAAAGGAGGGTTGTTTGATCATTAAAAACCATTAAATATATATTTAAAATTAATTAAATATTCACAAATCAAAGCGGTAAAATTTCAGATCATTACATTCTTTTCCCTTAAAATATTTTCGACCCCGAAATTTCATTACAAATGAAAAACTCAGAAACAAGCCATATTAATTCCTAGCATTTCCCAAAATTTTAAATCACTAACGAACAAACTAAGAGTTTTTCTAGGTTTACAACCTTCTCATCACGCGAGGATGATAAATAATCTACTGAGCATATCTCATGCTCAACAGCCATAGGTTATTACTCAATCGATTATTCACACTACCTTATGACAAATCGAAGAGTCATCTACCCAACTCCTTATAAACCATAAAACATTAAACGCAAATACAGTAAGACGGGACGATGTATATAGTCCATCCGTACGTAATATCTAATTCGATCATTTACTCGAATACATAAGCTTTTCTTCCAAACTAGTATCGCTCACTCGACTTTCCTAGTGCGGACTTCGATCGGGCTCCTTAATTAGAAACCCCTATTCTCCTTGCATAGCCATATACTATGATAGAAAAGCTCGATACCATATCAAGAACCCTCACCAAGTGTTCCCCATCAAGAATCGAGTTATAAATCCTTATTCGGACCGGTGTGAATCACCTCAAAGTCATGTAGACATATCTTGGATGAAGAACCATGCGAAGAAATGATCTTCATACAACTTACATTTCTATTCTTATTAGTTCTTACTTATACCAATTTCTTTTTACTTCTAAACTTATTTATGAAGACATTTCATAAAATATAACTTAATTTTTAAACTTGTATAATATCCTACTATATCCTGAGAGTATATACAACTATCTGGTTTAAATCTTTTATGTTTTTCCTTAAATTTGGATGCAGGCCCAAAATAAATCGAGGTCTTAAAACTGAATCGACCTCTTTACCCATCTTGTCTGGCAAGTAGCTAAGAAGAGTAGGATGCTGGTATCCAAACTCAGTCCTAGAGTCTACTTTTCCTTAGCCATTTCTAAGGTAAAGATTTTTATAAGTCAGCCAATAACACCAAATAGGTTTTAGAACTTAGATGTTAAAATGAAAGATATAGTTTGATAAAACAAAGCTTATTAAAACCTTCTTTTTAAATTTAACCCATTAAAACTTATGTTAAATTATTTCTTCGATATCCAAGAGGGATAAAACTCATATTAAAATTTTCATTTAACAACACACTCCTTTTATCAAAATACTTTTTATTTTGAATCCATTTTATTTTAAGAAAACTCAATTACCAAATACCCGGTTTTTATTTCCAAACCGGGTTTTGAACCCCATAGAACTCAAAGGGAACCAAAGTATCTACAATAAGTCAAAACGACTCAAGAATCAACCAAAAGGATTAGAAGAGGGAACCAAGGAAGAAAAAAGAGGAAAAGGCAGAAAATAACCTAAGGGGATGGATCGCTAGCGATCCATCACCCATGGATCACTAGCGATCCGTAAGTATTGCTTATGGGTCCTCCAATCTTCTAGCATCATGATCCAAAATCATTCCTAGGTATGTATACCAAGTTTCATGGTATTCCAAGCTAACTAATTCGAGAAGTGATTCCATGCATTATTCAATCCAACTTGCGTACGAGACACCATCAAAATAAGGCATCTAGACATGAAATTACATGGAAAGCATCTACATAAGGCAAGGAACATGACACAAGCGAAACGAGCCAAAAATAGTTCGACTACATGGATCGCTAGCGATCCATGCCTTATGGATCGCTAACGATCCATCAGATCAAGTTGGCTCACTCCAAAACATCTGGAGTATCTTCGTACCTTCAAATGCTAGCTTCTAGCAGAGCGGCCAAGCCAAATAGCTCTCCAACCCCTATAAATACAATCCTATCTTCAACATAGAGAGGATCTTCTGGACTGGCTGCTGAAACTCTGTAGAAACTATTCATCACTCTTCTCCTCCCACACAACGGTCATTTAAAAGGTTCACTATGATTCTCTAGTGAACTGTAACATTGGTGACTTGAATAACTCACAAGATCCAATCAAATTATAATGAGATTCAACTTGTAATTGCAGTCAGTCAATAATAAAAGTTATAAAGCGGATGTAGGCTTTATTAACAGCCGAACCACTATAAAAATCTCTTGTCTTTTTTACTTTATCTGCAATTTATTATTCCTTTTTCTATTTTATTTGTCTTGATAAACAGAGCTGGTGCTTTCACACTCAATCCAGGGTGTTGATCCATTTTTTGGGTTAACATTTTAGTGCTTTCACTGAGAATTGAACTCAGGCCTAGATCTAGCTATCTACTTTAGATCAGATAGGTTCAGAAGTTAGAACCTCAATCTCTGCTTAGAATATTTTCTATGGAGAATCAACGGCACCGGGAAGAAGGAGAACAACTTCGAGAAGATCCATAGGTGCTACCATTGCTGCAGAAGAAACAAACCCTCAGCAAATTGAACTCAACAATCCTATCAATCTACAGTTAAAGCTAACTCCGAAGATCATATTCCAGGATCTTCTATTCAGCGTGAAGTTGTCACTAGAGATGAATTAAATAAAATGGTTGACGAAATTAATCAGAAGATGGAAAACAGCCAAAGGGTTCTCATGGACAAATTGAATGCCCTATTGACCTAGCAGTCGTATATTGCTCCAAGAACCATGACAGAGCCCGGGGCCATGTGGAACAAGAAAATCTTCTATTTTTGGCCTAGACAGGAGAAACCGAAGGCAGTCACATAAAGGAGTGATAAGTGGAACCGTAGGAATAGTATGGAAGGTAACACAAACTCTCTACCAACTACGAGGCAACCAGCTACAAACTTGAATCTAGGAGCGAAAACCCCATGGGAAGATATAGTCATGGATGTCTCCGACTCAGAAGATGGTGAGCGACTTGACGACGACTAGTTGGAAGGAAATACCAATGCATTCAATGACACCAGGGAGATCCAAACTACCCCTATGAGACCAAACGAAAGCCAACGGAGCCCTGAGGGAGTGGCTCTCCCAAAGACAGGAAAGCTTGGGCTTCAGCCCACTCACTAAGATCGTTTGCAGAACCAAACATGTAACAACCAAAATTTTTTAAGGAGGAATTAATAAATAATTTTAAGTGAAAAGAAATAGTGTTTATAATTAGAATTCGTTTGAAATTAGTATTGAAATTAATTGGCAGTAGATTTATTGAAATGTTTCAATTAGAAAGGGAAAAAAATTAATTTGTAATGATTGAATTTAATATAAGAACTTGCATTTGTGTCAAAATGGAATGAACATTTTAAATAAAAATAAATGCATGTTTTGAGATAAATAAAATAAACTTCTCATTTTTGAATATATGTTTGATTTTATAAACAGGGAGTTTATTTTGTTACAAAAGAGAAAAAAAGTATAATAATATATTTAAAAAGAAGGCATCCACTTTTATAAATTTAGATGACAATGTTCAAATGAGATGGGTTATTGCAAATGAGAGAAAATGTAACCATATATTTATAAAAAGAAGGCATTTAATAAAATAAACGTTATGTTTTAAAAAGAAAAGGCAAGAGTGTATTATGGAAGGATTACATTTCTTACAGAAAATATAAGGTATGTTATTTCATTGTTAGTAAAGAATAAGGGTTAGTTTGATTTTTAAACATAAAAACATTAATATCAATCAACTACTGTAATTGATTGCTCCATTTAAAGGTAAAGAATTAGGTTACTAATTAATACACAACATATATACACGTTTGTGGACATATGTTATTTATCTAATTACAACAGATGTGAATATGGAAAAAAATGTAGACATAACAATTCACATGTTATTTAATGAATTCAGATTTGAATATATAGAATATTGACATAACAATTCACATGTTATTCATCCAATTAATTCAAATGAATATGTACAATACTGGCATAAGAATTTCTAGTTATTTATTAATTTATTTTAGACATAAACATGGGGAAGTATTGACATGTTAATTTACTTATTTCAGATATAAATGTGGAAAGATATTGATATGCTGTTTATTTATTTATTTTAGACGTAAACATGTAAATTAAATGGGATGAAAACTGAAATGAAAAATGCGATTAAAGAGAGACGCATGGAAATTTAATATGAAATAAAATGCGCAAATTAGAAATTAATTGAGGAGAAGAAAACATTATTTATAGTTTGCATATTATTGAGTGAGTAATTAATTAAATTAAATATAAGATAAGGCGCCGACAAGGCGCATTGTAAGATTTGACACAGCAATGAGTCAACAGAAGTTTCTAAAGATTCTAATCTACGGTTGAAAGCACAACTAAAACACTATAAATAAGACCTAAACTAACCTAGGTTTTCACTCTAAAATCAAAACCTAGCCTCCATTTCTCTCTCACAAATATTTACCTACATTCTTCATTTATAAAATAAAATTATATTATATATATACATTCAAATAAAAGATGGAGAATGTACAAATTAGAGGAGATTTATAGAGAATTTTGGTTGCTTTTGTCTCAAGTGAGTGATTGTAATAATTTTAAGATTTCTTTAAGTAATTTAAAATAATAGGGTTTCCAATAGTAGTAGTTTTACTACGATTTTTAAAATAACCTTTTTAGGAGTTTTATTTACAGTTTTTAGAATTATTTTCAGTCGATTTACTCTCAGCTATTCTTTTCAGTAATTTTATTTTATTTCTGTTAATTATAATTTATTACTGTTAATCATAGCTTTTTATTTATAGTTCATTTACAGTATTTTAGTTTATTTACTGTTATTTATACGTTATTTACATCTTCTTTCTACGTTGGGATTTTCTTCTATTTTCAGCTTTTCTTTTATTTCTCCTTCTTCTTCGCATATGGATTAGAATAGGATTAACGCGAATAGGGATTAGATCATAAAAAACCTGAAATAATGGGATATAAGATGTAAATTATAAAGACTGTAATAAATAATGGGATTGGACTGAAATTACGCCTAATTACAATTAGATTTGGACTAAATAAAGATAATTGACATAGTTATAACTTAGAATTATAATTAAATAGAGTAAAAGATGAAAGAAGCTTATTTTCACACTTAGACCTTGGGTTAAGTAATAAGCATGATTATAACGTAGGTTATAATAAGAAAAAGAAAAGAATGGGGCTTATTTTAAGACTTGGGATAAATTAATAAGCGTAGAAAGTAAAAATGATAATATATGCTTATTTAAATAATTTAGCTAAGTTAATAAGTAAAGATGAAAGTAGGACATGTACCAAATAGCATTCCCTATTAGACAAAACAGTGTCTCACATTAGTCTGAAGTGAGATGAGGGCACGCTTATGCTAAGAATGGTAGTAATTGGTCAAATAAAAGTCCAAATCACGGGGGATTTGGATAAGGGTCGCAACTAGATATTATTTGGATGAAGAGCCATTACCAAAAGCGTTTCCCCTATTTTCTATGGACACACGGTAATCTCACATTAGCCTGAAGTGAGATGTGGGGCACGCTATGCTGGAAGTTGGAGGTAATAATAAGACCTAACAGGTGGAGCAAAAGGTAGCATGGGCATGGTGGCAGTTACGCGTGTCACTTCCATTCGAGTGCTTAGTAATAGCTATGAGTTCCAAGTGCTTAGTATGGGTGTCTTTAGTAGACACCATTGTCTTTTCTGTAGGGAGCTATATATGCTGTATGGATCCACAGTAGTTGCTCTATGCATCTTTCGTAGATACCATTGGCTGCTGTGTAGGGAGTTATATAGCGGTTGGTCCACATTAAGGTCTATGGAGTAGCATTTTGATCAAAAAGGGTAGAATTAGGGTTACGTCCTAATTACAGGATTAGGAATTCAGCCTAGTTAAAGCAGAAATCAAGGACAAGTGCAAGCAATCAAAGTTAACCTATCTTATAAATTGAGTAATATTTAATCGTACTTATTTTAAGTTTATCTCTTTCATATTTCCTTTTATTATCCTTCTTTATGCTAGAACTGTTGTAGAGTTTATTACTTTTATCTTGCTTAAAGACTCTAGTAATTACCATCATTTACCAGACTTTTAGTCTGACCCACTCCTCTATTTTCCCCTTTACCCCTAGGTAATCAAGGGAGAGGACGGTAGATTGCAGTTGCTTGGAGATTTCTTGGAGGAATTTGCTACCATGTATTTCTTTTCTTTCATCTTTTATTCTCTCTATGTACTGGCTTATTATGAGGGATATTATGTACTCTGATTTTGAGACTATGAATTTTATTTCATAAGACATGATGGGTTTTGAGATATGGATGTTGTATTTGGTATTTGACTTATTTATGAATCAATTATGAAAGTTTTATTTTAAATAAGTTATTATTCTAGTTTCTATTGTTTTTACCTATTTTTGTCTTGTGAACTTAGTCTCTGTTAGTTTTATTTATACCTACAATGCACCACGCTTTTTAATGTGTCCTTTTGGGTATATTAAGGGGTGCGAGGTGTTTCACTTTGTATCAGAGCCTAAGGTTACAGAATTCCTAAAAATTTATTTTAAAAGTAAAGTATTTTCCAAAATAACTTGTTTTAAAAGCATTTTTCAGAAAAGAACTCTTAGAAATAGTTTTTACGTATAAAAGAGTTTTTATAAAAATCCCCTCAAAGTCTAGTTCAACCTTCTTTCGATTCTTTCGAGCCTAAGTTTCCTTTTCTTTTCATAGCATGGCTGACTGGTTCGGTAGAGCTACGGCACTAGAGGTGCAAGGGCGAGCGCCCAATACAACACCTGTAGGTGGAAATCCCTTTAATCCACCTACACCAGTCGATTTTTCTAAGCTATGCAAGGACTTCACTAGCATAGGGGGCAGAACGTTTTCTGCCATGAAGGATTTCAAGAAGACACAAGCTAGGTTGGAAGATATGGAGCAAAAGTTTAGGCGGTTAGGTTTGGAGGACCGACAACGAATTCAACCTACTTATTGGAAGCTAAAAGGAGAACTTAAAGAGGTTCCTACAAGCTCTAAGAAGCCATGGTGGAAAGGTAAGAAGGATAAGAGGAAAAGGGAAGGCCATCAAAAGCGAATCAAGAAAAGTGGAAGATGTAACCGTTGTAGAATGACTGGTCATTACGCAAGAGACTGCAAGAGAGAGAAGGTGAAGAAGTGTTACAACTGTGGACAACCCGGTCATTTTAGGAAGTTTTGTCCTCAGAAGATGAGGCAGGGAGCGAGTGCACCTACAGCGCAGATTCAAGCTTTGGATGCAATATCTTCCAGCAGCGGACCAGATCGAGGTAGGAAATTTGGTTTCTATTTTTGATTTTCCCATTCAGACTCTTTTTCAATCCTAGAGCATCACACTCTTTCATCTCTAGTTCTTTGGTAGATTGTTTGCACTTAGACATCTCTTTAGCAGTAGACCCCATTGTTGTTTCAAACCCCATGGGAGGATCTGCACTCTTGTCTCTGGTTTGAAGGGGTTTGAAAATTTATATCCTAAGCATAGAATTTGACTATGACGCCGATATTTTGGGATTTTCGGGGTATGGGATGATTTTGGGGATGGATTGGTTATCCACTTTTGGTGCGATATTAGACTGTGAGAAGGGAGTCGTTAATAGGGGTAAGTCATGTTGAGCTTCCTTTATTTCCTTGATTCATCACTATGAGAGCTAGATTATGTTCCAGTTGTTAAAGATTTCCCAAACATTTTAAGGAGGTTCTTTGTACACTTTGCATTAATCGGTCGAAGGAAAAATTCTTCAAGTATCACTTTTGGAGTATGGAAGTGCGTTTTTTTGGGGCATTATGATGGTCAACTCATGGAAAGAGTTTGAGAAACGGTTTTGTACATTTAGGTTCAGATAAATGGATTTAACGGTTGTGCATTGGAATAAATATGAGCATAAAAGAGGAATAGGAGTAAAAGACTTTAGTAAGGAAATGAGATTTCCAAGATTTAGGAAGGGTTCTCTTAGGGTAGTGAGAAGAAAATCCACCTTATGTTTAGCTCAATAGAATATAATTGTTAGAATTGAAAATTTTCATTGTTAATATTTTCTTTTAGGAAATAAATATTGGGTTTTTGAAAAATGGTATGAAATTTAAATTGGTTTATATATGATATAAATTGTGTTAAAAGTAAGATCCTTTTGGAAGAATTATAGCTCGCTAGTTTCTGTGTAGATAAAAAAAGATTTTAAATATAAAAACCTAGAGGTTATTAAGTATCAAAAACGTAGGTTATAACATTTATTGTTGTAATAGATGTTTTCGTGAAAAGTAAAGGGAGCATAGACTATAGCACTATTGTTATAGTAGGTGACTTCCAAAGGAAATGTTTTTACATAGTATATGAGGTTTATTAGTATTTATTTTAATTGAATCCATACACTAGTATATTTGGGTTGTAGTAACAGAGTTTTACGCAACATTTGTTTTGACCCACATAAAAATGTGTTTTGAAGAAAATTTTCAAGTATAGAAATAAAGTGGTTTGTAAGTACACTAAATATTTAAATAAGTATGAGGAAATGTTTTCTAGTTATGAATATATTAAAAATAGTTTTGAAAATGAGTTTTTCTGTAAAAAAAAGTGTAAGTTAAATATTAGGAAATTAGTAAATTTCATAGAAATTGTATATGGTAAGAGAATATAAATTAAAAAAATACTTTAATCTATTAGAACGAAATGAATAATGATAAAATTTTCTATGAAACCAAATTATAAATAACGATGTTTTGTGCAAGTTATAAGGAATACGTGAAAGAGATTTACAAGGTATGGGAAGCACCATATTTTATATAGCCTATTTCGAAAAATATAAAATAAGTTTCTTGTAATTTCACATAAACATAAAATCCTCTTTTAAAGGATTCATAGAAGGCTTTACCATTAATAGTTTCTCATAAGAGAAAGTAGTTCCAATACATTATGGTATAAAACTGTTAGGTGTAATAAGAAGATGTTTAAAGATATTTTAAAGGATAATGGTTGCTATAAATGGATGATTATCATATGATTGCTGCATTTGGATGATGATTGTAGCATGCATATAGAACTATCAGTTATCATTAGGGAATTTTTGTATTCATTTGGATACATGGCACAGACATGATTGCATAAAAGGAGGTCAACTGAATCAGTGGACCACCTAATCTTCTGCATTAGTTAGGGACGTTGACACTACACTAATTGCATAAGTATCATAAATCGCATTAGAAAAACTTAAGGACAATGGATGTAATGGGTGATGGTTGAGTAGTTGGTTATAGAACTTGGATGAAAACTTTAGTTTCATTCTTCTATCCTTAGGGATTTCGGGGATGGAATCCCTTAAGAAAGGGAGAATGTAACAACCCAAAATTTAAGGAGGAATTAATAAATAATTATAAGTGAAAAGAAATAGTGTTTATAATTAGAATTCGTTTGAAATTAGTATTGAAATTAATTGGCAGTAGATTTATTGAAATGTTTCAATTAGAAAGGGAAAAAAAGAATTAAATTGTAATGATTGAGTTTAATATAAGAACTTGCATTTGTGTCAAAATGGAATGAACATTTTAAATAAAATTAAATGCATGTTTTGAGATAAATAAAATAAACTTCTCATTTTTGAATATATGTATGATTTTATAAACAGGGAGTTTGTTTTGTTACAAAAGAGAAAAAAAAGTATAACAGTGTATTTAAAAAGAAGGCATCCACTTTTATAAATTTAGATGACAATGTTCAAATGAGATGGGTTATTGTAAATGAGAGAAAATGTAACCATATATTTATAAAAAGAAGGCATTTAATAAAATAAACGTTATGTTTTGAAAAGAAAAGGAAAGAGTGTATTATGGAAGGATTACATTTCTTACAGAAAATATAAGGTGTGTTATTTCTTTGTTAGTAAAGAATAAGGGTCGGTTTGATTTTTAAACATAAAAACATTAATACCAATCAATTAATGTAATTGATTGCTCCATTTAAAGGTAAAGAATTAGGTTACTAATTAATACACAACATATGTACATGTTTGAGAAAAATATGTTATTTATCAACAGATGTGAATATGGAAAAAAATGTAGACATAACAATTCACATGTTATTTAATGAATTCAGATTTGAATATATAGAATATTGACATAACAATTCAAATGTTATTCATCGAATTAATTCAAACGTGAATATGTACAATACTGGCATAAGAATTTCTAGTTATTTATTAATTTATTTTAGACATAAACATGGGGAAATATTGACATGTTTATTTACTTATTTCAGATGTAAATGTGGAAAGATATTGATATGTTGTTTATTTATTTATTTCAGACATAAACATGTCTATTAAATGGGATGTTGAAAACTGAAATGAAACATGCGAATAAAGAGAGACGCTTGGAAATTTAAAATGAAATAAAATGTCACAAATTAGAAATTAATTGAGGAGAAGAAAACATTATTTATAGTTTGTATATTATTGAGGGTGTAATTAATTAAATTAAATATAAGATAAGGCGCTGACAAGGCGCATTGTAAGATTTGACACAGCAATGAGTCAGTAGAAGTTTCTAGAGATTCTAATCTATGGTTGAAAGCGCACCTAAAACACTTTAAATAGGACCTAAAATAACCTAGGTTTTCACTCTAAAATCAAAGTCTAGCCTCAATTTCTCTCTCTCAAATATTTACCTACATTCTTCGTTTATAAAATAAAATTATATTAAAAATATACATTCAAATAAAAGATGGAGATTGTACAAATTAGAAGAGATTTCTAGAGAATTTTGGTTTCTGTAAAGAAAATTGGGATTCTAGCTTTTGTCTCAAGTGAGGGATTGTAATTATTTTAAGATTTCTTTAAGTAATTTAAAATAATAGAGTTTCCAATAGTTGTAGTTTTACTACGATTTTTAGAATAACCATTTTAGTAGTTTTGTTTACAATTTTTAGAATTATTTTCAGTCTATTTCCTTTCAGCTATTCCTTTCAGTAATTTTATTTTATTTCTGTTAATTATAATTTATTACTGTTAAGCATAGCTTTTTATTCATTTACAGTTTATTTACAGTATTTTAGTTTATTTACTATTATTTATACGTTATTGACATCTTCTTTCTACGTTGGGATTTTCTTCTATTTTCAGTTTTCTTTTATTTCTCCTTCTTCTTCGCATATGGATTAGAATAAGATTAACACGAATATGGATTAAATTGTAAAAAAATCTGAAATAATGGGATATAAGATGTAAATTATAAAGACTGTAATAAATAATGGGATTGGACTGAAATTACGCCTAATTACAATTAGAATTGGACTAATTAAAGATAATTGGCATAGTTATAACTAAATAGAGTAAAAGATGAAAGAAGCTTATTTTTACACTTAGACCTTGGGTTAAGTAATAAGCATGATTATAATGTATGTTATAATAAGAAAAAGAACAGAATGTGGCTTATTTTATGACTTGGGATAAATTAATATGCGTAGAAAGTAAAAAATGATAATAAAGGCTTATATAAATAATTTATCTAAGTTAATAAGCAAA
This sequence comes from Allium fistulosum, assembly GCA_030737815.1. Taxonomy (NCBI): domain Eukaryota; kingdom Viridiplantae; phylum Streptophyta; class Magnoliopsida; order Asparagales; family Amaryllidaceae; genus Allium; species Allium fistulosum. Next base: position 1,087,782,890 of record CM060904.1, on the reverse strand, counting down.
GATGAAAGTAGAACCTGTACCAAATAGCATTCCCTATTAGACAAAACAGTGCTCACATTAGTCTGAAGTGAGATGAGGGCACACTTATGCTATGAATGGTAGTAATTGGTTAAATAGAAGTCCAAATCATGGGGGATATGGATAAGGGGCACAACTAGATATTGTTTGGATGAAGGGCCCATACCAACAGCATTTTCCCTATTTTCTATGGACACACGGTGATCTCACATTAGCCTGAAGTGAGATGAGGGGCACGCTATACTAGAAGTTGGAGGTAATAAGAAGACCCAATAGCTGGAGCAAAAGGTAGTATGGGTATGGTGGCAGTTATGTGTACGACTTCCATTCGGGTGCTCAGTAATAGCTATGAGTTCCAAGCGCTTAGTATGGGTGTCTTTAGTAGACACCATTGCCTTCTGTGTAGTGAGCTATGTATGTCGTCCGATCCATAGTAGTTGCTCTATGCATCTTTCGTAGATACCATTGGCTGCTGTGTAGGGAGTTATATAGCGGCTGGTCTATAGTAAGGTCTATGGAGTAGCAGGCCGATCAGAAAGGGTAGAATTAGGGTTACGTCCTAATTACAGGATTAGGAATTCAGCATAATTAAAGCAGAAATCAAGGATAAGTGCAAGTAATCAAAGTTAACGTATCTTATAAATTGAGCAATATTTAATCGTACTTATTTTTAGTTTATCTCTTTCCTATTTCCTTTTATTATCCTTCTTTATGCTAGAACTGTTGTAGAGTCTATTACTTTTATCTTGCTTAAAGACTCTAGTAATTACCATCATTCACCAGACTTTTAGTCTGACCCACTCCTCTATTTTCCCTTTCCCCCCCTTAGGCAATCAAGGGAGAGGATGGTAGATTGCAATTGCTTGGAGATTTCTTGGAGGAGTTTGCTACCATGTTTTTCTTTTCTTTCAGCTTTTGTATTTCTATGCACTGGCTTATTATAAGGGATATTATGCACTCTGATTTTGAGACTATGAATTTTTATTTCATAAGACATGATGGGTTTTGAGATATGGATGTTGTATTTGGTATTTGGTATTTGACTGATTTATGAAGCAATTATGAAAGTTTTATTTTAAATAAGTTATTATTATAGTTTCCACAGTTTTTACCTATTTTTGTCTTGTGAATCTTAATCTCTGTTAGTTTTATTTATACCTACAATGCACCACGCCTTTTAATGTGTCCTTTTGGGTATATTAAGGGGTGTGGGGTGTTTCAAAACACTTGGTGTAGTTACCGACAACCGATCCCCGGATTACCGGACATCTGAGGCATATATCACGGACACAGTCAAGTGACTAATGGATGAAAGTAATGATAGAAGGGAAGATGAATGGGTATCCACTCCAAGTCGGACTACTTTCGCTGATGATATTTTGAATGAGCGGTACCCCGAAAAGTTCACTATGCCAACTATTCTGTCTTACGACGGAATGAGAGACCTAAAACCCCACTTATATAAGTACAGTTGGTACATGGTCGGAGCGAATACTTCGGATGCGGTTCGATGTTGATGTTTCCCGATTTTTCTGGAGGGAATCGCTTCCATGTGGTTCACTAGGCTTCCGCCAAGATCTATCTCCACCTTTAATCTACTAGCAACAAGGTTCCTTGATCAATTTAGACTTCACATGGCACAACCAAAAGATGTGATGTCCTTGTCCGGCCTATTCTAGGGATGGAATGAATCTCTGAAGTCTTCCATGAATCGGTTCAACACTACGGTGACTGAAGTAAGTAATTCGAATGAGGATATGGTTTTCATGGCCTTAGTCCGCGCAATTCACCCTGAGACTGAATTCGAGAAATGGATCAAAATGAAACAATCCACCATTAGGAAGGACTTCAACCAGAAGGCAAGCCAGTATTTGAGATTGGAAGAGGCACAGGAATTAGAAAGGAAATCTGCTAACTTACAACCGACCAACATTAGGCAAAATGGTATGGCGATGATATAAACACCTCCGGGACTGTTGAAGGGAACGTAGGAAAGAATGGGAATTAGAAAAGGAAAAACCAAAATTCTAACAAGCAAAACGGAAATAGCAAACGACTCAAAGGTTTGCAGCCGGAAGAATACACCCTGCTCAACGATACTCGAAAAAACATCTATCTCTCAACATAGAGGACGGAAGAGTACAAGAAGCCTCCTAAAAAGGAAGCAACTGAACAGCAAAAGCATTCTGAAAAGTACTGCCGCTTCCATGAGACACATGGCCACAACATGAATGAGTGTCGTCAAGTGAAGAACTTGATTGAGGAGTTGATTCGAGAAAACAAGCTTCAGCAGTATGTGAGGAAACCACTAAACCCTGACCAACCCATAGCACCCCAAGCTCCTAGAGACCAAGGGAACCAAGCGGGAACCAGCAAAGAGGGACTTAGACGGACTGACCCGAGACTCACCATTGGAATGATGTGTGGAGGGCCTCATTCCATGCAGAAGAGTTGGGGGAAATGGAGCGGTATGCGACCTTATTAAAGCACGCTCCGGAAGATGCATGCTTTGCGATCGAAGATGGAACCCCTGATAAGCAGCAGAGAACCTTGAACGAAGACATAGTATTCCGGAATCGAGACAATGAAGGAATAGAAGCTCCAACTCTTGACCCTATGGTCGCGACAGTAGGAAGCTGACCCGCCATGGTCCGACAAGTATTGGTAGACAACGGCAGTTCTATGAATATCCTTTTTAAATGCACCTTTGATAAGATGAAGATCGGTATGAAAGATGTAACCGCCTGCAAAACAAAGATTCAGACATTCATCGGTGAACCCGAACAACCGATAGTAACAATTGACTTACCCGTAGAACTCAGAGAAGGCAATCGAAGAGTCACCCTCATCCAAACCTTTGTGATCGTAGATGAAATTTCCACCTACAATGCTTTCCTATGGCAACCCGCCTTAGAAGATTTTAGGATTGCTTTAGCTCAATAGTGTCTAACTATGAAATTTACGACGGAAAATGGAGTCAAGGTGATCAAGGGAGACCAAAGTGCCGCCAGGGAATGTTTTATCGTGAAATAATGCAAGTCTAAAAGAAAAGAAAAGGGGAAGAATGTGGGGAGAACTCTCCACATTCGTGAACCTGTCGAATAGCAACTACAAAGATGCACCTAGCTTGGGGACCATAGCCGATTCAATATGGGTCTATCCCAGTCGACATGGATGACCTAACACGAGACCTCAAATTGGATCGCATCTTGGAAACAGGATGCGACTGGAACTCATCAAATTTCTTCGCGCCAATCCGGATGTATTCACTTGGACGCATTCCAATATGTGCGGGGTGTCACCAGAGATAGCCTGCCATGCACTTGACATTGATCCTAAGTATACCCCCGTGAAGCAAAAAAGGCGCAATGTAGGGACCGAGCGGTCCAAAGAGCTAAGAGAAGAAGTGGACAAGTTGTTGGCCAATGGCTTTATTCGTGATGCAACTTACCCTAAATGGGTATCCAACCAGGTTTTGGTCAAGAAGTCCAATGGTAAATGGTGAACCTATATCGACTACTCGGATCTGAACAAAGCTTGCCCGAAAGACAGCTTTCCTCTGCCTAGAATCGATCAGTTTGTGGATGGGACGGCTAGATATGAACTGCTATCATTTATGGATGCATATTCGAGGTATAAACAGATCATGATGCACGAACTAGATCAAGAAAATACCAGTTTCATTACCGATCTGGAACTATGTTGCTATAAAGTAATGCCATTTGGCTTAAAAAATGCTAGGGCAACTTACCAGCGACTAGTGAACGCCATGTTTAAACGTCACATTGGGAAGACAATGGAAGTTTATGTAGATGGTATGTTGGTTAAATCATGCATAACTGCAAATCACTTGGACAAATTCGTTGAAATGTTCGAAATACTCCGCAAATATGGAATGAAGCTCAATCCACTTAAGTGTCATTTCAAAGTAGCCTCGGGAAAGTTCTTGGGATTTATCGTAAGCGCCAAAGGCATTGAAGCAAATCCCGAGCAAATAACCGCTTTGCGGGAAGTCGAGGCTTCGAGGAACATGAAAGAGTTACACAGCCTGAATGGAAAGGTTGCAGCACGGAGCCAGTTTATCTCAAAAACGACCGACAAATGTATGCCGTTCTTTGATGCCCTAAAGAAGGGAAAGAAAAACTTCGAATGGAATCAAGCTTGTCAAACTGCATTCAAGGAGTTGTCGTGACATATGAAAACCCCACCAATCTTGTCCAAGTCGGTAGACGGAGAAGATTTGTACATCTACTTAGCAGTCTCGCCACATGCATTGAGTACCGCGCTCGTACGAGAAGAAGCTAAGATCCAGAGACCCGTATATTACATCAGTAAACGGTTCACTGGAGCAGAAAAGAACTATCCAAAATTGGAAAAACTGGCATATTGCGTCTTGATTAGATCCAAAAAATTACGACTGTACTTCTAGGCACACCCTATCAGAGGTCTGACAGATCAACCCTTGAAGTAAGTGTTATACCACCATGAGACCTCTGGACGGCTTATCAAATGGAACATCAAACTTTTGCAAAACGCTTCCGAATCGAGAAAAGCTTTTCTGTTGTCGCACACCCACAGGCAAACGAGCAAGTGGAAGTAGTAAATAAGATCATCAAGTCCACCATTAAAAAATGGCTAACTAAAGCAAAAGGAAATTGGATCGATGAACTTCCACTCGCGCTATGGGCCTACATGACAACGCACAAATCTGCAAGTGGGCACACTCCATTCGCACTAGCATATGGTTCAGAAGCAATGATCCCGGTTGAGCTAGAAGTCCCTTCTCATCAGAGGCGAAACTTTGATCAAAGGCAAAATGAACAACTCTTACTCGAATCACTCAATATGGTCGATGAGAAGAGGGAGGAAGCCGAATTAAGGACCGTCGCTTACCAAAAAGGGTCGGACGGTACTGCAACTCCAAAGTTCATAACCACACTTTTGTAGTGGGAGACCTTGTCCTTAAAAGGGTCTACCCTATACAGGTGCAGTTGAACCAAACTGGGAAGGACCCTATGTGATCGGTCAGAAGCTAGGGGATGGCACATTCAAGCTAACCACCATTAACAGAATCCAAATTCACCGAGCATGAAACAGCGAATCGCCGCATCATTACTTTACCTAGATCATCTTATGTATTTCCTATTTCTAGTAAATAAGCCATCCTGGAATACCGGAGGCATTGTATTTAGGCAAAACTTGCCCAACTTTCATTAGTAAAATTGCTTTGCTTTCTGAACCAATAAACTGTGTTCACAAAAGTAACCTACCGATTCGACGGGGTCAAATCGACTCAAAATCATCTGGTCGGTGCTTGAGATAGTGGAACCATGCTCAAATACGCCTCACTTACCCGCCGGGTCGACGGAAGCAAATCGACTCAAACCGTTGGATCGGCGGAACCTGATCCCCGCCTTCTAAGAACCAGTGTTGCTCCGGCAACGCTAGGAAGGCCCAAATAAAATCCACGCATTTTTTAAGACGCGCATCGCGTTTTGGATTGTGGAACCACATCCAAGCAAGCACAACCTTAAAAGCCATGCATCGCCATAACCCGCCCATTACTTTTTGAGCCGTGGAATCACACTCTCGAAACATGAACTCCTCACGTTGCCCGAAGATTGGTAACGTCGAGAAATTCCAAACCGTTCTGGATCGACGGTTCATATCGATCCCAAAAGCCGCACATCTCATAAGCTGCGCACACTCTTAAGTACCAGCATTACCTAGGCAATGCCAGGAAACTCATCTATTGTAGGACTGACAAGAATCAATCCACTCCCACTAGCAGGAGTAATTGGTATGAGTCCAGCAATGTCAAATGACTACGAATCGGTAGAATATTTCGATTGCTGACTGACAATATCTCTAGAATCGAGGCATTCAAGTCACAAGTTCCCGATTATAGGAATAACAAAATAGGTCCGGTTACAGACATCCAAAAAATCACTTGGATCAACCGGTCATTTGTCAAGTGTTTGAAGTAAACAGCCTCGTAAACTAAGGGGCGCACACACTGATACTCAAAAACAAAAAACTAAGTATTCACGGTTCTGTTACTCCAAACAAAGAATTTTGGCAGCAATTATAGGACTAGATAAAATAAAATAGCAGTAAATAAAATTTGCATAAGTGCATGGAATGTAGATAAGTAGACAGATAAAGTTACAATCAAAATGTCAACATTGTATTACTTATAACATTTTCTATACAAAGTCAAAATGTGGGGGCCGTACCCACACAATATCGGCCAACAAAAAGGAAACTACAGATGCTATAACAATCAAAGCAATAAGTGCAGACTCTGCACTTGAACAAAGCATGTATTAAACAAAACAGAATGTCCCAAAATTTGGCCCTAGTGTTACCCTACCCTGTCAGTGCTTCTTTCCGCAACTCCCCTTCCCATCTTTAGTCGGAAGTTTCTTTATCCTCTAAGAATCCTTGCCAGGAGTAGTGTCGCTGCATGAAATATCAACTATCTGCTTCGTGCCAGCATCTCCTCCCTGTTCCTCAACGTTCTCGGAAGACTTCCCCTTAGTCCTGCGCTTACGGGACTTGCAGGAGCTCCTTGAAGATTTTTTTCTCCTCAACCTTTTCCTTCTTAATGGCCACCATCTACTATTCAGATTTATTTAGCTGGCCAATTTGGTCATTTTTCTCTCGAGCTTCAGCTGCCATGAAATCACCCTCCAAAGATACAGAAGGGTCGTCCAAACCGTGCAATGTAGCAATCTTCTCGGATTTCGGCCCTAGTTGTGAGCTAGATAAAAGTGCAGCAATGGAAGCAGCTATGGAAACAGGCATCGAGGCAGTTGAAATAGCAGCAAGCCCAGGGATCGAAGAAATCAGCTTGTCGGTAGGTAAAGAAGACGGACCTATAAGATCAAAAATGAAAGCATTCAGTTCGTCCAATTCTTGCGGCGTGAGCTAAAAATTCTCAAACTATGGGGAAACAAGAAGGTTACCTACATCAAAAGAATGGCCGAGAATTTCAACTTCATACTCCCTACCTTTTCCTTCTTTCGATGGCTGCACAATCTTTGGAGAAGTTTCGAGACCACCTGAGGCTTCCGAGATAGATGCCGAAGGGGCAGACAACAAGGCAGCACCGGCCGAACTCGCTAACTGATCATGAGGCAGTTTTGACGATTCGCCAGGTCGGAAATGAAAGGCTCTAGCAATATATTGGCATTTACAGTCATAGCAGCATTGGCAGCCTCCTGTTCCCTCTCAATTTGAATGACCTCTCGACCCTCTATCAGAGCTTTCTTCGATTCGTCATTGAGATAGGCATCCTCCAACTCTTTCTCAGTGTATACATCCCCGTTCACTTGGAAACAAGCCAGAACTTCTTCCCAAACCACGACAAGAGTACATGGGAATTTGGGGCCCAGATAGCCGAGGCTCCCCTGATGTAGCAGGAGTTAACACAAAAATTTAAGATGGTGTCATCCATCTTCTCTATTTTCTTTTCAGAAGTATCATGAAGCTCCAAGTAATCCACTATTCCGACGGCCTTCTCAACTTCAACTCAGGTCTTCTCGGTGCTAAGTTGCATGACTCTTTGCTGGAGTGAAGCAATCATTTGAACTTGATCAGAAACGGTCTTGTCACGGGATTCCATGATTCCCACGTAATCAACAATTGTCTTTTTATAGGATTCAACAACTTCGTTATGATCATTTTTGTTTTCTTCTGAGCTTCAATGATCATGTTACGGGCTTCAAGCTCCTCTTTTAGCTTAACTTTGTCCACGTGGGCCTTCTTGATTTTGTCTTGGAATACGATCTCTAATTTTGCGTGGGCCTTTTTCATTTCCTTCAGCAAGCTAGCTCTATTCTTACTCTCTTGGAGTGCAGCGTCCTTCTCTTTTGTTAATCGCTCAATTCTAGCATGACATTCCACTAACGCCCTCTCATAATCATCTTTTTCTGATCCAAAGGAAAGGATCTCTTGATAATTTTTGCGGTACTATCTGCCAGCTGCTTGCGTAGCTTTTCCCATCCTTCAGCTTGATCCAAATCACTTTGAATCACCTGGAGATGGGGCATATAGGAATCATTATTGATTGGATGTAGGACGCGGTCAAATTGAACTCCCTTTAGAAACCACCCGAGGAGCGCAACTTCGAGTCTAAGAGGACCGGACGGAAGAATATAAGCCGACCTCCTACGAGGAAGTGAAGGACTAGAAGCGGGCATCACATGAGTCAATAGAGCTTGGGATGAAGATGAAACTTGAACAGCAAAAACCATAACTTCAAGTCCGACAGAGATTGGGGCTGGGGTAGAAGCTTGATGCTCAAAGGGATGAGAACCGCGATCTACCATCGGCTTTTTGTGCAGCTATTCTTGGTCGTCAGGAGTTTTTCTCTTCTCATAGCCACTCTTGAAAACCCTATCCCATTCTCTATCGTCCCGATGACGTGCTTCAGCTTCCAAGTCTATCCGCCTTCTCCACTCTTCCTCGGTTTCACGGGGCCGGTGGTGACTTGAAGACCGTCTTGACCAGCATTGCGAATCAGTGAATTGTTCAAGATCCTCATAAAGCCCATGGCCTCTCATAGTACCTGATATAAATAGAGAGCTTTAGCGACAAAAAATGGACCTAGATAATGCAAGTGTAAGTGAACGTGACCCTAGTGAAATGTGTAACGTGTCATAGGCGACCTAAAAGGATGTTACAAACCAGATTGGGAAGCTACAGTGGAAGAAATCGGGCTGACTCTGGACACAATATGACCTGGACAAGGAAACGATCCCTTGAACTCGAAATCCTCTCCCATGAGTTCGTCGATATCTATGTAAACGTTGCTTAAATCCCCAAAGTCAAAACTGGTTTCCTTAAGTGGGGAATCTTGAAGTCGCTTGGCTACTAGGGGAGCATCTTTATCACGAATCTCTTGGGGCAGCAAATACGGGAGAACGGGACTCATTCCCGAAGTTTCATCACACGACTCGAAGTTTCCATCACCGAAACTGGCATTAAATTCATCATCACTAGAGGAGGAATCATAACTGCTGCTGCCCTCAACTTCACCCTCCTCCTTTCTTGTTGTCACCCCAGCCTTGCCCTCACGCTGCTTGAATTCTTCTTCCTCCTGCTCCAGAATTAGGGGCATTCTGGTCGGGCAGCTGGCTTTAGTCGTAATACTCCTTCCTTCGTGAATTTCTTCGGTCGACCCGCCGAACGGGCCTTCTCCTTCTAGGAGATCAATTTCTTCAGAGTCGCGCGATGAAGAAGGGGAACATTTTCTAACTCTGGAACGGGAAGGAGATGGAACTTCGACGGCCACGGCAGACCTCCTAGGATGCAACAGCCCATATCGAGGAAAATTCTCATCCGTTAGCAAAAATTTGACCGATCTCTCCTTGGCGTCTACGGCCTTTAGAGTATGGAAAATCGGATTGAGTGGTGGATCTTTGTTCAGCCTCGGAATAACTGTAAGAATTATTCAATCTTTCAAAAATCCCATACCGACGTATTAAATCTCAATAAGTAAAGGAGAGGACTTACCCACCATCGTCCAAAGATGATTAAATCCCTCGGGACACCTAACAAAGAAATATTGGGTCTTGAATTGAGATAGCTTGCTTTGAAGCTACAGCACGATATTGCGGTTTTTTTGGGCCTCGTTGACGACAAAGGATGGACATTCGTTTCTCTTCTTGAATGAAAGAAAATATCCCAACTCATCGAAACTCAGGGCATGATTAAACATCCGCATAAACCAGACATGAAGGCAAGTAAGGATCACGTACCTATTAGGATGGATCTGAAATGGAGCAATCCCCAAGTCCAGAAGAGTTTCTTTCAAGAAGTGATTAAAGGGGGCACTACTCCATTTAAGCACATATACCGGTGGCAAGTGGTGTACCCCGAAGGCGGCATATGTGCAACCTCATTCTTCGATAGAAAATGCACATCATCATCCGAAATGTCGTATTGCAAGCAAATGTTATGTAGAACTTTAGCAGATATCATGGAGGAAGCTCTCTCCAGAGGATTGAGTAGAACTCTGAAATTTGGAGGAGTCCGGTCTACAACCGAAACCCGTTGACCATACTCAGCTCGCGATACTGAAGAAGTAGGCACTACGGAAACTGTTTGCGAAGGCACAATGGATGACGATTCAACTTCTAAAAGCGTTGGACTTCCTCTATTGGACTTATGGCAAGAGGAGGAGTGCTTCTTTCTATCCAACAGAACTTGCATCTAACACGGTTAGGTAATTATATCCTTAACTAAAAGTCCCCTGACGACACTTGAACTCCAGAAAAGTATCGATTTATGCCGGCACATCGGGTTCCAAATGTTGACTGTGGCAAGTGCAGTGTGTTATCTATGTGGGATGGACTCGGTGTCCTGAACACTACAAACTATTTATCATGTGCAGATAGTTCATTCGCAGTGAAGAAAGAAAAGAGCTTCACATATCATTTATTGAAGTTATTTCTTCTACACTTACCTGTTATCGATCAACGATCGATAATGGATCTGCTGTCCGAAATGATGCGGGAAGCTCTTCCCATTCCAGGTACACCAAGTGTGCAATAACGAGACCAATCTGAAATGAGAAACTACAGATTGATGGGTCCGAATCAAGTAGAGAGCTCTCAGCATAAGTCAGTTTCAACTCTCTGGAAGGTGATAATAGCTAAGCTGCACACGAGACGCTACCCTAAGTTATTATCACCCCCAGAAAGACCAAAACCAATCAGCGTGACGTCGTGTCGGATTAACAATGTAACTCAGTGCAATTTAATTCTGATTCTATGGACGAAGATAGCAAAACATGTCAAGCACCCGGGCAAAGCCCAAATTTCGTTCCGTGAAGAACTCAAGACTCGATTTGCTATCTTCTTCCACAAAATCGCAATCAACTCGAATTCCCCATTGCATCCATTACCAATCCAACCTCATCACCAAATTGCTAAACAAATGCCAAATTCTATACCACTCACCTCAAGTCAAAAATCAAAGGGCGGGAACGGTCAAAATTTAAGTCGGTAGTGATCCAAGGTGGGTGGTCGATGGCGATCCAAATTGACGAAGTTTCGGGTGGTAAAGGCTGGCCCAAGATGGCGGCGAGGCTAGGCGAGGTCGGTAGCAGGAGGCTTCGGCAATGGATGGCCAGCAACAGCAATGGTACAAAAGGATTTAGGGTTTGGTTGGATTCAGGTCGGTCGCAGAAAAAGTAGCTCGAATCGCAAGTGATGTAGAATAAAAGATAGGTCGGCTCGAATGAACTAAATAGGAGGTTGCACGAAAAACAAACGTTAAGTTCTTGGATCGCTAGCAATCCATAGAATTGCAACCGCACTTTTCCAAACTCACCAAGCACGATCCACGTGTTATTTGCAAGCATCCCGAAAGTTATTGGATCAAAATTGATTTGTTATAATGAGCAACGATAGTTCACGACAAAACTCAACAAGAGGCTGGACAACCAAAGCTAAATTCGCATGATGGCCTCAACTTGAACTTCACTTAACTGGAACTCAAAAGCAATTACTTTCATACATTGACTTGTTTCCAACATAGGCATACCCTGGGGGGGCAAATGTTAACCGGGTTTTTAACCCCATCGAACTCAAAGGGAACCAGAACGTCTACAACAAGTCAAAACGACTCAAGGATCAACCAGAAGGATCAGAAGAGGGAACCAAGGAAGACAAAAGAGAAAAAGGCAGAAAATAACCTAAGGGGATGGATCGCTAGCAATCCATCACCCATGGATCACTAGCGATCCATAAGTATTGCTTATGGGTCCTCCAAACTTCTGGCATCGTGATCCAACATTTTTCTTAGGTTCGTCTACCAAGTTTCATGGTATTCCAAGCAAGCTAGCTCGAGAAGTGATTCCATGCATTGTTCAATCCAACTTGCATACGAGACACCATCAAAAAAGGCATCTAGTAATCAAATTATATGGAAAGCATCTACAAAAGGCAAGGAACATGACACAAGCAAAACGATCCAAAAATAGTTCAACTACATGGATCGCTAGCGACCATGCCATATGGATCGCTAGCGATCCATCAAATCAAGTTGGTCGCTCCAAAACTTCTGGAGTATCTTCATACCTTCAAATGCTAGCTACTGGAAGAGCAGCCTAGCCCAATAGCTCTCCAGCCCCTATAAATACAATCCTATCTTCAACATAAATAGGATCTTCTGGACTGGCTGCTAAAACTCTGCAGAAACTATTCTTCACTCTTCTCCTCCCACACAACAGTCATCTAAAGGGTCCACTGTGATTCTCCAGTGAACTATAATGCTGGTGACTTAATCTAACTCACATGATCCATTCAAATTGTAATGAGATTCTACTTATAATTACAATCAGTCAATAACAAAAGTTATAAAGTGGATGTAGGTTTCGTTAACAGCCAAACCACTATAAAAATCTCTTGTCTTTTTTACTTTATCTGTAAGATATTATTCCTTGTTTCTATTTTATTTGCCTTAATAAACAGGGCTGGTGCTTTCACACTCAATCCAGAGTGTTGATCCATTTTTTGGGTTAACACCTTTTATCAAAATACCTTTTATTTTGAATCCATTTTATTTCAAGGAAACTCAAGAACCAAATACCTGGTTTTTATTTCCAAACCTTTTTAAAATGATACTATATATTTTATTTCGTAGAAAGTGTACATAGAGACCGAGTAACACCAAAATGATACCAAGGAACTGGGTTCTACCAAATAGTATCATACTCCCCTTTACTAAGAAGGGTAATACTTAAGAAAAGTGCTTACCACCCGAACACATCTCCTGCCTATTTTTAGTCATTTTCGAGCCACTCAAACTAGTTAACATAAAAATACTTCTTCTTTTTCGAATCCCATTTTGAAACCATACTTATAACGACCCGGTATTTTGGACCATTCAAATCGACAATAAATCCACACATATCGGACTTGAATAATTCAAAACAATATATTGTTAATTTAAATTTGGCAAACTCAGCATATATAGTAAATAAATCAATCACAGAATCACAGATGCAGAGTAATACAATAATACGCAGCGGAATAAATAAATAGTAGTTCATGAAGCTACTATATAAACATCAGAGTTAGAAATAGAATACAACAGAATATCTCAAATGTAGTGAAGTCTTCAGTACAATAGATGACCTCTCTGAACGAATCAACTAGAAAAGCTGAAAGCTGAGTCGATAGTTGGATCTCCAAATGAAGCTCCAAACTCCAAAGGTGAGTCTCAAATGCTGTATCACTTGGTCTGACCCGAGCGTAAAGCAAAACACAAAACACTCGAGTCAGGATTAACATTCTTATATCAATAAATCCAACTCAAGTGAAATATCAACTGAAATACAAGTAACTTAAAGGATGTTTGGGATAACCATCCTCTAAGGATCTGCGGAACTATCTACAAGGTAGAAATATACACTATAACACCGTGGTCATTTCAAATTAATTTATTCTTCAAACCCAAATATCATGTCATTTCAAAAATATCTATTTTCCTAAATAATTTATAAAGTAAAGTATTTATAATTTCCTTAAGTCTCACAAATCGATTCAAATCAACTCAAATTTCAAATTCCAATTTAATTCAATCTAAAATTTTCCATTTTAATTCAATTCAGTTTCTAAATAACAAATTCAAATTTATATTGATTTCAAATACAGATTTGAATCATAAAATAAACCATTTAAATTCCAATATATTTCAAAGCTTTAATATTCAACCATTTCAAAGTTAAATTTACCTGTTTCATATAGCTCTTGATCTAACTTCATTTATTATTTAATTAGGGAATATTCACTTAATAAATTCAATATCATTTAGCTAGCCTTAAATTACATTTTTACTAAATATTTCCTTAAATTTATTTAAACAAGAAATATTTATTAAATTACATAAATCAAACCCAAGTTATAAATCATATCTTAAATCTCAATTTCAATAAGTTTCAAATCGGTTTAATTAAATAAAATTATCTTCCCAACCTTATCATATTCAAATTTTTACCGAAATCTATTTTGAAACATAAATTTAAATACTTAACCATATTATATGTATTAAATCAATCTCAATTAAATCAAATATTATTATTAAATCTATATATATATATATCATTACCATTTATATATAATAATTTAAGAATCGACATTTATTAAAACCATATATTTCTTCCCAAATCCAAGAATTTATTTTCAAAATATTTATATATATGGACCAACGGTGTCTGTATATATATCTATCATATGGTTAAGTGATACGGATATTTATCATTTCAATCCGTAATTTTAAATATATACGGGTAGATATCATTTCGACCCGCAGTCCCAAATTCAATTCAAATGAAAGTCGCTTGGGTCTATCATTTCAACCCATAACGATTTTCTCCTATTCTAAAGTCCGTTCGGGTATGTATCATTTCAACCCATAGTGAATTCTATACTAACAGGGAACTTGCAGAGTGATAATAGATAAAATAAAATATAACAATAGACATATATCATCAGTAACAATATAATATAACCAACAGGATATGGTGTCATATCTCACAGGTGAAGAATTACAGATAATAGCATATATAACAATTTAAACAACTAACAACACCATATTTCAATTGTTGTTTCAATTGAAATCTGTAACGACCCGATATTTTCAACCATTCGCATCCATTACAAGTGTATAGGTAGACACTCATGCCGGAATTGAATTGCTCAAAATACCGCGTTGTAAATAAAATTTGGCAAATCTCAGAATATACAGTAAATAAATATAATCACAGATCACAGACATAGAGTAAAATAATGCAGCGGAAGTAAAAGAAATAGTAGTTCATGAAGCTACTATATAAATATAACAGAGTTACATAAGATACAACAGAAGAAATAGAGTACAACAGAAGTCTAAATACAATAACCAAGTACAAGCTGAGTAGAACAACAGAACTGAAATAGATAGGACAAGACAAGCAGATAATCTCCAGCGATTCAAATCTCCAAGAGAGTGGAAATCCAAATCTGTGAATAACTCAGGCTGACCCGAGCGTAAAGCAAAACACAAAACACTCGAGTCAGGACAATATATACTTATATAATGTAAACCAACTCAAGTGAACTGTAATAAGATACAAGTAACTTAAAGAATGCTTGGGATCGCCCATTCTTTAAGGATCCGTTAAACTATTTACTATGTAGTAATATACGCTATATACAGTAGTGTCTAATTAGTAAAGTATAATCATTTAGAAAATAGCGTTAAGGGGATGGTGAACCTTAACGCGGTCGGATCTTTAAATCAAAAATCGTAGTGGGCTCGATAAGGTAGGTGACACGGCACACAAGGCAAAGCCAGGGTAGATATACCAATTACACACACGGACTGATGGAAACGCATAGCAGCCACTACCGCTCCACCTCGAACAACACTCCCAAATCAAGGGTGGCCACCAAAAATCACAAAGTAATAGAATGGTATCGAAGAAGTGTGTCTGATAAGAGGTGCTACCTCACTGGTCCGAGATCGCTCCTGTTTTAGCCACCTTATGCCAACTCACGGTAGTTGGGTCCACGTATATACCTTAGGATCATCGTCACCATCCTACTTCATTCTGGAACTCCACTGCGTACACAGTTGTCAAAGTGGTTTTCGGTATCAACAGAGAGTATGTCCATATCCGATCCCGGTCTCTTTAACAACCAATCGTTATTATAACCCGTGGTTATAAGTTTAAAAATAGTTTATACTTCAAAATAGAATATCATTTCAAATCCAACTCTTTATCAAAATAAAGATTAAATCAATTCCAAACCATTTCCATATATTTAAATTTTCATATCATTTCAAAACTTCATTTCAAATCATTTTAATATAATAAAATATCATATTCTTACAAAACTTCATTTCAAATCATTTTAATATAATAAAATATCATATCCTTACAAAACTTCATTTCAAATCATTTTAGTATAATAAAATATCCTATCAGTTCAAATCCAAATATTCAACTTTAAATACCTTTTAAATTCAAGGATATCGTTCATTTACTATCATTTCAAATCACCTTTAAAAAGTTTATATTCCAATCAAAATAATTCATTTAAACCTTTTAAAAGTGTAATTATTATATTTTCAAATCAAGTATTCAATTTCCAAAGTTTCAAACCATTCTGAGTTCGTTTACTAAGTCAAAAACCATAATTATTAAAATTTCAGCCTTTCGCAGCATTTAGAAAAAGCTGTTATAAGTTATACTTGAAAACATTTTTAATTCAGCAAAGACAGCACTTACAACTGCTGTTAAAACTCGGTTTTAGTTAAAATTTGGTTCAAAACAGAAAAGACAGCATTTCAGAAGTGTTGTGGTAGTTCAGATTTCAAAACAAGGGTTAAATTTGATTTCAGCAAAGACTGCAGACCACTATAGCATTTCAAGAGAATGCTATAATAGACCTGAGTTCAATATTAGCCTATAAGTTCAATTACAGCAACTACAGTATTTCAGAAATGCTGTAATAGCTCTTTTTACACAATTTTAGTTCAATTCAGAAACTATAGCATTTCTGAATGCTATTAAAAGTTAATTCCAGATTTTAGTGTATTTCCAGCAAATAATAAATTTCATTTTAAATCCTTTAAACATTTCAAAATCATATTTTTAACAATAAAATGTTCATTAACATATTATTTAACATATATTTTCACAATAAATTTCTTATAATTAATTCCAATTTTCAACAATTTACTTAATAAATTTAAGTGTAAAAGTTTCCAATTCTTCACATTTCAACAGATAAACTTAGCACTTCAAATTTAAATTTCCATGTCACAAATTTAACTAAATTTCCAATTTTATTTAATTAGCTTAAACCTTTAATTAAAACCAAATTTCACATTTCCAAGTCAAGTTATATTTTAAAAGATCACTTTTAAACATTCATTTATTTAACCACTTAAATTCATAGAAAAATCAATAATACTTTAATAAATCACTTAAATTCAAATTTAATCCAATTATCATATTTACCATTTTACAAATATAATTAAATTTTCATTTTTATTCGTATAACTTAAATATCATTTTTAACCAAAATTCCAAACTTAAGTTATATTTCAATAATCCAATTTAACCATTCATTAATTACATTTTTAACTCATAGAAAAATCATAATTTCTTTATTTTAAAACATTTCAAAATCTATTTAAATCAAATTTCATAAATTTATATTTTTAAAAATACTTAAAAATATCCAAAACACTTTATAAAATAACCACGGGCCTGTATATAATTTTCTAACCTAGGTCAAGTGATACGGATATGTATCATTTCAATCCGCAGTTAAAAAATAAAATCCGGGTTCTATCATTTCAAACCCGCAATCCCAAGTTAAAATAAATAAATAAAAACCATTCAGGCCTATCATTTCAGCCCATAACGATTTTTCCTTATTCTATAGTCCGTTCGGGTATGTATCATTTCAACCCATAGTGATTCTAATCTACAGGGAACTTGCAATGGTGATAATAGATATAAATAACAGAATAACATTAAATAACAGTAACATATGATATAACAGGTGTAATAACAGGTGTGAACACATATGATAATAATATGAGCATATATAACATGTTGATATACATTACAGATTCAAATGGTGTCGGTTTATCAATTATATAGGTACATATTGTCTGGTGAGAATAACTCACCTGTTTGTGCTGGAGATATCAAAACCAATGACACAATGGAAACAAAAGCATGATGAAAAGACTACAGACTTGAGTGGAGAGCGAATCCAATCTACAACTCTTGTGTACAACCCAAAACAAACAATCAAAACAGCAAAATTCAATACGACTTTAAAATGCAATAACATTGAAATCCAATCTACAACTCTTTTGCTTTGCCTTCTCTATTGTTTGGTATGGCTTTGGGGTCTGATGTGGTTTAGATGTGGTTAAGTTTTGGGTCAGGTTTGGGCTAACATAGTTCGGGTTCAAGGCAAGACAAGGTGGAGTTTGTACATGAGGAGGTGATGTGGTTTTGAAGGCAACTAGGTGGTTTTTAGTCAAAACAAGGGCTCGACCATGGGGATTGGGCTCGGCCTGTGGTGCACCATGACTGGACAGAGGTGGGAGAGGGTGTGTCGTGGTCAGGTCAGAGGAGTGGTGGCGGTTATGGTGGTGGTTTGGGTGGTGGTTGAAGTGGATGAGCAAAAAGTGGTCAACAAAGCATGGATCTAGGCATCTAGGTTGTATTTGGAAGAGTTTGGCCATCAAGGGGGTTCGGCCTTGGTCATGGTTGGTGGAGTAGAGGCTGTGATGGTCTGGAAGAGATGGAAGGAGGTGGTGGCCGTGGAACAAGGGGAAGAGGCCGATCTAAACAAGGGAGAAAGCAAGGCAAATTTGCATAGAAAAAGTAAGAAAAAAAAGTAGAAAGAAAAGAGGGAGTTTACCAAATTTTTTTTGCAAGATGGAGGCCATGATTTTTTTTAGGGTTTTGGAGCTTTGAAAATTCGTGAATAACAGGAGGAAGTCGGCTGAAAAAAAAAAGAATGAGGAATAGTTAGGGTTAATTGGTGAAAGGTTAGGTTAAAAGTAAAAAGGTGGACTATAAAAGCCCATAGGAAGATAGAAAGTTTAAGGCCTTTCAATTTTTTTTTTATAACTTTATATTTCTGGAAAAAGATAATAATCCCAGGTAAAATTTCGAAATTTGAACAAAATATAATAATTTATATAAATATTTATCAATAATATAAAGTTAAATTAAGAAAATAGCTAAAATAGTAAACTAGTCTAGAAATTTGAAATTGAATAGAATAAATTTTAGAAAAATTCATATGAGCTTGTAATATATTTTTAAACATAAATAATAACATAAAATAAAAATATATTCACAAAATAAATATTTAAAATTAAATTTACATATAATTTTTAATGAAGAAATAGCAGAAAATAGGAAAACAGCCTTTAAAAATAGGAAATCATCATAGTAAATTTTGGAAAAATTCTATTATTATTTTTGAAATATTTAGAGATGAAAATATACATAAATTAACATATTGACACATATTAAATAAAATATAAGAAAGAAAATATGATTTATAAAATTTAAAATAGGCAAAATTGCACAATAAAACAAATTATACTAAAATTGAAATGTACATAACTTTTACATTTTAACTCCGTTTCCAACGAAACGAAAAACAGTATTCAAGTTATTAAATCTATTGTCATAATAAAAGATAAAATTTATAATTTCAAATATTTAAAATTTAAATTTAAAAGTCAAAGTTTGACTATTTGACCAAAATTCACATTTTCTGGAAATATTAAATTTAGTCATATTTGGAATTCTAATCCACATCAAAATCAAAGTTTATACTTAAAATAACAAAATTTATTCTTTTTCATAAATAAATCTTTTGAATCTGGAAAAACCAATTTAAAAATATTTGAAAAATACAGGGTTGTTACACTCTCCCCCGCTCAAAACTTTTCGTCCCGAAAAGGAACGAGGTACGGGAAAGCACAGAAAAAGATAGAATGAAATAAAATTAAGACAAGATGATAAGAAGATTGGAATTACACCTGATAACTATTGTTATAGGTAAGTTTAACAAGATGGAGGTGATCAAATCAAGAATATAAGCATGGAAAACATCCTCTAGAGTCTGAATCTCCCTTTTCACTTGACCGACGGTCTATGAATGGAAAAACAGTGTTCAGATCCAGATGAGTAACAAAGATTATCAAAGATTACAAAAAGATTTCTAAATAGACTGGTAGAAGCAATAGCCTTCCCATTCTGTAACAAGATAAGAGAAATAAGGACAACCAAAAGATAGTTTGGAAAAAAAAAACAAAATAAGATAATAAATTTGAAACCATAATGCTTTGAAATCATAACAATTTAGGGATGTTTATCATTTGGAAATCATACTACTAAAATCATAACACTTTGGAAATGTTATTCTTTTAAAAAAAACATAATACTTAGAAAATCATAACACCTTTTAAAAATAATCTTTATTTAAACCATTTTAATTCAAGGTCAAATAATATTCATTTTAAAGTTGTAACATTTCTAAGTTCATTCAATTATAAAAATTTCCAAAACATTGTATTTTCAAAATAGTAGCACTTATAAAATGCTACAGTAGATATATTAGTATTTCAAATCAGTTCAATTTCAGAAATATTCATTTGGATATCATTTAACTTATGACTTATTAAAACAAACTTTTATGAATGGAATATCCAAATTAAACTATACTTCGTTTATTAAGTCAAAAGTTCACTATTTTACTTAACTCTTAATTTAACACATAACCTAACTCTTTATTTAAAATACCCATTTCATAAATAGATATTCCTTTAATAAGTTACACTTAAAATTCCATTTGAAAACCAAATTCTCAATTATCAAATTTTAGTGATGTTAAAATACATTTTAACTATTTAAATCATCATTATTCATTTTTCAAGACATATCTATTTCCTAATTAAAATATTTATCATAGCAAATATAATAATCAAATTTATTTACACATTTATTCATTTAGACATCAATTAAACTATGAATTCGAGTTAAATAAACTTTATTACAAAATGTCCAATTCAAATGTATTTTATTTTATCTATTCAAAGATACATTATTTATTATACAACATATTCATTTCAGGAAATAACCTTTATTAAAATTCCTAGGTTAGACTTAAGGTTCCATATTAAATCAAATTTGATTATTAAGTTATTTAAATAAAATCTCTTTAAATTCCCTTTTTTCTATTTACCTCTGTTAATCTTTTTATAACTTAAAATTCAAGTGTATAACATTTATTGTAACCACTCAAATTTTATTTATAAAATCCTTTTATGTTGTATATTATCCAATTACATATTCAACTTCTGTGTAATTTAGGTAAGTTATATTGGAATGAAATTGTGTGTTATACAAATAAAACTTTCCAATTCAATTATCTCAATTTTGAATCATTTATCCAAAAAATTTCTTTTTTTCTTTTTATAATTGAAATTATTCTTCAAGATAAAATTTAAGAATTTGAATCTTCGAACATCTTCAAACCATTTGGAGATAAGTAATTATATATACATAATATGTCAAATCAAATTTAAATCATATATCTATACATATATTATAAATCAAGTCATATTTTAGAAATTCAAATTAATTAAATTCCCCAAAACAAAGCTGTAGCAAGACTACAGAACAGTCTCTTCACTTCGAAACTCGAAAATGAACGTCGATGATGCTGCAGTCATCACCGAAATTATTTTCCAGCGACAAAGAGAAGAGCACTAAATTTTTAAACTTAAAAATCCTTTAGAAACAAATTTCTACTTGGAAATACTTTAAATAATATATCCTTTTAAAACTTTAAACACAAGGTTTGAAATGCATCGGAAACTAAATTTCATTTCAGTTCCCAAATAAATTTATAAACAACTATTTATAAATTCATTTATAGAACAATAAATGATAAATCAAGTATTATCATTTCAAATAATCAATTTAAATCAATTTATTAAGTTCCATAAAATTTTCTTATATATCAAAATTTATTTTATTAACCAAATTTTTAAAATAATATTGTGTCAGTTTGTTCTGTCAAAGTGTTTTAGAAATCCTATCGATAGCGTTGATCAGACGAATCGATCAGAAGCCCAAATCAACATCAACAACTCAAACAACACAATATATAAAACAAACATAGATTTACAAGTACAATTCAAAATGTTTGGGGATATTTTGGAAACAAAACAAGATGATTAATTTACAAAATATGAAGATGGATAAGCTTAGATAAATCGCGAGCAACCTTAACCGGGTCAACCGTGACTTAATGAATAAGGTCAAATGTGGATGTTTCTGGGGTAAATCTACATCCGATCTCAAGGGATAGAGTTTGGAATAACAAAAGATATTAGCATCTAAACCAAGGATAGATATAAATCTCTGGTGAATTGATGCAAATTTGTAAAGGAGTTTCCCCCTTTACCAGAAAATTAGAATATTGGCGAGACAGCCAATTCACTATAAAGATCATTCGAAGTGGAGTTATGTGATACTCCAAAATCAAAAGAAGATGAATAGTGAGGGACAAGAATGAATTTTGGAACCGCAGGGAACGTTCCAAAAATTCAAAGGAAATTCGAATCAAGAGGAAAAGATTCAAACTCGAACGAAAGTGATTCTGTAAATAAATCTACTCCATATGCTGAGTTTTGCCTCAAAGCCAAAGCTCTGATACCAACTGTAACGACCCGATATTTTCAACCATTCGCATCCATTATAAGTGTATAGGTAGACACTCATGCCGGAATTGAATTGCTCAAAATACCGCGTTGTAAATAAAATTTGGCAAATCTCAGAATATACGGTAAATAAATATAATCACAGATCACAGACACAGAGTAAAATAATGCAGCGGAAGTAAAAGAAATAGTAGTTCATGAAGCTACTATATAAATATAATAGAGTTACATAAGATACAACAGAAGAAATAGAGTACAACAGAAGAAATAGAGTACAACAGAAGTCTAAATACAATAACCAAGTACAAGCTAAGTAGAACAACAGAACTGAAATAGATAGGACAAGACAAGCAGATAATCTCCAGCGATTCAAATCTCCAAGAGAGTGGAAATCCAAATCTGTGAATAACTCAGGCTGACCCGAGCGTAAAGCAAAACACAAAACACTCGAGTCAGGACAATATATACTTATATAATGTAAACCAACTCAAGTGAACTGTAATAAGGTACAAGTAACTTAAAGAATGCTTGGGATCGCCCATTCTTTAAGGATCCGTTAAACTATTTACTATGTAGTAATATACGCTATATACAGTAGTGTCTAATTAGTAAAGTATAATCATATAGAAAATAGCGTTAAGGGGATGGTGAACCTTAACGCGGTCGGATCTTTAAATCAAAAATCGTAGTGGGCTCGATATGGTAGGTGACACGGCACACAAGACAAAGCCAGTGTAGATATACCAATTACGCACACGGACTGATGGAAATGCATAGCAGCCACTACCGCTCCACCTCAAACAACACTCCCAAATCAAGGGTGGCCACCAAAAATCACAAAGTAATAGAATGGTATCGAAGGAGTGTGTCCGATAAGAGGTGCTACCTCACTGGTCCGAGATCGCTCCTGTTTTAGCCACCTTATGCCAACTAACGGGAGTTGGGTCAACGTATATACCTTAGGATCATCGTCACCATCCTACTTCATTCTGGAACTCCACCGCGTACACAGTTGTCAAAGTGGTTTTCGGTATCGACAGAGAGTATGTCCATATCTGATCCCGGTCTCTTTAACAACCAATCATTATTATAACCCGTGGTTATAAGTTTAAAAACAGTTTATACTTCAAAATAGAATATCATTTCAAATCCAACTCTTTATCAAAATGAAGATTAAATCAATTTCAAACCATTTCCATATATTTAAATTTTCATATCATTTCAAAACTTCATTTCAAATCATTTTAATATAATAAAATATCATATCCTTACAAAACTTTATTTCAAATCATTTTAATATAATAAAATATCATATCCTTACAAAACTTCATTTCAAATCATTTTAGTATAATAAAATATCCTATCAGTTCAAATCCAAATATTCAACTTTAAATACCTTTTAAATTCAAGGATATCGTTCATTTACTATCATTTCAAATCACCTTTAAAAAGTTTATATTCCAATCAAAATAATTCATTTAAACCTTTTAAAAGTGTAATTATTATATTTTCAAATCAAGTATTCAATTTCTAAAGTTTCAAACCATTCTGAGTTCGTTTACTAAGTCAAAAACCATAATTATTAAAATTTTAGCCTTTCGCAGCATTTAGAAAAAGCTGTTATAAGTTATACTTGAAAACATTTTTAATTCAGCAAAGACAGCACTTACAACTGCTGTTAAAACTCAGTTTTAGTTAAAATTTGGTTCAAAACAGAAAAGACAACATTTCAGAAGTGCTGCGGTAGTTCAGATTTCAAAACAAGGGTTAAATTTGATTTCAGTAAAGACTGCAGACCACTATAGCATTTCCAAAGAATGCTATAATAGACCTGAGTTCAATATTAGCCTATAAGTTCAATTACAGCAACTACAGCATTTCAGAAATGCTGTAATAGCTCTTTTTACACAATTTTAGTTCAATTCAGAAACTATAGCATTTCTGAATGCTATTAAAAGTTAATTCCAGATTTTAGTGTATTTCCAGCAAATAATAAATTTCATTTTAAATCCTTTAAACATTTCAAAATCATATTTTTAACAATAAAATGTTCATTAACATATTATTTAACATATATTTTCACAATAAATTTCTTATAATTAATTCCAATTTTCAATAATTTACTTAATAAATTTAAGTGTAAAAGTTTCCAATTCTTCACATTTCAACAAATAAACTTAGCACTTCAAATTTAAATTTCCATGTCACAAATTTAACTAAATTTCCAATTTTATTTAATTAACTTAAACCTTTAATTAAAACCAAATTTCACATTTCCAAGTCAAGTTATATTTTAAAAGATCACTTTTAAACATTCATTTATTTAACCACTTAAATTCATAGAAAAATCAATAATACTTTAATAAATCGCTTAAATTCAAATTTAATCCAATTATCATATTTACCATTTTACAAATATAATTAAATTTTCATTCTTATTCATATAACTTAAATATCATTTTTAACCAAAATTCCAAATTCCAAACTTAAGTTATATTTCAATAATCCAATTTAACCATTCATTAATTACATTTTTAACTCATAGAAAAATCATAATTTCTTTATTTTAAAACATTTCAAAATCTATTTAAATCAAATTTCATAAATTTATATTTTTAAAAATACTTAAAAATATCCAAAACACTTTATAAAATAACCACGGGCCTGTATATAATTTTCTAACCTAGGTCAAGTGATACGGATATGTATCATTTCAATCCGCAGTTAAAAAAAAATCCGGGTTCTATCATTTCAAACCCGCAATCCCAAATTAAAATAAATAAATAAAAACCATTCAGGCCTATCATTTCAGCCCATAACGATTTTTCCCTATTCTATAGTCCGTTCGGGTATGTATCATTTCAACCCATAGTGATTCTAATCTACAGGGAACTTGCAATGGTGATAATAGATATAAATAACAGAATAACATTAAATAACAGTAACATATGATATAACAGGTGTAATAACAGGTGTGAACACATATGATAATAATATGAGCATATATAACATGTTGATATACATTACAGATTCAAATGGTGTCGGTTTATCAATTATATAGGTACATATTGTCTGGTGAGAATAACTCACCTGTTTGTGCTGGAGATATCAAAACCAATGACACAATGGAAACAAAAGCACGATGACAAGAATACAGACTTGAGTGGAGAGCGAATCCAATCTACAACTCTTGTGTACAACCCAAAACAAACAATCAAAAAAGCAAAATTCAATACGACTTTAAAATGCAATAACATTGAAATAAAAGGAGATACGACTACGCAGTCTTTTGCTTTGCCTTCTCTATTGTTTGGTATGGCTTTGGGGTCTGATGTGGTTCAGATGTGGTCATGTTTTGGGTCAGGTTTGGGCTAACATAGTTCGGGTTCAAGGCAAGACAAGGTGGAGTTTGTACATGAGGAGGTGATGTGGCTTTGAAGGCAACTAGGTGGTTTTTAGTCAAAACAAGGGCTCGGCCATGGGGATTGGGCTCGGCCTGTGGTGCACCATGATTGGACAGAGGTGGGAGAGGGTGTGTCGTGGTCAGGTCAGAGGAGTGGTGGCGGTTATGGTGGTGGTTTGGGTGGTGGTTGAAGTGGATGAGCAAAAAGTGGTCAACAAAGCATGAATCTAGGCATCTAGGTTGTATTTGGAAGAGTTTGGCCATCAAGGGGGTTCGGCCTTGGTCATGGTTGGTGGAGTAGAGGCTGTGATGGTCTGGAAGAGATGGAAGGAGGTGGTGGCCGTGGAACAAGGGGAAGAGGCCGATCTAAACAAGGGAGAAAGCAAGGCATATTTGCATAGAAAAAGTAAGAAAAAAGAGTAGAAAGAAAAGAGGGAGTTTACCATTTTTTTTTTGCAAGATGGAGGCCATGATTTTTTTAGGGTTTTGGAGATTTGAAAATTCCTGAATAACAGGAGGAAGTCGGCTGAAAAAAAAAGAATGAGGAATAGTTAGGGTTAATTGGTGAAAGGTTAGGTTAAAAGTAAAAAGGTGGACTATAAAAGCCCATAGGAAGATAGAAAGTTTAAGGCCTTTCAAATTTCTTTTTTTTTATAACTTTATATTTCTGGAAAAAGATAATAATCCCAGGTAAAATTTCGAAATTTGAACAAAATATAATAATTTATATAAATATTTATCAATAATATAAAGTTAAATTAAGAAAATAGCTAAAATAGTAAACTAGTCTAGAAATTTGAAATTGAATAGAATAAATTTTAGAAAAATTCATATGAGCTTGTAATATATTTTTAAACATAAATAATAACATAAAATAAAAATATATTCACAAAATAAATATTTAAAATTAAATTTACATATAATTTTTAATGAAGAAATAGCAGAAAATAGGAAAACAGCCTTTAAAAATAGGAAATCATCATAGTAAATTTTGGAAAAATTCTATTATTATTTTTGAAATATTTAGAGATGAAAATATACATAAATTAACATATTGAAACATATTAAATAAAATATAAGAAAGAAAATATGATTTATATAATTTAAAATAGGCAAAATTGCACAATAAAACAAATTATACTAAAATTGAAATGTACATAACTTTTACATTTTAACTCCGTTTCCAACGAAACGAAAAACAGTATTCAAGTTATTAAATCTATTGTCATAAAAAAAGATAAAATTTATATTTCAAATATTTAAAATTTAAATTTAAAAGTCAAAGTTTGACTATTTGACCAAAATTCACATTTTCTGGAAATATTAAATTTAGTCATATTTGGAACTCTAATCCACATCAAAATCAAAGTTTATACTTAAAATAAAAAATTTATTCTTTTTCATAAATAAAGCTTTTGAATCTGGAAAAATCAATTTAAAAATATTTGAAAAATACAGGGTTGTTACAAAATCAAATTTAATAAATATAAGAATATTAATCGTGAGTGATTGCTCACCTTTCAAGGCTAGAGAGATTTGTCACTAAAATGGGTTACGAATCCAAGCACGAATTTCAAAGCAAAAGCGGGATTGGCACGATTTCGACGAACAAAGCTGATATATAAAGATGTTGATGGGAACAAATTAGAATCAACACGATAGAAGCAACAATGATATACATATATATTTTTATTATACTTATCCATGGAATAAATATTTAATTTTAAAACAAATATTAAAATAACATATTAAAATCATTGTTATTATATATATATATATATATTTCAATAATTTAATTTTTTTAGACAAATATTAAAATAAATATAGATTTTTTTTGAAATCATGTTTAACTTACACACATATAAAATACATAACTTATGAACTTATAGCATTTAAAAACCCATAATACAATACTTACACAACAGAAAGGAATTTTAAAAATATACGCATAACATTTGTAATATATACATATTATTCCTTTCATAAACATACAGTACATATATTTGTAAAATACTATATATCATACATACAGCTGTAAAATATTTAAAACTAATGTACGTATACTTTAAAACTTACTTATATATATAACATATAACTAACACTATATACCATATACTGCAAACACACAAAAGTCGAAAAAGGATAACTCTAAAACAAAATCTTGTAAGTAACCAAAACTATAATATACGGTTGCAAAACTATATATATACTATAGATTTCAAAACACGTTTAACTAACACTTACTTTACTATAAAATATACATACAAATGCAAAGCTCAAACAAAGTACAAAATAGCATAGCCAGGCTACAGTATGTAAGTGACTACACCTACTAAAGTATTATATTTTAGTATAGAACAACGTGACAAAGCTTGTAGCTAATTATATATACTGTATGACATTATAAACTTATTATAACTGATATAGTTTGAATTCATGTAAACTGATATATCTGTACACGCAACATCATTTTTACACGCAACATCATATATAAACTATTAGATTAAGGTTTTCAAACGAATGTACATATATTTTTACACGCAACATAAATACAAATATATATTGCTGAAACTTTGTATGCTTTGTAACATATATATAAACTGTCTAACTTTATTAACTATATAACTAATATCTAAATCATATAAGTTACATACTTTAAACATATAGTTATTGTAAACACACACACACACACCCATATACCTAACAGATTAAAATATATAAATAAATATTACCATTCACATCATCCACTTAAAACACAAACCGAAAATCATCCAGGATGCCATATTTTTGAATATCTGTATATAAATCTAAAATTCAAAACTTGGATACTTTATAACTTATAAGCTAACAGACTTTATATATGTTCTTTATATTGTAAACATTAAAAGTATATATAGTAACTCATCTATCATCTTCAAATGAACATATGCATGCTATTATATATATAATATGCGTATAAATAAAATATTATAAACTTTATAAGCAAGCAAATGTAGATAATATACATATAAACCCATATATAAACCAAACTGTTATATATATATATATCTAAATAAAATATAATAAAATATATTAACCTTCATATAAAAATACATATATAAAACAGAGATGAGAAGGAGATGTCGTACGTGGTTGCAAGAAGAAGAGTGATAGGCGCTGTCGACGTGGTGGTGGCTGCGGTCAGATCTAGAGAGGTGGCGTTTGGAGCGAAGGGAAGGGAGGAGCGGTTGTTGAAGCTAGCCGGTGGCGGAAGTCGGTGACGTGGGAGGAGCAAGGAGAAGAGGTCGGCTATGGTTGGTGTAGAGAGAGAGAGGGAGGGGAACGACTTGGGGAAGAAGGATGGGCAAGCTGTAGGTAAAATAAAGGAGAAAGCATTTCAGAAATATATATTGCTTATATATATTTCTCTGAAACGTAAAGTTAAAACCGGAATAAAATAATATGGACCACGTTATAAACATAAAATAAATGCAATGATGAAGAGTCAGAAGTTGGGTTCCAGGAAATAAAAAGGGAAACGTACAAATATTATATATTACCTCAAAAGCAAAACGCAGAATGAAAATAGACAGAGAAAGAGACGGACCACTGAATAATAACTTGAAATAATGGATTTGTAACAGCTGTCCAATTCAGCAAAAGTTATTAAAGCAATTAATGGGTAGATTGGACAGTACGTTTCAAATTTTGAAACCGAGGGAAGAAATAAAGTCACAATTTATGGTACCGTTACAACGAACAGTTTATTGTTTCCGTCGCGTACCGGACCTCAAAATACAGAAATAAATATACCGCAAAGATCAGCACGACGAGACGATCAAAACGGTATACAGATATCAATGGTACGATTGAATTATAAAAATTCGAATTTCTGTTAGCGGAAAAATGCAGTAAAATCGCAGAAAAATAAGATCGACGAAGCTAAAGAAGTCCAAATTTGATGAAATGAAATTTGACGTCTCACTTAGAAGATGATTTAGAATTTTTCTGTAGAAAAATATTTCAGGTTTGGAAATAAATTTATTATCATCAATTATTAACTGATTTAGATTGAAATAGAATTATACGATAAAATAAAATTCAATATTATTAGATGAAAATTTACCATTTGCTATGTTTAAATAGACGTATTCCAAATAATAAATTTTTAATTTCAAATTTTATTGTTTAAAATTCACTAAATTTCAATTAAATATATTATTAAATCTATTAAAATTTACGGGTCGTTACAATACTGTATATATAGTTCTAGATAAATAGGTTTAACAAAAATATCTATTACAAATTTGCTTTAGGTTCGTTCGAATTCGAACTCGTTTCGATTGTACAATGACAAAGTAAATGATTTACTAAGTGCACTACAACGTTCACCTAAACAAACATCCGATCATCACTTAGAAGATTATCCAGATCACTACAAAACTAATCTAGAATCATTCCCCGAACTATCCAAAGATAATTTATCTTAAAATTCTCTTTGAAAATACTTATACTGGTAAATAATTTCAAGTAATACTATTATTACTTTTTCCAAAAATAATTTAAAATAAAATCCAAATATTTTGAAATTTAAATTCCCAAAATTCCTCTTCATTCGCAAAACACATTTTTATAAACTCAATTTATAAAATCCACTTTATTTAAAATCGTTCCTTTTTATAGTAACACTTTTAACAAAGTAACTTGTTAAATCTACATTATTAACGAATTTTTTATAGTCAAATCGTGAAACCAGATTCATAAGGTGTTTGTATTTAATTTAACTCAAACAATAAATGCTCATAAACTGGTCGAGCATAAATAATCAATCAACAAATGATGATAAATAAATATTACCATTCCTTAACAAGCAACCTCAACAAAAATAATTATATCACTTTTTGAAAATAAATCCTTTATATATAAAATATAAAATCTAGGAAAAATTATTCCATTTACCAATTTCAAAATAATATAAACATTTTTATAGCATTAATAGATACGCGCTCTCATATGTACACTCAAACACTTTCTAGGGTGTCACTTACCCTATCTTTAATGAATTTACCCCACCAAGGCCAGGATTCTCACTTAACCTTTAGCTCTGATACCAATAGTGATGACCCACCTTTTCGACCCTTAAAACTCGACACTAATGCATCTATGATATTCACGTGTCAATCGTCTAAGTGCTAGAAAGATAGATTGTTAGGGTGAAAGAAAAGAAAAGAAAGAATAGAATCTCATATCGTGATGAGTAATATATAATATCCAAATGAACTTTACAAAGAAAACTTTAGTATTCATACAACAAAACAGAGTCTAACCTATTATCAGCCCGGGCAGTTATAATAGCATGTCTTTACAAATGCTGATAAATACAAACATGTAATGCAGCGGAAAACAAAAGTATGGGAATAAGTCTTGGAGGTATCCAGCTTGTCTTCGGAAGCTCCCAATCATCCAAAGCTAACTCTGGAAAAATACTCAGATCTGACCCGAGTATTATAAGAAAATAACACCTACATCAATCTAGAAACTAGCATGAGAAAGTCAAATCATATGGATTTTATATTTATAAAACCCTGTTAAAAATAAAGGTGTCTCATAAGACCACGCCGAACATAAACATGTATGGTTTTTTACCCTATGATAAATAAACCATTTCAAATAGAAAATCCAATGATATTATAATAATGTCCAGGATTTAAAATAAATATTGAATCATAGCCAAATTGGTTACATTAATTGCATTCCAGCGTATTTAGTATACATCCAAGTCTATAAAGGCACGTATTGAAAAATGGATTCCATATAATAACAACGCTTTTGGGGTACCGCCTGCCACAGTACACCTCTAGAAAAATGTACCAAAGGCCTCACATGGACCCCATACGAATTAGGACCGACCTACCCCTACTGGGATAGTACCGAATATGTCACTACCCCGATATGTACAACCGTATCGGGACCCGAGCGTACATAGTCTGAAAATATTGATCTAAATCGGGTGATGACCATACCTAATGGTAGCAAACCACATATCCCTGAAGCATACACCCTTGTTTTAGTCATTACCGGGTGTGAGGCTTGAAGCTACATTTTACCTTTTAAGCAAATCCCACTTGGAATGTTAACACTGCCCTCCAAGCAGTAATGCAATGCCTACTTTCATCCATGCAAGTTGTCCAGGATATGAACAAATCAAAGGCACTACTTCTACTACATTCTTTTTGGAATCACCCTCGCGATTATTAGCAAGTAGCCTAACTCCGTCTTCGATTTCTATCATCTTCAGTATGTCTTCAATTCTAATGCTTATGCTTGTTTAGAGTGGTTTTTGGATAACTCGTGCTTATCTAATCCCTATCACTCCGAACCAATAATTGATAGATTCCGGTTGACTCAATCCTGAATCTTTTAGAAGCAAGTGAACTATATAAGAGTTATAAAGGGATCTCTAATATACCACTTATAGCGAGAGATGTTTTATTGGAATGAGAACATCCAAGGGAATCTCCAACTGTATGAAATCATGAAGCTCTCATAAACTTCTTAAGTCAAAATAGGTCAAGTTATCGATAGTGGACAAACCACTATCTAGGTGTAAGTAAATAGTTTGCATATGGAAAATCGGACATCATATATTTATCACTAATTTTCAATTTCAACCCTATACTATCCCTCGATTAACAATGAAGTCGAACAAGTTAGAGAACTACTCTTACCTCGATGTACATGCTTAAACTCTCACAGATAGAAAATAGGTTTTCATACCTTGAAATTTAGTGTCGATTTTAAGATGAAGTACCTTTTATATACTTAATCAATCATGACTCATTTATTGCAATTAACCCTCTTATACTTATCATGTTTCCAACATTTCGATTTCTCAATCCCTCGCCCAGAATCAAATTCGGGTAAGTCAGAGCACTGATTGCTCCGGCCTTGCCTTATTTAAAATACTATGATTCTAGACCTTATGGATGGAGGAAAACTTACTCATCGATTTTAGTGCTAAATAAAAGATGACTTACATTTCATGAATGTGTTAACATTTCAGTACTACTTTATCATATTTGTTTTGTGTTACTTAATGGCACCGGCAAAGAAATCCCTTGCATAAAATAATGTCTTTTAAAATAAAATCTAAAAACCAATTTCATAAACTTATTTTTTTAGTCTTCGATTTCAAGATTGAACTTTTCATTGGTTAGAAATGAGAACGTTCAAGTTGAGTATTATTACTTTTCAACCCTTAACTCGACATTCACTTCTAACTTCAAAATAGAAACATGTGTCAAACCTTGAAGTCTATAAATATAATAGGATCTGAGAGTTCCAATATAGTTATTATTAAAAAAATTTCCAAAATCGCTTATTTAAACCAAAGTTTGATTTAAAAAGCAACATATTTCATTTGTAAAAGTAAACACTTTTTAATTGATAAATTCCAAACCACTCTAAAACATCTTCTATTTACATAAGTAAATAACTTATTTAATAATAATAAATTGTTATAAATCAACTTCATTTCCAATTTCCCGAACCATTTACTATAATAAACAACGTTATAGTCCATCGTCTCTTTTCTTTTCTTGGAAACATTTATTACAACAATATTGTTGAAATCCATGTTTTCTTTCTCTATAAAATTACTTTTAAAACTTTTAGAACTTTTAAAAGAAGTTTGAAACTTGTATTTAACACATCCCTTTAAAGATGGTCTTTTTTATCAAAACTTGACTTTGAAAACAAAGGAATAAAATTTAAATCCTTTGTTTAAATAACTAGGTAAATTCTTAAAAATATATTTAAACCTTCAAATTTCCTTTTAAATACTTATAAACACATTTGAAAAGACTTTTCAAAATATCTAGAATACATATCTCCTTTTACTTTACAAAAATCATCGATTTTCAAACTGCATCCATAGCGGTTATCGCTATATGAAGTACAACTTTTAAAACTTGTTTTGTACATAGAAAAGCTTTCAAACCCTTTATTTCCATATTTTAAACCACTTTAATACTTTTGCAAAAAGTTTTGAGAAAATAAGCTAAGTTCGAAAAACATTTCAAAACACTTTGGAAATGAATAATAAACCACTTAAAAAGAAATCATGAGATTTCAATGTCACATAAAAACAAATCATCAAAAACAAGTCGACTACCAACATTATCTACTTCATTACATCATATGTAGCAAGTAATAATGTAAAGTAAATCAACAGGTCGAGGAATCCTTTAGGATACCTCTATAAAATTTCTATTCTTCGAAATGCTTCCATAGCGTCCTATTCATTACGAAGACACTTCAACTTCCATTCATTTTGCTTTTCTCCCCGACAACACAATGGTTATTTATGTCATTCTCTTTCAAGCGGGAATCAACAACAATAATACATTCATATCACAAATACATACATATAACACTATAGGCTAGCAATAAATTATTACAAAAATTTCTAACCAAACCAAGGTGAGAAATCTCACTTTGTTTCAACCAAACTCCTAAAAATAAGCTACACTTCTTCCTACACTCTAACAACCAACACAACACCATGCTTTTCCTTTGAAAACCCCTCCTCTTATCCCTTAATGCTCACACACCACCCTGCCTCTTCCTTGGTGCTCGTGGATCTAGGCCAAATAAAGTTTTGAGTTTGACTTTGGCATTTTTGTGGTGGTGAGAGTATGAATTATATTATTCTAGGCTTGTATAAGAATTTAGAGGAGAGAATGAAGTGGTATTTGATGTAAATTTTCTTTCAGGAAACGAAGGAAGAAGAAGGAAGATATGGAAAAGAAGATGAAGAAGATGGAAGTGAAAAGGGAAATGAAAACAAAAGTGAAAATGAAATGGAAGGTGCTCCTTTTATTGAAATAGAAAAAATGGAAAAAGAAATCAAATACCCCTTAGCCAAATTGCCAAAATAATTTTACTTTTCCACTCTTTTACCACTTTCTAATGTGCCGAAGCATACACCACTCCCCCTTCACATTTTATAATGATGTTGTGTGCTAATGCACTTAAATTAAGAAGGAAAAGTCCACTTTTCTTTATTTTAAAAGGTGAATGTCACATCTCTTACTTAATTGCTTTTATAATTATATATACTTTTACTAACCCTTTTTACTTTATTAAATCACTTATTATATGTATAAGTGTATGTTATAGAAGTGCCAACATTTCGAAACTTTCGTCCGATAAAAAGTTGAAAATCCGAAAAACGAATTTCAGACATATTTTCAATTTTTCATCGAACTACTTATTTTTGTAAACAAATTTTCAAAATGAGTTCACCATTATTATTTATGAATTAAAGGAGGGTTGCTTGACCATTGAAAACCGTTAATCAAATAATTAAAATTAATTAAATATTCACAAATCAAAGTAGTAAAATTCTGGATCGCTACACATTTCAATCATAATAACATCGATAACAACTAAATAAAACCAATATCAACTATACTAAGGCATGCAAATCAAATATTTTAAGCTAGAGCATAGATGTGAGTGAGTGAACTCACCAAAATAATGCAACCAAGATGGATTGCACCTCAGCCTATTGCAATAGCCATCACGGACTTCATCATTTTTGACCTCTGACCTCATCCACTGTAGCCTTCATACCAAAGTTGTTGCGGCTTCCAACATTCAGTCATCATGCCCTAGCCTGTCTCTCATTTATCTTTCGTGCTAGCCTAGCTCAAAACCTTCACATCGTTAACTCCTCATGCCAAGCACTCACGCAAGCCATGGCACCACCTGACTTCACCACGTAGCCAAGGTCCGACCTTCCATATTCATGCATGCAACTGTAGTGCATCATCGCCACCACGCCTTCCCTTTGTCAAATGGTAGGCACGCACGCATAAAATCTTGGTTGCGGTTGCCCAACCAAGCCTGCCTTCCTTAGCGTCGGTGCTTCCAAAACATGCACGACCATTTTTTTAAGTATTACGTAAATCAATTTAGGTAGTTAAGGCTACTGAAGAGTTATGGTCGGGTTCTGGGCTTGCAAAGAAAGTAGGAAAGGAGGTTTCCAGAAAGAGGGAGGAAGGAGTAAATTAAAATGGTTTGGGCTGATTGCTTTGGGGTTGATTTCAGTTCAGATTAAATTCTAATTTGACCTAGCTTTTACTTTATTTCCCATCTAAATTGAAATTATTAATACTTGGCATTTATTTATAAATATATTTCAATCCGATTTTAAACTGATTTACACTTCCTTCTATAAATTATATTTCAATAATTAGATAATTTTATTCAATTCATTACCCTCTTATTTTTATTTAATCATTCATTGTAATATTAAGTTTATTTTCCAACTACTTCAATCATACAAAGATTATTTACACTATAAAATATTTTGTATTAATTAAAATATTTTATTTAATTTCAATAAATTCTCTAAAAAAATTTACTATTTTGATTCAATTTATTAAAATAAAATCTTTTATTAAATAGAATTTAATTAACTAAAAAATTATTTTCAAAATAGTAATTATCACGAATCGAATTTGAACACTTTTATTTAACTAAATTCATTAATTTATATGGCAAAAAGCATGGTTGTTACAAACTTCCCCTTATGAAAATTGCATCATCGCAATTTCTCATAGGGAGACATCATATACAACTCATACCCTGAACTTTCTTCGTATTCTACAAACTTCTATCAAATTTAAACTTACTCAAACCTCTATGTATCTCTTTCTCTCTAACTTCTCTTACCATATGCTATAATTTAAATACACTCGTTCAATGACTTTCTATTTTCGCATATGATAAATTTGTGAAAATATTCTAAGTGTCGGATTTTCCAAAAAAATTCAGTAGAGTCTCCTTTATACGGAGAGCATCCTAAAAAAATCAAAATAAAATATAACACAATATATAGATATACATCCTAACATGGGGCATCCTAAAACATGAGGAATCAATATACTAGTATATATACATTGATAAACACGTAAACCATACCTTACCTTAGCATTTTCAGCAAACTATTTTTTTTAAGTAAGAAAAAGGGAGATAATGTCACCAATTTATCCAAATATGCCTCTTGAAAAATTATACTTAACTCAAGTTAAAATATTAGCTACATATAAGGAAGTATAGTAAGTACGCATTCATGTAACGTAAAAGAAACACAACATCCATATTTAAACTACTTTTTGTAAAATTTCAAATGGTAAAAACACCAAATCAAGTTATGATTTCAAAGAATGAACTATTGCATAGTATACTAGCTTCCCGAAACAACTTTTGGATTGAAAAAATGTCAAGTATGTCATGAGTTAAAGTGTTTTTCATAAGGATGTTAAAAACAAGAATCACGTTACAAGTGCAGGCCCATTTAACAAACACATGATTTTCTCGTAGAAAACATCAAAATTTTGCAACGCTTAGAAATATTATTGCTTATGTTGTATGCTTTTTTGAATGGGGAAGATCGTTGAAATTGGATAAACAGTTTGAAAGTTACGTTCAAATGAGATCGACTTTGTTTTATGCAATTTTGCATTTAAGGCGGCAAGGTCCGTCTTTAATAATTAATGTTTTAATCCTACTTTAGCCCAAAATTTTACATTAGACTTTGAATAAAAATTGTTTTCTAATGACGTAGCTTTTAGTGAAATTAAAATCGTCAAAAATGGATTGATGGTTTGAGATTTATGGTCAAAACAAATGATAGTTTTAACTCAACATTCTCCACATTGTCCGAAATTCTTAATTTGTTTAAAACAATAATTTCCAAATAACTAACTTTAAATTTGGTAAATTAAAAACTCAAAATTCAAATTTTTATTTACCAATTATCACTAAACATTTTTTTCATTAGAGAACAACACTTCTGTAAAGACCCGCCTTTTCGACCTTTAAATGTCGACACCAATACATCCACGGTATTCACATGTCGAGTATCCAAGTGCTGAAAACACAAATTATTAGAGTAAAATAAAATGCAAAGGAAATAAAACATCAAAGAAGGAACACAATATCATAATCTCACAGTGGAACAATAACATACAATATCAAAAGACAGTACAAAACTATCACTCTAAGACAAAAAGGATTTCAGAATTGCAATTCTAAATACTATCATCAGCCTGGACAGTTAGAACAACCTATCCTTAAAAATGCTAATACGGTGGAGACAAAAACACTATGGTAGACAAAACATCCAGCGCGTCTCCTCGAGCTCCAGTAAACATCCAACTAAAATTTATCTTTCTCAGACTACTCGAAAGAGCACGTGAGGAATTTAGGGAAAACAAAAACCACATGTCAGACCTAAGTCTAGTGTGAGAAACACAAGAAATATGCTATCAACATGCAACGGTACTTTCGAGACCGCATGGAATGCCGTATCAATTATCCCCTCAAGTGAACCACACATCTAATAAGTACATATTATGATATAATAGACCATGTTTAGGGTGCAGAATATAAATCAAAAAATAGCTGTGCCGAGTGTACACCACAACAATAATAGTTATCCAATCAAAAACCGCTAAGGCGTGTTCGAATAATTATGTAGGCTTTCTGTAACGACCCCACCACGATACCCAGTTTAGCAAAGAACATTACAAGTAATGTCATCTGCTAATCCAGAGAATACAGCTTGTTAAAGGCGATCGGATGTGAATATATCTTTATACTAACACCGACACGTCATTTATACCTTTTCACTTAATATCTGAACTGAAATTGGATGTGTATAGTATTAATACAAAGTAATAGACACACCAATTTCTCGTAATCAGAACAATATATCATATAAACATCAGTCAAAGATTACAGTGGAATAAAAATCTAAACTTATACATATACAAATTTTGAGTTTACAAAATGAAATACTAAACTCGATTAATATACAAGTTATGGTTTTCTAAACTTAATTATACATCTCAATTTCAATCAAAATTTCTAAGTTATGTAACTAAATATCAAAGGTCCAACTTCTGCTAGCCCAACCATCCATAGGTCTACTCGTCGTGTAACATGAAATTCTCGATCTGACCCGAGCAAAATAACACTTGGGCCAGACTATCTCTAAATATCCAATAGGGTGAGGATAGAATATAACACAAGAACAAATAACATATAAGTAAATACAGATGTCCATGATATAACGAGTCAGGAAATTAATTTAACTCGAAACAGGATTATAAATTTAAGTCACAAACATGAACTAGTCACTGTACATAGAATAAAAAAATTAACTTAACTTAGCATCCATCACAAGACACAAGAATATTTACTTATTTCACGAACACAAGACACAATAATATAAATTTATTTCACGAACACAAGACACAAGAATATATATTTATTTCACGAATCCAGAATAGTCACAGAACCTAAATATCCAGAATCCAAGAGATCTTACTCAAAACGATCATAATGATCATACACAGAACCATAGCAAACAAACAAACAATTTGGCATCATACGAACCGATCTGATACCGGGGATTGTACACAGTACGAGAATCACAGGATCACAAGACGATCTCAAGGATAACATCCATGACCGAATCTTTCAGATTTATTTTAGATTATTACACTTGAAAAGAAATCCAAAAGTAAACTTCCTAAGGATCTAGCAGCCACTTGCCGCACACTAAAAGAGATAAAGTGCCAAATACTATTGCCTTCAGTAATCAGTAGAATTTAACCAATACGTCCCATACCATATGGTGAAATTCAAGTATTTACAAAAAGCTAGTAAATATCACTTATTACGGATACTACTGGAAAACCTAAACTACATTCTCATAAGGATCTAGCAACCACTTGTCGCACACTAGAAGAGAATACAACTATAAAGTGTTAAATACTTTCCCAAATACGATCACAAGAAATTTAATTTGGCAGCCCATATTACCTCGTTAAGTTTAAGTAATTGCTAATGAGTTAGTAAATTTCACTTAAATATTCTATTCAATAAGTTATACCATATTCGATGAAGCGTTATTCAAAAGCATATAAACCAATAGATAACATTAAGTTGAATAATATTACTCCCCAAAATATAGAATTAAGGTTCTCAAAACAATTTTTCTCTTTGACTTTATTGTTTAAAAACACTAGTTATAAATTTCCATAAGTCCATTTATTATTTATATTAAAATAAATGTTCACTTTTTTGACAAAATATTCCATAAAACTGAATTTTTCCAAGATTCTACTTATATACACAATGTTGTCTCAAATTTCGGTATAGTTGTGATATTGACAAAACTATATTTAAAACCATATTTAATTACTCTTCTAAATCCATATTGAAATATAACCATTTTATTTAGAAATACACTTGGTTTATACTTTTCAAAATCAAATTTCCAAATTCCATGAATCTTATATTATTTATATAATAAAACCGTAATACTTATATTCCAAATCCATAATCACTTTTATGTAAAAATAGATTAGATTTGTATTTCCAAAGTCATATTTCCAAATCCATAAATATTTTACTAACCATGCTTAATATATAAAATAACTTGCTAAAAATCATTTTTAATATCTTTTAACTTAATTTAGAAACAATTCTAAGATTTATAAATATAAATAATTCTCTTTCGTAAAATTACTTGTATACGAATCTTATCAACTTATTTCATTTAACTCAAATTTAGGGTCTAAATATCTGCAGTTATGACCACATAAATTTCATAATCTTACAGAACTTAAAACATGAAAGTTGTAAAAAAAAGTCTAAGATTTCGAGAACATTAAGAATCATTGAATTCCGATAAGTAACAATAAAGTTATGATTTAAACAATTTCTCAGATTTAAGTTTATTAACATTGTTTTTCATTGACAGGCCAGCGACAAGAAACGAGTTTTTGACCATTTAAGCTTTTAAATTTTGCAAAATACAAAAAAAACATATAGCACAGAGTCCAAGCTTTCAAGAACTTTAATAATTATTGATTTTCGATCAGTAACAAAAATGTTATGATCAAAACAATTTTTGTGTTTCAAAGAAAATTTTAAAAGCATAGGACATAAAGGTTATCTCTTCTTCAAATGGAATTTCTCTCAGTTAACTGTAGATTCATAGAAAGTGTTAAACATAAAAGTTGTTCCTTATAAATTTAGCTTTCCGTTGAAAAAAACCTCACTCAATTTTGATCTACCAATAAAAAGTTATAGTGATTTTAACATTAGGTTTTAACTAAGAAAATTGCACAGAGCGGAGATACACCATTAGTTTCAAACTCAATTTCGACCCCCTAAACTGTAGAATTTCATAAAGTGATTAAAAGAGAATTTGTAGCTAACTGGAAAAAACATTCTATTGCAATAAATTGAGCTATTTTGGATAATTTTGCACAAAGATATCACTGTTTTACTGAAGCAATTTTCATAAACAATTTTTAGCAAACATCAATCAAACAATCACCCAAGTTCAATTTCAATCAAGCACACTAGAGTTCTCACAACCAAATACATACAAATTTATTTCGAGTTAAGAAAAAAACATGGATATACAAATAGACTGTGTGAGTTTGTAACATCTCCTATCTAGAGGCTCAAAGCTAAGCGCTACAGATGTTGTAGTCATCCATAGTATTAACTTCCGGCGACTAAATACGGCTATGTTAATGGTATCCATAATATCAAAGGCACTTGAATATAAAACCAAATCACAGGTTTAAAAAACAACATTTTACTGATTACATTTCAAAGCACATGTTTCACATTCAAATTACATAATCCCATAATCGTTTCCCAGGTTCAGAAAAAATATAATTATTACATAAATACACCAAGAGCGACATATGATGATGCCCCCATGGTTGACCAGAGTACTATATAGACATAACTGTCTTAAATACAACACAACAGAATAAAACAAAAGAAAACAGCAACTCCTAAATAGCTATCCGTCAGCCACTTGCTCGTCTCCGGAAGCTTTATTTGTCAACCTACAAAGACCTATAGAACCTCAATCCTCAGCCTACTCAAATCAATTTTGAGCACTCGAGAGTTTAAGGGGAAAAACATGAACTTTGAGTTAGACATAAAGCCTGGTGTGAATAAAACTATACATCTCGGTTATTTGATATTAAGTGAGACCATGCCGCTTAGCGGAACAGGTTTCCCCTCACTAATATCCTTTTAAAACATATCTTTTGCAAACCTTTAACCTGCAACCAAAACTGGTTAAAATTGTAAAGCATTATTATGTAAACATACATATCAGGCGATAAAAGAACTATATGTCCGAACACTATAGTTTTGTTTGGCTAACTACCAACCTTTGGCTGACTCAGGCCTACCAGACAATATAATCAAAATAATCTAACAC
The DNA here is from genome assembly GCA_030737815.1 of Allium fistulosum. Taxonomy (NCBI): domain Eukaryota; kingdom Viridiplantae; phylum Streptophyta; class Magnoliopsida; order Asparagales; family Amaryllidaceae; genus Allium; species Allium fistulosum. Next base: position 1,087,740,885 of record CM060904.1, on the reverse strand, counting down.
CCATTACCACTCCTCTTCTGGACGGCCTGTCACTAACCATCTGTTAAATACTCCTCTTCTGGACGGTCTATCCCTAACTTATCATCTCCCAGGTTCACCTGAAACTAATGGTTTTGCGGGCTCACCAATAACCTATCTGTATACAAACATATATTCATTTATGTGTGTAATCATAATTTTAGTCTTACCTGTGACAAAGCCCTACACACTGGAATTTTGGACTAAATTAGCTGGGGCTAATAGCTAATGTATAGGGCACGACCCTATACCAGTCCCATATGGTATTCTAATATCTGAGTCATTTTACTTAGGGTAATCTTCCCTTAAATTTTTCTTGAAAAACTTTTTCATCTCAAATTCATTTAAAACCTTTAAACCAAACTTAAATAAGGAAAATATATACTCTATGCTTTACTCAAAATCCCCTTGCCATGTTATATATGTACTTTACCCAAATCTTTGTTGATGAAAACATTTAAACATTTGAAAGTACCCTTTTCGATCCCATTGAAAGTATCCCTTTCATAACCAAATAAACCCTTTCCTTTATCTAGGCCGAAATGTCAATACCTTCCTTTCGAAACCATTTAAATAAACCTTTCGAAACCATTGAAATACTTTTTCCTTCGAAAGCTAAAACTTTAAACATCATATCTTTAAACATAGCCTTTCGAAACCATTGGAAAAACCTTTCCTTTAAACCTTTTGAAACTATTGGAAAAAACTTTCCTTTAAACCTTTCAAAACCACTAGTTAAACCTTTTGAAACCATTAGGGAACCACCCCTTAGAAACCTCCCTTAAAAGCCTTTTGAAAGCATCAAAACCTTAAACCTTTCGAAAGCATTTGGGTTCAATTTTTAAAACATGTGGAAACACCTTTCGAAACCATTCAAAACCTTATATTTTGAAACCTTTGGGTTAATCTTTAAAATCTCTAAAGGTCACAAACAACAGAGTCGAAATCAACTATTGCGAAAGCCAAAAACAAAGCAAAGAATGATGGTGTCAAAACCATCCTTCCGAAAGCATTGGAGAAGCGGTAGGGTTTTTATAAAACAAAATCAACCCTTTCGAAGGCATTGCTTCAAAAGGTAGAAAGCAGTAGCTAAGGCTTCGACCTAGTCGAAAGCAGTTATCTAAAAACAAATGTGCAACCTCTTTAAACCATTTGACCTAGTCGGAAGCTAACTAAGTCGAAAGCAATATAGTCGAAAGCAAAGCAGGTGCATTTTCAATTTAAAACAAAGTAGCACTTCGACCCCTTCAGAACCCATGGTCTCAACCCAGTTCTTTCCGCCTTTGTCCAATTCACTATGTACCAGGTTAATGATACTATGTGCATTGGTTTTGATGGCATAGAGGCAGAAGCTCTCAATCGAAACCCTTTATGCCGAAAGAGGAGAAACATGCTAAAAAACATGTAAAAACCGATTTTTAACCTTTTTAAGCAATCTTTTTAACTAACTTGCCTTGTTTGTTAATCTCTTATTGGTTGCTAATTTTCTTTTCTAAAGGCGCTGCCATAATTTCAGAAAAAACACTTTAATTTATTTATAGAATATCCTTTCTCCTTTTATAAATATATTAAACATTTAAGTCCCATACCTTAAATAATTTTATATATTCATCAAAACACTTTGGAAAATTCTACAAAAATTATAGAAAATCCTTTCTAATATGTTTTCTAACATATCTAAATTTCAGACCCAAATTATTTATAATCTGACGGTAAATTATTTATAACCCAATAAATCATTTTCTTCACTAGAAAATTAATATAAAATCCACATTAATTTATAAAATTATGAAAATTGAAACCCATCTCTAAAACATCATTTCTGATCTATATCAAAAATCGCAAGGCGTCTAAATGTCATTAAATAGGGTTTTCGCATCAAAACATATCATAAAATCTATATGAATAAGCATAAATCATCAACAAGCATATATAATCATTTTTCCTTCAAAATCATGGCTAAACTATGCAAGATAAATTGGATTTAACCATAAAACCGAATGCATTTAGAAAATAATAGATGCAGTCATTATTCACCTTAGCTTTGTGATTTAGGATGTGGATTTGATCTTGATTAAGTGATTTGATTCTTCCTCTTGAATCCTAGCTTTTTTCTTCTTTCTCTTGCTTGCTAATGGTGGCTGGCCTTAGAAATGTTTTTTGCTTGAGAAAATATGAAATGAACGTGTGTTTTGATCTCCTAAGGGTTTAGGGTATAAGTTTACTATATTTACCATTTTGCCCTTATCTATTTCCTTTGTCTATTTTATTTCATGTTATCTCGTTTTGATTTACACATTAACATGGCACGGCTGCCCCTATTAATCACAAATCTCATTCCATTAATCAACTTACATTATTTAATTTAATTTAGCTAATTAAATATTCTAAATAATGTGACTAAAAATATGGGGTGTTACAATCTCCTCTCCTTAAAGAATTTCGTCCTCGAAATTACGATAAGGTACAAATCAAAACAATCAAAGGTAAGACATACCATCAAATAAATCAGGATAAGCATCTCTAATCCTGCTCTCAGTCTCCCAAGTGCAGTCTCTATCATTGTCACTCCACTGGACCTTTACTAATATGACTGTCTTGTTCCTCAACTTTTTCTCATCTCTCGCGACTACCCGGATAGGCTTCCTAACTATAGTCAAGTCTGGTTCCACCACTAAATCCTCTAACACAGTCGGTGCTATAGTTGTGTCTGGATCCCTAACACACTTCCCCGGATGAGATACATGGAAAACATCGTGGACTCCTACCAAACTACTTGGTAACTCCAGTCTGTACGCGAGTTTCCTGATCCTCTCTAAAATAGGAAACGGTCCTACGAATCTCGGTGCTAACTTCCCTGTCTTCCCGAACCTGATAACACCTTTCATCGGCGATACTTTGATGAAAATATGATCTCCAACAGAGAACTCTAAATCTTTCCGTCTTTTATCTGCATAGCTCTTCTGCCTAGACCGAGCTTCCTTCATTCTTGCCATTATCAGCTCAATCTTCTCTGTAGCTTCTCTTACCAAATCGGGACCATGGACTAATCTATCTCCGGTCTCTAACCAACATGCGGGAGATTTGCATGGTCTTCCATACAAAGCTTCAAACGGTGTCATCCCTATACTAGTCTAATAACTATTATTATACGAAAACTTGACTAAGTGTAGATGGTCTTCCCATGATCCCCCGGATTCTAATACACAAGCTCTTAACAAGTCTTCCAAGATCTTGTTAACTCTTTTCATTTTCCCATCTGTTAGCACCAAAATTGGTACTAACCCCCTTTAGAAAGATTATGTAGAGAGATAAATGAAGAAGATAAATTAAGACAAAGAGATATAGACTAAATTAAATGCGGAAAATGAGAACACCAGATTTATAGTGGTTCGGCGTAACTGCCTACGTCCACTTTGAGTTTTGATCTTTATTGCTTTATTTGATAATCGATTACAGATACAATCCGTACACCAATTACTTGGATACAATTGCTAAGTAAAAAAGTTGAGTCTAGAAAGCGGCAGAGTATCCCCATGTTCTCGAAAAAAGGTCCCTTTCACTGTGCCCCTGCCCCTCTATTTATAGACGAAGATGGGTTGGACTTCCCTCTTAGGCCTATGAGTGAGATACCTCGGCCCATGGTGAGTGACTTCTGCGTTTCGAGCCGTAAATGCCGAACGACAAAGGCTAAGCCACATGTTCAAGCCGGTCGAGGCTTCAATGCCGAACAAGCAGTGCGTTGCGCTAAGTGTGTAGGCCGAACAAGCCTGGAATGCCGAACGAGGCTATAGTGCCGAATGGGGTATGAGTGCCGAGCAAGACTCCTGCCGAGCGAGGCTTCATGCCGGTCGAGACTTCTGCCAAACGATACTGAATGCCGAGCGAGGTTCATGCCGAACGAGTATAGATGCCGAATGGCGCTTGGATGCCGAATGGGGATAGATGTCGAACGGCGCTTGGATGCCGAACGAGGACAGATGTCGAACGGCGCTTGGATGCCGAACGACGCTTGGATGCCGAGCGATGCTGGATGCCGAACGATGCTTGGGTGTCGAGCGATGCTGGATGCTGAACGACCTCTAAATGCCGAACGATCCAGCTGTGCCTATTGACCTAGTTGCCTGGTCAAACCTCCAGGTAACACTTGCCCCCCAAAGTGCATCATGTGGTCGAACGTGGTGTGCTTTGAATTATGAGTCCCCCGTGCTTCGCTTCGAGCCTTGGCTTAGTCTTCTTGATAGTATTTTCTCTAGGATACCGATTGAGGCAATGTATGCCGAAAGACATACAAATGCCAAGCGACAGATCTGATGCCGAACGAGGGATGTGCTTTGACCGGTTCTACGGGTCATGGTCCCTTCGACTTCCCTTCTTCCCTCTATAAAAGTCGGAACTTCCTTTCTTCTTTTCTTTTCTTACTTTTACCTCCTTTATCCTGTGCTTGCAAACCTTGCTTTTTAACAGACTCCAAAGAATTGACCACCCTTCCTTGAACAATGTACGTTGCCTCCCTCCTTTCCCAAATAAATCGAAACTAATTTAAACCGCGCTCCTTACTCCAGAATTCCCCCAAGTTTCGAGCCATTTACTAGGTAATGACCTGTCTCTTTAAACACTTACCCCTGGTTAATAAACTTAGCATGAGATTCAAGTTCCCGAATCTCTGTACAACCGTGGCCAATAGGAGTCGCGTGGATGAGGGAATCAAATCGCGATTAGGATACGTTCCAAAGCTAGGCGGTGTGGAGGAAAGAAAAAGAGGTCAGAGGTATGTGAAGGAGGGAGTTAGTGGAAATGTACTGCTGTGGTTCGGCATGGTTCCTCCACGCCGAACGAGGTTGGAGGGAAGAGCAGAGGAGAAGTAGGAATTGGCTAGAATGCCGAACAACATAGCCCGGTATGACTTGCCGAACGAGTCGACCATGTTGTTCGGTAGGGATGGAGGAAAAGGATAAAATTGTTGTTAAGTACGGGGTGCCGAGCGTCGTGGCTTGGCGTAACTTCAGTTCGGTACGATACGCCGCATGCAGAACGGTTGAGTTGATAAGTGGAAGGGTGTCGTTTTTGAGAGTAGAATGCCGAGTGATGCGGCTCGGCATGTAGGTGGTTCGGCATGACTCCCTTATGTCGAACGGTGGAGAAGACAGATGGAAGTATGGAAGGCCGAGCGATGCGGCTCGGCAAGTTGTGGTTCGGCATGGCTCCCTTATGCCGAACGGTGGGGAAAACAGTTGGAAGTATGGAAGGCCGAGCAATGCGGCTCGGCATGTTGTGGTTCGGCACGCCTTGTCGTATGTCGAACGATAATGGTGGGTGATAGAGGAGTTGTGCACAACAGCAATGCTAGTCGAACCTAACGCACAGTTGACCTAACACATCCCATGCCTGAACATATGTTAATGAACAAGGACGGACATAAACAACAAAGCATATCGAATAATCCGGACCGACAACTTCTATGTTTTTAAATAGCAGAAAACTTGGACTTAATCCTGCTTAATAGTTAATAACCTTTCAAATGCAGTGACGATGTCGAGTTCAAAATATAAAATGTCTTGCAACAAGCCTTCGTAGACGGTCAGCGATGACGGTCTTCAAAGACGACAATTTGAAGCTCAAACTTATTTTCTCAATCCAGTGTCTTTCCATTCGCTTGGCACATACATTTGAATAATTGCACTAGTTCACACACCACACGGGGGTAATACTTATGTTGTTAAGTCTAATGTTAATTGTTTTTCAGGTATAGTTCAAACAGGTGCTTTGTCAGATTCAATCTTTAACAGAGATGTCTAGGAAATCTAGCTCTGCTACGATCTCGGATAGACCCGGGCCATCCTCTCGACAAGAATTTATAGGAACCTCAAACCCGTCAACCACCCCTGCTCAAGACTTACCGAGTCCTGCGACGGCGTCCGTCGACTTGGCTCCCGACGCTCTGGAGGCAGCAATTTTCTTAGATGACCCAATCGATTCAGAGGCCTCAAAGATTAATGAAAGTACACTCCATCAGATATGCTCCGTCCATGGAATCCCCTTCGATGACGTGTTAGTTCCATCGGGGCATGATCGTCCGCACTTGCCCCCAGTCGGATATACAGCCTGTAACAGGTTCATGTGCTGGGTCGGCAGCGTTCCACCATTCAATTCCTTTCTTCGCGACGTGCTACAATACATCGAGATTGCCCCCTCACAATTACATCCAAATAGCCATGCATTCATATACGGGACTTGCATCCTCTTCATGAGTGTCCTTTTCAAGCTTCCTACTTTCGGGAATATTCGTTATATCTACCGCTTCAAGAGACGGTCGGACAACCCATCTCTTATATTTCTGGAGCCACATAGTAAATGCCAAATCCTAACTGGGGCATGGAGCAAATTTGCCCAGTACAAGCAAGAGTGGTTCTATGTGCGTTGTCCTCCCGGTTTCGCCAGGAGATGAGTATAAGGAAGTAAGTTCATTTTCTAGATCAACACTTGAATTTGGTGAAATTTTCATCTTTTCCGACTCTTTATCCACTTTTTCTGGTATAAATCCATGTCCCGAAGGCTCCGGGTACTCTGAAGCTGTTGCAACTATCCAGGCCCTCCCTGCAAGAAGATCGGGACATCAGATCTCTCATTTCGAATGAGTCACTTATAAGGTTCGGGCTGTTGGCAGAAGGTCGCTGAATAAGCCTTCCCCAAGGTGTCACTCTATCCAGACCTGCTTCGGGCAAAGGAAAAAAGCAGGTCGGGCCTTCAACACGTAACGCCCCTGACACGCCAGAAGAGGGAGAAATTAGAGAAGGCAAGACACCCGAAGTACCGGGCGAAAATGTTAGTCCCACTCAGGACCCGATAGTCGAAGTCCACGATATTGAGACGTCATCCTCCCCTTCAAAGGGAAAGAAGAAATTGATGTATAAGTTGAGGAGGAAGAAAGTGGGTGGAACTTCTAAAGTTACTCTTATTCCAGAGGAGAGAGAACCTTCCCCTCAACCCTTAGAAAGTTCACTGAAAGGTCTATCGAACCTCACTATCCCTGATGATCTGCTCAATTATGGTTTCGACGACTCAGAGGCGCTTAAGCTTCATTCGCCCGCCAGAGGCAATGCAGGCGCTCAAGCTCATGTCCAGGGAGAAAAAACTCCTATTAGTAAAGATAAAGAAACCGATCCGTTGGGAGGAACACTAGGAAACACACGAACACATGCACTTCACCCTACACTTCAATTTCATCCACCACCCTGATCTTTTCTAACCTGTCGTTATTCTCATTCTATGCAGGTGACATGGGATGCAGCCACGGAATCGACCGTCTTCGCGGCTCATCCATTTTTCATCATTCTAGCCGGGATTCGGGCACCGACAAGCGCCGAGACAGAGATGACTCCTGAGACCGAGACAATCTCCCCCGAGAATCGACTTATCGAAGGAAATCATATACCCAGTCTTCATATTCCCGTGATCTTCCTTCTCAATCAGAGCAAGGCAGAGAGAAATCTTCGCAGAAAGGGTCTCAATCTGAAGTTCCCCGTGACCAACACTCTGGTTCATCAAGCACTCGGCAGTCTCGGGAACATCGTAAGAAAATGGAACTTTCAAAGCCACCTCCCCCTGTTCCTGCAGCAGACCCGACGATATCGGAGAAGCTGGCCGAGCTTAAAGTTAAATTCCCTAAAATCTGCTTTGATGGTCTGAAGTTCCTTCCAGCGATCCATCACATTCCGGGGCATGTCAAGCAGAGTGTCATCGCTTGCAACAACGACGTCTATGTCCAACATGACGCGTTTGTCCATCTAGTTGAAAAAGTCTCGAAAGTCTCTGTCGAGCGTCAACAGGAAATCGACGCCTAAAGCTTGAAGCTATCTTCGATAAAGACATTATCAAAAATCAGGATAAAGAGCTCTCTTCGTACAAATCCCAGCTCGAGGTTGTCGAACAAAGTGCTAAAGATACTGCGGAGGTCGTCACTCGTCTAGAGATGACTCATAAAAAGGAACTTGACGAAGCGGTCCAACGCTGTGGGGCCCTGGCTTTAGAAAAGACTCTGTTCAAAAAGAAAGGGATGCACTCGCCCTATAGGTTAAATAGTTGAAGGAGCTACTCTCTAAGGAGAAGGAAGAGAAGATAGCTGCTCAAGAGGAGTCCCAACGATACTGCAACGAGATTGTTGATACACGACTCTTAAAGGCAAAGCTCGACGATGAGCTTTCTAGGGTCGGGACAATGAAGGATGAAGCCCGTGAAGAGGGCAAGAGAATAGCTTCCGTGGAGATTGACTCTCGCCTTGAGGCGGCTGCAGAAGCCGGCAGAGAGGAGATCAAGTGCATGTTCGACCCGCTGATAGCTGAATACAACGCCCGTGTTCTCATGCATCGGGACTTGACTTTTCTTGGCGAGGGCTATCTCGAATCTCTAGCCGAGGCATGAGAAACTTTAATAAAGATTAGAAAGGTAGAATCGGGTACCGAGGAGGTTGATGAGGATGCTTTAGTAAAAGAGTTTCTCAGGGGGAACGAGCCTTCAGACTTGTCCGCAGCAATGGCCCTCTTTGGCAAAGGCTCTTCTCCACCAAAGGGGAAAAATGACATGGTTGGTCCGTCTGGAACCGGGCCTTCAGCTCCTCCTCCAACTCAATCGGCTGAACAGCCAGTACTTGATCCGTTCGAACAACATGCCGGTTATGATCTGGAAGACCCTGGCCTCGGCATTCACGTGCTATCTCCCATTCTAGAGGGTGAGACTCCTCGGACGGTCTAAATCCAGCAAGAGACCAGTATATAACTCTTTTTCCTAAATTTCGAAGAACCATTGCTTCCGGCGAAAGGTTATTGTATTCTAATGTTCGTCTTTTGTGTTTTTATGCAGGCCGCTCCGATCCTGAACCGACTCCAAGGAGCGATGACGCCAAGGAGAAGATGGGGAAAGCGAGCGATGCTACTCACGCGGGAGTAACCCCCAGTCCTGATGCTCAGGTGATTGGGGCGCTTGACGAGGATAAGTCCGAAACTTCGTCTCCCGTCGAAGGAAGTTATGAAATTGAAATTACGGGCACCTTAGGACACACTTCGAAAGTGAGCATGAAGGAGCAACTTGCGGAAGAGAAAAGGAAGAAAGTTGAGATCAAGGTCGAGTCCCAAGTAGTAGAACTTGACGACCCATTGAATAGGCCTCTAAAAGTCATTCTTCCTGGCAAGTCCAAACCACTGGATGTTCCTCCTCCGACTCCTGACACCGTTTCTCTGGCTAGCAGAACGTCCAAGAGAAAGCGTGTGGGGGAGGAGTCGTCTGAGAAAACAAAGGAGGAAAAGAAGCTAAAGAAATCGAAGAAGTAGCCACCACACTCGTTCAACGAGGGTTAGCTTAGATCATGTAACTACTTTTACTTATTTATTTTCGTAGTCAACGTAGATAGACTTTTGACTCCGAGTTTTGGAGGAGTGGTTGTCTAACCCCATTTTGGATTAGTGAATAAAATTTAGTTTCTTTCTCTTTTAATGATTTCTGCTTTTTACCTTTTTGTATAACTGTGGTCGAAACTCAAGTTCTTGTGAGTTACATAAATTCCCAATCCACTTCACATTGCTCAGATATTCTTTGGAATTGTACATCTCTTGTTTCACATTTCTGGTACTCAGAATATTTTTTAACCCGCACTCTGGGGACTTAGAGTACTCCAGTCCGCGTTCAGGGGACTTGGAGATTTAAGTCGTTTATACTCTAGTCCGCACTCCGGAGACTTAGAGTACTCCAGTCCGCACTCAGGGGACTTGGAGATTTAAGTCATTTATACTCTAGCCCGCGCTCTGGGGACTTGGAGTACTCCAGTCCGCACTCAGGGGACTTAGAGATTCAAGTCGTTTATACTCTAGTCCGCACTTTGGGGACTTAGAGTACTCCAGTCCGCACTCAGGAGACTTGGAGATTTAAGTCATTTATACTCTAGTCCGCGCTATGGGGACTTAGAGTACTCCAGTCCGCACTCAGGGGACTTGGAGATTTAAGTCGTTTATACTCTAGCCCGCGCTCTGGGGACTTGGAGTACTCCAGTCCGCACTCAGGGGACTTGGAGATTCAAGTCGTTTATACTCTAGTCCGCACTCTAGGGACTTAGAGTACTCCAGTCCGCACTCAGGAGACTTGGAGATTTAAGTCATTTATACTCTGGTCCGCGCTATGGGGACTTAGAGTACTCTAGTCCGCACTCAGGGGACTTGGAGATTTTGAGTCATTTATGCGAGTTCGTACATTAGACAGAATAATGTAACTCCAGTTGTTTGTCACCGGATTATAAGGCACAGGAAAATCGGTAATTCACAGAAAAGATGGCTTCAAGCCTTTATTAATGAAAACAAACTAAATTGCCTGATTACATGCTTAAAAGGGAACTAAGAATCAATGGAATAAAAACATACGGGAAATAATTGCACCTAAAACATGAAAGAAACAGGCTAAATATAATAATGTCGCAAATGTTCACTATTCCACGCCCGGGGGAGTGTCATGCCATCAACGATCGCTAGCTTGAAAGTTCCCTCTCCAAGCTTCCGTTCTACGACATATGGACCTTCCCAGTTGGGGTTCATACGTGATGGTACCGGAAAGACTCATTTCAAAATGAGATCACCCCCATCAAAGGTTCTTGGGCGGACTTTTTCGTTATAATATCGCTTAACTCGGTGCCTATATGCCGCCGCCCTTAACTCAACTTCTTCATGTTTTTCATCAACGAAGTCTAGTGATTCCAACAAGAGATCATGATTCGTCCTAGGATCATAATGTGTCACCTGATGTGATGGAACTTCAAGCTCCATGGGTATGATAGCTTCTGTAACATCCCGTATATTTGGACCATTTAAATTGACAAAAATCCACACTTGTCAACTTAAATAATACAAAACACAGAACATTATGGGATTATAAGTACATAAATGTAAATGAGAATCAATACAACATCACAGACTCAGAACAGTCACAGAATAATGCAGCGGAAAATACATCGTCATAATAGTAGTTCATGAAGCTACTACAGAGAATACAACAATGTCTCAACATAAAGCGACTGAAAGAGATACAAGATGTCCAAAACAAAAGTACATCTAATACTGAAAATAAAATGATATAGATAAAAGCGAAGCCTTCAGCATCTTCGACCAACCTTGACCAGCAACGGAATATCTTCAGACTGACCCGAGCATATGCAAAAGAAACACTCGAGTCAGGACTCAAAATCTTATACAGGATAATCAAATGCATATAATAAAGTCCATAACTCAAAGGTGAATATAAACATCATTAAGGGATCGATAAACTACTTACAGAATACGCTAAATAGATAATGTCTAATCCATAAAGTAAGATATCAAAATAGGGTTAAGCAGGGCCCATACACCTCTTAACCTGTTTATTCCCAAAAGCATATACAAGACCGTAGTTTCCCCAAAACCGGAAGTCACCAGAGGGCAATCCATATACTAAAGGTACAAATCAAAATCGTAGTGGTCGCGAATAGGATAATCAGTATGACAAGGTACATGAGGCGATACCAACTAGGATACTAGTAGTTGCGTGATCCGGACTGATGTTGGGCATAGCAGCTACTATCCCAACACCGCGAAACAACACTCCCAAATCAAGGGGTGCACCCAAATCGAATCACAAAAGTAATAGATAAGGTATCGAAGAAGTGTGTCCGCTAGAGGTAGCGAACCTCAATGGCCCGGCGCGGCTCCTGTTTTAGTCATGTCAGGGGTCATCCAAAATCGTTCTCTTTCTTCAGTCAACGCGTTCATCAAAACCATCCACTTCATTCTGGATCAACACTTCGCGTATATTAGTTATTAAAGTGGTTTTCGGTATCGACAGAGAATATGTCCATAATCCGATCCCAGACTCTTTAATAACTACGTATTAATTACCCAACAGTCAACCTTTTATTAAAGTTAAAACAAATCAAATCCAAAGGTCAAGTTGCAAATTTGACTTCCAAATTTGATATTTCATAATTCGATTCGTTTTATTTATAAAATCTTATTTCGAAAAGAAATTCTAGTTCAAGCCTTTAGTTACCAAAATTTAAGTATTCGTGTTAAATCAATATTTCACTTATCAAATCAAACTCAAATTCATGGATTACATGCAATAGTCAATCTTAGTTCAACTCATTAAATCAAGTTTTATTCTTTAAATTCGTATTTACATTCCTAGGTTCATTTCTATATCGATTTCATTTACTACACTTACTTCTTAAATCTCATTTCGATTAACTTTGTCAAACACTTTGTTTTAAATAAATTAATTTACAAATCCGTTTCAATTCATTACATTAATTCGTTCTCATTTATTTCAATTTATTTCTTTATTCCAACAAATCTAATTTATTTAATTCGATAAAATCCATTTTATTTATTTCAAACAAATTCATTTATTTCATTCAATAAAATCATTTTATTTATTTCAAAACAAATTCATTTATTCAATTTAATAAAATCAATTTTTTTTTTTATTTCAAAACAAATTCATTTATTCAATTTAATAAAATCAAATTTTTTTTTATTTAAAACAAATTCATTTATATTTACGTTACCAAATTACCATATAGTTTTCTAAGTTCATTCCATGATTTCTAATAAGTCTCAATTTCAAAAACGTTCTTTGTTGACCGTTCGGTTTCTTATTTTAATTATCTATCCTAGGCCAATTCATTCAATTGGGTATTTATCATTTCAACCCAATTCTATTTAAATTCAAAATCAAACATACAAAGGGAACTTGCAGTGTGATAGCTGGGATGGTGTCAAAGTAAATAAACAAACAATAGCATCCATTTGCAACAATTCAACAATTCAAATAATCCCGAAATAATCGTATTAATTCGCGTTTGTTATTTACGCCAATTAATATAATTATTTCTAGAATCTACTCTATCATTTCAAGTAGATTAAAGATTATAACATTTCAGTTTCACTTATCGTTCAATTTCAATTTCAACAGTTAATTCAATATACGTTCAACAGTCCAAAGTGAAATTTGTCAATTCTACGAGTCAATTAACTTAACAACTTAAAGGTCAATTTAATTAATCAATATTCATCATATAAAGGGGTCAAGTTAGCAATCAAAATTCGACATATATAATTCATTTTAAATGGTTAATCATCCTATATCCAATTTTAACTTGCAATTAATTTTACATCCAATTCAACATCACATCGCAATCATTTATCAATTCAAACTTGCATAAGAATATAGTCGTGAAAATTAATTCACCTTTCGTGGATAAAGAAATTGACGGCGAAACACAAACAAGCACGAATGGAGTCGGTACAATACGAACAACGGACACTGTAAATATCGACAAAAGAACGACGATATTAATTCAATGAACGTTCATATATAATTTATAAATTATATAAGTGTGCTTACCAACGACGGAGAAAGAACGAAAGCTGAAAATCGATGCTGCTGCGAAAGGAACTCAACCGGTTGCCTCTGCATACAACAGAGAAGAGAAAGAACGGTTACTTCACTTCAGTAACAAATATTCATACTGCATATATTTCTTCTACAATTTAAACACCTAACACTTATTTGTACAACAACTGTACCCTTCAGTTTTGCAAACAAAAATATTATTATTATAAAAAACGACACTATTTCATTTCATAAAACATTGTTACTACTGGACTCAACACGCTCAGCCTATACGCATGTACACTTCACGTACACACACTGCACGCACTCTCCCATCACACGCACGCATACACGCAAGCCAGGAGGGGTGGTGGCGCGTATGGGTGGCTATTGGGCGGAGTCAGGCGGGGACGTGGAGGGTCTGGGCTCGGAGGGTCTGGGGTGCGGAGGATCTGGGGGGTGGCGGGTGCAGCCTGGGCGCGATGGCAGTGGTCTCGGGACTGGGGCGGTGGGCAGTGTTGGACGGCAGTGGGGCTGTGGCCGAACTGGGCAGGGTAGGGGCGGGATGGGGTCTGGGTGCTGGTAGGCGAAGGCGTGGGTGGGGTCAGGCGAAACTGACAAGGTAGGGGAAGGCGGGGTGGGGTCTAGGCACGGTCTGGGAACGGAACTGGGCGCGGGTCTGGCAGGCGGAGGTCAGTCGGGCCAGGTGGGTCTGGGTGGCGGTAGGCGGAGGGCTAGGGGGTCTGGGTGGGAGGCTGGGCACGGGTCTGGCACGGGAGGCTGGGCACGGGTCTGGCACGGGAGGCTGGGCACGGGAGTTTCATGCAATGGAAGACAAAAGAAAATAAAGAGAGAAGGGAAAGGAAGAGGCTGCCATTACCTGGTGCTTGGAGGCAGAGAGAAAGATTTTAGTAAACAGCGAATGATACTAGAACTTTGAAAATATAGGAACAGTAAACATCACTTCAAATTCCAAACGTTTCACCTATTCCCAATGCAACCTTTCACACTTCATCTCCCCACTAACTTATTTAATAACAGCTGGGATAAATTTTGCATTGTTTGTGAACGGTTGAAGGAAATTTGGGCTGAGTATTATTTAATTGGTCCGTCGGGAACCGATGAATTTACACGAATAAATTTACGTCCGACTCCGATTTACAAAAGTGAGTATACCGTTTTGATCAGTGCGACGATGCGGTTCCAACGGTACACAGATTATTGCGATACGATGATTTTATAAAATTTGCATTTACGCCGCTTAAATTGTACGTTTTGCAAAATAAGATAAACGTAGTAGGCGATGACAGTTTTAGACGAAACGAATCATAAAATCTTGATCAGAATAATTTTTACAAGCGGACTGTGTAAAAATATTTGGATTTGGAAGATAAATTTTTCGCAGCTTTATATGGACTGATATACAGTAAAACGCGAACGGACTTTACTGTAATATTTTTCAATGAAACTTTTTCTATGTCCATATCAAACTAGACGTATGTCACAAATAAAGTTTGGACGTAAATTTAGATCGTTTAAAATTCCAAAATTTTTATTGAAACGATGAATTTAAAATTTTAAATTGGGTTGAAATTTAGGGTCGTTACAATCTCCCCCACTCAAAACTTTTCGTCCTCGAAAAGGAACGAGACAAGTGAAGTAGAAATGAAACAAGTAAGAAAGTTAAGATAGATTTCGAGAAATTTGAATAATACCTGAAATTAATAGTTCGGGGTTTGAATCCCGAATACTATCCTCAGTTTCCCATGTGCAATCTCGCTCATCTGCACTCCACTGTACTTTGACGAGATTTACCGACTTCCTTCTGAGTTGCTTTGTCTCACGATCGACTATCCGAAGTGGCTTCCGCTCAATAGTCAAGTCAGGCTCAATAACTATTTCATCCAACTGAGCAGGAGGGATGGTCATAGATGGATCGTGTACAACCTTGCGAAGGTGTGAGACGTGGAATACGTTGTGAACACCAGCGAACTTTTCTGGTAATGCAACTCTATATGCCAATGTTCCAACTCTTTCTGTAATCTCAAACGGACCAACGAATCTGGGAGCTAATTTCCCTTTCCTTCCAAATCGAACGATATTCCTCAAAGGCGACACCTTCAGAAATACTTTGTCTCCTACACTGAATTCGAGGTCTCTTCTCCTTTTGTCGGCATAGCTTTTCTGTCTATCCTGTGCCGTCTTTATCTTCTTCCTGATTTCTTCGACCTTTTCAGAAGCTTCCATAATCATTTCTGGTCCAAGCACTAATCGATCTCCCGACTCAATCCAACAAGCTGGCGATTTGCATGGCCGTCCATATAAGGCTTCGAACGGTGCCATACCAATGCTTGCCTGGGTTTTAAAGGGATAATTAATTCAAATTCAAATATACTTATTCAAATTTGAAATTCAAATTCTTTACCTGGTAACTATTATTATAAGTGAATTCAACCAAGTGAAGATGGTCTTCCCAGGATCCACCAAAGTCGATAATACAAGCTCGGAGAAGATCTTCCAAAATCTGATTCACCCTCTCAGTTTGACCATCTGTCTGAGGATTGTAAGCTGTGCTCAGATTCAGTTTGGTGCCCAAAGTATCCTGGAATGCTTTCCAGAATTTACTGGTGAAAATAGGGTCGCGATCGCATACAATACTAGATGGTACACCGTGAAGTTTAACAACTTCCCTCATGTATATCTCGGCCAAACTAGAGGCTGTACGAGTGGTCTTGACTGGAATAAAGTGAGCGGACTTTGTCAGTCTGTCGACAATCACCCATATGCTTTCGTTACCCTTTCTAGTCTTTGGTAACCCATCAATAAAATCCATAGAAATTTGCTCCCATTTCCAACCTGGAATCTCTAGCGGTTGGAGCAATCCTGCTGTCTTTCTGTGATCAGCTTTAACTTGTTGGCAAGTGGTGCACCTGCTAACATAGATAGAAATGTCGTGCTTCATTCCACTCCACCAATATAGTTTCTTCATATTCTGGTACATTTTGGTAGTACCGGGATGAATTGAAAGCGAAGACTTATGATTTTCTCGCAGCACTTCCTGTCTAAGACCATCGACATTAGGAACACAAATACGATTGTCGATTCTCAAAACTCCATCACTATCAACTTGTGCACCCACTTTGTTGTCGGCATTACTTACTCTGCCCATAACTAATTCCTTCATACGATAGAGCAAAGTGTCTTCATATTGCTTAGCTTTGATGCGATCCATAAGAGATGGAGAGATACTAAGCTGGAATAACATGCCTTCGATAAGATTGCAACAAGACAATGCTTTGCTGCGGCTCAAAGCATCTGCTACAACATTTGCTTTCCCCGGTGTATAAGTGATGTCGAGGTCGTAGGCAGCTAAGAATTCAAGCCATCGGACTTGCCTCTGGTTCAAATCCTTTTGAGAAAAGATATACCTCAAGGACTTATGATCAGTAAATAGTTCGAACTTTGTTCCCAAAAGATGATGCCTCCAAAGTTTCAAAGCAAATACAACAGCAAGAAGCTCAAGATCATGAGTGGCATAGTTCAATTCATGGGTCTTCAACTGACGACCAGCATAAGCAATAACCTTTCCATTTTGCATAAGAACAGCGCCTAAACCTTCTCGGCAAGCATCTGTATAAACAGTCAATCCTTCACTTCCATCGATGACTGCAAGAACTGGGGCTGAAGTTAATTTACTCTTCAACTCATTGAAAGCTGATTCGCACTTCTCACCCCAAATAAACTTAACATCCTTCCGAGTTAAAGCAGTAAGAGGGGCAGAAATCCGGGCAAAGTGCTCAATAAATCTGCGATAATATCCGGCTAAACCCAAGAAACTACGAATATCTGTAGGAGTTTTAGGAGTCTCCCAATCCTGTAGAAAATTTCAAATTAGAAAGTAATAAGAGGAATTGAATAGAAATAGTGAATAGGGTGGAACTTACATTGATTACGGCGATCTTAGCTGGATCGACCGAAATTCCATTTTCAGAAACTATGTGGCCCAGGAATCTCACTTCATCTCGCCAGAAGTGGCATTTAGAGAATTTGGCCTTAAGTTGATGATTTCGGAGAGTTTCCAGAACATAAGCAAGGTGTGTCTCATGCTCCTTCTTGTCTTTGGAGAAGACGAGAATATCATCAATGAAAACCAGAACAAACTTGTTAAGTACATCACGGAAAACTCGATTCATCAAGTCAACAAAATAAGCAGGTGCGTTGGTCAAACCGAATGGCATAACCAACCATTCATAGAATCCATTTTCAGTACGGAAAGCTGTCTTGTGGATACTATCTTCAGCAACTCTGAGTTGGTGGAACCCAGTGGCTAGATCAAGCTGTGAGAAAACCTTAGCACCATGAAGCTGGTCGAATAAATCGTTGATGCGGGGCATCGGATAACGATTCTTGAGAGTGCGTTTGTTCAGTTCCCGGTAATCAACACACATGCGAAGAGATCCATCTGATTTAGTGACAAATACAACTGCGGCGCCCCATTCAGAGCAACTTCTTCTAATCAAACCTTTAGCAAATAGATCATCAATTTGGGTTTTTAGTTCAGCTTTTTCTTTAGGTGCCATCCTTCGGTGTGGGAGAACTACGGGAGTAGCTCCAGGAATAAGGTCAATACGGAAATCGATTTCCCGTTTGGGCGGTAGAGAGTTAACCTCTCCAAATACATCGGGAAATTTCTGAACAATAGGTGTAGTACTGAGATCATCCGGATGAGCATCAAGAGAGAATATGAAGCTTCCGGCATACTTCTGAGGTGATTTGCATTCAATGACAAGCGGTATGCCCTTGTCATTGACTAGAGAAACAGAACGAGCTTTGCAAGAAATAACAGCATCGAATTTTCTTAACCAATCAGCACTAACAAGATGTCAAATGCTGCGAAGCCAAGCACATAAAAATCCCAAGTGAATCGATATCTTCCGTATAAGAGCACGACCTCTTTACAAATTCTACTGAGGTTGGCAAGTCCTCCAATAGGGTTGGAGACGCATAGGGAAGTAGTAGCAAGAGTAGGTTCTAATTTGAGCTTATTACAGAGATCAATAGATATGAAGCTATGAGAAGCACCAGTATCGAATAATACCCTAATAGGTAAATCATGTAAAGAAAAAGTACTTCGTAAGGTACCTTGGTCATCCTGAGCAGGTGGTGGAGATGGTGTAGGAGTGGTGATAGCAAATACTCCAGATGGTGTGCCACGCTTATACATTGGGCATTCTTTCTTGAAATGACCCGGCTGGAGGCAGACATAGCATAAATCCTTCCTAGTCGTAGAAGGTGGTGGAATAGCAGCTCCAGTAGATGGACAACTATTGGCATAATGGCCCTTCTTATCGCACTTGAAGCATGTGATATTAGCAAGATCGATAGGGCTTTTCTGAGCATAACCCAATCCAGTAGTCTTCTGCCAAGCTTTCTTTTGTTGATCAAAGTTCATCTTCCTCTTCCCAGGCTGGCTAGAAGAGGGCTGAGTAGGGGCAGCCTTGGCAGTGGTTCCCTTAGGCTTCGACTCATATCTAAGAGCAAAATCAATAAGCTCTGTGAAAGTGGAGCGAATGTGCCCGGTAAGCAGGTCATAATATTCTGGTCTAGCTCCCAAAATGAATTTCTCGTTCTTCAAAAGTGGTGTATCTATCAAACCCGGTCCAAACTTGGAGAGTTCATTAAATTTCCTCTCATATTCAGAAATAGTCATACTGCCTTGCTTAAGATCCATGAAAGCTCTATAAAGTTGGGTTTTCCCAGCAGCTGGCATCCATTGTGCCGAGAAGGTATCCCTAATCAAAGATAGACAAGATGAATAACATTCAAAGATAGAAGGAAGAATTTTAAACCACTAGAATCCAAACTATTCATACCTAAACTGGGCCCAAGTGATGGTGTCCTCCTCGATACGAGAAGTAACGGATTCCCACCAATCTTGTGCGGCATCTTGGAGTTGCCAAGCGGCAAGCTGACGCTTCTGAGCATCAGTAATTTCCAATCCAGAAAATATCTTCTCCAAACTCTTAAGCCATTGCTGAGCCTCTATGATGTTCTCGGATCCAGAAAATTTAGTACCTCCCAGTTGCGAATACTCCTTGCTAAGAGTAGTGAATTTGACAGGAGCTGGAGCGGCAGGTGGAGCCTGGGCAGGACCATTGCCTCTTCCACCTCTAACATTTCTTCTGGTACTCATCCTGAAATACCAAAAGAGATTTAGAACCAAAGATAAGATAATAGAAAGCTAAGAAAACAAATCAACGAATCAAAGGAGCTTGAATTTTTGAAAGGATTTGGATATTGAATCGATTCTCCTCATTCTAGAGTATTGCTACTCTATCTCTAATGAGTTTCTTTATAATCCCGAACTAAGGTTTTTAGGAAACCAGAGCTCTGATATCAACTGTAACATCCCGTATATTTGGACCATTTAAATTGACAAAAATCCACACTTGTCAACTTAAATAATACAAAACACAGAACATTATGGGATTATAAGTACATAAATGTAAATGAGAATCAATACAACATCACAGACTCAGAACAGTCACAGAATAATGCAGCGGAAAATACATCGTCATAATAGTAGTTCATGAAGCTACTACAGAGAATACAACAATGTCTCAACATAAAGCGACTGAAAGAGATACAAGATGTCCAAAACAAAAGTACATCCAATACTGAAAATAAAATGATATAGATAAAAGCGAAGCCTTCAGCATCTTCGACCAACCTTGACCAGCAACGGAATATCTTCAGACTGACCCGAGCATATGCAAAAGAAACACTCGAGTCAGGACTCAAAATCTTATACAGGATAATCAAATGCATATAATAAAGTCCATAACTCAAAGGTGAATATAAACATCATTAAGGGATCGATAAACTACTTACAGAATACGCTAAATAGATAATGTCTAATCCATAAAGTAAGATATCAAAATAGGGTTAAGCAGGGCCCATACACCTCTTAACCTGTTTATTCCCAAAAGCATATACAAGACCGTAGTTTCCCCAAAACCGGAAGTCACCAGAGGGCAATCCATATACTAAAGGTACAAATCAAAATCGTAGTGGTCGCGAATAGGATAATCAGTATGACAAGGTACATGAGGCGATACCAACTAGGATACTAGTAGTTGCGTGATCCGGACTGATGTTGGGCATAGCAGCTACTATCCCAACACCGCGAAACAACACTCCCAAATCAAGGGGTGCACCCAAATCGAATCACAAAAGTAATAGATAAGGTATCGAAGAAGTGTGTCCGCTAGAGGTAGCGAACCTCAATGGCCCGGCGCGGCTCCTGTTTTAGTCATGTCAGGGGTCATCCAAAATCGTTCTCTTTCTTCAGTCAACGCGTTCATCAAAACCATCCACTTCATTCTGGATCAACACTTCGCGTATATTAGTTATTAAAGTGGTTTTCGGTATCGACAGAGAATATGTCCATAATCCGATCCCGGACTCTTTAATAACTACGTATTAATTACCCAACAGTCAACCTTTTATTAAAGTTAAAACAAATCAAATCCAAAGGTCAAGTTGCAAATTTGACTTCCAAATTTGATATTTCATAATTCGATTCGTTTTATTTATAAAATCTTATTTCGAAAAGAAATTCTAGTTCAAGCCTTTAGTTACCAAAATTTAAGTATTCGTGTTAAATCAATATTTCACTTATCAAATCAAACTCAAATTCATGGATTACATGCAATAGTCAATCTTAGTTCAACTCATTAAATCAAGTTTTATTCTTTAAATTCGTATTTACATTCCTAGGTTCATTTCTATATCGATTTCATTTACTACACTTACTTCTTAAATCTCATTTCGATTAACTTTGTCAAACACTTTGTTTTAAATAAATTAATTTACAAATCCGTTTCAATTCATTACATTAATTCGTTCTCATTTATTTCAATTTATTTCTTTATTCCAACAAATCTAATTTATTTAATTCGATAAAATCCATTTTATTTATTTCAAACAAATTCATTTATTTCATTCAATAAAATCATTTTATTTATTTCAAAACAAATTCATTTATTCAATTTAATAAAATCAATTTTTTTTTTATTTCAAAACAAATTCATTTATTCAATTTAATAAAATCAAATTTTTTTTTTATTTAAAACAAATTCATTTATATTTACGTTACCAAATTACCATATAGTTTTCTAAGTTCATTCCATGATTTCTAATAAGTCTCAATTTCAAAAACGTTCTTTGTTGACCGTTCGGTTTCTTATTTTAATTATCTATCCTAGGCCAATTCATTCAATTGGGTATTTATCATTTCAACCCAATTCTATTTAAATTCAAAATCAAACATACAAAGGGAACTTGCAGTGTGATAGCTGGGATGGTGTCAAAGTAAATAAACAAACAATAGCATCCATTTGCAACAATTCAACAATTCAAATAATCCCGAAATAATCGTATTAATTCGCGTTTGTTATTTACGCCAATTAATATAATTATTTCTAGAATCTACTCTATCATTTCAAGTAGATTAAAGATTATAACATTTCAGTTTCACTTATCGTTCAATTTCAATTTCAACAGTTAATTCAATATACGTTCAACAGTCCAAAGTGAAATTTGTCAATTCTACGAGTCAATTAACTTAACAACTTAAAGGTCAATTTAATTAATCAATATTCATCATATAAAGGGGTCAAGTTAGTAATCAAAATTCGACATATATAATTCATTTTAAATCGTTAATCATCCTATATCCAATTTTAACTTGCAATTAATTTTACATCCAATTCAACATCACATCGCAATCATTTATCAATTCAAACTTGCATAAGAATATAGTCGTGAAAATTAATTCACCTTTCGTGGATAAAGAAATTGACGGCGAAACACAAACAAGCACGAATGGAGTCGGTACAATACGAACAACGGACACTGTAAATATCGACAAAAGAACGACGATATTAATTCAATAAACGTTCATATATAATTTATAAATTATATAAGTGTGCTTACCAACGACGGAGAAAGAACGAAAGCTGAAAATCGATGCTGCTGCGAAAGGAACTCAACCGGTTGCCTCTGCATACAACAGAGAAGAGAAAGAACGGTTACTTCACTTCAGTAACAAATATTCATACTGCATATATTTCTTCTACAATTTAAACACCTAACACTTATTTGTACAACAACTGTACCCTTCAGTTTTGCAAACAAAAATATTATTATTATAAAAAACGACACTATTTCATTTCATAAAACATTGTTACTACTGGACTCAACACGCTCAGCCTATACGCATGTACACTTCACGTACACACACTGCACGCACTCTCCCATCACACGCACGCATACACGCAAGCCAGGAGGGGTGGTGGCGCGTATGGGTGGCTATTGGGCGGAGTCAGGCGGGGACGTGGAGGGTCTGGGCTCGGAGGGTCTGGGGTGCGGAGGATCTGGGGGGTGGCGGGTGCAGCCTGGGCGCGGTGGCAGTGGTCTCGGGACTGGGGCGGTGGGCAGTGTTGGACGGCAGTGGGGCTGTGGCCGAACTGGGCAGGGTAGGGGCGGGATGGGGTCTGGGTGCTGGTAGGCGAAGGCGTGGGTGGGGTCAGGCGAAACTGACAAGGTAGGGGAAGGCGGGGTGGGGTCTAGGCACGGTCTGGGCACGGAACTGGACGCGGGTCTGGCAGGCGGAGGTCAGTCGGGCCAGGTGGGTCTGGGTGGCGGTAGGCGGAGGGCTAGGGGGTCTGGGTGGGAGGCTGGGCACGGGTCTGGCACGGGAGGCTGGGCACGGGTCTGGCACGGGAGGCTGGGCACGGGAGTTTCATGCAATGGAAGACAAAAGAAAATAAAGAGAGAAGGGAAAGGAAGAGGCTGCCATTACCTGGTGCTTGGAGGCAGAGAGAAAGATTTTAGTAAACAGCGAATGATACTAGAACTTTGAAAATATAGGAACAGTAAACATCACTTCAAATTCCAAACGTTTCACCTATTCCCAATGCAACCTTTCACACTTCATCTCCCCACTAACTTATTTAATAACAGCTGGGATAAATTTTGCATTGTTTGTGAACGGTTGAAGGAAATTTGGGCTGAGTATTATTTAATTGGTCCGTCGGGAACCGATGAATTTACACGAATAAATTTACGTCCGACTCCGATTTACAAAAGTGAGTATACCGTTTTGATCAGTGCGACGATGCGGTTCCAACGGTACACAGATTATTGCGATACGATGATTTTATAAAATTTGAATTTACGCCGCTTAAATTGTATGTTTTGCAAAATAAGATAAACGTAGTAGGCGATGACAGTTTTAGACGAAACGAATCATAAAATCTTGATCAGAATAATTTTTACAAGCGGACTGTGTAAAAATATTTGGATTTGGAAGATAAATTTTTCGCAGCTTTATATGGACTGATATACAGTAAAACGCGAACGGACTTTACTGTAATATTTTTCAACGAAACTTTTTCTATGTCCATATCAAACTAGACGTATGTCACAAATAAAGTTTGGACGTAAATTTAGATCGTTTAAAATTCCAAAATTTTTATTGAAACGATGAATTTAAAATTTTAAATTGGGTTGAAATTTAGGGTCGTTACAGCTTCTGAGCCATATGCCAATGCGAATGGAGTGTGGCCAGTCGTGGACTTGTGGGTAGTTCTATAAGCCCATAGCGCCGTTGGAAGTTCATCTACCCACTTGCCTCCAGCCTTTTCCAAACACTTCTTCAATATGGACTTGATTATTTTGTTCACGGCTTCAACTTGTCCATTAGCCTTTGGATGAGCAACTGCGGCGAACTTTTCTCAATGTCGTACTTTAAACAGAAATCTTTGAATTCCCTACTTTCAAATTGAGTTCCGTTGTTTGTAATGATGGTTCGCGGAAGGCCAAAGCGGCGTATAATGTTTCGTACAACGAAATTAATGACCTTCTTGGAAGTGATTGTGGCTAAAGGCTCTGCCTTGGCCCATTTGGTGAAGTAGTCGACCGCAACTATCGCGTATTTTGCACCACCTTTGGATATAGGCAAAGAACCGACTATGTCGATTCCCCAAATTGCAAACGGCCAGGGACTAACCATTTGCGTGAGTTCCGTTGGCGGAGCTCTCAGGATTTTCACGTATCTTTGACACTTGTCACATTTTCTTACATAATCTGCAGCATCCCGATTCACAGTTGGCCAATAGTATCCATAGCGAAGGATCGTTTTTGCTAGCGTCTGCCCCCTAGTATGGTCGCCACATTCTCCTTCGTGAACTTCCTTCAAGACCCGCTTTGTCTCATTATGGGCAATGAACCGTAGTAAGGGGACCGAAAACCCCCACCGATACATTACTCCTCCCTGCATCACATATCACGTGGCTTTGCGAATGACCTGTCGTCTTTCGCTTCTTCTTTCGGGCAAAGTCCCGTTTAGCGGGTATTGTTTGAATGGGGTTATCCATGACTCCTTCTCGATTTCCGTTTCCAACACAAAATCGACCTCCATCACATCTATGCTCGGAGCATGTAAGGTTTCAACGGGAACTAATCCCATTTGTTGTGCATCGCCGGTACTTGCGAATTTGGTAATGAGTCGGCTTTCTTGTTCTGTTCACGCGGGACATGCGAAATGTCATAATGTTCAAAATTCGCCAATAGTTCCTGAACCAGAGCAAGGTACGGAGCAAGCTTTTGTCCTCTTGCTAATCTCCTCGCACTTGGTACACCACCAGCTGCGAGTCACAAAAGATTTCAACTGATTTTACCCCGATTTCTCCAGCAAGCTTTAAACCAGCAATCAATGCTTCATATTCTGCTTCATTATTCGTAGCCGGGAAATTGAGCTTCAAAGCATAACAAATCGATCGATTTTCTGGAGTCACAAGAACTACACCAGCCCCAGAGCAATGGTCGTTTGATGCCCCGTCGGTGTACAATTTCCATCGAATGGGGGGAATGACACTATGACTATCTGGTTCGTCTGATACAGTAAACTCAGCGATGAAATCTGCTAATGCTTGCCCTTGTATGGCTCTTTGTGGCAGGTAGGTAATATCGAACTGACTCAACTCAATATTCCATTTGTCAGTCTGGTCGTCATGAGCAATACCTACTCCTTTGTCAGTCGGAAACTTTAAAGTCAAACACCACGGGGCCAATGCTGCCCGAAACTCAGCCAGAGCCGGTCGGCCCAGAAACACATTATATGGAGAATCTACATCCAAAACTACGAAAGATAGGATTCGCACCCTCCTACGCTCACCTTGTCCCAGTTCAACTGGAAACTCAACATACCCTACTGCATCAGTCGCTGGGCCATTAAAGCCATGTATATGAGCTTTAGATGGCTTCAAATCCTTCGTCTCCATCTTCATTTGGTCATAAGCCTTCTTGAAAATGATATTGACAAAACTTCCACAATCAATCAAAATTCTTTTCACAAAAGCCGGCCCGATTATCGCAGATATGACCATCGGGTCAATGGTAGGAGCCTCCACCTAGTCAGCATCTCTGCTCCTGAATACTATATCGTCTGTCATCATGCGCGGCTGTTTAGCGGGGGTCCCATCCTCCACGTTGGAACAACACTCAAAATCTGCATGCCTCAAGGAACTAGCATACCACTCCATTTCTTGCAAGTTCTTATCTGCAGGGTGAGGTCCGCCGATGATCGTGTTTATGACCAGTTTGCCCACGGTCCGAGCAGGCTCGTCGGTGTGACGTGGAGCTGGTGCATGACTGGGATTGGACGTTCCCTGTCCACCTTCTTGCGGATTCTTTACAAACTCCTGTAACTTTTTCTGCCTAATCAACTTCTCTATAGCATCGTGTAGGTGTCTGCACTCTTCAGTATTGTGCCCATAAGTCTCATGAAAGTGGCAATACTTCCCAGTCCGCTTTTGTTCCTCGGTTGACTCCTTTGGGCGCGGCTTTCTGTATTGAAAGGTATTACAAGTTGATAAGTAAATGTTCTCAAGGGATGCATTCAGGGGGGTGTATTCGTTGTAGGTTGGAATTCTTGGCTTCCATTTCCCCGCTTCTCTTTTCTTCCCCTGATTTCTTCCTCCAGATTCCTTAGATTGCCCGGGCTTGTTCTGGACATTGACCTGAACTTTCCCCGAGTTGTCTCCGGATTGCTTCACAGCAATGTTTCTTTTCATGGTCTCTTGAACAGGCCCCGGTGCCTTATCTCGCCTTATCCACCTGGCTTCCTCTCTTCTTATGAACTGATGAGCCTTTGAGTAAAAATGCTCTAGCGTAGTTGGAGGTTTTCCTGCTAACCAATCTCCAAACTCTGAATCTGGATCCACACCTCGCATCACAGCCATAAGAATTGCTTGATCATTAGGATTGCTAACCTCCGTAGCCGAAACATGGAATCTCTGAAAATACTCTTCAACGACTCCCCAGGAGCTGGGATTACACTTGATAGCGACATCACGTCTTTTGGATGAGTAGTATGTATTCTGAACTGTTCTATAAATTTCGTTGTCAACTCCTCGAAACTGGATACGGACCGCGGAGGATGTCGGGTGAACCACATGGTAGCGATTCCAGATAGAGTTATCAGGAAGCATCTACACTTGGTTGCATCATTTGCTCTAGCTGAATCCATCATCCATTCGTACCTCATCACATGCTGCCTAGGATCAGTCTTTCCTTCGTAAGCCGGGATAGTTGGCATGCTAAACTTCCTGGGGTACTCAGCCCATAGGACAGTGTCTGTGAATGGAGTATGACTCTTGGATACTCCCCAATCATCATTTGACAAGCCTTGATTCTCTTTCATCAACTGTCTGATCATAGCTGTTAGGTCTGGGGTTTATATGGAAGATGGAAGGTTGGAGTATGTCCTACGGGATTGATCAGGTTGATGCCTCCTCTGCTGGCGATCTGCCAAACGTGCATCTTGAGGTTCGGCATCATTGGCATCTTGGTGAGCCGGGCGTCCATCCTCCACCTGCGCTTCAGCTCCTAAGTATCCTGTTCCTGCTCGGTTGCGGTCTCCGAGGTGTAAGTGACCCCTAGTTGTTCGATCAGCAGCACTTGCCTGCGTAGTTTCAGTCTTGCGGCATCTACGCCTGGGAGGTTCATCAGACGAAGTCGAGCTGTCAGATGAAGAGTAAGGAGCTGGACTACCCCCAGCATTCTGATGCTGTTGTTGAGTGAGTTGAGCCATAAGGTTGGCGTTAGCTTGAATCTATTCTCCAAGTTGTCTCCTGCTTTCCATGAGCTCTCTCATCAAGTCGTTGAACTCTATTCCGGTGACAACTTCCATTTGGTCTTGGGTGGCAGTCCCTGCACCCAGATTTGCTTGTTGATTGCTAGGTCCTATTTGTTGTACGCTAGCAGTCTCATGGGCGTCCGCATTATGAGAGGCTGATCTGGTACGTGGTCTTACCATTGTAGAGTTATTGGTAAGAACTCTGAGTAGAATCGACGGACGTCTTATGAATGACTCGGATCTCCTTCGGGGGATTTATTCAATCCAGTAGCTTCAAAGCATATCCTTGTGGTCTGAGGATTCAATTCTCGGTGAAAGCACCAAAGTGTTAGCACCAAAATTGGTCACTAACCCCCTTTAGAAAGATTATGTAGAGAGATAAATGAAGAAGATAAATTAAGACAGAGAGATATAGACTAAATTAAATGCGGAAAATGAGAACACCAGATTTATAGTGGTTCGGCGTAACTGCCTACGTCCACTTTGAGTTTTGATCTTTATTGCTTTATTTGATAATCGATTACAGATACAATTCATACACCAATTACTTGGATACAATTGCTAAGTAAAAAAGTTGACTCTAGAAAGTGGCAGAGTATCCCCCGTGTTCTCGAAAAAAGATCCCTTTCACTGTGCCCCTGCCCCTCTATTTATAGACGAAGATGGGTTGGACTTACCCTCTTGGGCCTATGAGTGAGATACCTCGGCCCATGGTGAGTGACTTCTACGTGCCGAGCCGTAAATGCCGAACGATAAAGGTTGAGCCACATGTTCAAGCCGGTCGAGGCTTCTATGCCGAACGAAGCAGTGCATTGTGCTAAGTGTGTAGGCCGAACAAGGCTGGAATGCCGAACGAGGCTGTAGTGCCGAATGGGGTATGAGTGCCGAGCGAGACTCCTGCCGAGCGAGGCTTCATGCCAGTCGAGACTTCTGCCAAACGATACTGAATGCCGAGCGAGGTTCATGCCGAACGAGTATAGATGTCGAACGACGCTTGGATGCCGAACGACGCTTGGATGCTGAATGAGTATAGATGCCGAACGGCGCTTGGATGCCGAACGAGGACAGATGCCGAACGGTGCTTGGATGTCGAACGACGCTTGGATGCCGAGCGATGTTGGATATCGAACGACGCTTGGGTGCCGAGCGATGCTGGATGCCGAACGACCTCTGAATGCCGAACGATCCACATGTGCCTATTGACCTAGTTGCCTGGTCAAACCTCCAGGTAACACCATCTGTCTGCGGATGGTAAGCGGTACTCATCCTGAGCTTGGTTCCTAAACTCTCATGTAGACTCTTCCAGAATTCGCTAGTGAATAAGGAATCTCTGTCACTAACAATACTACTAGGATTCCATGCAGCCTAACCACATTCTTCATAAATAACTTAGCCAATATAGTTGCCGTCCTATTTGACTTAACAGGAATGAAATGGGCACTCTTGGTCAATCTGTCCATTATGACCCATATACTTTCATTTCCTCTATTACATCTCGGCAACCCGTCTATGAAATCCATAGAAATAGAATCTCACTTCCATACCGGAATATCCAATGGCTGAAGCAACCTACTTGGCTTCGGATTCTCGGTTTTCACCTGCTGACAGTTCAAACACATTTTCACCTATAAGCCAACATCCCTCTTCATTCCTTCCCAGAAGAAACTTCTCTTCATGTCCAGATACATCTTCGTTCCTCCTGGATGAATAGTGAATTTCGAACGATGGCATTCCTCAAAAACTTCCTTCCTTATGTCTCCCACATCTGGAACTCATAATCTACACTTCTTTCTCAACCACCCACTTTGGTCAAGACTGAAATCCATCAAGTCAACACTCTCTGTTCCATCCCTTAACTTCCTAATCCTTTCAGCTAACATTGGATCCTCTTTCTATTTAGAAGCAATCTTCTCAATCAATACCGGTCAGACTTCTAAACAAGATAACATAGCAGATTCTCCACTAGACCCAACCTCGGATCTCCACTGCACTCTGCAAGTCGACAACGCTACCAAGTCTTTCCATTCTTCTATCATAGCCAGCACTGCATTTTGATGCTTCCTACTAAGCGCCTCTGCAACCTTGTTGCCTTTCCTTGGTGTGTACTCAATTTCAAAGTCATAAGCGGCTAAGAACTCTAACCACCTCTGTTATCTTATGTTCAGCTCCTTTTGAGAGAACAAGTACTTCAATGACTTATGATCCGTATAAAGCTCAAACCTCTCTCCCAAACGGTAATGCCTCCACACCTTCAAAGCAAAAATCACTGCAGCTAACTCCAAGTCATGAGTCGAGTATCTAACCTCATGCGGTCTAAACTGTCTAGAAGCATAGGCAATCACTTTACCTCTCTACATTAATACCGCTCCTAATCCTGTTCCATACACATCTTTATAAACTACCAAATCTTGATTACCTTCTGGAACAACTAATATAGGAGCATGGGCAATAAGTGTTTCAAGCTCTGGAATGCTTCCTCACACTTATCGGTCCAAACAGACTTCACATCTTTTCGCATTAACTTGGTCATTGGTGCTGCTATCCATGAAAAATCCTTTATAAACTTCCGATAATATCCAGCCAATCCAAGAAAACTTCTTATCTCAGTCACTGTTTCTGGTCTCTTCCAACTATTCACTGCTTCGATCTTAGTTGGATCTACTACCAATCCTCTTTCTGAAACTACATGAATAAGAAACTTCACTTCCCTCTTCCAAAAATGACCTTCGGCTGATGCTCTCTCAAAGTCTCAAGAACCACTCTAAGATGAACTTCATGCTCTTTCTCATCCTTAGAGTATATCAAAATATCATCTATGCATACCAACATGAATCTATCCAAGTGCTCTTTGAAAATTCGGTTCATTAAATCTACAAAGAATGTCGGCGCATTAGTTAGTCCGAACGGCATAACTAACCATTCATACGATCCATATCTGGTCCTAAACACCATCAATGGTATACTATCTTCTGCTACGCTAAGTTAATGGAAACCTATAGCCAAATCCAATTGAGAAAATATCTTGGCTCCACTCAACTGATTGAACAAATCATCAATTCTAGGCAATGGATATTGATTCTTTATCGCCTTCCCAATCAGCTTACAATAATCGATACAAAACCTTAACAATCCGTCGGCTTCTTAGCAAACACTGCAGCTTCTCCCCAAGGTGAACTATTAGGTCTGATAAAATTCCCTTCCAAATCCACCAACTGCACCTTCAACTCTCTCATCTCTTTAAGTGTCATCCTACTTGGTGGCCTACTAACCGGTTCTGCTTCGGGCACCAAATCTATTCGAAACTCAATGGCTCGTTTTGGTGGCAACCCTACTACCGGCTCAAAGACATCCGCAAATTCTCTAACCATGAAAACTTGATTCACTTCGTCTTCTAACTCCATAACTCCCAACAAAACATTCACCTCGCAGCTAGGGCTTTCTACGGTATATACAACCCGATCACTACAATCAGGGTATCTAAGTGATATTTTCCTATCGTGGCAAAATATCCTAGCATCATACTTACTTAACCAATCCATGCCCAATATAATTCTGAACCCTACAAAGTCAAACACATGCAAACTACAAACAAAGGTGTAACTTAGCAAGTCAAACTCTATGTGGTCACACTTCATCCAATTGTCGCATACCCTCCTATCAGATTTGTAACTCTTAAGGAAGTAACTAAATATATGGGTTCTAGGTTAAGCTTATCTACCAAACATCGGGATATAAAAGAATACGATGCACTAGTAACAAAGAAAACGCTAACGGACATATCATGGATATGAAGCATACCTCCCAATACTGACTTCCCTTTCTCTTATGCCGTTGGCCTCGAGGTAGCTGGTTCCAATGCAAATATTTTTCCTCTCCCTTCCTTTGTTGGTTCCTTGCATTGATTCTTATTGTGGCCAATCTGATCGCAATTAAAGCACTTGATGTTCTTCTTCCCGATCACTTCCTTCGCCTTTCCTATGCAGCATTCATTAGCAAAGTGCCCCTTCTTGTCCCACTTATAACAAACCACTTCAGACTTTCCCTTCTTTGCTGCTCCACCTTTCTGAGCACCTTTCTTATGAAAGAACTTTCTCTTTTGACCTTGCCCAACCTGGACTTCCTTCGCCTTACTCTTCTCTAGACAAGTAAGCATCGCTTCTAGTCTTAAAGCCATCTCCATTACAACATCACGGGGATCTCTAATATGAGGTAATGTAGCCCTTGCCAACTCAGGCTTCAACCCCCCGATGAACTTCTCATTTCTCTTCAGCACGGTATCAACAGTGGCATAACTGTATCTAGCCAACTCTTCAAATCTTCTAGCATACTCCAAAACATACATTTCTCCCTGCTCCAATTCAGCAAACTTCCTGAGCACGGCAGACTGCGCCATCGCAGACATGAACCTCTCTTAAAACCTTCTCCTAAACTCAGCCCATGTCATCTCATCTTCATTAACTCCAACCGTCACACTATTCCACAAAAATAAAGCTGCTCCTTGAAGTTGTCTCGAAGCAAGCCTCCTCTTTTGCTCATCGTTGAGCCCTATGTCTATAAAGACCCTCTCACAGTTCAACAACCAGTTCTCGACTTCTATAACATCCTCGGTTCCAATGAAGGGCTTCCCTCCAAGCCTAGCATAATCTCTACTCAACATAGCGTAATGGTTGACCACCGGAGCTTCCTGAACTCCTCCTACTCCATCATTTCCTCCAACCACACTAGCAGGAATTCCAACTTGCATCATATTCACGAAAAACTGATACATAGCTCCCATATCCACTTGTGGGATCCCAGCACCAACATTTTCAGCTTGAGCCTGACCTTGGTTCCTTCTCGTATTTGGTCTGGCATTTCCATTGGTGGTGGTGCTTCCTCGAAGATTCACTCTTCCACTTCTAGCATCCATATCTGTATTCAAGCCTCGTGAGATATAGAAGAATAACCTAAGAGAGATAGGAAACTAAAGATACAGCGTATACTTATATATAGCAAATACAAGTACGTTACTATAGCGTTATCCCACCCCGATCTTACTCTAATTTCTTAGGATTATATTTTCAAAAATCATTTTAGTTTAAAGTTTTTCATAAACCTACGCTCCGATACCAAGTTGTAACATCCCATATCTAGAGGCCCAAAGCTAAGCGCTATAGATGCTGCAGTCATCCATAGTATTAACTTCCGGTGACTAAATACAGCTATGTTAATGGTATCTATAATATCAGAGGCACTTGAATATGAAACAAAATCACAGGTTTCAGAAACAACATTTTACTGATTACATTTCAAAACACATGTTTCACATTCAAATTACATTATCCCATAATCGTTTCCCAGGTTCAGATAAAATATAATTATTACATAAATACATCAAGAGCGACATATGGTGATGCCCCCTTGGTTGACCAGAGTACTATATAGACACAACTATCTTAAATACAACATAGTGGAATAAAACAAAACAAAATAGCAAGCCCTAAATAGCTATCCGTCGGCCACTCGCTCGTCTCCGGAAGCTTTATTCATCAACCTACTAAGACCTGTAAAACCTCAACCCTCAGCCTACTTAAATCAATTTTGAGCACCCGAGAGTTTAAGGGGGAAAACATAAACTTCGAGTCAGACATAAAGCCTAGTGTGAATAAAACTATACATCTCGGTTATTTGATATTAAGTGAGACCACATCGCTTAGTGGAACATGTTTCCCCTTACTAATATCCTTTTAAAACATATCTTTTGCAAACCTTTATCTTGCAACCAAAACTGGTTAAAATTGTAAAACATTATTATGTAAACATACATATCAAGTAATAAATGAACTATCTGTCCGAACACTATAGTTTTGTTTGGCTAACTACTAACCTTTGGCTGACTCGGGCCTACCAGACAATATAATCAAAATAATCTAACACCTGTTGGACACACCTCTTCTAGACAGCCTGTCCCTAACTATCTGTTACATACTCCTCTTCTGGATGGTCTGTCCCTAACTTATCATCTCCCAAGGTCACCTGATCCTAACGGTTTTTGGGGCTCACCAATAACCTATCTGTATACAAACATATATTCCCTTCTATGTGTAGACATAATCTTAGTCTTACCTGTGACAAAACCCTACACACTGGAATTTTGGACTAAATTAGCTGGGGCTAATAGCTAATGTATAGGGCGCGACCCTATACAAGTCTCATCTGGTATTCTAATATCTGAGTCATTTTACTTAGGGTGATCTTCCCTTAAATTTTCGTTGAAAAACCTTTTCAACTCAAATTGATTTAAAACCTTTACCAAACTTAAACAAGGAAAATATATACTCTATGCTTTACTCAAAATCACCTTGCCATGCTATATATGTACTTTACCCAAATCTTTGTTGATTAAAACATTTAAACCTTTGAAAGTACCCCTTTCGATCCCATTGAAAGTATCCCTTTCATAACCAAATAAACCCTTTCCTTCATCTAGGCCGAAAAGCCAAAACCTTCCTTTCGAAACCATTCACATAAACCTTCCAAAACAATTGAAATACCTTTTCCTTCGAAAGCTAAAAACCTTTGACATCCTATCTTTAAAACTTTTAAATATAGCCTTTCGAAACCATTGGAAAAATCTTTCCTTTAAACCTTTCGAAACTATTGGAAAAACCTTTCCTTTAAACCTTTCGAAACCACTGGTTAAACCTTCCGAAACCATTCGGGAACCACCCCTTAGAAACCCTCCTTAAAAGCCTTTAGAAAGCATCAAAACCTTAAACCTTTCGAAAGCATTTTGGTTCAATTTTTAAAACATGTGGAAACACCTTTCGAAACCATTCAAAACCTTATCTTTCGAAACCTTTGGGTTAATCTTTTAAATCTCTAAGGGTCACAAACAACTGGGTCGAAAGCAACTCTTTCAAAAGCCAAAAACAAAGCAAAGAAGTGATGGTGTCGAAACCATCCTTTCGAAAGCATTGGAGAAGCAGTAGGGTTTTTATAAAACAAAATTAACCCTTTCCAAGGCATTGCTTCGAATGGTAAAATGCGACGGCTAAGGCTTTGACCTAGTCAAAAGCGGTTATTTAAAAACAAAGATGCAACCTCTTAAAACCATTTGACCCTGTCGAAAGCCAACTAAGTCGAAAGCAATATAGTCGAAAGCAAAGCAGGTACATTTTCAATTTAAAACAAAGCATCACTTCGACCCCTTCGGAACCCCTGGTCTCGACCCAGTTCTTTCTGCCTTTGTCCAATTCACTATGTACCAGGTTAACGATACTATGTGCATTGGTTTCGATGGAATAGAGGCGGAAGCTCTCAATCGAAACCTCTTGTGCTGAAAGAGGCGAAACATGCTAAAAGCATGTAAAAACTTGGTTAACCTTTTTAAGCAATATTTTTAACTAACCTTCCTTGTTTGTCAAACTCTTATTGGTTGCTAATTTTATTTTATAAAACCACTGCCATAATTTCCTAAATAAACACTTTAATTTATTTACAAAATATCCCTTCTTCTTTTATAAATATATAAAACATTTAAGTACCATACCTTAAATAATTTTATATATCCATCAAAACACTTTGGAAAATTCTATAAAAATTCCAAAAAATCCTTTCTAATATGTTTTCTAACATATATAAATTTCAGACCCAAATTATTTATAACCCAATAAATCGTTTTCTTCATTAGAAAGTTAATATAAAATCCACATTAATTTAGAAAATTATGAAAATTGAAACCCATCTCTAAAACATCATTTCTAATCGATATCTAAAATCGCAAGGCATTTAGATGTCATTAAATAGTGTTTTCACATCAAAACATATCATAAAATATATATGAATAAGCATAAATCATCAACAAGCATATATAAACATTTTGTCCTTCAAAATCATGGCTAAACTATGCAAGATAAATATGATTTAACCTTAAAACCGAAAACATTTAGAAAACAAGAGATGTATTCATTATTTACCTTAGCTTTGTGATTTAGGATGTGAGATTTGATCTTGATTAAGTGATTTGATTATTCCTCTTGAATCCTAGCTTTTATCTTCTTTCTCTTGCTTGCTAATGGTGGCTGGCCTTAGAAATGTTTTTTGTTTGAGAAAATATGAAATGAATGTGTGTTTTGATCTCCTAAGAGTTTAGGGTATAAGTTTACAATATTTCCCATTTTGCCCTTATCTATTTCCTTTGTCTATTTTATTTTATGTTATCTCATTTTGATTTACACATTAACATGGCACGACTGCCCCTATTAATCACAAATCTAAATCCATTAATCAACCTACATTATTTAATTTAATTTAGCTAATTAAATATCCTAAATAATGTTACTAAAAATATGGGGTGTTACAGAGTTACAAAATAACTCACCTTTTTCCTTAGAGAATTACAACCAAGATTCATCTTGCTTTAGGTCTTGTTTTGATTTTCCATCTCTTTCTAATTTGAGAGCTTTCAATATCATTTTAATTTCCATGAATTGCTTAGGAGTTCAATTAAGCTTCTAATATCTACTTTAATTTTTACACAAATTAGCCAAAAGCCCCATGATTTGATTTGGATTTGGGGATTATTTTGAAGCTAGGGTTTTTCCTTAGCTTTGAGAAACTTCTCTTTTTTGTTTACTGCAAAATGAATGAACGTATAGTTCATTTTTATTTGCTTAGGAAAGATAGTTTTCTTATATGCACTAATGGATTGCTATTTGTTTAAGTCCAATCCCATTAACAAAGTGTTACTAAATCTTAAGTGTTACTAATTTTCCCATTTTGTTTTTATAACACACATAAAACACAAATTTTCACTAAACAATAATTTATAAAATATGAGTTGATTTCTAGACTTTACCAAAACTAATGACAAAAATTCTCATTATTTTTAATAAGAATAAATTATTAACTATAATTTTTCAATTTAAATAACAAAATTCAATATTAACACTTGATTAAATTTACAACATTTTCCAATACAATTCTTATATTATCAAATATAAGAATTAACTTCCATAAATAAATTTCACAAATCATAATTTAGAATTAATTATTCATATTAAACTTAATTAATTAGGTAATTAACAATAAGATTGTTACAGACTCCCCCCTTAAAGAAAATTGCGTCCCCTTAATTTCCTTTGATAAAACAATCCATAATATAAATTTCTTCTTAAACAATTAGTTGCTAACATGTTTCTAATTTAATTCCAAAAATCACACAATTAATATTACCCCAAATGTAAACAATACTATCAAATTTTAGTTAGAAAATATTTTCAAAATTCTCAAAAAATTTCTAACGCCTCAAATTTGTGGAAAATTTCGCCAACGTCTCCTTTATGCGGCTAGCGTTTCGAAAATTTATAATAGGTATATAATTACATAATATACATCTCATCTCAAGGACGAGGCATCTCGTAGGGAAAAAGACAAAAAGGCAATATGTAATCCGAGATACGTAACTTATATTTGAAATATAAGTGAGTCTGCTAATATTCCTTAAGCAAACAATTTATAATCTTTTAAACGATATCTCTTTAACTTCAAATACCTACACCTATCTCAAAAATTCATATTAGTATTTAATATCAAATTCATATCACATAGGAGGTATTAACAATTCATGAATACACTTTAATCAGATTGACATCATATAATATTCCATAATGAAATAAATCCATACTTAAATTTCCAATTTTAATTATTACTTATGTTAAAATGTCACGTTCAATGTTTAGGAACCCCTATTGATAACATGGCGTCCCACATATCGATTGGAATCCTAAGACAACGTCCGGATAAGTTAACACAATAGGTAATCACAAGTTTAGATGCATTTATTTTATTATTACTAACATACATGCATTAAACTATGCTGCGCAACTTTGATTATTCCTAGATCATTTAGTTATTAAATTTATTTACTCAAATTTCCCCAATTTTCTGTTAAAAGAAAATAGTTCATGTTAATTTAATTCATCCCAATTTAATTCCCAAATTTGCTCAACTCTAAAAGATTTTACTCATTATTTTCCAAAGATTTTTTTTAGCAAAGGCTAGTGGGGTTAACTGGCCCCTACCTGATTTTATTGCAACAAAAATAATAAAATAAATATAGCTTGTAACAAATACAAGCTACAAAAAACACACAAGGAAAAAACTATAAAAAACTGGCATACTTAGAATACAAAGCAAGAAATGAAAAGGGAAAACAGACATAACCCGAAGCATACCACCAGCTACCTCCAAGCATAACTCAAAGTAGTAGAAAAAACAGGCAATCTCGTCAATGCATCATAAATTTCATGCTTTAAAGCCTTCCATAATACATCCCCATCCCTCCTCTTTTTTTCAAAACGGATCATGTTTCGTTCAAACCACACAATTATCAGATACTTCTTGAGGCAAATATAAAGAAATCTAGCTTTCATGGTTCTCCGCCTTGTAGCTTTGTATATCATGTCCATATCAATTGGGCTAAGAGTTGACAGAAAATTACTACCAACAAGCTGCATCATTTGTCTAAATGGAATCAGATTAAAGCTGCATTCAAAAAACAAATGGTGGGTGGTCTCAGGGTGGTTAGAACAGAATAGGCAAGAATCACCAAGATCAAGATCCATATCCATCATCTTACTTTTAGTTAACAATGCATTTTGAACAACCTTCCATAGCATTAAATTATCTTTGGGCATAGAATCAGAAGACCAAATGATTTTTCTCCACTTAAAAGCCTGGATACTACCAGAAAGAATGAGGTGATTGTACACATGAGAGACAGAATGGGGTTTGACACTCCATTGAACAGCATCAACCTTAACAGGAGGGTAGTTATTACTTTGTAATTCATTCCAAACAGACCTAATATATTGGTTGGAGGAGTATGGTAACTGTAAGTTGCCTTGACATATAAAATCAACTGCCTGAGCAGAATTGGGAACTCCAGACTGAATAGCTTGTTGATAACTGAATAATTTTTGCGATATCACACCATTGGCTACCCACGGATCAAACCAAAACTTCACTTCAGATGTGGTAGCCATCTTATGAACTATCATGGGAAGTAAGGTGTTACGAAAGCCAAGCAACTTTCTCCAAGTCCAACTACAAGTTTGTGGAATAGGCACACTCCAGAAGCTTTTCCTTCCTATTCTATGGGCCTAAACCCAATCAACCCACCCACTGTTCTTCCTGGAAATTATTGAATTTAAATGTGTACTGAAAGCAGCAACATTCCATTTCATGATGTTTATAACTCCTAGTCCTCCAGAATTTCTTTATTTTTCAAAAAGACTGAAAGAGCAAGGCAGACGTTTCCTGTTATGTATGGAACCAGTCCAAAAATTTTTTAGCATGGCACCTCTAATCAGATTCAAAAGTTTAGTAGGCAAAAGAAAAGCTTCTGACCAATAAACGAACATAGAAAAGGAAACAAATTTGATAAGAACTAGCCTTCCTGCCTAAGATAAATATATGTTTGCCCACCTGTCAAATAATGAAACAATTTTGGTGTAGAGAGGTAGGAAATCAAAGAGTTTTAATCTAGAGGTTAAGAGAGGGAGGCCAAGATATGTCATATTTGAGTCCATAAGCTGAAGCCCAGAAATTCGCAACAGAGAAAAGGAAAGTTGTGATGAAATACCAGCTAAAGTAATACTAGATTTGGTACAATTAAGCAGCAAACCAGTCATATTGTAGAAATCGATCAAAGAACTAATTACACACTGAATCGATGAAAGATGAGGCTTAGTGAAAATCATTATATCATCAGCGAACATAAGAGTAGTAACATTTGTAAGCTTACACTTAGGGTGGTATCTGATCTGACCAAAAGAGTACTTGATATTCATGTATCTGGTGAGGACCTCCATCACTAGAAGAAATAAATAAGATGAGATGGGGTCACCCTGCCTAATTCCTTGCCTGCTCTTGAAATACCCAACAGGCCGATCATTCAGAACAATAAAGTAGCTAGGAGTTGATATACATTCATATACCCATCCTACAAAAGGCTTAGGAAATTTCATTATATACGAACTATAGAGGACTAGTGTATCGAGTCATAAGCTTTCGTGAGGTCAAGCTTTAACATTGCTGATGGAGTTGCATTAGATCTCCCATACCCACAAAGAAGCTCTTGGGCAAGAAGAATGTTGTCAAATATACTTCTGCTAGGAAGGAAAGCAACTTGATTCTGTGATATAATTTAAGGGAGGACTTGCACTTATCTTTTGGCAATGAGTTTTGAAATACATTTGTAGACCACATTACAACAAGAAATAGGTCTATAAGAAGATATAGAGCAAGCATCAGGAGATTTTGGGATTAAGACAATGTTTGTAGAGTTGACTTCAGAAAGAAGAGAGCATTTATCAAAAAAGTTATGAATAGCCTTGCAGAAATCATGTTGAACAATGTCCCAGCATGTAATCAAGAAAAGAACATTAAAACCATCAGGACCACCACTCGATTTTCTATTCATGGCAAATAGAGTATGTTTAATTTCTTCATCAGAAACCTTTTCAACAAGCAAAGAAGACTGCAAACTAGAGATAGTTGGAAGCGGAATTACGTTCAATATATCAAGGTCCGGATTAAAGTCAAAGAAGTTACCAAGTAAATCTTCAAAATAACTAAGAAAGGCTACATCAATTTGCTCAGGAGAGGAGGCTAGAGAACCATCAAGAGTACGTATCATACGTATATTTTCTTTAGCTTGCTTAATTTTGATTGAAGAATGAAAAAACTCAGTGTTACGATCACCATAGTGAAACCACTTACAGTGCAACTGCTGTTGTTTCATCCCACTTTCAATATCAAGGGCTTTGTTAAGTAGTGTGCATAGCTTTCCTTCCTCCTCAGCAGTAACGGGGTCCTGTGGGTTATTCGTCATAAATTCTTGAGCTTGTTTATACCTAGTCTTCAATAGAGTTGACTGCTTTGTTCCATCCCCATGCAATTCAGCTGCCCAAGTTCTCAATTGATTTTTAACAAGTTTGAGCTTCCTGCAAAGAATAAACATAGGGTTACCATAACAATGTGAGGACCATGCATTACCAACAATTGGTTTGAATTCAGTGGAGTGAGTCCAATCATTAAAAAAATTGAAACTTCTTTTTTCCTTTTTCATGGAGGGACCAGATGAAAGAATCAATGGGGAGTGGTCAGAGAGGATTGGATGAGGAAGATTGACAGAAAGATTAGGCCAAACAGAGAGAGATTTTAAGTTGCAGAAAGCATGATAAATAATGGAGAAAGTTCTAACTCCACTCCTGCTTCTATTATTCCAGGAAAATCTTGCACCGGAAGTTTGAATTTTGAGGAGATCAGAATCAGAGATGGCAATGTTTAAAGGAAGGATATGCTTGGGGAATAAGGGCTGACGACCATACTTATCATCAAGCTGAAGACAGCTATTAAAGTCACCCATGACCAATCATGGATGTGATTCTTGCCTAAGATAAGGCAAGAAGTCAAAGAGATTTTGTCTTGAAGCAGAGTAGTTATCTGCATAAATAAAAGTAATGTAGAATGAAGTTTGAGTTTGCTGACGGATGACTTTAGTGTGAATGAATTGCCTAGAAGAAAGGATAAAGGATAGGGATAATGCGGTAGGATCATAGAGGATTAAAATCCTACCAAACTCATAATCAGAAAGATTATGGAGAAGTTCCAATTTAGGTTAATGTAATTAGCAGCCCTAATAGTTAGAGTGAGGTTGAGTTTTGTTTCAAGAATAGCTATTAATTTAAGATTATGAGAGAGAATGAGATTTTTTACTTGATCCAGTTTCAAGTGGCAATGAGCACCTCTTATGTTCCAAACTCCTAAATTTTGTATCATCATAAATCTAGAGAGCTTGGTGGATTGTGTTTTTTCTGCTCCTAGTAGCAGGAGAATGTGGATCAGCAGGACCAGATTTGAAATTTGGATTTTTCTTTGATGTTGTTCTTTTATTACTATCATTTTTACCAAGGGCTGTGTCTTCACACACCTATTTTCCTTTGTCAATCCATCTTGGAATGATAGTATTATTAACATATGGAAACTGAGCTGAAGTTGAAAGAGGAGGAATTGTAGAGAGGATGTGAGAGATATGGGGATCTGAAATAGGAGTAGGGGAAGTTTAAAGAGAATGTTTGGAGGAAGAAGCTGAAGTGTCATTTTGCATGGAGCAGGCAAGTTCAAATATTTTATTAGCATAAGAGCTGATGATGTATGTTTCTGAAGCTTGAGAACCTTGCATATTTGTGTCATTAGTTGCTACCGTTTGATTTTGATCATTTTCAGGTTGAAACAGTGAAGATTCTTGATTGTTGCATGCAGAGGAGGTGTGCACATGCACATAAGAATCACCTTGCACTCTTGTAATGTCATGTATTTTACCACTACCAGTAACTTCGGGGCAAACTGTGGAATTTACTAAGCCTTCTTCGAGAAACTCTCCCTCCTCAATGCCTA
Source organism: Allium fistulosum (assembly GCA_030737815.1). NCBI lineage: Eukaryota > Viridiplantae > Streptophyta > Magnoliopsida > Asparagales > Amaryllidaceae > Allium > Allium fistulosum. The sequence goes on along the minus strand of CM060904.1, from coordinate 1,087,698,815 downwards.
TGTCAATTCCTATTGCTTTTTCCTTATCCACCAGATCTGCTACCCCAAAAACCTCATTTTGGTCATTTGCTAGCACTTGAAAACTATTCACCATACTATTAACCGAGACATGATGGGAAACTGGATTTTGATTAACTTTTTCAGGTTTGTCCTTGGTACCCACCCCATCATTACCATTAGCACACTGAAGCGACCCAGTGCCTATTACCTCCCTTTGGTTTTCACTAACTTCATTAAGATTGATTCCTTTATTCTTTTTTTATTATAAATGACTTTTTTCCAAACCTGCTTCTGGTTTCTAGTCTTGCTCAACACCTCTTGTTTATCTTTTCCTGACTCATAAACACATGGAGATTCTTTTTCATCATGATTAGAAACCTCATTATCTTTTGGTGCAAATAAGCAGTTATGATCAGATTGACCAAACTCACTACAAAATACACACACTTCTGGTTTCCATAAATAATCTACTGTAACTAGTTGGTCGCTACCATCCATCAGTTTTACTAGAAAATTATTCATAGGTTTTTTGTTAGGTTTAACTTCTACAAGACATTTAGCATAATTTATCCTGTCTAACCTCTCAGTTGACTGATCCATGCACAGAAACTTCCCAACCCTTGATGCCAACCAATTAATACCATAATGCGACCAGGCATAAAGAGGAATATTATATAATTTAATCCAAACAGGAACAGAGCGTATTGTTCCACAACTATTACTTACTATAACATCCCACGGCTTCAAGATGAAAAGTTTGTTTCTCATTATGATTGGATCAGCCTCAGAAATCCTATGTTTGTCATCTGGAGAAGTAAAACTGAAGAGAAAGAGAAACCCATCAGGCTTATCATTAACATCACCTTTTAGCTTCCATACTTTCTTCATATGATACACAACAGTAGCGTACGGTAGTGGCTTGTCTAGAAAAAACCCCACAAGGCAGTCCTTCCAAACATCAGTACCAGCCTTTATAATTTCACTTGTCGGCATGAGTACATCACCAGAGAACTGAAGAGGAATTTCCTGAGGGACATAAGTGCCTGCATTACGAGGCTTGGATTTAAAAAGAGATGTCCAAGGCAAAGAGTTAAGAGTGGAAGAAGGGTTGACAGGAGCAGAGGAGCAATGGAGATCAGAAGGAACAGTGCGAGGAGGAAGAGAGGACTGCTCAACAACTGGTTGAGGAGGAGGGTCAGGAGTAGGTGGTGGAAGAATGGGTGAAGTAGCTGTGAGAGGGACGGAAAGGTGATGAGACAAGGGAGGAATAGGTAAGACAGAAGGAACAGTAGAAGGTAAGGGAAGAACATAAGAAGGAGGAACAGTCCCCATGAAAAAAGATGTTATTTCAAAGATTTTATTGTCAAAAATTCCAATTTATCAATTTAATTTTTTTTTAAATCAATTTAAACCCCAAATGATTATCCTGATGATCATTTTATATTCATATCCCTAATTAGATAATTAATATAACTATCTACCACACACCCTAGGGGACAGGACGTTAAGTCATCTAGGTCTCGGATCCGTAATATTATATGCTATAATGTTCTGACACTGCTCCGATACCAAACTGTAACGAACCCACCGCGATGCCCAGTTTAGCAAAGAACATTACAAGTAATGTTGTCCGCTAATCCGGAGAATTCGGCTTGTTAAGGGCAAACGAATGTGAATATATCTTTATACTAACACCGACACGTCATATATACCTTTTCACTTAATATCTGAACTGAAATTTGACGTGTACAGTATTAATACAAAGTAATAGACACACCAATTTCTCGGAATCAGAACAATATATCATATAAACATCAGTCAAAGATTACAAAGTAATAGACACTAAATATCAAAGGTCCAACTTCTGCTAGCCCAACCATCCATAGGTCTACTCATCCTGTAAACTGAAAGTCTCGGTCTAACCCGAGCAAAATAACACTTAGGTCAGACTATCTCTAAATATCCAATAGGGTGAGAATAGAATATAACACAAGAATAAATAACATATAAGTAAATACAGATGTCTAGGATATAACGAGTCAGGAAATTAATTTAACTTGGAACAGGGTTATAAATTTAAGTCACAAACACGAACTAGTCACTTAACATAGAATAACATAATTAACTTAACTTAGCATCCATCACAAGAAAAAGGAATATTTATTTATTTCATGAACACAAGACACAAGAATATATATTTAATTCACGAACACAAGACACAAGAATATATATTTATTTCACGAACACAAAATAGTCACAGAATCCAAATATCCATAATCCAAGAGATCTTACTCAAAACGATCGTAATGATCGTACACAGGACCATAGAAAATAAACAAATAATTTGTTATCACACGAATCGATCCGATACCAGGGATCGTACACAGGATGGGAATCACAGGATCACAAGACGATCTCAAGGATAACAGTCATGACCGAATCTTTCAGATTTACTTTAGATTGTTACACTTGAAAAGAAATTCAGGAGTAAGCTTCTTAAGGATCTAGTAGCCATTTACCGCATACCAAAAGAGAGCAAACCCTAAAGTGCCAAATACCATTGCCTTCGGTAATCACTAGAACTTAACCAATACATCTCATACCGCATGGTGAAATTCAAGTATTTACTAAAAGCTAGTAAATATCACTTATTATGGATACTACTTGAAAACCTGAACTACATTCTCCTAAGGATCTAGCAACCACTTGTCGCACACTAGAAGAGAATACAACTCTAAAGTGTTAAGTACTTTCCTAAATACGATCACAAGAATTGAACTTAGGCAGCCCATACTACCCAATTAAGTTCAAGTATTCACTAATGAGTTAGTAAATTTCACTCAAGCATTCTATTCAATGAGTTATACCATATTCGACGAAGCGTTATTTGAAAGCATTTAAACCAGTAGATAACATTAAGTCGAATAATAATACTCCACAAATTATAGAATTAAGGTTCTCAAAACAATTTTTATCTTTGATTTTATTGTTTAAAAACACTTGTTATAAGTTTCCATAAGTCCATTTATTATTTAGATTCAAATAATTCACTTATTTGGTAAAATATTCCATAAACCCGAATTTTTCCAAGATTCCACTTATATACACAATGTTGTCTCAAATTTCCATATAGTTGTATTATTCACAAAACTATATTTTTAAAACCATATTTAAATACTCTTCTAAATCTATGCTGAAATTTAACCATTTTATTTAGAAATACACTTGGTTTATACTTTTCAAAATCTTATTTCCAAATTCCATGAATTCTATATTATTTATATAATAAAACGTAAACTTATATTCCAAATCCATAATCACTTTTATGTAAAAATAAATTACATTTGTATTTCCAAAGTCTTATTTCAAAATCCATAAATATTTTATTAACCATGCTTAATATATAAAATAACATGCTAAAAATCATTTTTAATATCTATTAACTTAATTTAGAAACAATTCTGTGATTTATAAATATAAACAATTCTCTTTCGTAAAATTACTTGTATACGAGTCTTATCAACTTATTTCATTTAACTCAAATTTAGGGTCTAAATATCTGCAGTTACGACCACATAAATTTCATAATCATACAAAAATTAAAACATGAAAGTTGTAAATAAAAATCTAAGTTTTCCAGAACATTAAGAATCATCGAATTCCGATAAGTAACAAAAAAGTTATGACTTGAATAATTTCTTAGATTTAAGTTTATTAACATTGTTTTTCATTGACAGGCCAGCAACAAGAAATGAGTTATTGACCATTTAAACTTCAAAATTTTGCAAATCATAAAAGTTATAGCACATATTCCAAGTTTTCTATAACTTTTAGAATTATTGAATTTCGATTGGTAACGAAAATGCTATGATCAAAATAATTTCTGTGTTTTAAAGCAAATTTTAGAAACACAGGACATAGAGGTTATCTCTTCTTCAAACCAAAATTTCTCTCAGTAAACTGCAGATTCACAAGTAGTGATAAACATAAAAGTTTTTCCTTATAAAAGTAGCTTTCAACTGAAAAGAACCTCACTCTTTGATCTACCAATCAAAAGTTATGGTGATTTTAACATCAGGTTTTAACTAAGAAAATTGCATAGAGAAGAGCTACACCATCAGTTTCAAACCCAATTTCAACCCCCTAAACGGAAGAATTTTGTAAAGTGATTAAAAATGAACTTGTAGCTAACTGAAAGAACTTTCTATTACAAAAAATTGAGCTATTTTGGATAACTTTGCACTAAGATATCACTGTTTTACTTTAGCAATTTTCAGCAAACATCAATCAAACAATCACCCAAGTTCAATTTCTGTCAAGCACACTAGAGTTCTCACAACCAAATCCATACAAATCAATTTCAATTTCAGAAACAAAACATGGATATAGAAATAGATTGTGTGAGTTAAAAAATAACTCACCTTTTTCCTAAGAGAATTGCAACCAAGATTCGTCTTGCTTTAGGTCTTGTTTTGATTTTCCATTTCTTTCTAATTGAGAGCTTTCAATCTCATTTTGATTTCCATGAATTGATTAGGAGTTCAATTAAGCTTCTAACATCTACTTCTATTTATACACAAATTAGCCAAAAGCCCCATGATTTGATTTGGATTTATGAATTATTTTGAAGCTAGGGTTTTTCCTTAGTTTTGAGAAACTTCTCTTTTTTGTTTACTGTAAAATGAATGAACGTATAGTTCATTTTTATTTGCTTAGGAAAGATAGTTTTCTTATATGCACCAATGGGTTGCTATTTGTTTAAGTCCAAACCCATTAACAAAGTGTTAATAAATCTTAAGTGTTACTAATTTTCCTATTTTGTTTTTTTAGCAAAGCTAGCCGGCTTTAAAGTGGTTCGTGCCACTATATAAATAATGGTAGAATAGGTGCTCTGTACATGCACGGAACAGCTAAGGGGGGCAAAGAGCCCAGACCACAATATAAAAATAGAGCACAGGAGTTAGGCAAAAAGTGCCTAAGCTACTAAACAAAAACTAGACTACGCGCCCTCCAAAGAGGAACTGCCGCCACCTACAGCAGACGAGGGGTTAATAAGAAGGACAAACTCAGAGAATAGTGTAGCCAGATTCGGAACAAAACCCACCAAAGTAGGTGAGTAAATGAATCTCCTGTCCCAACTGACGTCACAAAACTTACTTTTATTTTTCTCACCTTCCCTCATAAGAGTCAGACCCTCACCCTCAATATGATAAAGGAGAAACTGACTCTTACCCATTACATTACTGATATAGGCAAAATAACAGTCAGACTCAGGCGAGTAGTGCATATCGGAAGGAGAATGGACCCAGGCCCGCTCCTCAAAATTCCAAGCAATAAAATCAGATAAAATCGTAGAATCATTCTCAGAATGGGCCTTACCAACAGAAGGCTCAACCGTAGGACCTTCAACAGGGGGCAAACTGGCAGATGGAGGATCATCGGGGACAACAACAATGGGAGGATCACAAACTGGAGAAGTAGCAACCTTCGAAACCCACATACGGATATGAGGATGAGGAAGAGGAATCCAAGAAGCAAGGGGAACAAAACCTGCAGCCGCCTTGCTAGAACACGCATCCGAAAGATGCCCAAAGGACTGACAGGACGTACAAATATCAGGTTTCCAGCTGTAACGAACTTTGACCTCCGCAAAAACGTCCTCATCCAGTCTAACTTTAAGGATGGAAGGAAGAGGTTTGGCAAGAGAATCAAGATCAGAGCTTTGGCATAAAATAATATTTTTCTAGCCATAGTGTTAGCATCATAACATATAACCTTCCCAACAAGACCTGCTAGCCAATCGATCCCAATAAGGGGCTGTAGAAGAGAAGGAATGTGAGAAAAATGGGGCCCAGACAAGAATAGATAAAACCCTAGCTCTAGCCCGATCCACAGACGGACTCCAAGAGGTGATGATAAAAGGTTTTCCTTTAGTGAGAATAGGGTTAGCTTCAAGAATTCGCTGTCTTTCATCACTACGCGAGAATTTAAAATAGAACATTTCATTGTCAAAATGGACACTCAAGCCCCCTCTAGGTTTCCAAACCTGATTGCATCTAGCCTTAACAAGGTCAAATAAAGGATTGGAGTCGAGGAAGAATCCAACCAAACAATCTTTCCAATAAACAACGCTTGCCTCAATCACTTCCTTTTGAGGTATCATTACCCCGTCAATCTCGACGTTATCAAAAGAACGCGGTGAGTACACACTAGAATTACTCAGCATTTTAGTGAACAGTGACGTCCACGAAGGGACAGCCATTGGTGGAGAGGGTCGCACAAGGATTTCATTATTCGCAGATTGCATAGGACCACCAACAGGTGAGCAGACAAGAGAAAAATTGGGTTTGGCAATATCACAAATACCTCGCTTGCAACTTCCCCTGAAGCCACTGTCTACAACTTTTGTCGTAACTGCCTCATTGACTGAAACATTGCCATCATCAGCAGAAGACGCAGACCTATTCCCACACAGAAAATGAACGGTATCGTCATTACTACTTTTTTTCCTTCGTCCAAACCAACATCTGTCTGCATCCAAGTTGAAATACAAACAGTATCTAAGAGAGGGGATAAGGAATGCTTATGAATTTCTGAAGGGGATACCGACAATCGCGAAGCAGCTACACCAGGCGAGGACATGTCAGCCAGTAGGCACTCAATCAGGTTGCCGCAATTAGGGGACTGTAAGGTAACGATAGAATCAACACTGGCGTTAGGAGGAGGCTTCAATGTAAACAAAATCGCGGAAGGAGGATCTGAGGCAAACACATTCATGGAAAGCAGAGGACCAAACGAGACGCCAGAGCGAGTTACAGAGCCAACCGAAGCTTGCAAGGCGGGCAAGGACTTCTTCTTAGGACGCATGAAAGGGAGACGAAGCAAAAACGAAGCGGGAAGAGGCAGAAAAGACGAAAGGAGGAAGATCAAATCAGACGAGAGGAAGGTCGAATTCCTGGCGATGAAACGAAATATCAGACGCCATTGGATGTAAATAGTTTTGGGTTTTTTCTTTAACATGAGAGGAAGGTCGAATTCCTATTTTGTTTTAGCACGTATAAAACATAAATTTTCACTAAACATAATTTATAAAATATGAGTTGATTTCTAGACTTTAACAAAACTAATGACAAGTTAAAATTCTCATTATTTTTAATAAGAATAAATTAATAATTATAATTTCTCAATTTAAATAACAAATTTCAATATTAACACTTAATTAAATTTACAACATTTTCCAATACAATTCTTATGTTATCAAATATGAGAATTAACTTCCATAATTAAATTTCACAAATCACAATTTAGAATTAATTATTCATAATTAAAATTAATTAATTAGTTAATTAACAACAAGGTTGTTAACTTTCCATGGAGGTGCCCTCGATACCGCGAGAATGGTCCTCCTACACAAGGACCAGAGATATCCTTCCAAGCAACGTACATCTCTAAGGAATGCATCATAGGAAATATATAGCAGGTCCATGCCCAAACACGTGGCACTGATTGCATCATTTCCGCATGCATATCCATAAGCAACACTATCCACGGCCAAACATGTACAATATCTCGACACTTGAGCCACAAACTCGAATCCTTAAATAGATTCCAGCATCTCGAACAGATCACAAATCTCTACATGGATTCAAGCATCTCAAGTAGATCATGAATCTCAACATAGATTCCAGCATCTCAAACTGATCACAAACCTCTTCCAAAGCATAGATCATGTATATGGTTTTGAAGTGGTTGTGGTTTCGAGTCATCTCATATAAGTTCACTCCCCCGCTTACCAGGCGCTCCAAAACTAATCGATTGATTTTTGGTTAACTCAACCCTGGTTCTTTTAGAAACAAACAAACAATACATAAGGATGGATATCATCTCATATCCAGAAAGATTAACTTATCATTTGTCCTAAAAGAGCAAGAAGGGTGTATACGTAGTTACACCATCATCGAGTGAATAACCGTACTGTATAATTCTCTTGTTTCTTCTAGATATTTCCTAAGTTACTTTTAGTCAATTTCAACAATAACGAGAATGATCGTCTATGGAAACTAAGTTTCATATACTTATCACATTTCCAACCTTCTCAACTTTCGTTGTCCCTCTGTCAAGAGTGAGTCCCAGCAGGTTAGAGCACAATTGCTTATACACCCTACTCGAATCATCATTCTTAACTCTCATAGATGGAAATAAGTCTATTTTGTCGGCTTTAGTGCTAAGTACACGATTAAATACTTTCCATAAATAAGTAAACACACAAAGCATGATTAGTTCACACAAAACACTATTAAGTTACATAAAGCACGGTTAAGTCACACAAACGACTTCTAATCCCCTTTTATTTAATTTATTCTTTATTAATTAAACCTCCTTTATTAGTAAAACTTCTTTTATCTAATAAAACTTCTTTTATTAATAAAAACTTCTAATTGATTAAACTCCTTACTAATTAAACTCCTAATTAATTAAACTTTTAAATAATTAAACTCCTTTATTAATTAATACTCCTTTATTAATTAAAACTTCCTTTATTAATTAATACACCTTCATTAATTAAAACTCCTTTATTAATTAAAAATTCCTTTATTAATTAATACTACTCTTGTGACTACTGCCTTATAATGCCAGCACCAATAATATCAAAATAGTGTGTTGTAGCTATGCCGGGTCAATATAGGACGATTATCAGGGTTAAAAATGAAACAAATACAGCATATAACCCATCATATATCTCATAGCATATGGAAAATATATAATATCATAGATATAACAAAAGATACAGTAATAACAATGTAAACTAATCATCAGAGTATAAGATCCATAGAGTTATACATTAATAGTCATAGAGTATATAAAACATAATCAACTTAAATAACTATCTCAACAAAAAGGAAATAAGCGAGCACTGCCAAGGCTCCATGGTGCTATCCAACGAAAAGCATAGGAATCCATATATGTATATAATGCAAGATACCTCCATCCAGCTCATCCTCCATATAGCTACTGCATCACCTAAACCTGTTATCTAGTCTACTCATTTAAGAATACCCAAGATAATAAGAAGCAAAGCATAAAACCTTAGGTTAGACAACAGTCTAGCATTAGCGGTAAATGAATCTCAAAGTACTATATATGTAAATATAGTAAGGAGCAGAGGTACACGAATCATACCTGACCTATCTCTGCAACCAAAGAGTTAGCACATAACAATATAATATGCTACTCTACAATATAATAAAGGTACTATATAGAATAGAATGGTTGATGTCCATATATCCCTATCTTTAGTAACTACTCCCAATGATATCCACGAGTGATAGCCCACTGAAAAAACAACCATAGCATCCATCAAGCAATAATCACTATCAATCATCCCTATGCCCTGAATATATGATAACTTGTATGACCCCCATTCCAAGGATTAATGGAAAATCTCGGTATTCGTTGTACTTTTATATCGCATAGCCTAAAGCTCGATACATGTCCCATAGCCCAAAGTTAGACACTAGACCCAAAACCACTGGTCTAGGGTATACAGATCCCTCCGTTGATCCATGTGCATCCCCACTTATAATACTCCTGCTTTGAGTACAACAGAAAACACACCGAGTATTAGCGATTCCTTAGCATATATACATCCGAGCTTTCCTTTGCTCTATTTAGATCTAATCCATTCTCTTTCTAAATCCAGTTTCCATCATCCAGGAACCTCCCACGTTCCCAATTCTACAGCTCTCTCCTTTATCGAGCTGCTATCTTTGGTACATACTCCCTCTATGACTCACAAACCAAAGAAAAAAACTTTCATCATGCTGTTACATCGCCATCCAACCTGATGTGAATGAGCTAACACCTTCAACACGATCTACTAAACCTCTACTCCATTCCCCAGAAGTTTCACCACCACTGGACCCACCGAAACGACTCAGTACTGACTTAAACAAGTTGGGACCGACTTGTTCACTTAGCCAGTTATTGACTAACTCTTCTTCCTTGCTTCTAGTACTTCATTCACAAGTGCTCTGGACCTCGACCTATCCATCAAAACAACTCGGTCCTATGCCAAAGCCATTATCTTCAAGTTCTAGAAAACAACTTGAAATAACATCCAACACTAAACCAATCTCTTTTACCTTGCCATAGTTCACCTCTACTAGCCATACTCTAGAGATCCCTAAAACCGCCGACCCATTCAACTTAAAAAGTCGGTATCGACTTATCTACTTAATTAATTTAGGCACGTGACTTGAACTTCGGACCTCGCCCATACCCTAGTGCCTTCCCACCAAGTTTCGTCCAATTCCGACCATCTTTGCTTCCGATTTGTCAAATTCTCCATCCTATTTTCCTAGACATCCAAAACACTAGCAAATAACATCAAATCGCCACTTACAAACATGGAATAACATAAAATTACATCCATTCAAACAAGCAATTCATAGAATTATAGCAATCAAACAAACTCTAATCCAAATATATGCAATCAATAAACATATAAATATGAACAAGGTGAATTACAAAGCCATTTCTACAAACTATATTAGAATTCATCTATAGGTCATAAACATATGTTAACATATAGTTAAAGTTAAAAAGGATTTTTAGGGTCAAAAATCATGATAAAACCTATAATTCTACCATATAAATGTGCATAGGACGGCGAGAAGGCATAAACCACTCACCAATTACCAAATTCAAACGATTTAAGTCATGATCCAAAGTGAATAGAAACAAAAAGAAATTTGAATAAACCAAAATGACAATCTCCTTCTTTTAATCAATGATCTATTCACTAATCTTTAATTTGGTTTGATTTACAGAATAATTTGGGTGATTTTGATAAATCTAGGGTTAACGAGGGTTTAGATCTGATTTGGGAGAGAGGAAAAACTTTTAATTTGACTCCTACAGCCTCTATTTATAGTAATCTTGAATTAGATTGATGGGCCTAATCACGAGCTTAATTAATTACAAACTAATTCAAGCGAACAACTGTCTAAATTTAAAACATGCATAACTTCTTAATCGTAAGTATGGTTTTCTATTATGACCACTCTATGGAATAGAAAACCATTATCACGAAGCAATGAAACTATTTTGAGACCGTAATTCGACTCCTATCAAAATTTATAGCCCAAACAAGATTTCCATGGTTAAAATGGTTACATAGAAATTTGGGAAAAATCGTAAATGTGTAAAATGTCCCTAAGAGTCCTATCCCAAAATTATAGAATCATACGACCTCGTATGAATAAAATAAAAATATTTTACAATCCTTTGATATGTAAAATATAAGTCGTTACAATCTCCCCTCTTTAAGAATTTCGTCCCTGAAATCGTTAAACAAGCCAAAATATAAGCAACCATAGTTATCCCGCATGCCTACCAATCATAAGCAACCAACAAACATCATAAAACAGGCAGTCGTGTAATCAATAGTACAGGTAAACATACTTAACATGCGGAATACTAACCTATCAAATATAATATACAATGGTGAAAGTAGATATGATAAACTGTGGATCTCACCATTCAAAAAATCCGATGTGACGCTCCACCCCAAGATCCACACTAACAAAGGATATTATAGAGGAATATCGTATGCTAATGCAGTGAATAAGGATGGTTAAGAGCGACCATCCGTGAATTTTACTTTAAGCGAGCATCGATACATCGATTAATATCCATTATATATTTTTTTCCATCACAGGTGGAATCAACATATGCAATCCAGGCTTAAAACAAAACTATAGTGGCTAAAATAATAATCCAAAACAATATATAATAAATACAAATCACATATCACAGAATATACACAGCGGGATACAAATGGATACAAGATGATTAAATTGAATAGATACATAATATCAAATACAAGACTATGGTCAAAACGATCCGCATAATACATCTGTACTACATCTCATGAATGATTATGTACACAAAAGAGTCTAAACTTGATATAAGGTACAGCACTACATGAATATGTATACATGTACAAGATGATGGTAAGATGAATGATAACTAAATAACTGGAGTATATCCTATCTAGAACTGTCAAGGAGCACCTGAAACATCTCGGTCTGACCCGAGTATTATAAAATAATAAATGGGTCAGTCTAGACTATAATGAATGTGTTAGCAAGATAAATAATATATAAAGTGAACTAGATTTCAAATATAGTCATATATCGACAAATATCAAACGTGCATCAATAACTTCAAATCATCAAATAATAAAACTCAAGATAACTTATTATATGCAAAAATCCCTGAAATGATTTGGTGATAATTCAAACAACATTAAATCTAGAAATCTCATAAATAGAAATCTAGAAATCTCACAAAAAAGGGAAAGGAGCCAAACTCCAAGATTGGTGAACTAAACTTACCTACATGCATGTAACTCCAAGATAGACGTATAAGTCTATAAACAATAAGATAGGTACGAGACCTATAAACATCAAGATAGGAACAAATCCTATAATCTTTAAAATAGGTAGGAGACATATAAACATCAAGATAGGTACGAGACCTATAAGCATTAAGATTGGAACAACTCCTATAAACATCAAGATAGGTACGAGACATATAAACTCAAGATAGGAACAAGTCCTATAAACTCCGAAGGCGAGTCACAAACTCATCGATAAGTGTCATATACCTCCGAATAGTAACCGAATAAACAAAAACCGTGTGTCCCATACCACATGGGTTTATTTAAACGTTTACTATAGGTTAGTAAACTCCACTACAGTGTATAAATGGCTCAATCGAACAAGTCCAGGAATTAATCGGAAAAATAAACGCGAGCATTCCATACTACTAGTTTTATTAACCCATTTAAATCGATTCCTCATTCGATTGATATTCTGCAGTTTTTATAAAAGAATTTACTTTGAATTCCTTGAAATATTGTTCTATGAACTAGAATATTATATATATATATATCTTTGTATGCGTGCACGCACGTGTGTGTGTATGAATTTTAAAACCATTATTATTATGAATAAATATATTATATATATAGATAAATATTCCAAATATTCTTTATGGAAAATATTTTCACACTTAAAATGATTTGTGAAAACGGTTTGGATTGAAAATCATTCTTTAGAAAACTCAAGTTAAAAGTGTGCAATGCAACTTGTGTGTAGCACATATATCCATAGAGCATTTCGATGGAATAAAAACTCCAAGATAAATCCACCGATTCATAAATCAAATCTCCAGAATTTGTATTGAAATCAACATAAAATAGAGCATATAACAATACAAATAACGATTACAGAAATAACCCGGTGAACAAATGGACGAACAGGACGATCGAGAAGCAAAACGAACACAACCTAGGGCCCTGTCTAGGTCATGACTGGTGCATCGGTCACGTGTGACCAGTCAACCGGTGGCACTGCCTGGGCCGAGCCTTAGGTAGTGTTTATCACTTCCCGGTGATCCGCCGATGGTGAATTTTAGGCTATATATGGTTTTGGCTTCAAGGACACTGATTTTGGTGTCATGCAAACATATATTCAACTAAAATTTGATGATTCAGGTGATCATATGACATGGGTTTTCAACAAACAGAGAACTACATAGCAAAAAGGCAATAACATAAGAGACTGAAATCGGTTTGCATAAAAAATCATCCAAAAACAACAACTTGCAACATATATTCAACTATAGTCTAGAAGTGAGAGATTAGCTCACCAATACAACCATTAATTGATTGCATGAACTCTGATTCTCCTAGGCTAGTGATCCTCAATGATCAATCCCAGGTTACTCAAAAAATAAAAATAAAAAGGAATTAACCCAAAGCTAAAAGTTGAAACTAACATCAATTGAACTCCTAAGATTGAGAGGAAGATTACCCGAGATTGATTTGTTCATGAATTAATCCAAAAGCCCTTTGGTTATTCTTAAATATGAGAAGAAATTGAAGCTAGGGTTTTGGAGAATAAGGAGTTCGTTTACTGATTTGAGGAGAATGAGATGAAAGTGTACGTATATTTTGTTTTTCTCATCTCAAATGTTGCTTATGGGCCAATAGACTTTAGCGGATCCAATAAGAAGAATTAAGGCTATTAAACCCTTGTTATCACTTTAAAATAAGGTTTTGTGATTTATAAATTTGATTTCTCAATTTTAACCAAATCTCAACATAGAAAATAAAATAAAATCAAACATGGAATTCTAGTCCAAAGACGTAGCCTAATCGCTGCCTGAATACTCCAGAAGAACCCCAGACCGAACCCCCTTGGATTTGGGTTTGATAGATCAGCAAACCTGATCAAAGTATGTCCAACTAGTGCATCTATTGTGCCCACCGGTGCACCTGTTGTGGCCGGTTGAAATAGGCAGCTAATTATATGTGTTTTTCTGATTTTTGTTTTGCTTGTATCTCACTCGTTTTTAATCAGATTCTTGATTTGTTTTCTTCTAAATTTAGATATGATTCTCTACTACTTCTCTACTTCATTTCATCTAAATGTTTAAATATAAAACATTTCATAATTGTTGTACAAATCAGGAATTTCAAGCTGGTTTTTGGAAAATAGAAATATAGCATTCACACACACACACACACAGATATATATATATCTTCAAACTACCTTTAAATATCATTATAAATTTAAAATAAAATCATAGTAAGGCCTGATATATCAAATTGCAATTTATAAATATTTTTATATAATTTATATATATTTTTTATATATTTATTCCAATATAATTCATTTCATAACTCAGAACATTGTTTACTTTCCATTTCTCACTAAATAAATCATATCTCTTAGAATATATATCTATAAATCCATAGATAAATTTCTAAATTTGTGTATATATATATGTACGTATGCATGTATATATCTACTTCAAAAATCATTTTTATATCATTTTGATGTGATTTTATATCCCAAATCATTTCTACACAAAACTAGGCTGATTTTCATATATTATAAATCGCATCTTTATAAATTCAGATAAATTAAATAAAATTCCAAAAAATACTTTTTAGACCTGATACCATCATATCATATTAAACATTAGAAAATAATTTTGTATCAATTTGACATGAATAAATGTCCCAAAAAGTTCAAAAAATACAATTTCATGCCTATTTTCACATATTACGAAATATATGTTTATAGATTCATATAAATTATATAAAAATGCACAAAAATTATATTTAGGTCTATCAGTTTGTTATTTAATCTTAGAAATTTATTCATATCAATTTCTAACCATTATACTATAAATTTCCCATTTATATTTATCTCATTTGGAAAACCCATTTAATAAATTTCTTATTTATTTAATTCCAAATTTATTTCAAATTGGAAACAAAACCAAATAAAATTCTCCAATTTCATCTTAAAATTAATTAAGATAAGTTAAATCATATTTTATATTTAATTTCAAATAATCTCGACCAGGGTTGTTACAGACTCCCCTTTATAAAAATTGCATTCCCGCAATTTTCCTTAAGAGAGAAGTCAATTACCAACTATGGACGATGCATGTATTTAAAAGAAATAAGCTATGATCGAGAGATAATTTAAACAAGAATCTCAAATGCAATAAGGATTCTATGCCCAAGAATAGAATCAGAATTTCTAAAGTGTTTCCAAATTTGAAGCACATAAAGAACAACACGAATGTCAGAGAACTAGACTGGTGAAGTAACTCGATAAGCAACAAGGCCACTATGCTCAATGGTTGGGTAGGGTCCCACATATCAAAGAGCCATCAT
This sequence comes from Allium fistulosum, assembly GCA_030737815.1. Lineage (NCBI taxonomy): Eukaryota > Viridiplantae > Streptophyta > Magnoliopsida > Asparagales > Amaryllidaceae > Allium > Allium fistulosum. The sequence goes on along the minus strand of CM060904.1, from coordinate 1,087,683,055 downwards.
CTCAAATTGATTGAAATACCAGTCATCCAACAAGGAAGAAAAAACGAATAGAGATTTGATCTCTAATTCCCAGATCTTTCTAAAAGATTCGCAAATAGAGTCTGGACTTAAGATCAACTTCTTTTCCCCGACCTAAGCTAATAAAGAGAGTGATCAATATGGTCTCTTAAAAAAAGTATCGAAAGGAGCCATACTAATGTTGGATTGGAAACTAATCAACAATAAAAAAAATTAATCAAGTTAAATGCGGTTCTCCTAGCGCTACCAAAGACAAGAATACAATCATGAGGTAAATTTCTATGGTTTTATTTATGTTCAAACCACTAGAAGTTCTCTATTTACTTTTCCCTTATATACATCTTTGCTTATTATTTATTTGAGATAAACTCAAATGATTGGTTAGAATTCTCAAAATTTCTATAACCTTTAACTTGTTTTAAAATTTTACAAATTCCAATCCTCATGTCAAACAAAAATTATAACCCTAAGAGGTTATTAGTTGTAAATTTCCGAGCAAGTTTTAATCTTAATTTTCACATCTCAATTTATTAAAAGTATTTTCTTCACTCAAAATACTTATCATTCTGAGTATTTTAAGATACTTGCTTAATTAATCATATTCAAAAGTTGTGGATTAATACTGGGATTTCTTCTCACTTATTATGGATACAACTGGAAAACCTGAACTATATTCTCTTAAGGATTTATCGGCCCTCCGGCCGAACACCAAAACTGAACACAAACCTGAAGTGTTAAATACTTTTCCGAATTTGATCACAAGAATTTAACCAAGGCATCCCATACTACCTAGCGAAATTCAAGTATTCGCTAATGGGCTGGTAAATTCCACTCAAACATTCTATTCAATGAGTTATACCCCGTTTGATAAAGCATTACTTGGAAGCATTTAAACCAATCAATAAAGCTAAATCGATTATTAATATCCTTGTATTATAGATTTAAGGTTCTTAAAATATTTTATATTTTCTTCACACAAACTCCAATACAAATTATATTCTTTCAAATATGCAATTTTCTTATTTCTATTTTAAAATGAATCCTTTCCTCAGTAACAGGTTTGAAATTTTAGACATTACTCAATATAACGTTGAATCAAAATATATATATATATATAATACATATATATCTCACAGATTCTATTCACTAGCCTCTTCTTAGGAGTGTTTACAATTTCCTCTTCATATTTAAGTGAATATCCTAGAGATAAATTTATCTATAAAGTCGCCATTTAAAAATTTCAACATACTTTGAAACCCTTAATGGTTTAAGTTTAAATAGTTATCTTCCTTAATAGCAAGTTTGAATATTGAGGCAATGTTTATAACTTATGTTCCACCGGGCATTACTAAAAATCTCTTTTAATACCAAGATCAGTATTCAATAGATGAATTAATTTATAAAGTTATTTCCACAAATTGTTATTCCAAATAAAATTAGGGATAGCATCTCAAACTCATATATTATTTAGCCTAAGCTTATTTCTGAGCTTAAAAGTTTTCCCTTTTTAACATTCAACAATTGCTTCCAATTGACTTAAGTAAATGAGTCATGTTTATGTTTAGCTTTTGTTGATTTGGCAATTTAAGGATTTTACACTTATGTTTTTTCACTTAGATTATAATGGTCTTTCATAACCTATCCAAAGCATTATATCAAAATAATTCAGAACAAATCCTAAGAACAATTCCCAAATGTCATAAGCAACACATAATGTTACCTCCCTATTTATTCATAATAAATTGCTTTGACCATTGGCTGCAGTGTTGATTATAAAATCAACACCGCCTTGCCATTGTTCTCGGCGAACAGTGGTATTTAGCATCTAACCCCGTTATTAGATTATTAACTCGGAAAGCCTATCTATATTAATATTTCAATCCTTTATAATATTGAAATACACTTAGATTCCCAAAACTTTAGTATATACATATCTTTGTATCCATTTCCTATTATTATTTTATTTTAAACCACACTAGTTTTAAAAATGTTTTCATTCCTTATTAAATTAACATATTTCCAAAAATATGATTTTCCAAAATACTATTTTCAAAAAAGAGCATGTCCAATTATATCGTTCGAATGTTTAGAAATCCATATTAAGTACGTTGGCCAAACGCCCCAACCAAAATTCTTAAAGCATCCAATGGGCAATTTAACACCCATACACACACACTCTCTCTCTCTCTCTTCAAAAATCCTCTTTTAAAATGAAGAATACTTATATCTTTTTATACCCAAGTTTATACATATAATAACAAGCTTATAATCATCACCATTAAACATCTTATAGAAAACTCATAGAGTGGTATTTTATAATTAGGCAATGATTGCATCAAATAATTATTAATCAAACTCTTTGTTTAGAGTAAATGATAAGTTATTTGTTTTGGTGAATTGGTAATCAAATACCAAAACTTATCTCCATTTCCTATTTATTAAATTTTTATAATTACAAGATTTGATCCTTGATTGTGTTATATCTAAGAAATTAAATTTCACTTGCGGTGAATTCCAATACGAATATACCGCAAGATTTGATTATTAATCTTCAAATAGGATTCTAATTATCAACGGATAATTCTTAATTGGACTAGAATTGCTCAATACTAGAATGAGTGACTCAGCTGCCAGCCAACTACACTTCAAAAGTGGACAAGATTGGATCAGAAGTTATTCAAAAACCATATGGATCGATGTTAGAAATTTTAAAGGAAGAAAGACAAAAGGATGAGTACCCAAAATCCCTATAGATATTCTCTTATCCTATAGGAGATGATTTCTATTACCTGTCCCAGGAATCTCGAATGATAGATCCTAAAACTCTATTGAGAGAAGATTCTCGTTCCTAATATCATATATTTTTCTAAACTCAGCTCTAATACTAAGCTATAACGCCCCACCCCGAGACCGACACTAACAAAGGATATTACAGAGCAACATTGTCTGCTAATGCAGAGAATACGGCTGGTTCAGAGCGACCATCCGTGAATTTTACTTTAAGCAAGCATCTATAGGGCGATTAATATGCAATATTTTTTTCCATCACCGATGGAATCGACATATGAAAGCCAAGCTTAAGACAATACTACGGTAGCTAAATTAATAATCCAGAACAATGTATAGTAAATACAAATCACAGAATCACAGATCACAGAATATACACAGCGGAATACAAATAGATACAAGCTGGTCAAATCAAATAGAAACATAATTTCAAATATAAGATTATGGTCAAAATGATCCATATAATACATCTGTACTGCATCTCATGAACGATTATGTACATAAAAAGTCTAAACTCAATATAAGATACAACACTACATGAATATGTATACAGGTACAAGACGATGGTAAGATGAATGAAAACTAAATAACTGGATTGAATCCTCTCTAGAACTATCAAACTGGAGCACCTGAAACATCTCGGTCTGACCCGAGTATTATAAAATAATAAATGGGCCAGTCTAGACTATAATGAAAGTGTTAGCAAGATAAATGATAGATAAAGTGGACAAAATTTTAAATATAGTCATATATCGACAAATATCAAATGTGCATCAATAACTTCAAATCACCAAATACTGAAACTCAAGACAGCTTAGTAAAAGCAAAAATCCCCAAAATGATTTGGTGATAATTCAAACAACATCAAATCCAAAAATCTCAGAAATAGATATCCAGAAATCTCACAAATAGGGGGAAGGTGCCAAACTCCAAGATTGGTGAACAAAATTCACCTACATACATGTAACTCCAAGTTAGGCATATAAGTCTATAAACATCAAGATAGGTATGAGACCTATAAACATCATGATAGGAACAAGTCCTATAATCTTCGGAATAGGTACGAGACCTATAAAAATTAAGATAGGTACGAGACCTATAAACATCAAGATTGGAATCAGTCTTATAAACATCAAGATAAGTACGAGACCTATAAACTCCAAGATAGGAACAAGTCCTATAAACTCCGAAGGCGAGTCATAAAATCATGGATAACTGTCATATATCTTCGAATAGTAACTGAATAAACAGTAACTGTGTGTCCCATACCACACGGGTTTATTTAATCGTTTACTATAGGTTAGTAAACTCCACTAGTGTGTATAAATGGCTCAATCGAAAAAGTCCGGGAATTAATCAAAAAAATAAATGCGAGCGTTCCATACTACTCGTTTTATTAACCCGTTTTAATAGATTCCTCATTCGATTGATGTTGTGCAATTTTTATAAAATATTTTTCTTTGAATTCCTTCTTGAAAATATTGTTGTATGAACTAGAATATTAGAAATGTGTATATATATATATATATATATGTTGGAAAGCCTTTGTTATATATATATATATAAGTATATTTTTAAACCTTTGGTATAAATCAACTTTAAAACCATTATTATTGTGAATAAATATATTATATATAAATATTCTAAATATTCTTTATGGAAAATATATTCATAATTAAAATGATTTGAGAAAACGGTTTGATTGAAAATCATTCTTTAGAAAACTAAGTTAAAAGTGTGCAATACAACTTGTGTGTAGCAACATATATCCATAGGGCATTTCTATGAAATAGAAACTCTAAGATGAATTCACCGATTCATAAATCAAATCTCCAAAATTTGAATTGAAATCAACGTAAAATAAAGCATATAACACTGCAAATAATCATCAAAGAAACAACCGGGCGAACAAATGGTCGAACTGGCAATCGGGAAGAAAAACAGACACAACCTAAGGCACTTGCCAGGTCGTGACCGGCACACCGGTCACGTGTGACCAGTCCGCCTATGGCACTGCCTGGGTAGAGCCCTAAGCAGTGTTAATCGCTTCTTGATAGTCTATCGATGGTGAATTTCAGGCTATAGATGGTTTTGGCTTCAAGGATACTAATTTTGGGGTCTTGCACACACATATTCAACTATAATTTGATGACTCAACAGATTATATAGGGTTTTTAGCAAACAGAGAATTGCATAGCAAAAGATGCAATAACATAAGAGACTGAAATCAGTTCGCACCAAAAATCATCCATAAACAACTACTTGCAACATATATTCAAATATAGTCTAGAAGTGTGAGATTAACTCACTAATACGAATTGATGGCATGAACTTGAATTCTCCTAGGCTAGTGATCCTTAATAATCGATCCCATGTTAAATTCAGAAAATAGGAATAAAAAGGAATTAACCCTAAGCTAAAAGTTGAAACAAACATCAATTAAACACCCAAGATTGAGAGGAACATTACTTGAGATTGATTTTTCATGAATTAATCCAAAGCCCTTTGGTTATTCTTGAACTTGGGAAGATATTGAAGCTAGCGTTTTAGAGAATAAGGAGTTCATTTACTGGTTTGCGAAGAATGAGATGACACTGTACGTATATTTTTTCTCTCATCTCAAATGTTGCCTTGTAACGACCCATAAAATTTCAACTGTTTTAATAACGTAATTAGTTGAAATTTTATGAAATTTTAAACGATAAAATTTTGGAATAAAAATTTCATATTTGGAATATGTCTAGTTAAACATAGCAACTGGTAAATTTTCGTCCGAAAATATGGAAGTTTATTTCGCACGTAAATTCACTTCAATTTAATCAGTTAAAAAGTAATGAAAATAAAATGTTTCCGAAACCTAAATATTTTTACATAGAAAAATTCTAAACCATCTTCTGAGCAAGACGTCAGTTTGTCGTTTTCCAAATTCGGACATCTTTGGCTCCGTCGATCTTATTTTTCAGCGTTTTTCTTGCATTTTCCGCTATTAGAAAATTCGAAATTTTATAATTCGATCGTGTCACTGATAATTTTATACCATTTTGACCATCTCGTCGTGTTGATCACCACAGTACATTCGTTTGTGTGTTTCGAAGTTCGGTACTCAACGAAATCGATAAAACGATAAATTGTACCGGTACTCGTTTGGAGCTTTTGGGGTTTTTGTGTCTTTCCGTTGTTCTTGATAATTCCAATAGCCACTAGCTTTGTTTTAATGCCCATAATTTATTACTGACCTTTGCCATTCCATTACATTCAATATTAGTGGTTCATTTCCTTTCGGGTTCCAACTCAATTTATATTGTTTCTGCCACCAAATCATTTAAAGCAACTCTTCGTTTCCACCGTGATAATGAATAGCTAAAAATAAAATAAAATTATATTCCCAACAATTCAGCTTTGGACCTTTGTTATTCCCAATAGTTCAAATATGGATTGGTTCACTTCTCTTTTCCATTCACTGCCGTTCAAAATATGAATAGCTACCACCGTTCTTTCCATTCACTGGTTCATTCTCCTTTATCTACAAATAATAATAAAAAGTTTTCTCCTCCATCCCACTGCTCAGACATGCACCCTGTTTCTTCGCCACCACCCTTCAAGTTTCCACGTGGCCTCACCAAACCACCGTCGAGCACCAGACCCTCCTCGGCAACAGTCTCCACGTCATCAAACCCTCCGCCCAGAACCTTCTCTCCTCGACAACCGAGCCCAGCCCATCTACACACCTGCACGCGCACCCACTCGACCCGCCAACTTGACAACCGGGCTTCGCCTCCACCACTACAGCACCACATCCAGTCGCTACCCACTTACCCCATGTCATCACTGCCTACACCCATCCGAGCTCGCCCTAACCACCAAGGCCCAACCTCCGTCTCCTCCTCCACCCATGCCAGCAGCTCGTGTGAATTTGTGTGCGTGTATATAAGGTATTACATAAATATATATTATATTATTATGTTAGTTGTATTGCTATATTTTATAAAGTGTATATGTGCGTGAATAGTATAATAGGTTGTTTATATAAAATTTCGTATTTTTATGCTGTAGTAAAAGTATGTTTATATATGTATGTTATGCTATCTAATTTGGGTAGTCAGTTTGTATTAGTTTTATAGATAGTATATTCTATTGGATCTTTAGAATACATAGCTTTTGGTTAAGACAGTTTATTTCTTCAAAGTTTTGTATAATACGTAAGTACTTATATAGTCTGATATGTTTAATAATGTAAAGATTCGCCACAGTTTCATATATCTGGTGATTTATATCATGCGAAATCTCTGTCTGCATACTAGGTGATTATCTCATTTGTTAAATTATACCAGTTGGGGTTTGTCTTTGCATAGGTTATTAGTTATATATTAGTTCTTAGGCATGTTATATAAAGAAGTGAAGTCTTTGTTGGTTTCAAATATATGGTATAATATTGGGTACAGTTATATGGATATGCTTATAGTATTAGTTTATAATAATAAATACACTTTGTCTTCGTAAGTTATATAAGCATTTTGTATAATTTCAACAATGTATATATTTATACTTACTGTGCTTTAAAGAATGTTCTAAAGTGCATAACTGTCATGCCGGGTATATATGTTAGCCTGCATACGTTTGTATTAAAGAATATATATATATTTAATGTTTATTATTGTACGAAGTGATGGTGCATATTATATATAATATAAGTTGTAAAATGGTAACAGTATTAGTTGTATGTCAGTTTTACAATTATATGAATTTACAGTGAAGTAAGTTATATTGACTTTTGTACCTAATACATTTTTGTTTGCGGTAGCCAAAATTTAATTTTGAAATGATAAAATATATATTGCATCAGTATTTTGCTATATAGTTGTTTTAAAATGAAATATATATAATGTATATATGCTTGATTTTATAAATATGTTTTAATTTAAAACTATGATTTTTGGAAAACCATATATATATTTAATTTAATATATGTTTGAATATTAAATATGATTTTATATATATTTATATGATCACTTATACCAAATCTCTTCATCGCTCTCGTTCTGATGTATTCAATCGATTTCTGTTATCAGCTTTGATCACTATACTCGTGCCGATTTGCTTTGCTTGGACTCGTAACTCAATTTCCACACCCGTATCAGTGTGCGTATCTGTGCCATCTTCTCGCGAATATCTAGCCTCGAAAGGTGAGCACTCACTCACGATTAACGTTCTTTTATTTATTAAATTTGATTTCAATTGAAACGACAATTGAAATATGCTGATGTTAGTTAATTACACTGTTATATATGCTATTACCTGTATCAGTTCACCTGTGACATCTGACACCATTATTTGTTAATTATTTATGCAATAATAATACAGTTTGGCTGATAATTGATTGATTGTTGATGTTTATATTGGACGTTAAATTGTTAATGTTAAAATGATAAATAGTATGCAATTGAAATTGATATAGGATAGTTAAATGTTAAATTGGATTAAATGACATTTGTATAATATGACCCATTTAACTGTCAAAATTTATCGATACGTAGGATTTGTTTAATTACATCTTGAACCACTGAATGTATGTGTTAAACTGATGAAGCATGAAATTGTAAATAGATGACAAGTGAAAAACCGTAATGTAATAATCTTTAATCTACATGAAATGATAGTGTAGATTCTAGAAATAATTATATTAATTCGTACAAATAACAATGCGAATTAATACGGTTATTTCGGGATTATTTGAATTGATTATTGGATTGATATTGATTGTTGTTATTGCTTGTTTATTTACTTTGACACCATCCCAGTTATCACACTGCAAGTTCCCTTTGATATGTTTTGATTTTGAATTGAATTGAAATCGGGTTGAAATGATAAATACCCAAATTGAACTTTGACCTAGGATAGAGAATTAAATAAAACCCGAATGGTCAATGTTTTGATTTAAAAATAAAATGAAGATTTTATTTGAATAAATAATATGGTTTTGAAATGAGTTGGAATTTGAATTTTTATGAAAGGAAAATGTAATATTTAATAATCTGAAACAAAATATTTACAATGAAATTGATGAAAGAATGTTGTTTAATTTGAGAAATGATTGAATTAAGTTTTAAATTATTAAACTTTGAAATGACTTAATAATTAAGTTTAAAATTATAATTAAGTTTGAAATTATTAAACTTCGAAATGATTTAATAATTAAGTTTGAAATTATTAAACTTTGAAATTATTTAATAATTAAGTTTGAAATTATTAAACTTTGAAATTATTTAATAATTAAGTTTTGAATTATTTAATAATTAAATAAGATTGAATGATTTAGTGATTAAATTGAATTGAATTCTTTAATAAGTGAAATTGAACTTTTAATAAGTGAATTTTACTTCGTAAATAAATGAAATTGAGTTCTTTATTAATTAAGTCTTGGAAAATATTTAAGTAAGTAAATAAGTGAATTGAGTTTCTTTAACAAGAAATAAAATGTGATTTATTGAAATGAATGTAAGACTTGAAATTTAAAGAATTTGGTTTAATGGATTTAATTTAATTAAATTTGTAAGTTTTGATATAATGGCAGTTGAACTTAAGTAATTGATTTTATGAATTGGAAATTAAATAGAAATTGTTTTGAATGATAAATTAACTTAACGAAATTGAATGAAATCGATAAATGAAGTTAGATTGATTTGAATGTTAAATTAAATAAATTTAAATGATTTCGGAATGAAACTTATTTACGAACTTGAATCAATATTTGAATTGTTTTAAATAAATTTGAAATTGAATTATAAGATGTTGAAATGGGAATTTGGAAGTTTTGAAACGTAAATTATGGAAACTGATTTAGAAAGACAAATGAAATGTTGGTTTACAAATTCTATTTGAAATTGAATTTGGTTTTGGTTTTGAAAGTTATTAAATGACCATCGGTGTAATAATACGTAGTTATTAAAGAGACCGGGATCAGATATGGACATACTCTCTGTCGATACCGAAACCACTTTAAAAACTAATATACGTGGAGTGTTGATCCAGAACGAAGTGGATGGTTTTGGTGAACGTGTTGACTGAAGAAAGAGAATGATTTTGGATGACCCCTGACATGACTAAAACAGGAGCCGCGTCGGGCCATTGAGGATCGCCATCTCTAGCGGACACACTTCCTCGATACCATATCTATTACTTTTGTGATTCGATTTGGGTGCACCCCTTGATTTGGGAGTGTTGTTTCGCGGTGTTGGGGTAGTAGCTGCTATGCCCAACATCAGTCCGGATCAGGCAACTACTAGTATCCTAGTTGGTATCGCCTAATGTACCTTGTCATACTGATTATCCTATGCGCGACCACTACGATTTTGATTTGTACCTTTAGTATATGGATTGCCCTCTGGTGACTTCCGGTTTTGGGGAAACTACGGTCTTGTATATGCTTTTGGGAATAAAAATGTGTTAAGGGTGGAATGGGCCATGACTTAACGCTATTTTGATATCTTCTTATATTACTGATAGACATTATCTACTTAGCGTACATTACTACATAGTAGATAGTTTGACGGATCCTTAAAGGATGGTTATTCCAAACATCCTTTGAGTTACTTGTATTTCAATTGCTATTTCACTTGAGTTGGATTTATTAATATAAGAATGTTAATCCTGACTCGAGTGTTTTGTCTTTTCCTGACGCTGGGGTCAGACTGAGTAGTTCGGCTTTCGAGACTCACCTTTGGAGTTGGAGCTTGCTTGAAGATCCAGCTATCTATCCAGCTTTCAGATATTCGATGATTCCAGTGAGGCATTCTGATTTGTATCTGATGTATCGTATTACTCTTCTGTTGTAAACTCTGATGTATTTTATATATTCATATAGTAGCTTCATGAACTACCATCTCTTTTATTTCCACTGCAATTATTACTCTGTGTCTGTGATCTGTGATTATTTATTTACTGTATATGTTCAGTTTTGCCAAATTTAAATTAACAACGCGGTATTTTGAGCAATTCAACTCCGGCATGAGTGTCTACCTATACACTTATAATGGATGCGAATGGTCCAAAATGGCGGGTCGTTACAGTTGGTATCAGAGCTTTGGTAGCTCTAGGCAAAACTTAACATATATGGTAAATGTATTTACAGAATCACTCTCATTCGAGTTTCAATCTCTTCTCTTGACTCAATTCCTTTGAATTTTGGAACGTTCCCCTCGGTTCCGAAATTCATTCGTGTCCCTCACTATTCGTCTCCTTTCAATTCTGGAGCATCACATAAAACCACTCCGAATGACCCTTATAGTGAATCGGCGGTCCCGCCAATCTTCGAATGATTCGTAAAGGATTAAACTCCTTTACAATAGGCATTGATTTACCGGAGATTTCTGTATCCTCGGTTTACGATGCTATCTATCCCCTAATATACCTGAATTCTATTTCTTGATATCGAATGCCGATTTACCTCAGAATTCTACACCGATCTTATTTTTAAAGTCACGGTTGACCCGGTTAAGGTTGCCCGCGATTTATATAAACTTATCCATCGCCTTATTTTGTTATTTAATTATCTCGTCTTTGTTCAAACCTATCTTCAAATTGAAATTCTCTTTGATTTGAGTCTATCAAAAATTTGAATCCCTATCCTTGCTTTGAAATTCATTCTTGTATCGTCGAGCAAAGAAGTGTAATTGAAAATTTATGTTTTAAAATGTTTTAATATACATTGTGTTGTTTGAGTTGTTGATGTTGATTTGGATTTTTGATCGATTCGTCTGATCAATGTTATCGATAGGATTTCCAAAACACCTTAACAGAGCAAACCGACACAATATCGTTTTCAAATATAAGTTTTCTGAAATTAAAATTGTTAATGAATTTGTTGTCAGAAATGATAATAATCTGATTTTCATTCCTTGTTTTGTAAACCATTGATTATTGCATAATATAAATAAATGAATTCATAAACTTGGTTATAAATTGATTTGAAATTTGAAATGAATTTAATTCAGAAATTTGAGAATTTAGTTTCCGGTGATTTCGAATTTTGGTTTTAAAATTTTAAAGTATATATTATTGGAAGTATTTTCGAATAGAAATCGTTTTCAAAGAATTTTAAAATATTGAAACCAGTGCTCTTCTCTTTGTCGCTGCAAAATAATTTCGGTGATGGCGGCCGCATCATCGACATTCATTTTCGAGTTTCGAAGTGGAGATACTATTCTGTAGCTTTGCTACGGGTTTGTTTTGAAAAATATTTTAATTTGAATTTCTTCAGTATATTTTGATTTATATATATATAGTTATCTTATTTTAAAATTAAATTTGATTTGATATAAATATATATATATCTCTAAATTGTTAAAGTTAATCGGAAATCTAATTCTTAAATTTTGTTAAAGGATGATTTTAATTATAAGTAAAAACCAAAATTTGGAATAAATATTATTTGTATATTGTTCAACTGCATTCTAATACAACTTACCTAAATCATTCAGAAGTTGAATATGTAATTGGATAATATATAATATAAATTGAATTTATAAATAAATTTTAAGTGGTTATAATAAATGTTATACACTTAAATTTTAATTATAAAATGTTAATAGAGATAAATGGAATATTAAGATAATTGAATAATAAATTTGTTTTGAAAGAATTAATAAATTGAAAGTAGATCAACATATGAAAATACCTTGAATTTGAAAGCAATTAGTAAATATAAATTAATTTAAATCGAAACTTTTATGGTTTAAATTAATTTATATAGGTTAAATATATGTGGTTAGATATATTAAGTAGGATAAATTTAACAGTAATTTGGAACAAAGAAGAATTTAAAATTGATGAAAAATATGATTATAATAAAAGTCTATTCAAATTTATGGTTTTAGAAATTGTAAATTTAAGATAATTGGATAATAAGAAAATGAATTTAGAAATAATTGAGATTGATTTCACTTAAGTAAAATCAAATGGATTAAATCAATTATTGAATATCAATTAATTTAAATTTGAATTTATATGGTTTAAATTAATTGTTATTCTGTATTTCAAATCTGTTTTCTTTCTGGTTGTTTCTATTCTCCTACCTCGTTCCTTTTCGAGGACGAAAAGTTTTGAGTGGGGGAGAGTGTAACGACCCGTAAAATTTCAACTGTTTTAATAACGTAATTAGTTGAAATTTTATGAAATTTTAAACGATAAAATTTTGGAATAAAAATTTCATATTTGGAATACGTCTAGTTAAACATAGCAACTGGTAAATTTTCGTCCGAAAATATGGAAGTTTATTTCGCACGTAAATTCACTTCAATTTAATCAGTTAAAAAGTAATGAAAATAAAATGTTTCTGAAACCTAAATATTTTTACATAGAAAAATTCTAAACCATCTTCTGAGCAAGACGTCAGTTTGTCGTTTTCCAAATTCGGACATCTTTGGCTCCGTCGATCTTATTTTTCAGCGTTTTTCTTGCATTTTCCGCTATTAGAAAATTCGAAATTTTATAATTCGATCGTGCCACTGATAATTTTATACCATTTTGACCATCTCGTCGTGTTGATCACCACAGTACATTCGTTTGTGTGTTTCGAAGTTCGGTACTCAACGAAATCGATAAAACGATAAATTGTACCGGTACTCGTTTGGAGCTTTTGGGGTTTTTGTGTCTTTCCGTTGTTCTTGATAATTCCAATAGCCACTAGCTTTGTTTTAATGCCCATAATTTATTACTGACCTTTGCCATTCCATTACATTCAATATTAGTGGTTCATTTCCTTTCGGGTTCCAACTCAATTTATATTGTTTCTGCCACCAAATCATTTAAAGCAACTCTTCGTTTCCACCGTGATAATGAATAGCTAAAAATAAAATAAAATTATATTCCCAACAATTCAGCTTTGGACCTTTGTTATTCCCAATAGTTCAAATATGGATTGGTTCACTTCTCTTTTCCATTCACTGCCGTTCAAAATATGAATAGCTACCACCGTTCTTTCCATTCACTGGTTCATTCTCCTTTATCTACAAAATAATAAAAAGTTTTCTCCTCCATCCCACTGCTCAGACATGCACCCTGTTTCTTCGCCACCACCCTTCAAGTTTCCACGTGGCCTCACCAAACCACCATCGAGCACCAGACCCTCCTCGGCAACAGTCTCCACGTCATCAAACCCTCCGCCCAGAACCTTCTCTCCTCGACAACCGAGCCCAGCCCATCTACACACCTGCACGCGCACCCACTCGACCCGCCAACTTGACAACCGGGCTTCGCCTCCATCACTACAGCACCACATCCAGTCGCTACCCACTTACCCCACGTCATCACTGCCTACACCCATCCGAGCTCGCCCTAACCACCAAGGCCCAACCTCCGTCTCCTCCTCCACCCATGCCAGCAGCTCGTGTGAATTTGTGTGCGTGTATATAAGGTATTACATAAATATATATTATATTATTATGTTAGTTGTATTGCTATATTTTATAAAGTGTATATGTGCGTGAATAGTATAATAGGTTGTTTATATAAAATTTCGTATTTTTATGCTGTAGTAAAAGTATGTTTATATATGTATGTTATGCTATCTAATTTGGGTAGTCAGTTTGTATTAGTTTTATAGATAGTATATTCTATTGGATCTTTAGAATACATAGCTTTTGGTTAAGACAGTTTATTTCTTCAAAGTTTTGTATAATACGTAAGTACTTATATAGTCTGATATGTTTAATAATGTAAAGATTCGCCACAGTTTCATATATTTGGTGATTTATATCATGTGAAATCTCTGTCTGCATACTAGGTGATTATCTCATTTGTTAAATTATACCAATTGGGGTTTGTCTTTGCATAGGTTATTAGTTATATATTAGTTCTTAGGCATGTTATATAAAGAAGTGAAGTCTTTGTTGGTTTCAAATATATGGTATAATATTGGGTACAGTTATATGGATATGCTTATAGTATTAGTTTATAATAATAAATACACTTTGTCTTCGTAAGTTATATAAGCATTTTGTATAATTTCAACAATGTATATATTTATACTTACTGTGCTTTAAAGAATGTTCTAAAGTGCATAACTGTCGTGCCGGGTATATATGTTAGCCTGCATACGTTTGTATTAAAGAATATATATATATTTAATGTTTATTATTGTACGAAGTGATGGTGCATATTATATATAATATAAGTTGTAAAATGGTAACAGTATTAGTTGTATGTCAGTTTTACAATTATATGAATTTACAGTGAAGTAAGTTATATTGACTTTTGTACCTAATACATTTTTGTTTGCGGTAGCCAAAATTTAATTTTGAAATGATAAAATATATATTGCATCAGTATTTTGCTATATAGTTGTTTTAAAATGAAATATATATAATGTATATATGCTTGATTTTATAAATATGTTTTAATTTAAAACTATGATTTTTGGAAAACCATATATATATTTAATTTAATATATGTTTGAATATTAAATATGATTTTATATATATTTATATGATCACTTATACCAAATCTCTTCATCGTTCTCGTTCTGATGTATTCAATCGATTTCTGTTATCAGCTTTGATCACTATACTCGTGCCGATTTGCTTTGCTTGGACTCGTAACTCAATTTCCACACCCGTATCAGTGTGCGTATCTGTGCCATCTTCTCGCGAATATCTAGCCTCGAAAGGTGAGCACTCACTCACGATTAACGTTCTTTTATTTATTAAATTTGATTTCAATTGAAACGACAATTGAAATATGCTGATGTTAGTTAATTACACTGTTATATATGCTATTACCTGTATCAGTTCACCTGTGACATCTGACACCATTATTTGTTAATTATTTATGCAATAATAATACAGTTTGGCTGATAATTGATTGATTGTTGATGTTTATATTGGACGTTAAATTGTTAATGTTAAAATGATAAATAGTATGCAATTGAAATTGATATAGGATAGTTAAATGTTAAATTGGATTAAATGACATTTGTATAATATGACCCATTTAACTGTCAAAATTTATCGATACGTAGGATTTGTTTAATTACATCTTGAACCACTGAATGTATGTGTTAAACTGATGAAGCATGAAATTGTAAATAGATGACAAGTGAAAAACCGTAATGTAATAATCTTTAATCTACATGAAATGATAGTGTAGATTCTAGAAATAATTATATTAATTCGTACAAATAACAATGCGAATTAATACGGTTATTTCGGGATTATTTGAATTGATTATTGGATTGATATTGATTGTTGTTATTGCTTGTTTATTTACTTTGACACCATCCCAGTTATCACACTGCAAGTTCCCTTTGATATGTTTTGATTTTGAATTGAATTGGAATCGGGTTGAAATGATAAATATCCAAATTGAACTTTGACCTAGGATAGAGAATTAAATAAAACCCGATTGGTCAATGTTTTGATTTAAAAATAAAATGAAGATTTTATTTGAATAAATAATATGGTTTTGAAATGAGTTGGAATTTGAATTTTTATGAAAGGAAAATGTAATATTTAATAATCTGAAACAAAATATTTACAATGAAATTGATGAAAGAATGTTGTTTAATTTGAGAAATGATTGAATTAAGTTTTAAATTATTAAACTTTGAAATGACTTAATAATTAAGTTTAAAATTATAATTAAGTTTGAAATTATTAAACTTCGAAATGATTTAATAATTAAGTTTGAAATTATTAAACTTTGAAATTATTTAATAATTAAGTTTGAAATTATTAAACTTTGAAATTATTTAATAATTAAGTTTTGAATTATTTAATAATTAAATAAGATTGAATGATTTAGTGATTAAATTGAATTGAATTCTTTAATAAGTGAAATTGAACTTTTAATAAGTGAATTTTACTTCGTAAATAAATGAAATTGAGTTCTTTATTAATTAAGTCTTGGAAAATATTTAAGTAAGTAAATAAGTGAATTGAGTTTCTTTAACAAGAAATAAAATGTGATTTATTGAAATGAATGTAAGACTTGAAATTTAAAGAATTTGGTTTAATGGATTTAATTTAATTAAATTTGTAAGTTTTGATATAATGGCAGTTGAACTTAAGTAATTGATTTTATGAATTGGAAATTAAATAGAAATTGTTTTGAATGATAAATTAACTTAACGAATATTGAATGAAATCGATAAATGAAGTTAGATTGATTTGAATGTTAAATTAAATAAATTTAAATGATTTCGGAATGAAACTTATTTACGAACTTGAATCAATATTTGAATTGTTTTAAATAAATTTGAAATTGAATTATAAGATGTTGAAATGGGAATTTGGAAGTTTTGAAACGTAAATTATGGAAACTGATTTAGAAAGACAAATGAAATGTTGGTTTACAAATTCTATTTGAAATTGAATTTGGTTTTGGTTTTGAAAGTTATTAAATGACCATCGGTGTAATAATACGTAGTTATTAAAGAGACCGGGATCGGATATGGACATACTCTCTGTCGATACCGAAACCACTTTAAAAACTAATATACGTGGAGTGTTGATCCAGAACGAAGTGGATGGTTTTGGTGAACGTGTTGACTGAAGAAAGAGAACGATTTTGGATGACCCCTGACATGACTAAAACAGGAGCCGCGTCGGGCCATTGAGGATCGCCATCTCTAGCGGACACACTTCCTCGATACCATATCTATTACTTTTGTGATTCGATTTGGGTGCACCCCTTGATTTGGGAGTGTTGTTTCGCGGTGTTGGGGTAGTAGCTGCTATGCCCAACATCAGTCCGGATCAGGCAACTACTAGTATCCTAGTTGGTATCGCCTCATGTACCTTGTCATACTGATTATCCTATGTGCGACCACTACGATTTTGATTTGTACCTTTAGTATATGGATTGCCCTCTGGTGACTTCCGGTTTTGGGGAAACTACGGTCTTGTATATGCTTTTGGGAATAAAAATGTGTTAAGGGTGGAATGGGCCATGACTTAACGCTATTTTGATATCTTCTTATATTACTGATAGACATTATCTACTTAGCGTACATTACTACATAGTAGATAGTTTGACGGATCCTTAAAGGATGGTTATTCCAAACATCCTTTGAGTTACTTGTATTTCAATTGCTATTTCACTTGAGTTGGATTTATTAATATAAGAATGTTAATCCTGACTCGAGTGTTTTGTCTTTTCCTTACGCTCGGGTCAGATTGAGTAGTTCGGCTTTCGAGACTCACCTTTGGAGTTGGAGCTTGCTTGAAGATCCAGCTATCTATCCAGCTTTCAGATATTCGATGATTCCAGTGAGGCATTCTGATTTGTATCTGATGTATCGTATTACTCTTCTGTTGTAAACTCTGATGTATTTTATATATTCATATAGTAGCTTCATGAACTACTATCTCTTTTATTTCCGCTGCAATTATTACTCTGTGTCTGTGATCTGTGATTATTTATTTACTGTATATGTTCAGTTTTGCCAAATTTAAATTAACAACGCGGTATTTTGAGCAATTCAACTCCGGCATGAGTGTCTACCTATACACTTATAATGGATGCGAATGGTCCAAAATGGCGGGTCGTTACATGCCTAATGGGCCAAATAAGGTTTAGGTGGATCCAATAAGAAGAATTAAGGCTATTAAATCCTCATTATCACTTTATAATAAGGTTTTGTGAATTATAAATTTGATTTCTCAATTTTAACCAAATCTTAACATACCAAATAAAATCAAATCAAACATGGAATTCTAGTCCAAAAACATAGCCTAATATCTACCCGATTACCCCAGAAGAACCTCGAACCACACCCTCTTTGATTTGGCTCCGATTGATTAGAAAACTTAATCAAAGTATGTCCAACCGATGCACCTGTTGTGCCCACCAGTGCATCTGTTGTGGCCGGCTGATACAGGTAGCCTATTATATGTGTTTTTTTATTTTTGTTTTGTTTGTAGCTCACTTGCTTTTAATCAGATTCTCGATCCATTTTCTTATAAATGTTGATATGATTCTCTACAACCTTTCTACTTTCATTTCATTAAAATGTTTGAATATAAATCATTTCAAAATTGTTATACAAATTGGTATTTTCAAGCTAGTTTCAAGAAATAGAAATATAGCATTTTCACATATATATCTTCAAACTACCTTTAAAAATCATTATAAATTCAAAATGAAATCATAGTAAGACCTGATATATCAAATTGAAATTTATAAATATTTTTATATAATTTTTGTTTTTTTATATATTTGTTTCAATATAATTCATTTCATAATGCAGAACATTGTTTATTTTCCATTTCTCACTAAATAAACCATATCTCTTTATATATATATATATATATATATATAAATCCATAAATAAATTTTAAATTCATATATATATATATATATGTATCTTAATTTCAAAAATCATTTTTATATCATTTTGATGTGATTTTATATCCCAATTCATTTTTATAAAAAACCGGACTGATTTTCATATATTATGAAATTGCATCTTTATAAATTCATATAAATTAAATAAAAATCCACAAAAACACTTTTTATACTTAATACCACCATATCAAACTTTAAAAAATAAGTTTGTATCAATTACATGATTAAATGTCCCAAACAATTAAAAATACAATTTCAAGCCTGTTTTCACATATTATGAAATATATGTATATAGATTCATATTAATTATATAAAAATGCATAGAAATTATATTTATGTCTGTCAATTTGATATTTCTCTTAGCAATTTATTCATATCAATTTCTAACCCATATATTATAAATTTCCCATTTATATTTATTTCATTTGGAAAACCCATTTTATAAATTTCTTATTTATTTAGTACCAAATTTATCTTAAATTGAAAATAAAACCAAATAAAATTCCCTAATTTCATCTTAAAATTAATAAGATAAATTAAATCATATTTTATGTCTAATTTCGGATAATCTCGACTAGGGTTGTTACATCCAGACACAGTCCTCATGCTCTCCTCAGTCTTCCACATACAATCATCATCACTTTCGCTCCATTGTACCTTCACTAGCTTCACCGACTTTCTCCTAAGCTGTTTAGTATCATACCTAACAATACGAAGTGGCCTACGTGATCTAAAAAATTCTGGTTCTACCTCAACATCTTCTAGCTAATCCGGTGTAATCATCATGCCTGAGTCATGCACAAACTTTTGTAGATAAAAGACCTGAAAAACTTTGTGCACGCCCACCATTTTTTGAGGTAAGTTGACCCTATATGCTAGCTTTATCTTCCTTTCAACTATCAGAAAAGGACCTATGAATCTTGGTGCCAACTTCCCCCTTCTACCCAATCAAACTACATTATTTAAAGAAGAAACCTTCACAAATACCATATCTTCAACAGAAAACACTAAATCTCTTCATCTTCTATCAGCGTAGCTTTTTTATCGATCCTGAGAAGCTTTCATTCGTTGTCGATTGATCCCAATCTTTTCTGAAGTCTCTATAATCATATGTGGGCGAAGTATCAGTTTCTCACGCTCTTCCCACCAACATGAAGGAGCGTTACATGGTCGCCCATACAATTCTTCATAAGGAGCCATGCCAATACTCGACTGATAACTGTTGTTGTATGAAAACTCCACTAGATGTAGGTTGTCATCCCATGATCTCCAAAATCTATAATGCATGCTCGCAAGAGATCTTCTAATATATGATTTACTCTTTCGATTTGCCTATCCGTTTATGGGTGATAAGCTGTACTAAGATGCAGTTTGGTCCCTAATGCCTCTTGTAAGCTCTTCCAAAACCCACTAATGAACAATGGGTCTAGGTCGCTCACAATACTCTTTGGCACACCATGAAATCGTGCTATGCACTTCTCATACAACTCTGCCAGCTTGGATGCCATTTCACATGACTTGATAGGTATAAATCTTGCACACTTGGTCAAACGAACAACCACGACCCAAATGCTATCGTATCCTGCTCGAGTCCTCGGCAGCTCATCTATAAAATCCATCAATACTTGCTCCCATTCCCACTCGGGAATCTCTAATGTTTGCAACAACCCACTAGGTTTCTTCTGCTCTGCCTTTACTAATTGGTAGTTCATACGCTTCAAGATGAATGTCCTAACATCCCTCTTCATGCCTTCCCAATAATAAATTCACTTCATATCTCAGTACATCTTGTTACCACTGGGACGAATAGTCAACATAGGATGATGACACTCTCGTAACACTTCCTCTCTTAATTCATTAGCATCGGAAAAAAATAATTTTCCATTTTTACAAAGCCAACTTACTTGGTCGAGTTTGTATTGCTTTGTCTTCAGATTCTACTCCTTCTATCCATGCTATGATCTCTGCTAGCTTAGCATCTTGCTTCTGACTAGTACCGATCCTTTTGATTAGAGTAGGTTTGATCGAAAAACTTGCCAATATCTCCGGTTCTAGCTGCCATGAGGTCTGAAATCATAACCAGTAATATACTCTATCCGCTTCCATTCTAAAAACAGTGCTCCCAAACTCGCATGTCTTCTACTCAATGCATCGGTGACTGCGTTTCCTTTACCCAATGTATAGGAAATACTGAAATCAAAGGAGGCTAAGAACTCCAACCACCGTTGCTCACGAAGGTTGAGATCCTTCTGAGAGAGAAGGTTCTTCAGGGATTTGTGATTTGTAAACAGCTCAAATCTTTCTCCTAGCAGATAATGCCTTCACACCTTTAAAGTAAAATCTATCTCTGCTAATTCCAAATCTTGAGTCAGATAATTCCTTTCATGTCGTTTTAGCTATCGACTAGCTTAGGCAATAACTTTTCCCTTTTACATCAATACTACACCCAATCCAGTATCACATGCATATGTATATACTACCAATTCCTCATTTCCACTTGGAATGGTTAACATTGGTGCACTCGTCAACCTCTCTTTCAGAGTCACAAATGCATACTCATACTTTGCATCCCAAACAAAAGTCTAATTCTTCTTCGTCAAATTGGTCAACAGTGCCATTGTCTTTGAGAAGTCCTTGATGAAGCATCTATAGTATCCCGCCAATCCTAGGAAACTCTTTACATCTATAGCATTCTTGGGCTGGTTCCAATCTTGAACCGCTGCCACCTTTGTAGGATCTATGATATACCCTTTCTCGAAACGACACGACACAAGAATCTCACTTCTTCTCTCCAGAAGTGACACATGGAGAACTTTGCTCTCAATTTGTGCTTCCTTAATATCTCTAGCACAATTCTCAAGTGCGTCAGGTGCTCCTCTTCGGTTTTGGAATAGATCGGAATACCATCCACGAACATAAGTACGGACTTGTTCAACTATGTTATCCGGGTTTTCAACCCAGCAGGATACAGCAGAAGACGGGACAACTTCATGAAGTCAGAATAGCACAGAACACAAACAAAAGGGGGGCTAAAACAGCAAGTTAATAGGAGCCAAGTCATATTACTAAAGCAACGACTAAATTTGGCGAAACCAAGAAACCATCATTCGTTCAGTCGAATCAGCAGCTAAATACAACCAGCTAGTAGATCGTCATCAAAACGGAGCAACGTGCAACGAGACTATGCAAACAATGTCGATACAAATCAACAGAAGGATCTTACACATCAAAGTCCAGAAATACACTAAGTCTATGGATTGCTAGCGATCCATGCATCATGGATCGCCAGTGATCCATACTTCATCCTGTGATCACTAGGTCGCTATGGCATATGGAAGTGACAGAAAAAGTGGAAAATGTGCTAAGTATATGGATCGCTAGCGATCCATACACCATGGATCTCCAGCGATCCATACTTGTCCATGGATCTTCGAAGAGCTAGCTAGGCAAAGTAATGGAAATGGGAGCTGAGGAATTAGCTCACACGCGAGCTAAGTCTATGGATCGCTAGCGATCCATGGTTTTGGCTCGGGTCGCGAGCTAAGCTCCTTTAGATCATCTTGTGTCCATCTGCAAGTGACTGACAAGCGGATTTGGTCCAGAAGCTCCCTGATCTCTATAAATACCATCCTTCCTGCAACAAAACTGGATCTTCTCCGAACTGGTTGCTGATGCTCTGCTAGAAACTTTCTTCACTCTCTACCTCCCTCACAACAATCTCCAAAGGGATTCACTATGATTCTCCAGTGGATTCCACTTTGGGATTCAATCTAGCTAAGGATAATCAAAAGCCTTGTAACCAAACACTACTTGTAACAGCAATCGGTCTATAATAAAATTATAAAGTGGACGTAGGCTTCATTAACAACCGAACCACTATAAAAATTCCTTGTCTTCTTTCTTTTACTGTCTTTTTCTATATCTATTATCTGTGTTATTGCTCCGTCAGAACAAGGCTTGTGCTTTCATACTCAAACCAGGGTGTTGACCCATTTTTGGGTTAACATTTTGGTGCTTTCACTGAGAACTCCTACTCAAGATCCAGATCTAGCTATCTACTTTGGATCCCATATGTCCAGAAGTTAGATCGCCAGTCTTCAATGGAAAAATCCACTGCTTGGAATCAATGGCTCCTAGGAGAAGAAGAACTGCCTTTGGAAGATCCATAGAGGCAGTAATAGCTAGAGAAGATGTAATCCCCAATATACTGAAGTAAACGATGCTATTTTGGGAAATCAGGCGCTAGCATCCTCCAGCCAGCACGAAGTTGTCACTAGGGATGAGTTGAATAAGATAGTTAATGAGATCAACCAAAAAATAGAGAGTAGCAAAAAGGCTCTAATGGATAAGCTTAATGCTCTCTTAGCCCTACAGTAAAACCCTGCTCCAAGGACTATGCTTGAACCCGCAGCCGCTATAGAACAAGGGAATTCCTTTATTTGTGGTCTACATAAAAGAAACGAAAAACAGCCACAAAAAAGGGTGACAACAGGACATAACGTGGAAGAAAATGCGAATACTCCACCTGCCGCATGGAAACCAATTCTGAACTTGAATCAGGGGGTCAAGACCCCACAAGAAGATATAGCTATGGATCTCTCCGATTTAGAAGATGGAGAGCAAGACAATCAATTAGAAGAGAATGCCAACACGTTCAATGATACTATGAATGTCCAAACTGCCCCAACCAGGCCAACTGCAAGCCAACTGGGTCCCACAGGAGTGGCTCTCCCGAAGACATGAGAGCCTAGGCTTCAACCCATGCACTGAGACCATTTGCAAAGCCAAATACTTGGTGTAATGACTGATTGTCGTCCCCAGGATTACCGGACATCAGAGGCATACATAGCAGACATGGTTAAACGGTTGATGGATGAGAGTAAAAACCGAAGAGATGACGAATAGGGATCTGCTCCAAGTCGGACACCCTTTACCGATGAAATCTTGAATGAAAGATATCCAGACAAATTCACAATGCCAGTTGTCCCATCCTACGATGGGACGAAGGACCCAAAACCTCATATATACAAGTATAGTTGGTATATGGATGGAGCCAACACTCCAGAGGTTGTTCGCTGTTGATGTTTTCCTATCTTTCTAGAAGGATTTTCATCTATGTGGTTCACCAGACTTCCCTCGAGATCTATTTCCACCTTTGACCAATTAGCAACAAAATTCCTTGACCAGCTCAAACTCCATACCGCACAACCAAAAGATGTCATGTCCCTATTCGGATTGTTACAGGGATGTAACGAGTCGTTGAAATATTTCATGAACTGGTTCAATACTACGGTGACGGAAGTAAGCAACCCCAATGAGGATATGGTTTTCATGGTGTTAGTCCGTGCCATCCACTCGGAGACTAAATTCAGGAAATGGATTAAAATGAAGTAGCCTACCACAAGGAATGACTTCAATCGCAAAGCGAGTCAATACTTAAGATTAGAGGAATCATAGGAGCTGGAAAGAAAGTCTACTGGTGTGCAATCGATGAACATCGGACAGAGCAATGTGGCGACGAATCAAAACATGCACGATTCTGGAACTGCTCAAGGAGTCATGGGGAAAGATGGGAATCAAAAGAGGAAAAATCAGAACTCTAATAAAAGAAATAGCAATGGCAGCAACAAAATATTTAAAGAGTTCAGACAGGAAGATTACACCCCCCTAAATGACACTCCGGAAAATATTTATCTCGCAACACAGGAAATTGAAGAATATAAGAAACCCATAGAAGATAGGCAACTGAGCAACAAAAGCGCTCAGGAAAATTCTGCCGCTTCCATTAGACACATTTCCACAATACAAACGAATGCCGCCACCTAAAGAATCTCATTGAAGAGTTGATCCGAGACAATAAGCTCCAGCGGTACGTGAAAAAGCCACAAAACCCCAATCAACCTACGGCCCCTATGCCTCCTAGAGAACGAAGAAATCAAGCTGGAACTAGTGACGAAGGGTCAAAACGAACCGACCAAAGGCTTATTATTGGGATGGTATCTGGGGGACCACACCCCGTGCAAAGAAGTTGGGGAGAAATGGAATGGTACGCAAGCTCATTGAAACATGCTCCGAAAGACTCATGTCTCGCACTTGAAGATGAAACCCCAGCCATGCTACAGAAAGTATTGAGTGATGACATAGTGTTCCGAAATCGGGACACCAAAGGGGCCGAAGCCCCAACTCTCGATCCAATGGTGGTAATAGTGGGAATCGGTCCCGCTATTGTTCGACGAGTGTTGGTTGATAGTGGTTGCTCTGTTAATATTCTCTTCAAACGTATTTTTGACCAGATGAAAATCGGCATGAAAAGCATGTCACATGCCAAACAAAGGTCCAAGGGTTCACTGGCGAGCCCAAGAAACCTGTGGGAACAATCGACCTTCCAGTGGAGTTTGGAGAGGGCGATCGAAGAGTCACCCTCATTCAGACTTTTGTAATTGCGGATGAAATGTCAGCATATAACGCCTTCTTGGGGTGGCTCGCTCTAGCAAATTTCAAAATAGCTCTAGCCCAATGGTGTCTAACCATGAAGTTCCCTACTGCAAATGGAATCGAAATGGTGAAAGGAGATCAGTGTGCTACCAGAGAATGTTACATTGTAGAATTTCATGAATCTAGAAGAAAGGAAAAATGGAATGACGTGGAGAGAACTCTCCACATCCATGAACCCTCCGAATAGCAACTACAGAGCCACCCCTGGCTTGGGGACCATAGTCGATTCGACAAGGCTTTGGACCTTATAAAGAAGAGCTCAGGGGAGGAACGGGTGGTGCCGGCAGAATTGACGGTATCTGTCTTAGTCGACATGGACGACCCAACTAAAGTTCTAAAATCGGATCACACCTTGGAAACAAGATACGAAAAGAGCTTACTAAATTTCTCCGTGCCAACTTGGATGTGTTCGCATGGACGCATTCTGATATGTATAGGGTGTCTCCGGAAATCGCATGTCACGCGCTCAACATTGACCTCAAGTTCACACCAGTGAAGCAAAAAAGGCGTAGCTTAGGTCCCGAACGATCCAAGGCGCTAAGAGAAGAAATGGACAAGTTAATGGCCAATGGTTTTATCTGTGATGCAACCTATCCAAAGTGGGTATCTAATCTGGTCTTAGTCAAAAAGTTCAATGGGAAGTGGTGAACATGTATCGACTACTCAAACTTAAAAAAAGCTTGCCCGAAAGACAGCTTCCCTCTCCCTAGAATAGACCAACTTATGGACGGAACGGCAAGACACGAGCTGCTATCATTCATGGACGCATACTCTGGGTACAACCAAATCCTGATGCACAAGCCCGATCAAGAAAACACCAGCTTCATCATCGACTTGGGCCTATACTGCTACAGAGTAATGTCATTTGGTTTGAAGAACGCAGGGGCAACTTATCAAAGGTTGGCAAATACCATGTTCAAGCATCAGATTGGGAAAACGATGGAGGTTTATGTGGACTAGATGTTAGTCAAATCGCGAGCAGCTCTTAACCACCTGGATAACCTTGCTGAAATGTTCTAAATACTATGAAAGTACGGAATGAAACTCAATTCACTCAAGTGTCACTTCAGAGTGGCCTCCGAAAAATTCCTAGGGTTCATCGTAATTGCCAGGGGCATCAAAGCAAATCCTGAACAAATAACGGCACTACGGGAAGTACATGCTCCGAAGAATAAGAAGGAACTACAAAGTTTGAATGAAAAAGTTGTAGTGCTAAGTTGATTTATCTCAAAAGCTACCGACAAGTGTATACCATTCTTTGATGTGCTGAAGAAAGGAAAGAAGAACTTCAAATGGAGTGAAGCTTGTCAAACAGCATTCGAAGAACTACTACGGCACATGCAGGCTCCGCCAATCCTATCAAATCTCGTGGATGGAGAAGACCTATGCATTTACTTAGTGATCTCACCCCATGCATTGAGCACCGCTCTGGTGCGTAAAGAAGCAAAAATCCAGCGACCTATGTATTACATTAGCAAGAGGTTCACTGGAGCAGAGAAAAACTACCCGAAACTGGAAAAGGTAGTGTATTGCCTCTTGATCGCATCCAGGAAGTTATGGCCATACTTTCAGGCTCATCCAATTAAAGTGTTGACTAACCAGTCCCTGTAGCAAGTGTTATACCGACCGAAAACTTCCAACTGACTTCTCAAGTGGAATATAGAATTGAGCTAATATGATATCACTTACCACCTAAGGAAAGCCAATGGCAAGCATTAGCAGACTTCATTTCCGAATTTACTATACAGGATGACGAAGAAGAAGTACAACTGGAAGTAGACACGCAATGGAAGCTCTTTATCGACGGCGCATCTAACAACCTCTGTTCGGGAGCAGGAGTAGTGCTTGAAACCCCGGAAAGGCAAGCTATAGCTATGCTTTGCGCTTGGAATTCCCTGCTACAAACAACAAAGTGGAAAACGAAGCACTGATTGCTGGATTGAAAGTTGTGAAAGAGCTTAAGATAAAACCTATTCCATATACAGTGACTCCCAGCTAGTCGTTTGTCAAGTAAAAGGGGAGTACCAGGCTCACGGGGAGAACCTTGCCCGGTACCTGTCCAAAGTTTAAGAACTGCTAAGTGACATCGAACACTACACTATAACTCACATTCCACGGGAGAAAAACACCATGGCAGATTATTTGGCTAAACTGGCGAGTTCCGGAGAAGCTCGGTCATTGGGGCTAGTGCCAGTTAAGACTCTAACCAACCCAAGCATAGACGAAATGGACATCGGCTGGATCCTCGAGATCACTGTCGAACCACATAGGTGGATGAACCAATAAAGGAATATTTACTTACAACAACTCTTCCAACTGACCGAAATCAACGAAAAAAGCTTCTCTGAAAAGCGCCCTGATTCACGATACAAGATGGAACACTCTACCAAAGGGGATTCTCGACCCTCCTCCATAGGTGTGTGTTCGATGATGAAGCCCGACAAATCCTAAAGGAAGTGCACGATGGCAAATTGGAGACCGAACTGGGGGGCAAACCCTTGTGAAGAAAGTCCTCTAGTATGGATACTTCTGGCTAACAATTAACTGCGATGCTGCAGACTACACCAGAAGATGTGATCGCTGCCAAAGATTCAGCAAAATTAAAAGAACTCCTTCAATAGAGTTAACGCAGATGGTCAGCCCGTGGCCATTCGCAATATTTGGAATAGACTTGATTGGCGTCCTACCGATAGCAAATGAAGGAGCCAAATATGCTATAGTCGCTATAGATTATTTCACAAAATGGGCCGAAGCGAAATCGCTGGCCACCATAACCACAAAGAAAGTCATCAATTTTGTTACTAAAAATATTATTTGTAGGTTTGGTGTGCCATAGAAAATCATCACTGACAATGGAATCCAATTCGAAAGCGCCAAGTTCAAAGACTTCTGCAAACGCTTCCAGATTGATAAAAGCTTCTCGGCAATAGCTCATCTGCAAGCAAATGGGCAAGTGGAAGCAATAAACAAGATCATCAAATCTACCATCAAAAAGCGACTAACTAAGGTCAAGGGAAACTGGGTTGATGAACTTCCACTCGCACTATAGGCTTACCGAACCACCCGCAAAGCGGCAACCGGCCATACTCCATTCGCTCTGGCATACGGCTCGAAAGCAATGATCCCTATTGAATTGGAAGTTCCCACGCACCAAAGGCAAAATTTCAATCAAAAGCAAAACGAGTAGCTCCTACTCGAATCGTTGGATATGATCGATGAAAGAAGGGAAGAAGCCGAGTTGAGAACCGCCGCCCACCAAAAAAGGTTCGCATGGTACTTCAACTCCAAAGTTCACAACCATTCGGGGGCTTTCGGACCAAACTGGGAAGGACCGTACGTCATCATTCAAAGGCTAAGAGATGGAACTTTCAAGCTAACAACCGTCGACGGAATTCAAATTCCCAGGTCATGGAATAGCGAATCACTCCGCCATTACTTCATTTGAAAACTACTTTATGTACTCTCTATTTTTCAGCACGTAAGCCGTCCCGGAATGCCGGAGGCATTGTAAATAGGTAAAAAACCTGCCCTGCTTTCCTCGATAAAATTTGATTCGCTCTTTGAACCGACAAAACTGTGTTCATAATAATTACCCGTCGGGTCGACGGAAGAAAATCGACTCAAACCGCTGGATCGGCGGAACTCGATCCTTGCCATCTAAAAACTGGTGTTGCTCAGGCAGCATCGGAAAGGCCCAAAACGTACACTCCTCAAAGTTGCCTGAAGATAGGCAACGCCGAGGAGTACCAAAAGCCACGCATTTCTTAAGTCACGCCAAAACCTACACTCCTCAACGTTGCCCGAAGATAGGCAACGCCGAGGAGTACCAAAAGCCACGCATTTCATAAGTCGCACCAAAACGTATGCTCCTCACGTTGCCTGAAGATAGGCAACACCGAGGAGTACCAAAAGCCGTGCATTTCATGAGCCGCACCAAAACATACACTCCCCATGTTGCCTGAAGATAGGCAACACCGAGGAGCACCAAAAGCTGTGCATTTCATAAGTCGCGCCAAAATATACGCTCCTTACATTGCCCAAAGATAGGCAACATCGAGGAGCATGAAAAGCCACGCATTTCATAAGCCGCGTGCTAACTCCTAAAATGTACACTCCTTACATTGCTCGAATATAGGCAACACCGAGGAGCATGAAAAGCCGCGCGCCCGTAAGCCACACACCAACTCCTCGACATTGCCCGAAGATAGGCAACACTGAGGAACATCGTCGAAAAATCACGCTCCTAAAGTGTAAACTCCTCACGTTGCCCAAAGATAGGCAGCACCGAGGAGCATCAGAACCGAATCGACAGGCCATATCGATCCCAAAGACCGTGCATCTCATGACCAGCGCCAACCACTTCTATGATTGGGAATAATGGGCACAACTCCAACAAAATTGGAGTGCTACAAAACAACAGAAAAGTTTTAACTGATGAGACTTAATGATTAAAAAGGCCCTCAGTTAACCCATGCAATGTGCACCTCTCAAGCATGCATATATTGCATACTTACTAGAATATCACAAGAAACTTGGATTACATGCTAAAATTGCAAACTTTTGAAAAAAGGAAAATGAAGATGTGACATAGCCAAATTTCAAGTTTAATATGAATATTATATAAACTATAAGTTACTAGCCATTTGAAGTAAATAGCCTTGTGAACTGAGGGGAATACACTGGTACTTAAATGAAAACAACTGAAAACAATAAGTTCACAAGTTTTATTACTACAAACAAAGAATTGTTGCTCCAAATAATAAATTTTGGCGGCAATTAAAAAAATTGGATAAGTGTAAACAAAACAAGCACAAGTGTGCAGAACACATATGAACAGACAGATAAGAATACAGTCAAAATATCAATGTATTGCTTATAATTTTCTTTACATAGGGTCAAAACGTGGGGGCCGTACCCACACAACACCAGCCAACAAAAAGAAAATACAGACTCTTCGACAAAAAGACTAAGTGCAGACTCTACACTTGAACAAAATAACCCAAAAAAGAACCAAAATTAGATCGGTCTTCACAAAAGCTCATCAGCGGTTCCTTCCACCGCTCCCCTTTTCTCCCTTTGTTTGTAGTTTCTACCTCGTCTCGGGAGCGGTGTCGCTGCTGGTAATATCAATAAACTCCTCGGTGGCAATGTCCTCCTCTTGCTTCGCCGCATTCTTAGAAAAGTCTCCCTTTGCTTTGCGCTTCCGTGATTTGCGGGAGCTCTTCGAGGCTTTGATCGCTTCAACCTTCTCCTTTCTTATAGCGATCAATTCATGCTGAGTCTTACGAGGCTACTCCGTTTGAACTTCTTGCTCCTTAGCCTCTGCTGCTGTTACGTAGCCTTCTAGAGACACGGAAGGGTCATCCAAACCATGGAGCGTGGCTATCTTTTCGGACTCTGGCCCCGGCTGCGAGCCGGACACGGATGTGGAAACTGGAACAAGAACGGAAATGAGCATGGTGGCTGTGGAAATAGCAGCAGGTCCGGGCGCCGAGAAAGCTGGCACATCAACGGGAAGGGTAGACAGACCTATAAGATGCAAAACGAAAGCATTAAATTCTTCCTGCTCTTGCAACATAAGATAGAAGCTCCCGAACTCGGAGGAAACAAGAACATTACCTACACTGGAGAAACGGTCAAGATTGTCGACTTTATACTCACCCCCCTTCGCCTTCTTTCGAAGGTTCCACTACCTAAGGAAAAGTCTCAAGCCCTGAACTTGTTGGCAGGTCGTGGGGCTGCTCTGATGGTCCGCCAGCACTAGAAATGAAAGGCTCGGTGAATGCTCCGACGGCAACTGTCACAGCAGCATCAACGGCTTCTTTCTCTCTCTCGACTCGTAGAATTTCCCGGCCCTCGAGCAATGCCTTCTTTGATTCGTCATTAAGGTAAGCATCCTCCAACTCCCGCTCAGTGTAGGCATCACCGCTATCAGAAAAGCAGGATAAGATTTCTTCCCATACTAAAGCAAGAGTGCGTGGGAATTTCAGGCCCAAGTAGTTGAAACTCCCCTGGTGCAATAGGGAGTTAACATAGAAGTTCAGCATGGCCACGTTCATCTATTCCATCTTCCTCTCGAAAGTGTTTTGAAGCTCTAGATAATCCACCGGATCGGATGCCTTTTCGACCCCAATGCGAGACTTGTCAGCACTAAGCTGCGCAACTTGGTCCTGTAGTCGGGCGATCGTCGCAGCCTGATGAGAGATAGTCTTATTGTGCCCCTCGACGATAAGGTCAAGATCGGAGATAGTTTTCTTCTAGACTTCAATCGTTGCGTTACAAGCTGCCACTTCTCCTTTTAATTTCGCCTCCTCAGCGTGAGCCTTTTTAATCTCATCCCTATAAACGATCTCAATTCAGGCTTGAGCCTCTTTCACTTCTTTTAGCAAGTTGGCGCTCCTCTTGCCCTCTTTCCCTCTTGCAGCATCACTGCTTTCTCCTCTTCCAGAAGTTTAATTTTGGCGTTGCGTTCTGACAATGTTTTTTCAAAATCATTCTTCTATGACTCAAAAGAGAGGATTTCCTTGTAGTTATTGCGATTGGTGTCTACCAGCTGCTTACATAATTTTTCCCACCCTTCAGCTTGGTCTAAATCATGTTGAATAGCTTGAAGGTGTGGCATGTACAAACTTTGCGAGCCGGGTGCAGATTGCAGTCAAACTTAACTCCCCTCAAGAACCATCCGCGGAGCTCTGCCTCGAGCTTAGGAGGGCCCGAAGGAAGAATATAGGTAGGCCTCCGGTGGGGATGCAAAGCACCGGAGGCAAGCACAACTGAAGATGTTGGGATGCAAGTTGAAGAAGGAGCAGGAGCAAAAGTGATAGGGATTTCTTGACCTGTTAAGGAGCGCATCAGAGCAGAAGCCTGTTGTTCCGAAGAATGCGAACGGTGGTCGGACTTTGATCTCTATGATGGCTCCTCCCTCTCATCAAAAAACCTCCTTTTCTCATACCCGCCTTTGTATGACCGGCTCCGATCTCTTTCGTCTTGGCGACGGGCTTCGGCCTCTAGTTCCTTCCTCCTTCTGTACTCCTCCATTTCTCAGGGCTGATAAAGGCCAGAAGGACGCTTAGACTAATGTTGGGAGTCAGTGAATTCTTCGAAGTCATCATAAAGGCCACATCCTCTCGTCATACCTGGCACAAAGCATAAATAAAAGGTTTTAGAAACAGAAAATAGACATGGAAAGAATGTAAGAAAGTGAGTGCAGCCCTAATGAGATGTGTAGTGTATTTCGGGGAAAGGCCTAAAGTGTCATCACGAACCGTATTAGGCGGCCGTCGTGGGCAAAATTGGACTAACTTCGGGCGCAGTTTGCTCGAACGAGGGGCACCTCCTCAAATTTTAAATCTTCTCTCATAAGTGCGTCAAAATCGACGTAGACGTCGCTCAAATCTTCGAACTCCATGCCAACATCTTTACCCAGGGAATCCTGACGCTCTTTGATCTTTGGGGCATTGTCTTTATCACTCGCATCTGGAGGAGGAGAGCACGGTTGGACGAGACTCAAGCCCGGAGTCTCATCGCACGATTCCGAATCCCCATCATCGGATTCTACGTAGAAGTAATCACTGGAAGTGTACTCATCGCTGCTACTCTCGAGTTCCCCCTCCTCTTTATCTAAGCCCATTGCGGCCTAGCCTTCCCTCTGTTGGTACTCTTCTTCTCCCTCTTCCAGGATCGGAGGCATTCTAACCGGACCGCTAACTCCGGTCGCGGTAACATCTCTTCCTTCACGGGCCTCTTCGGCTGATTCTCCGGACAAGCCCTCTCTCTCTTGAGAAGCGCCTTCTTCGGAACCGCGAGAAGAAGAAGTAGATCGTGTGCGAACCTTGGACCGAGCAGGGGAGGGACCTCAACTTGAATAGCGGATCTCCCCGGATGTAGTAATCCGTATCAGAGCAAGTTCTCATCCGTCAGCAAGACTTTGACGGATCTTTCTTCAACATCAATAGCCTTTAGGGTCCGAAAAACTTCATCAAGAGACACATCCCTATTTGGCTTTGGGATAACTGCAGGAAGTATATGGCTTGTTAGAAACTCCATAGCATCGCGTCAGAACTCAATAAATATGAAAAGGAACTTACCCACTGTCATCCAAAGACGGTTAAACCCCTCGGGGCACCTAACGAAGAAATACTACATCTTGAACTGGGACAAGTTGCTCTGTAGAAGAAAAATGATTTTTTGGTTCCTTTGAGCTTCAATTATAATCAAGGATGGACATTCATTCCTCCTTTTGAATGATAGAAAGTACCGCAATTCGTCAAAGCTTGGAGCGCGGCTGAACATCCGCATGAAAAGAACATGCAAGCAAGTCAATATGGCATAGCCATTGGGATGAATCTGGAACGGGGCAATGCCTAAGTTTGAAAGAGTCTCACATAGAAAGTTGTTAAAAGGAGGCATGGCTCCATTCGGGCACATATACTAATGGCAAGCGGTATATCCACGAGAAGGCATGTGAGCAAACTCGTTCTTCTCCGGTAGACGTACTCCTCCTCTGGTATACCATGCTGCAAGCAGATATTGTGCAAAATTTTGGCAGAAACCACTGAAGAAGCTCTCTCTAGCGGGTTGAGAAGAACCCTAAAATTAGGAGGCATTCGGTCCAAGACCAGACCAGTCGGGACCAACTGGCCATATTCAGCTTGCAAAGTGGAAGGATAAAGGGCGATGGATGAAAAATCAGCTTTTGAAAGCGCTGTCCTCCGCTCGATTTATAGCACGAAGATGGGTGCTTCATTCTATAACATCGGAACTCCCATTCAAAATGGTTAGGTTATTCTATTCTAAATTAATAGTTTCCCCTACAACACTTTAACTCTGGAAAGATATCGATTCATGCCTACGCGGCGGATTTCAAGTGTGTACCGGGGCAAGTGCAGTTTTCTGTCTATAGGGGGTGAGCTTGGTGTCCAAAACACTACAAACGCTCTATCCTGTGTAGATAGTTCGCTCGCAATGGGAAAGGAAAAGAATTTCCTGCATCATTTCCATTTGTTTTTACTTCCTCTACACTTACCCATTATCGATCAACGATCGGTAACGGATCCGTTGTCCGAAGCGACGCAGAAAATTCTTCTCACTACAGGGACACTAGGCGCGCAAAAAGCAAGCAAGATAAGTCTAAATCCTTCGAAAGAGTCGAGACCAATTCACGATGTGTCGTGCAGTATTAGCTGCGGAACTTGGCACAAGTTAATTCTGACCTAATGGACAAAGTTAGTAAAACGTGTCAAGCACCGAGCCAAGGCCCGAGTGTCGTTCCAGGAGAAACTCAAGACTCGATTTACTATCTTCCTCCATTAGACCGCAATCAACTCAAACATCTCATGACCAACATTACAAATGCGACCTCGCCAACAAATTGTTAAACGAACACTATGATAGCATACCCACCTTGGATTAAACTCTAAGTACAAAATTGGTCGAAGACTTAAATCAGCAAGCCAAAGACAAGTTGATGGCAAGCTAAGAATCAGGTCAACAGTGATCTAATGATTGGTCGGAGGCGATTCAAG
Source organism: Allium fistulosum (assembly GCA_030737815.1). NCBI lineage: Eukaryota > Viridiplantae > Streptophyta > Magnoliopsida > Asparagales > Amaryllidaceae > Allium > Allium fistulosum. Next base: position 1,087,647,893 of record CM060904.1, on the reverse strand, counting down.
GCGCAAGCTAGCTAGGGTTTCGGTCAGAGATTAACTAAGAAGGTGGCAATGCTCCGATAATGGTGGCACAAGAAGAAATCACGGCGGGAAGCTTGGACAAGGATAGATCTTAGGAAGCACTGGATCGGGCCGAGGAAGCTAGGTCAAGTCGCTGAAGAAGGAGCTCGGATCGCACAAAAGAAGAAGGGTTTGGGTCGCATAAAAGTGAAGAGATTGGTCGACTCGAATAGCATATATAGGCAGATATGAAGAAAGCGGGAAAAAACTCTAAGTTATCAGGTCGCTAGCGATCCATCATCCATGGATCACTAGCGACCCATACTATCAAAGGCACAATTGCATCTTGGAACAATCAGGTCGCTAGCGATTCATCGTCCATGGATCGCTAGCGACCCATGTTTTTGGAGGCGAATTTTTCTCAGACTCGTGCTGCAACATCTACCCATCATTTCGAAGCGTACCGGGAAGATATAGAGAGGAATTTGATCCATTATGACAAGTAGTATCAGTTGAGAACAAAACTTGGTGATCGACAGCGTAACCTGCTACGTATTCGTAAAATTCTAATAGGATTACATGGAATCAAACAAGCAGACATTAAAGTCAATAACTTCCAGAGCATGCCTTGTTTCCAACGAAGACATACTCTGAGGGGTAAATATTATTCGGGTTTTTAACCCAACAGGATCCAACAAAAGATGGGACAACTTCATGTCGTCGGAATAGCACAGAACTCAAACAAATGGGGAGCTAAAGCAGCAAGTTAACGAGAACCAAGTCATATAACTAAAGCAACGACTAAATTTGGCAAAACTAAGAAACCAGCGTCCGTTCAGTCGAATTAGCAACTAAATACAACCAGGTAGTAGATCATCATCAAAACGGAGCAACGTGCAACGAGACTACGCGAACAACGTCGATACAAAGTAACAGAAGCATCCTACACATCAAATTCCAGAAATACACTAAGTCTATGGATCGCTAATGATCCATGCATCATGGATCGCCAGTGATCCATACTTCATCCTGGGATCACTAGGCCGCTATGGCATATGGAAATGACAGAAAAAGTGGAAAATGTGCTGAGTGTATGGATCGCTAGCGATCCATACACCATGGATCGCCAGCGATCCATACTTGTACATGGATCTTCGACGAGCTAGCTAGGCAAAGTAATGGAGATAGGAGCTATGGAATTAGCTCGCATGCGAGCTAAGTCTGTGGATCGCTAGTGATCAATAGTTTTGGCTCGGGTCACGAGCTAAGCTTAGATCGTCATGTGTCCATCTGCAAGTGACTGACAAGTGGGTTTGGTCCAGAAGCTCCCCGATCTCTATAAATAATATCCTGCCTGCAACAAAAATTGGATCTTCTCCTGACTGGTTGCTGAAGCTCTGCTGGAAACTTTCTTCACCCTTTACCTCCCTCACAACAATCTCCAATGGATTCCAACTCTAGGGATTCAATCTAGCAACGGATAATCAAAAGCCTTGTAACCAAACACTACTTGTAACAACAATCAGTCTAATAAAACTATAAAGTGGACGTAGGCTTCATTAACAGCCGAACAATTATAAAAATTCCTTGTCTTCTTTCTTGTACTGTCTTTTTCTATACCTATTATCTATGTTATTGCTTTATCAGAAAATGGCTGGAGCTTTCATAATCAAACCAGGGTGTTGATCCATTTTTTGGGTTAACAAGATGGTCTCTAAAAACCTGATTCATAAGATCCACAAAGTATCCTACAGCATAAGTCAATCTAAACGACATTACCAACCACTCATAAAATCCGATGGTGTATGAAACAGAGTTATATGCACACTCTCCTTTGCTACTCTCAATTGGTGAAATCCCACTGCCAAATTCATTTGAGAGAACACCTTCGCATCGTGAAGCTGATCAAACAAGTCACTAATGCGTAGGAGTGGATACTTGTTCTTCTTCGTCACTTTATTCAGCTCATGATAATCCACACACAACTTCAAAGAGCCATCCACTTTAGTCACGAATACTACAAGTGCACCCCACTCAGATATGCTTCTTCGAATGAACCCTCTCCTTAATAGGTCATTCACTTACACCTCTAATTCCTTTTTCTCTCTAGGTGACACATGCCTTAAAGGCATAATTATAGGTATGGCTTCCTTCACTAAGTCTATCTAAAACTCAGTCTCTGTATGTGGCGTAAATCCAATCACTTCCTCAAAGACATTAGGATACTCTCTAGTGATAGGCAGATGACAACCCCTCCTATGGAACCTCTAACGAATATAGAAAGCTAACCATCACCCCATCCTCTGGTAAGCAGCTAATCACTATCGTTCATCCTTTCACATCTACGATTGTCAACAATAGCTTCTTGCAATCCACTGTTGCTGCATACTTCTTAAGCCAGTCCATTCTTAAATAATCCTGAACCCAACAAAATTGAAGACAAAACAATCACTAACAAAAGAACATCCATGACTCGATAAAAATAAATCGTTGCAAACCATGCACAGGCTAGGAGTGCCTCCAACATGGTTTGACACGATCAAGGGTCGGTCTACTATCTCGGGTCTCAATCCCAATCTATCTACTAGGTCACTACATATGAATGAATGTGAAGCCCTGGTATCAAACAAAACTCAAATAGGAACATTACCAATAGAAAGAATACCTTGAATAACGGCTCCCTTTCCCTTCTCCTTCGCCGAAGGAGCACTTTACGAAGTTGGGACTATGTCCAAAGCGTACGCTTTCACAACCTTTTTATCCTTCACCGGTTCTGGACAATCCTTCTTCAATGCCCAGGCTTATCACAAGTGTAGCACTTTCTCTTGTCGCTCACTTTGCAGTCTTTAATCGGGTGATCCTTCTACATGCACCCATATAAAGTAGGTTCTTATTTACCCTTTTTCTGACCATTATTTACTTGAGACTGCTTCCTCTTTCCATTCCACTTTTTCTTGCCTCCACCATTTTTCTGTGGTTTTGGCTCTTCCTTTTCAATGGAAACAATCATAGCTGTCCTAGCCTTAGGATATAGATTCTCATAATAAAGGGCTTTTTCAACAAGCTTCTCAAATGGCTCATCAATATGGTCCACCAGCTTCTCTCCTAGATAATCATCCAAACCAATAATGAATTTCTCATTCTTTCTTAATGGAGTGTCGATGAATGACATCCTGTACTTCGATAAAGCATCAAAAACATACATCTCTCATTGCCTAAGATCAACAAACTTCCTAAACAACATTGACTTCTGAGTAGTTGTAATGAACTTCTCTTCAAACCTTGCTTTGTACTTGTCCCAAATAAACTGATCTTCTGGGGTAGCAATGGTAATGGCGTTCCACCAGTTTATGGCCCACCTCCGAAGCTGTTTGGAAGCCAACTTTCCCTTCATGGCATCATCCACTTCCATATCACTGAAAATGCGCTCACAAGTATCAATCCAATCTTGCACATCTATAGCTAATTCTGTTCCATGGAATGGTTTCCCTCATAGAGTAGTATAATCTTTGCTCAACTTAGAGAAATCAGCCCTAGGCAATTGCATGGGAGCACCTCTACTAACAACCATGCTAGGAGTATTCCTCACCATATTCACCATCATATCTTTTAAACCGAAATTTGGTTCAACGTTCAAGATGTATGTACAAGGAGGCATGTCCAAAGAAATTCCAATAATACCCCTTGGTTTTAAGATAATTCACAAGGTTGTTTAAAATATGATTCATAAGTTCAAAAGATAAAATAGCAAGTCAAAATAATAATAGGCAATTTGCTCAAGCCATGCTTCTTTATTCAATGGTGAACATGTACAAAATGTGAAAATATGCAATATTCTAATTATTCAAGCCCTTATTTGCAAATATTGTATATCCTTTTCTCCCTCATTAGCCTTTATGCCATTAGTTTGTCCTCGAGCTCTCAATGAAGAGAACTTGGAGAAGATCCTAATTAGAAAAGGTGAAAAAGAGTAAGAAAAAGGTTCAGGGACCCTTTCCATAAGGGGGTGCATCTTTATTCATAGTGGTTGGAAGGAGGTAGGCTTGCTTTCATTGGCGAAGTGGGACTTTGATTACTATCTTGGTAATGGTTACAACATGAATGCCTTTGAAGCTTTATGAAGGGAAATGCACTAAATCCTCTTGAATTTGCTCTTGTGAATGATTCTAATCCTCTTTCTTCACATAGCCTTTGACATTTCAACGGTATTGATGTTGTGCGATACCGATAATATGGGATATTCATGTATTGCGGCATCAATTCTATTGATAATCTTCGGCATCAATTCTTGTATAAGGCTGGTTATATACGACATCTTTTAGGACTTCATTCATTAACTTTCGACATCAATATTCTCCTTATATTGATGGTATTCGCCCTCTTTGATCGTATTATTGACTTAATCCTTCATATTTTGCTCTGCCCATATGCGACATCGGTGAGAAGAGATGCAGCATCAATCAAATGCGGCATCAATGTAAAGTGACATCGTTGAGAAGAGATGCGGCATTGATAATGGGCGGTATCGATAATAGGCGGCATTGATAAGGTGCGTTATAGATTACATGCGACATTGATAACATGCGACTCTGATGACATGCAGTATGAAATCTATGCGGTATTGATTAAGTGCGGCATAGATGTTATACAGCATTGAAGTAGTGTAGAGACATTATCATTTGTAGGCCTTTGATATTAATTATCCCCTTGTTTTAGCATCCCAAGCCATGGCCTGTGACATACATCTTTAATTTCGGCATTGATTCCTTTGCTTGTATCCCCTAGAAAATATGTGGATAATATTTGCCCCCCTCCTTGTATAAAAGAAACTTTTTACACTTTAGTGTAAAACCAAGAATTCTCTTGCTTTTTCAATTCTTTACGCAGCTTTCTTTCTAACCCAATTTTTCTATAACATATTAACTTCAGATATAAAATATTTGGGCCATCCCTCTTAGATTTGATAGATCTATGAATTGATATATATTCTTTTAGGTGGAGAATTCTTTGTATTCTCGATATAAGCTAAGATTATAAATTTGCTTCATGAGATTCAATTTATCTAAGGATAATTTTACTTAAGCAAGATCTTGGTTAATTAACCAATAACAGTAATTTCCTAAAGAAAAACATAGAAAATTATCTAGTAATAACATCATATGAAGAAAAGACTAAAATATTATCTAGTAGTGATGGCTCTATAAATAGAAAATTAGGAGACCATTTAATAATTACGGTTCCTTGAGTAGACAAAATTGTTTGCTAATATCATAGGAGAGAGGACTAAAAACTTTTTTGAGAGTGTTATGAATAGTAGATCAGAAAATCTCTTTGAAAATAATAATAATATCCTGAATAGACAACCAGAAAATCATTCGGTAATAATAGAAGGCCAGAAAATCCATCTAGCAATAATGTGAATAAAAGACCAGAAAATCCATCTTATAGAAGACCAGAAACTTCATTTGGTAATAGTATTAAAAGACTAGAAAACCTATCTGCCAATAGTAATAGAAGACCAAAAAACCATCCAGAAAATCCATCTGGTAATTGAAGATTTCTTTTGCCTAGAAGCCCCGTTGCTTGATTTTTCTTTGGAGCACAAAAGGCTCATTTTTGATAGGTCTTCCTTTAGAAGATCGTTTTTGCTTTGGAGCAGTAATGGCTCATTGTTGATAGATTTTCCTCTATAAGACTATTTTTTCTTTGGGGCAGTAATGGCTCATTGTTGATAGATTTTCCTCTAGAAGATTGTTTTTGATCCAGTCTTTTGGATAGAGCACTAATGGCTTATTCTCAATAATTTAAAAAAATAATTTAATTTAATTTTATAAAAAGAAGAGGTAATGTGGAAACAGAGATCGAGAATTCAATGGATCAATGAAGGTGATAATAGTACAATTTTTTTCCATAATATGGAAAATGGTAGAAAGCGTTGTAATACCATTAATTCAATTTTTGTTAATAACGTTGAGTTGGTTGATCAAAGTGATTTGAATATGGCTTTTACTAATTATTATAAGGATATTTTTGGTAATAAGAATAATCGTAGAATTAAAGCTAGGTGGAACGATCTTTATCCAAATGATTCTAGAATTGATTTTAGTGATATTGATAGTCATTCTTTAGAAGAGGAGATTTTGATGGCAATAAATGATATGCCCAGTGATAAAGCCCCCGATCCAAATGGTTTTCTAATTTTATTTTACAAATTTTTTTGTAATGTATTAAAATGTGACATAATTAATATATTTAATGATTTTTATAATGGAAATTTACAACTAGGAAGATTTAACTTTGCTAACGTCATTCTAATACATAAAAAAGTTGGTGCTAACAATTTAAAAGATTTTAAACCAATTTCTTTAATTAATTGTTCAATAAAATTATTTCTAAAGTATTAGCAAATAGGCTTAGTATGAAAATGAATGACTTAATTGATAGTTCACAAACAGCTTTCATTAAGGGTAGAAACATCACTGATGGTGTTGCAACAGTCCAAGAATTTATTAATCATTGTTGTAAGAATAATACTACATGTAGGCTTTTAAAACTTGATTTTGCGAAAGCTTTTCATTCTATTGATTGGGATTTTCTTAAAGAGATGTTAATGGCAAGAGGTTTTAGTTTTATATGGATTGGGTGGATTATGTCACTTTTAAAGACTAGTAATTCTAGTATAATGGTAAATGGTGTTCTAGGGAATAAAATACAATCTAAACGGGGTCTTAGACGGGGGGATCCGTTATCACCTCTTTTGTTTGACCTAGCTACTGATGTTTTTGCTAGGATAATTAAAAATGTTATAGGTAATGGAACTTTAGCGATTATAGGGAGCGATATTTCTTGTAATGGACTTTCTATTTTTCAATTTGCATATGATACCATGTTATTTGCTTCACGTTTACCTAAACATGTCATTGCTCTTAAATTTATATTATACAGTTTTGAATTACTATCAGATCTTAAAATTAATTTTGATAAAAGTTCGGTTTTAGTGCTTAATGATATAGATAAGATTGAGCGTTTAGTAGCTAATACATTAAACTGTTCTATCATGAATTTCCCAATTGACTATTTAGGTTTTTTGATTAGACCATCCAAACTTAAACATGATGATTGGCTATTTATAATTGATAAAATTTAAAATATAATTTCTAAATGGAACGGTAGGTTTGTATCAAGAGCGGGGACATTAATTCTTATTAATTTAGTTTTATCCGCACTTCCGATATATTGGATGCCATTGCACCTTTTTCTTGAATGGGTTATCGAAAAAATTGATAAAGTAAGGAGGGATTTTTTATGGAGTGGTGATAATCCAAACAGTAGTCTAAAATGTTTAGTTAATTGGGACAATGTTTGTAAATCAAAAAGGAAGGAGGACTAGGTGTTATTAATTTATGGAACATGAATTTGTCATTATTAGGGAAATGGTTGTGGAAATTTAAGGATATTAATGATAATTCTGTTTGGAAGGAAATAGTATCTAATCGTTATTATAATGGTAGTAATAACTTATATCAAATTACAACTAATGTTAATAATAACTTGTCTAATTTTTGGAAATCAATTCTTAAATGTCAAGATATTTTTAATCTTGGTGTAAATACAATTGTACATTTCGGTAATAATACAACTTTTGGCATGATCGTTGGATATCAGTCATTCCTCTTAGGATTGAATTTAAAGAACTTTTTGAAATTTGTAGCTTTAGAAATGCTTTAATCAAAGATGTTTTTTCTTTGAATAATGATCCTCCTTGGAATTTTAGTTTTAATAGAATTTTAGAAGGAATAACTCTTAGACAATATGCTTTATTATGTGCAAGATTGAATCTCTATAATATTGATTGCAAAAAAGATATTATTAATTGGGAATAGGATAATAGTAAGAAATTCACTTCTAATTCATTATATAAATTTCTCAATTACTTGGGTGTAATTAATAACACTTTTAATTTTATTTGGAAAGTATATGCACCTCCGAAAGCTAAGTTACATATGTGGTTGATCATACGTGGGAAGTTAAATACTATTGAGCTTTTAAAAAGTAAGAATTCGCCAATTGATAATAAATGCTTATTCTGTAACTTATCTTTTGAAAGTATTAATCATATATATTATGGTTGTAAATATACTAATTACATTCTTAATAATACTCTTAAAATATTTAACTTTAATATTGCATTTAAAGTTTCTGATTATGATTTGTACTCGAATAATATAAGGTTTAAATTTAAGAAGGGATATAGGGTTTTACTTGACACTTTATTTATTATAATTTGTTCTTTATTTGGTTTGAGAGAAATCAGAGATTATGTAATAATAATAATAGTCATATAAATAATTTGGTAATGAAATTGCTCTATTTCGTTTTATTTGGATCACTAATCCAAATTATAAATTGGCAAAAAATAATTACTTTAAAGTTTATCTAAATTTGGTCAATAATAACATTAATGTTTTTAAATGTAAAAACAATATTTTTAATAATAATAACTCTTGTAATAACATTTATTCAATTTCGAATGTTGATCTTAGGAATCACCCGTAAGTTCTTTTGATTGCAGGAGTATAGCGCTTATTCTTTTTGTTTGTCTTTTGTTTTAAGCATATAAGTACATAATTAGATATTTTATTTTTATTTACATTAATAGATATCATGAACACTGTTTCATTACATAGTAGAAACTTAGAATTTGTTTAATGTGATTGTCGTTATTAGTAGTCTAGTATATATTGTATGATAGTTGATTCATTATTGTATAAATTTTTGGTTTTATTAATTTTATTTAATTGATGCATATATATGTATATAAATTTTATTATATACATAAATATGTATCATTCTTACATTTTTGTTTAGTTTTTGTTTACAGGCACAGGTTTAGACTAAGGATGTTAGCAGGATTGTCTTTCAGGGATGTAGGGTCGAGGATTATAGGGTTGCAAGGTAGCTATTACAAGTTTGTTTGTTATGAGAGTTTTCACAAATTGGTTATAGTTCATTCGTGCTAGATACATGGTGTTTCTTTCACTTGTGGAGCTGCTTATTGGACTCACTTATGCAATTGGTTGCATGAGAGCTTATTTTGGTTACTTCTAACACTTCATTATCGGGCGGTGGCCTTGCCGGAGTTTGGTATTGAAGTGTAATGGGTGGTGGCTTTGCCGGAACTCATTGTGAAGTATACCTTATGTTCTAGAGTTTTTCCTTTTGACCTTTTCATTGTTATTAGTTATGATTTGTTACCTGCCAGGCATATTGGCAGCTCCTTTATTTTTGGTGATATATATATATATATATATATATATTCATATGTGTGCTCTCCTCTATCTTAGAGGATCACATAATTCTCTCCAAAAAAAGAGTGTGATTGACTCAATTGATTTCATCCCGTGCATTTGGTTAACTATCTTAAGTAGAACCAAAGGCTTACCCGACCTCCCTCTAGGAGGCACTTCAGTCAGGCCTTATAGGCGGCACTAATGGCTGATGGTGCTTTGGCCAGGCCAATTTTAGGCGGGACTAAAGGCTTACTCCGTCCTCCCTCTAGGAAGCACTTTAAACAGGCTGTTTTCAGGTGAAAATAAGGGCTTATTTTGACAGATCTTCCTCTAGAAGATTGTGAGCGCTAACAGCTCATTTTTGACACATATCCCTCTAGCTCCTTTTTGATAAATCTTCCTCTAAAAGATTGTTTTGGAGAGCTAATGGCTCATTTTTTATCGGTCTACCTCTAGAAGATTGTTTTGCACCACTAACGGCTCATTTTTGATAGATCTTCCTCTAGAAGATTGTTTCGGAGAGTTAAAGGCTCATTTTGATAAATCTTCGTCTAAAAGATTGTAATGATCTCATCTTGGATCGAATCCCTTATCACCATCTTAGGTGATGATTTAGGTTTTTCATTCTTTAGGGGATTCTTACTCCTTTCCATGATTGATTCGATAGATATTCTTGTTTCAACTTCTTTATTCACCCACTGTTAGGAAGTATGGTCTCAAATGTTCTGAGTTCCATATTCTTGCTATTATGTTTCCATCGGGTTGGAATAATCGATAAGTCCCTGGTGGGATTACTTTATGTATGATTAGAGGTCCTTTCTAGTTAGGCCTAAGTAGTACATCCGCTGGATTTTTACTATTTGCCATAACCTCTCGGAGAACTAAATCTCCTTATTGAAATGATCTTTCTCTCACTTTGGATTTGTAGTATTTCGATATCTTTCTTTGATATTCAGCCGTCTGTATGGCTGCTCCATTCCTTAATTCATTGATCAAGTCTAAAGATTCTCTTTTCAATTCCTGATTATTATTAAATGCCTATACGATCCTTCAATGAGAGAGTACTTTAACCTCGATTGGAAGCATATCTTTGTATCCATGTGTTAAATAAAATGAGATATGTCCTATTGCAGCTTTGACAGAAGTTCTATGTGCCCATAGCACAAGAGGTAATTTTCCTACTCGATTCACTTCATGTTCGGATATACTTTGTGAATCTGTTGATAATCCGAATATCATCTTATGATAATCAATATTCTTTAACTCATGCATGGAAGGTGTTGATTCTTGTGAAAATCCCATAATTGGTTTTGTTTCCTTTTTCAATATCTTTAGTCGATATTCAGGCGTTCTTTCTATTTAGTCGTTCAGATGGATTTCTCTTCTCCCAATACATATTGGTTTGGCTGATTTGTCCCTTTTGTGGCTCACGCCCATGACTCTTGATAAATGATTTTCCATTTTCCAACTTTTCAAAAGTTACTTAAAGCATTCCAATGCCCTGGATAAGAGATTCTATTCCTAATGTTCGAAGTTCAAAGGAAGTTTTTGTAAAACTTATTTGTTAAAATAATCTCATAATAGAAATGTAAATCTTGATTTTTGTAAAACTTATTTGTTAAAATAATCTCATAATAGAAATGTAAATCTCAATTTTTGTAAAACTTATTTGTTAAAATAGTCTCATAATAGAAATGTAAATCTCAGTAAGAGACTGAGCGGTCATGATTCATGAACCAATAGCATTTTAATCAAGAATAGACTCTTCTAATTAGAGTCTTAGTGGCACTAATGAACCTAAATGGTTTAAAAAAAATTCTTTCGAAAATATGAATAGACCTTTACTTCTTATTTTAATGATTTCTTTGAAAATGCTCTTGTCAACACATTTCGGATCAAAACCTTTTATAGGGAATTAATGATGTCAAGTAACATATTTTTGAAGATTTTATAAATCATCCTTAAAATAGATAAATATATGTTTTTCCCGATCCATAGGGTGATTGGTAATAATCCTTTGATTTTGGAAACATTTTACCAAAGATTTTTTTGGTAAAACCTTCTGAATAAAACTGCTTGCTGAAAATAATGTTGGTGTATATTACCCTGCCTTTGTATGATATGTATAATTGTAACACTTCAGGTTTTACTTAGCAAAAAGAAATATCTTGTTTGTAAGTCTGGAAAGTCATGACTAATGAACTCAAAGACTATATATACAAGAATATACTTTTCTGCAAGAATCCCTTCTTTTTTATAACCTTTCTCTAGCAAAACGGCTTAAAATCTAAGTCTTGAAATGGAAAATTAGAATTTTATACAATGTTGAAATCCACTAATATAAGAAAGCCTGATTTATAAAACTTTACAATTTGAAGTCATTCTCTTGCAATACTTATATAATATTTGAAATCATGTACATGTAAAATCATATGTATTTGAAATTTGATGACATATATTTTCGAAATATTATGGTATCATATATGTATGAAGTCTTTCTCATTTTAGAAGCTTATATGCCTAAAGACCTAATATCCTCAAAATTAACCCCTTGGAATCAGCTTTTGCATATTGTTAGCACCAAAATTGGTCACTAACCTCATTGAGAAAGATTGTGTAGAGATATAAGTGATGAAGATAAATTAAACAAGGAAGAATATGCTAATTTGAATGCAAAAAGTAAGAACACCGGATTTATAGTGGTTCAGCGTAATTGCCTACATCCACTTTGAGGTTAAACTTTATTACTTTACTTGATGATTGATTACAGATACAATTCGTAGATCAAATACTTGAATACAATTGATGAGTAAAGAAGATGAGTCTTGAAAGCGGCAGAGTTTCCCCAGTGTTCCCGAAAAAAGGTCCATTTCACTGTGCCCTTGCCTCTCTATTTATAGACAAAGGTGGGTTGGACTCCTCTGGTGGGCCTGGTAGCTGAATAACTCGGTCCAGATGGACTGGTCCATATATGCCGAACCAAACAGGCCGAACGGTCGTATGCCGAACCATCTTCCTCATGTCGAACGATGCTTGTTATGTGGGAAGAGTGGGTCGAGCAGTAATTGTAGCCGGACAAGCTAGGAAGAATGCCGAACAATCTTCTTATGCCGAACAGAAGTGAGATGCCGTGTGGGGAGTGTATGTCGAGCAATGATTGAAGTTGACTAAGGTTAGATGAATACCGAACAATCTTTGGATGCCGGACGAACCTGGAAGCCGATCACTCCCAGATGCCGAGCGCTACATGGATGCCGAGAACTCCTGGATGCCGAGTACTCCTGGATGCTGTGTACCCCTAGATGCCGAGTACTTAGTTGCCTGGTCAAATCTCTAGGAAACACTTGCCCCCCAAAGTGTATTACGTGACTGAATGTGATACGCTTTGAACTATGTATCCTCCATGTCTCGTTTCAAATCCTTGACCAAATCCTAATAGAGATGCCTTCTTAAGAATATCAGTGGTTGTGGTGTGCGCCTAACGTGGTATAAATGCCGAACGATACGTTCAAAGCCGAACGTTCCTCATGTGCCGAGCGACTTTATGTTTTGAAGCCGAACGCTACGGCTTTGACCCGTTCTACCGGGTATAGCTTTTTCGACTTCTTCTTCCTCCCTATAAAACCAGGCATCCTCCCTCTTCTCTCCTTTTACACTTTTATTTCTGTCACACTCTAAAGACTTGCAATCCTCGCCAGTCAATCAGACTTAAAGCCTAATCAATCCTTCCTAAGCTTCGATCTACGAACTAGGTATTATCCCTTCTATGATTAAATAGTTTCAATACGAGACTTAGGTTTGCACATAGCCGAGAGGGTCATGTGGAAAACTGGATGTCTTTACGGCTGAATGATGTGTGGCGAGAAGGAATGGCTCGCACACTAGAGTTGTTGGATGATGTATGGTAGTTAGGCCTAGCTCCTTCGTGCCGAACAAAACTGGAAGAAAAGAAAGAATAGAAAGAGTGTTGGTGGTGACTGGGGTGTCGAATGGCATAATCTTCGCCGAGCGACCTGTTCTTGTTGTTCGGTGTAGATGGAGAAGGAGAGGAGTGGAACTATAGTCAAGGGTGGAGTGTCGAACGTTAAAGCTCGGCATAACACTGGTTCGGCGTATCTTACCATATGCCGAATAGTGAAATGGGAGGCTAAGGTGAAGGCATGAGTTAGTGGGGATGCCGAACGATCGCGACTGCCGAACAATATTTCAGCCGAACAATACTCGGGCTGAACAAACTTAAATGCCGAACCATATCAAGGCCGACCATAACCTAAATGCCGAACCATATCATGGTCGAACACAGCTTAGATGCCGAACCACATCAAGGCCGAACATAACTTAGATGCCGAACCATATCAAGGCCGAACATAACTTAAACGCCGAACTATATCATGGCCGATCATACAAATTCCGAACCATACCTAGGCCGAACAATACAAATGCCGAACAATCATAAGTGCCGAACAATCATAGGTGTCGAACAATATCAAGGCCGAACACTACTTAAATGCCGAGCCATGTCAAGACCGAACACACTTAAATGCCGAACCATCAATTGCCTTGCCTAATCACATAACAAAACAAGGACAAGGACCCTGGCATACCAGCATATGAAACTGACCCGGATCATTAACTCCCTAGCTTTAGTAGACATAAATCTGAACTTAGATTAACATACGTTTTCTGAATCTGAAACTGTAATCACCACAAGGCAGGCTTTTGGGGATGGTCAGCGATGACGGTCTTCGAAGGCGATGATTCGAAGCTCAGTTTCGTATCTTTACGACTTTCAAATTCTCAACGCTTATACACGATTGCTTGCACTAGTTCACACACCACATGGGGGGGAATATTCATGTTGTTAATTCTAACGCTGAACATTTTTCAAGTATAGTTTTCACAGGCGCTTAGCCAGATTCACTATTTATTGGAGATGTCTAAAAATCCAGCTTTGCTACTATATCTGATAGGCCAGGGCCGTCTTCACGGCAAGAAGTCGCGGATACTTCAAATCCGTCGAATTCCCCTGCTCATAACTTAGCTCCTGATGCCCTGGAGGCATCGATTCTCTTAGACAATCCGATCGACTCACTGGCTTCGAAGATTAACGAAGTCGCGCTTCGGCGAATATGTTCCGTCCACGGAATCCCTTTTGCCGATGTGTTGGTCCCGTCGAGACATGATCGTCCTCATCTGCCCCCAGTCGGATATACTGCTTGTAATAAGTTCATGTGCTGGATGGGCAGTGTGCCTCCATTCAATTTATTTCTTCGGGACGTGTTGCAGTATATAGACATCGCCCCGTCGCAGCTGCATCCAAACGGTCACGCATTCATATACGGGACCTACCTACTTTTTATGGTCGTCCTCTCCAGGCCTCCAACTTCTGGCGACATCAGATATATTTATATGATCAAGAAGCGGAAAGATAGCCCCTCCTTTATGTTCCTTGAGTCGTACCATAAATGCCATATTTTAACCGGAGCATGTAGCAAATTCGCCCTGTACAAACAGGAATGGTTCTATGTGCGTTGCCCCCTGGTTTCGCGAGGAGATGGGTCGAAGGCAGTAAGTCTCTTCCCTGAGTCAACATTCGTGCTTAATCGGAGCTATTCTTTTTCTAACTTCTTGTTTCATCTTTTCAGGTATTAACCCGCGCCCTGAGGGCCGAGGATATTCTAAGGCCGTCGAAGCCATTAGAGCTCTTCCTGCCGAGGGTCGGGACATCCAAACCATCATTTCAAATGAATCATTGTCGAGGTTCGGTTTGTTAGCAGGAGGTCGCCGGATTAGCCTTCCTGAGGGTGTTTCCATTCCCAAATCCGCACCCTTTAAAGGGAAAAAACAAGCTGGATCGTCATCACGCCATACCCCCGATGCACACGAAGGGGGAGAACACAAGGGGGATGAAGCTCCTGAGACACAAGGCGAGAATGTGGGTCCTGCTTGGAACCCGGCGGTTGAAGTGCACGATATTGAAACGTCATCTTCCCCTTCGAAGGGAAAAAAGAAATTGACGTACAAGATACGGAAAGAGAAAGTTGGCGGAACTTCCAAAGTTATGCTCATCCCGTCAGAGAAAGAGGCTTCTTCACAGCACATGGAAAGTTCTTTAAAGGGTCTGTCGAACCTTACCATCCCCGACGATATACTCAATTATGGTTTCGACGATCCGAAAGCCCTTAAGTTTCATTCGCCCGCTAGAGACGACATGGGAGTTCAACCCCCAGTTCAGGGAGATAACACTCCAATTAGTAAAGATAAAGGAACCGGTCCGTCGGGGGGAACACTAGGACACACACGCACACACTCACTTCACCATACACTTCAAGTTTTTCCATTATCCCGATTTTTCCTAACTCTTTAATTCTTTGCAGGTGATATGGGGCGCTCCCACGGACTCGATCGCCTCCACGGTTCTATATTTCACCATCCCGGACGGGATTCAGGCTCAGGTAGACGTAGGGACAGAGACGATTACGAGGATCGAGACAACCGTCCTCGTGATTCGTCTTATCGAAAGAAAACATATTCCCAGTCTTCGTATTCTCGTGATCCTCCTCCTCAAACTGAGTCAGATAGAGAAAAGCCTTTGCAGAAGGGGTCTCAACCCGATGTCTCCCGAGAACAACATTCTGGTTCGTCGAGCACAAGGCAAACTCGGGAGCATCGGAAAAGAACAGAACTTTCAAAGCCTCCTCCCCCTACTCCTGCGGCTGACCCAACGATAGCAGAGAAGATGGTCGATCTTCAGGCAAAATTCCCAAAATCTGCTTCGACGGCCTGAAATTCCTCCCAGCTATTCATCACATCCCAGGGCACGTCAAGCAGAGTGCCATTGCCTGCAACAACGACGTCTATGTTCAACATGACGCGTTCGTACACTTGGTCGAAAAAGTCTCGAAGGTATCTGTTGAGCGACAACATGAAATTGACCGTTTGAAGTTGGAAGCTGGCTTTGACAAGGACATCATCAAGAGCCAAGATTAAGAGCTTGCTTCGTACAAGTCGAAACTTGAAGCCACAGAGCAATGTGCGAAAGACACTGCCGAGGCCGTCACTCGTCTAGAGGCGACCCACAAAAGGGAACTTGATGAAGCAGTCCAGCGCAGTGGAGCCCTTGCCTTAGAAAAAGATTCTATCCAGAAAGAAAGGGACGCGCTCGCCCTGCAAGTTAGAGAGTTGAAAGAATTGCTCTCTAAGGAGAAAGAGGAGAAAACAGCCGCTCAAGAAGAGTACCAATGATACTGCGACGAAATCGTCGCTACACGGCTCTTAAAAACAAAGCTTGATGATGAACTTGCTAGGGTTGAGATAGTGAAAGACGAAGCCCGTGAGGAGGGCAAGAGGAAAGCTTCTGAGGAGATTGACTCTCGCCTCGAAGCAGCTGCAGAGGCCGGTAGGGAAGAGGTCAAGTGCATGTTTGACCCGCTGATCGCCGAGTACGGCGCTCGCGTCCTTATGCACCGCGACTTGACATTCCTAGGCGAGGGCTATCTTGAATCCCTAGCCGAGGCCTTGGAAACTTTAGTAAAGATCAGAAAGATCGAGTCGGGCTCTGAGGAAGTCGATGAGGATGCTCTGGTGAAAGAATATCTCAGGGGGAACGAGCCAGCGGACTTATCTGCAGCTTTGGCTCTTTATAGCAAAGGCTCTCCCCTACCAAAAGAGAAAAATGATGAAGCTGGCCCATCTGGGGCTAAGGCTGCAGCTCCTCCTTCCACTGCTCCTCCATCTGCTCAATCGGCCAGTCGGCCAACACTCGACCCATTTGAGCAACATGCCGGCTATAACCCAGAAGATCCCGGGCTTGGTGTTCATGTGTTATCCTCTATTCTAGAGGGTGAAACTCCACATGCAACTGATAGCCAGCCAGAACTCGGTATAAAATTCTTCTTTTAGAAATTAAGAGATCTGTCACTTTCCGGTAGTGGTTATTTATCCTAACGTTCATTCTTTATGTTTTCATGCAGGCTACTCTGATCCTAAGCCAACTTCGAGGAGCGATGACGCCAAGGAGGAGGCAGAGAAAACAAGCGATGTTGCTCATGCGGGAGTAACTCCTGGCCCTGACGCTCAAGTGATCGGGGCGCTAGATGATGATAAGTTTGACACTTCATCTCCCGTCGAAGGGAGTGATGAAATCGAGATCACTGGCGCCTCCGAACATACTTCGAAGATAAGCATGAAGGAGCAACTCGCTGAAGAAGAGAAAAAGAAGGTCGAGATCAAAGTCGAACCTCAAATACTGGAACTTACCGACCCGCGGAATAGACCTCCTAAAATCATTCTCCCCGGCAAATCCAAACCGCTGGATGTTCCTTCTCCCACTCCTAACTTTGCTTCTTTGTCATGCAAAAAATCCAAGAAGAAGCGTGAAGGAGAAGAATCATCTGAGAAAACAAAGGAAGACAGGAAGAAAAAGCCAAAGAAAAAGTCGCTATACTCGTTCAACGAGATTTTTCTTATGTCTTGTAACTACTTTTTATTTTTTCGTTTCCGTAGTTTGTGTAGATAGATTTTTTACTCCAAGTTTTGGAGGAATAATTGTGTAACCCCATTTTGGACTATTAAACGAAGTTTAGTTTCTTTGTCACTTGAACGATTCTTTTGCTTCTTTAGCTTTATGAATACCTGTGGTCAAAACTCAAGCTCTTATGAGTTGCATAATTTCCCAATTCTTTCTTACATTGTTCGAACATTCCTTGGAGTGGTATATTTCTTGTTCCACATTCTTGTGTATTTAGAATTTTCTCTAAATCCGTGCTCCAAGGATTTAGGGCAATTCGATCCGCATTTAGGGGATTCGGAGACTCGAATTGCCTATACTCTAGTTCGCATTACGGGGACTTAGAGATTCGAATCGCTTATATTCTAGTCCGTGCTCCGGGGACTTAGAGTACTCCGGTCCGCACTCAGAGGACTTGGAGATTGAAGTCGTTTATACTCTAGTCCATGCTCCGGGGACTTAGAGTACTCCGGTCCGCACTCAGGGGACTCGGAGATTGAAATCGTTTATACTCTAGTCCGCGCTCCGGGGACTTAGAGTACTCCGGTCCGCACTCAGGGGACTCGGAGATTGAAGTCATTTATACTCTAGTCCGCGCTCCGGGGACTTAGAGTACTCCGGTCCGCACTCAGGGGACTCGGAGATTGAAATCGTTTATACTCTAGTCCGCGCTCCGGGGACTTAGAGTACTTCGGTCCGCACTCAGGGGACTCGGAGATTGAAATCGTTTATACTCTAGTCCGCGCTCCGGGGACTTAGAGTACTCCGGTCCGCACTCAGGGGACTCTGAGATTGAAGTCGTTTATACTCTAGTCCGCGCTCCGGGGACTTAGAGTACTCCGGTCCGCACTCAGAGGACTCGGAGATTGAAATCGTTTATACTCTAGTCCGCGCTTCGGGGACTTAGAGTACTCCGGTCCGCACTCAGGGGACTCGGAGATTGAAATCGTTTATACTCTAGTCCACACTCCGGGGACTCAGAGATTGAAGTCGTTTATACTCTAGTCCGCGCTCCGGGGACTTAGAGTACTCCGGTCCGCACTCAGAGGACTCGGAGATTGAAATCGTTTATACTCTAGTCTGCGCTCCGGGGACTTAGAGTACTCCGGTCCGTACTCAGGGGACTCGGAGATTGAAATCGTTTATACTCTAGTCCACGCTCCAGGGACTTAGAGTACTCCGGTCTGCATTTAGGGGACTCGGAGATTGAAATCGTTTATACCCTAGTCCGTGCTCCAGGGACTTAGAGTACTCCGGTCCGCACTTAGGGGACTCAGAGATTGAAGTCGTTTATACTCTAGTCCGCGCTCTGGGGACTTAGAGTACTCCGGTCCGCACTCAGGGGACTCGGAGATTGAAATCATTTATACTCTAGTCCGTGCTCCGGGGACTTAGAGTACTCCGGTCCGCACTCAGGGGACTTGGAGATTGAAATCGTTTATACTCAAGTCCGCGCTCCGGGGACTTAGAGTACTCCGGTCTGCACTCAGGGGACTCGGAGATTGAGGTCGGTTATACGAGTTCGTACATCATACAGAATAACGTAACTCTAGCAATTCGTCACCCGACAGTGAGATATAGAAACATTAGTAATTCATGGGAAAGATGGCTTCAAGCCTTTATTAATGAAAAACAACTAAATTGCCTGATTACAAGGTCAAAAAGAAACTAAGTGATAACGGAACAAAAACATAAAGGAAATAACTGTGCCTAAAACAAGAAAGAAATGGGCTAAATGTAATAATGTCGCAAATGTTCACTGTTCCATGCTCGGGGTAGTGTCACGCCATCAACGGTCGCTAGCTTGAATGTTCCCTCTCCAAGCTTCCGTTCAACGACGTATGGACCATCCCAGTTGGGATTCATACGTGATGGCACCGGGAAAACTCGTTTCAAAACTAGATCACCCACATCAAAGATCCTTGGGTGGACTCTGCCGTCGTAATATCGCTTGACTCGATGCCTATGTGTTTCCGCCCTTAGTTCGGTTTCTTCATGTTTTTCATCGATGCAGTCCAGTGATTCCAACAAGAGATTATGATTCGTCCTGGGATCATAATATGTCACTCGATGTGACGGAACTTCAAGTTCCACAGGTATAACGGCTTCTGAGCCGTATGCCAAGGAGAATGGAGTGTGGCCAGTCGCGGACTTGTTGGTAGTTCTATAAGCCCATAATGCTGTCGGGAGTTCATCTACCCACTTGCCTCCGACTTTCTCGAAACGCTTCTTCAGTATGGACTTGATTATTTTGTTTACGGCCTCGACTTGTCCGTTAGCTTTTGGATGCGCAACGGCGGCGAACTTCTTCTCAACGCCATATTTTAAACAGAACTCTTTGAACTCTCTGCTTTCAAACTGCATTCCGTTGTCTGTAATGATGGTTCGAGGGAGGCCAAATCGGCATATAATGTTTCGTACAACGAAATTAATGACCTTCTTAGAGGTGATTGTGGCTAAAGGTTCTGCCTCGGCCCATTTTGTGAAGTAATCGACTGCAACTATCGCGTATTTCGCGCCACCTTTGGATATAGGCAGAGAGCCGATTATGTCGATTCCCCAGATTGCAAATGGCCAGGGACTAACCATTTGTGTGAGTTCTGTTGGTGGAGCTTTCGGGATTTTCGCATATCTTTGACACTTGTCACATTTTCTTGCGTAGTCCGCAGCGTCTCGATTTACAGTTGGCCAATAGTATCCATAACGGAGGATCTTTTTTGCTAGTGTTTGCCCCCCGGTATGGTCGCCACATTCTCCTTCGTGAACCACCTTCAAGACCCGCTTTGTCTCATCATGGGAAATGCATCGTAGTAAGGGGACCGAGAACCCCTTTCGAAACATTAGTCCATCTTGTATCACATATCGCGCGGCCTTTCGAATGACCTGTCGTCTTTCGCTCCTTTTTTCTAGTAAAGTCCCGGTTGTCAGATATAGTTTGAATGGGGTTATCCATGATTCTCTCTTGATTCCTGTTTCAAACACAAAATCAACTTTCATCGCGTCAATGCTTGGAGCATGCACGGTTTCAACGGGAAACAATCCCATTTGCTGTGCATCGCCAGTGCTTGTGAATTTAGCCAATGAGTCGGCTTCTTTGTTCTGTTCACGCGGGACATGCGAAATGTCATAATGTTCGAGGTTCGATAATAGTTCCTAAACCAGAACAAGGTACGGAGCAAGCTTCTGTCCCCTTGCTTGGTAGTCTCCTCGCACTTGGTACACCACCAGCTGTGAGTCACAAAAGATTTCAACTGATTTAACCCCAAGTTCTCCAATGAGTTTTAAGCCAGCAACCAGTGCTTCATATTCTGCTTCATTATTCGTAGCCGGGAAATTGAGCTTCAAAGCGTAACAAATCGATCAATTTTCCGGAGTTACAAGAACTACGCCAGCGCCGGAGCAACGGTCGTTTGATGCCCCATCGGTGTACAATTTCCATCGAACGGGGGGAATGATATTGTGATTATCTGGTTCGTCAGATACAGTAAACTCAGCGATGAAATCTGCTAATGCTTGCCCTTGTATGGCTCTCCATGGCAAGTAGGCGATATCGAACTGGCTCAACTCGATATTCCATTTTAACAACCTCCCAGAAGTTTCTGGTCGTTGGAGTACCTGCCGTAGGGGTTGATAGGTATAGACACTGACTGAGTGTGCTTGAAAGTATGGGCGCAGCTTACGTGATGCAATCACCAAGAAATAGGCCAATTTCTCAATTTTAGGGTAATTTCTTTCTGCCCCCATTAAACGCTTACTAACGTAATATACCGGCTTTTGGACTCGGTCCTCCTCGTGGACCAAAGCTGCACTTATAGCATGTGGGGATACGGCCAAGTATACCTACAACATCTCGTGGTCTACTGGTTTTGACAGCACTGGAGGACTCTCCAGATGCCTCACCAGATCCCGGAATGCTTCCTCACAGTTAGATGTCCATTCGAAATTCCTCTTCCCTTTCTTTATTATATCAAAGAAGGGAATGCACTTGTCCGTGGCTCTGGATATGAATCGACTCAGCGCAGCTACTTTTCCATTCAAGCTTTGCACCTGTTTTATAGTTCTGGGCACTTGCACATCTCGAATGGCTTGAATCTCTTCTGGGTTAGCTTCAATTCCCCTAGCATTGACAATGAATCCCAAAAACTTCCCCGGCGCAACGCCGAAGGAACACTTCAGAGGGTTGATCTTCATCCCATAATATCTGAGTATATCGAACATCTCTGCCAAGTCTCGAATGTGGTCGTTTGACTGTCGTGACATCACGAGCATGTCATCCACATAGACTTCCATCGTTCTACCAAGCTGGTCTTTGAACATTCGATTCACTAAACACTGATAAGTCGCTCCTGCGTTTTTCAATCCGAAGGGCATTACTACATAGCAATATAGCCCAACGTCTGTGACGAAACTGGTGTGTTCTTGGTCCGGAATATGCATCGGGATTTGATTGTAGCCCGAGTATGCATCCATGAATGATAACAGCTCATGTCCTGCAGTGGAGTCAACCAACTGATCAATCCCAGGCAACGGGAAACTGTCCTTGGGGCATGCCTTGTTCAAATCGGAATAATCTACGCAAGTTCTCCATTTCCCATTCACCTTTTTCACCAGCATGGGGTTCGATACCCATTCAGGGTAGAGGGCGTCGCGGACGAACCCATTGGCTTTGAGTTTGTCCACCTCCTCTTTGGGAGCAGCGGACCTCTCTGGGTCCATTCCTCTCCTCTTTTGTTTAACCGGGACGTATTTCGGGTCTATGTTCAACATATGACTCGTAATGGCGGGAGAAATCCCACACATATCAGAATGTGTCCAGGCGAAAACATCAAGATTCGCCCGAAGGAAATCACTAAGGTCTTCAGTCATTGTGGGGCCGAGTTGTGATCCGATCTTCAGTATTCGCGATGGGTCGTCTCGGCTGACTGAAATGTTAACTGTTAATTCAGCCGGCGCTGCCTTTTCTTCCCTAGGTTTCTCATCGTCGTCTCTCGGATCTATGTCTCTGAAGATCCGAGAATTATGCCCGAGCCAGGGCTCGGACACTACTTGTCAATTATCAGTATTAAGGATGCGGACGGGATTGTCCGCAACCTTTCCTTTCTCCCTCCGATGGGCCTCTCGGAGCTCAGCCACATAACAGGCACGACCAGTCGCCATGAACAACACCTACTCCTTTGTCAGTTGGGAACTTCAAAGTCAAGCACCACGGGGCTAATGCTGCCCTAAACTCAGCCAGGGCCGGTCGGCCCAAGAACACATTGTACGGAGAATCCACATCCAAACTATGAAGGGTAGGGTTCGCACCCTCCGACGTTCGCCTTGTCCCAGTTCAACTAGTAACTCAACATACCCCACTGCATCGGTCGCTGCGCCATTAAAGCCGTGTATACGAGCTTTAGACGGTTTCAAATCCTTCGTTTCCATCTTCATCTGGTCATAAGCCTTCTTGAAGATGATGTTGACAGAACTTCCACAATCAATCAAAATTCTTTTCACATAAGCCGGTCCGATCGTCGCAGATATGACCATCGGGTCGATGGTTGGATCCTCCACTTGGTCAGCATCTCTGTTTCTGAACACTATATCGTCTGTCATCACGCGCGGCTGCTTAGCAGGGGGTCCCATCCTCCACGTTGGAACAACACTCAAAATCTGCGTGATTCAGGGAACTAGCATACCGCTCCATCTCTTGCCAATTCTTATCTGCGGGGTGAGGCCCGCCGATGATCGTGTTTATGACTAGTCTACCAACAGTCCGGGCAGGCTCCTCGAGATGACGTGGAGCTGGTGCACGACCTGGGTTGGATGTTCTCTATCCTCCTTCCTGTGGATCCTTCACAAACTCCTGTAATTTTTTCTGCCTGATCAACTTCTCTATAGCGTCATGTAGGTGTCTGCACTCTTCCGTATTATGCCCGTAAGTCTCATGGAAGCGGCAGTATTTCCCAGTCTGCTTCTGTTCCTTGGTTGACTACTTGGGTCATGGCCTTCTGTACTGAAAGGTATTGCAAGTTGATAGGTAAATGTTCTCAAGAGATGCATTCAGCGGGGTATACTCGTTGTAGCTTGGAATTCTCGGCTTCCACTTCCCCGCTTCTCTCTTCTTCCCTTGACTTCTTCCTCCGGATTCCTTAGGCTTCCCGGGCTTGTTCTGGACATTGACTTGGATTTTTCCCGAGTTGTCTCCGGACTGCTTTACAGCAACGTTGCTTTTCACGGACTCCTGGACAGGTCCCGGTGCCTTATCTCGCCTTACCCACCTAGCTTCCTCTCTTCTTATGAACTGGTGTTCCTTTGAGTAAAAATGCTCTAGCGTAGTCGGAGGTTTTCCTGCCATCCAGTCTCCAAACTCAGAATCCAGATCCATACCTCGCATCACAGCCATTAGAATTGCATGATCATTGGGATTACTGACTTCAGTCGCCGCAACATGGAATCTTTGCAAATACTCCTTCAATGACTCGCCAGGAGTTTGGATTACACTTGATAGAGACATCACGTCCTTTGGACGAGTAGTGTGTATCCTGAACTGTTCTATAAACTTCTTCACCAACTCCTCGAAACTGGATACGGACCACGGAGGAAGTCGGGTGAACCACATAGTAGCGATCCTAGATAGAGTAATTGGAAAGCATCTACACTTGGTCGCATCATTTTCTCTAGTTGAATCCATCATCCACTCGTACCTCATGACATGCTGTCTGGGATCAGTCTTTCCTTTATAAGCTGGGATAGTTGGCATACTAAACTTTCTAGGGTACGCTGCCTGTAGAACAATGTCTGTGAACGGAGTATGACTTCTCGACACTCCCCAATCGTCATTCGATAAGCCTTGGTTCTCTTTCATCAATTGTCTGACCATGGCTGTCAGGTCTGGTGTTTGTAGGGAAGGTGGAAGGTTGGAGTCTGTTCTACGTGACTGTCAATGCTGATGCCTCCTCTCCTGGCGATCTGCCAAACGTACATTTTGAGGTTCGACATCGTTAGCGTTTCGATGGTCCGGGGCTCCAGCCTCCACCTGCACTCCGGCTCCTAAGTTCCCGGCTCCGGCTTGGTCACGGTCTCCAGCTGTTCGAACAGCAGCACCTGCCCGCGTAGTTTCAGTCTTACGGCGTCTACGCCTGGGAGGTTCATCGAAGGAAGTTGAGCTGTCGGATGAGGAATAAGGAGCGGGATCGCCCCCAGCATTCTGTTGTTGTTGTTGAGTGAGTTGTGCCATGAGGTTGGCGTTAGCTTGCATCTGCTCTCCTAGTTGTCTCCTGCTTTCCCTGAGTTCTCTCATCAAGTCGTTGAACTCTATTCTGGTGACAACTGGCATTTGGTCCTGGGCGGTAGTCCCAGCACCTGGAATCGCTTGCTGATTGCTAGGTCCTGCTTGTTGCACGCTAGCAGTCTCGTGGGCGTCTGCATTATGAGAAGCTGACCTGGTACGTGGTCTCGCCATTGTAGAGTTATTGATAAGAATTCTGAGTAGAATCAACGGACGTCCTATCAATGAGTCGGATCTTCTTTGGGGGATTTGTTCAATCCAGTAGCTTCAAAGTAGGTACTTGAGGTCTGAGAGTTCAATTCTCAGTGAAAGCACCAAAGTGTTAGCACCAAAATTGGTCACTAACCTCATTGAGAAAGATTGTGTAGAGATATAAGTGATGAAGATAAATTAAACAAGGAAGAATATACTAATTTGAATGCAAAAAGTAAGAACACCGGATTTATAGTGGTTCAGCGTAATTGCCTACGTCCACTTTGAGGATAAACTCTATTACTTTACTTGATGATTGATTACAGATACAATCCGTAGATCAAATACTTGAATACAACTGATGAGTAAAGAAGATGAGTCTTGAAAGCGGCAGAGTTTCCCCAGTGTTCCCGAAAAAAGGTCCATTTCATTGTGCCCCTACCTCTCTATTTATAGACAAAGGTGGGTTGGACTCCTCTGGTGGGCCTGGTAGTTGAATAACTCGGTCCAGATGGACTGGTCCATATATGCCGAACCAAACAGGCCGAACGGTCGGATGCCGAACCATCTTCCTCATGTCGAACGATGCTTGTTATGTGGGAAGAGTGGGCCGAGCAGTAATTGTAGCCGGACAAGCTGGGAAGAATGCCGAACAATCTTCTTATGCCGAACAGAAGTGAGATGCCGTGTGGGGAGTGTATGCCGAGCAATGATTGAAGTTGACTAAGTTTAGATGAATGCCGAACAATCTTTGGATGCCGGACGAACCTGGAAGCCGATCACTCCCAGATGCCGAGCGCTACGTGGATGCCGAGCACTCCTGGATGTCGAGTACTCTTGGATGTCGAGTACCCCTGGATGCCGAGTACCCCTGGATGCCGAGTACCCCTGGATGACGAGTACCTTTGGATGCCGAGTACTCCTCGATGCCGAGTACCCCTGGATGCCGAGTACTCCTGGATGTCGAGTA
Source organism: Allium fistulosum (assembly GCA_030737815.1). Taxonomy (NCBI): domain Eukaryota; kingdom Viridiplantae; phylum Streptophyta; class Magnoliopsida; order Asparagales; family Amaryllidaceae; genus Allium; species Allium fistulosum. The sequence continues at coordinate 1,087,621,665 of CM060904.1, read as the reverse complement.
CCCCTGGATGCCGAGTACTCCTGGATGTGGAGTACTCCTAGATGCCGAGTACTTATTTTCTTGGTCAAATCTCCAGGAAACACATATGTTTTTCGAAATTTGATACCGTTATCCGAAGTTATATATTCTTTTGGAATATGAATTTCCAAAGTTAACACACATCTAAGGATTCGAATACTTAAAATTAAAACATATGAGAATCCTTGTATTTACAAGTTAATGGATATCCATAGCTTTGGAATCCTTATACCTAAAATTCATGTGAATTTCTAAAACTAAGTATATAAGAAATTCTCACATATAAGAAACCAAGCATACATGAAATTGTTCCTATTCGAAAACTCATACTTTGAAAATAAGCATATCTTTTGATATTTTGAATAAGCGCCTGACGCTTGGAATCACACTCTTTTCAAATCCAATGGCCCTTCAACATTATTGATTTTTTTGAGGTCTACATACACTTAAAGCTTACATTTTCAAGGACTTAATATACTTTGAATTGTGTTTCTTCAAAATCATATGTATGTACACATTTGATATCCAAATATAATAAAAGCTTACATTTTTGAAAGTCCTAACATAATAAAAGCTTTCATTTTTGAAAGTCTTGATATACTTAAATCTATTCATATAAAACTTACACATCATAAGCTTTCACCCATTCAGGATTCACACTTTTCAGAAACTCGACATATACATGAAACCAGATATGTATGAAACTAAAATTGGATATATATATATATATATATATATCCTTGAATGTAAGTGCAGGAATTCTTGTAAAAGTTTATGAATGCAGGAATTCTTGTATATGCTGAAGTGTATTAGTTATTTAGTGTGTATATATATGTGTGTGTGTGTGTGTGTGTGACTGTCATAAATTCAAGAACTTGTGCACAAATAAAATCATGCATACATGTATCTGCAGTCATATTTATTCAAAATTGTAATAATATGTAAAACCTAGTACATATATAATCTTTATACATTTCAAAATCATATATATATACACGTATATCAAAACATTATATGTATGAAACCAGTAATTTTTGAACCCACTATCTTTCCAAAATCTATACATACCAAAAGCCATATATACAATGCTTTATATAACCAAACTTTTCTTTCCAATGAGCATGACACCTTTAAACTGTAAATATATTCAAACCTTGAAATCACATATATATTCAATATTTTACTCATGCAAAACCTTTATCATATATATTAAATCATGTCCATTCGTTAGCCCATATATATATGAGAAACCTGGCATACTCAAAACCTCATATAAAAGCGGGTATACTTAATGATTCATATGCATACTTAAACCCTGTATATCTGGAAGCCAAGACGTATGTAAGAGTGGCACACATATGTAGGAAACTAACTAGGAATATGTGTATGTGAAACTTGATATGTCAAAGTTGGTATCCATCTATAACCTGATCATATACATATTTGAAATTTAATGTTCACAAATTTGAAACCAATACGATATATACTAGAAGCTTAATACTTTTGGAATCTGTTATACTTAAATAGTGTGTGTGTGTGTGTGTGTATTCAAAACCATATATCCACTTGAAGCATGTATGAAATTAACATAGATCCAAAAGCTTATATCAGATATATTTTTCAAAATGTCAGGTATATAAAACTTTTACATTTCAAAAGCATTTACTTCCAAAATTAATCTTTTTTAAAATCATTTATATAAGATGGATATATATGAAACCATATGTATATATGATACTGGCATAAATTTTGGAGCTTGTACGTAACACATTTTCAAAATCTCAAATATATAATATTTTTTATACTTCCAGAACCAATTGTTTTTAAAATCAATCTCTTTAAAACCAAATGATAATATATATGATATTGGTATAATTAGTACCCAGATGTCTGTTTAAAATTTTTATTATTTGAAATTGCAAGTTTCTAGAACCTAATTATATAAAACTTTACATCCATAAAACTTTGTATACATATCTGAAACCAAATAAACTTGAGAGTTTAAAACCACATATATATACATATACAAAACTTATATATTTAAAAATATTATACTTACAAAACCATACAAAATTTTATATATAATATATATAAGAAATCATATATTTTTGAAATCTGATAATAATTTTTTAAACTTTACACCCTCAAAGTTTCAAATTTAGTTGAAAATTACAGATTTAAAGCTTTATATAAAACTTACATATATATTCAGAAACTATTAGGCATAAAACCATATATGTCAATACTTTATATTTATTAAGTCCACTCACATATATATGAAGCCATATATTCATTCAAGATTCACATGTTTAAGAACCTTGCGTATTTGAAATTTTTATGCAAAGTCTAACATACTTGAAACTAAACATACATATATATGAATTTAAAGCCATATACATATTCGAAAAATAATGAAATATACATTCAACGCTGTATGTGTAAGTCTATATGGATCGAGTAATATGATTATATCTACTAAAAAACTTCTTTTAAACTGGTAGTACAAAAATTGCAATAAGTAAAGTGCACCAGAGATTTTTATACTGCTTCGAACTCTCTTTCTACGTCCAATCCCATACTCCTTTTGGATTTAACTAACAAACATCTTTACTTAACCCAAAGGAATAGGTATTAAAGATTGTCTGAGCTCCCTAATAGGACTTCATGCCTGAAGATCTCCAACGGGACTTCAACTATTACAAATAGTTGAGTTTGTGACTTGTGTGCTCATTGAATAGTACGAATGATCCAATATGTACACCCTTCCTATAATCTTCTTCTTAATGGTATAATGTGTATTGGTGAAGACAATAGAAGTAGATTGATCACTATATAAATAGATTAATGTAAGACCAAGTGATCAAATAGAAAGCAATTGAATATTTTGAATGATTAGTGAATTCAAACAAGATTGTAGATAGAAAGTGGTAGATTAAATTATGAATTTAAGAATAGAGATTGCTTTATATAGAAAATGAATGGTTGCAACTATTTATGAAGAGTGATAACCATTTGAAGAGTTGCAACCATTAACGAGGGGAAGTTACTCTTCACGAGGAAGAGGATCCATTCAGATTTTTAAATAAAAATGACAGTTGCAACAGTCGGTCGATTGAACAAAGTATTTTAGTCAACTAATTTACAATAAAGTTTTTCCTAAAAGAGAATAGTGTAAAAAAGACATGTTTCAGTCTACTGGAAATGTTGATCCAGTTGATTAGATTCTATTTTGTAAAAAATAAAACATACATGATTCAGTCGACTGAATTTTACATTTTAGTCGACTGAAAGCCGAGTCTTTTTCTTGTCAGGTTTTAGCATATATATTGAATATGTGTACATGTGTGTATACCATTTCGAAGAGATTTTAACATGTATATACTCTAGACTACTGACTCTATGACGAATATAAATTTTTATGTCATCATCGCCTTATCTTTGTTATACAAATCTCCTTGAATAACTAATTTCCTACAAATGTCGATAATATACATAATACTTTCTTGTATAGTTGTCACTATCAAAATATAAGGTTTTAACATTCTCCATTTTTTTATGATGACAACTATATAAGCTAAGAGTTAAAAAACAATAGTACAGTAGTTAGTCCTTCCCCTAAGTTGTATACTTCCCATATCGATATGACCGTATATTTTTTTCTCTCTCTTTGTCATCGACAAAAAGGAAATACATACCAGTAGGAGTAATATACAATTTGTAATTGAAACTACGAAAAATATTGCACAAATTTTCACGGAATAGAACATAAGATTAAACATTACAACTTGTAACAACAAAACATAGTTTTTAACAAAGACATCATATAGAATAAACTGCCCCATAGTCATAAACAACTGGAACTTAACACCACATTGTCACAAAACACAGTCATAAACATCACAAATTATCACATAGTTGATAGAAACAACACATTGCCATAAATAAAATAACAACACAAAATGTCATAAGCATAAAAACCAAAATAACACCAACTGACCCAAAAGTAGAGAATGCATGGATAAAGATTGATAGGAGGAACAAGCTCACTATGCCTATATCATCACTCTGAATAGTCTTACCAACTTCTTTATCGTCGTCGTCTTCCTCCTCGGTTGATGTCCATGTTTAAACACTTATCTAAGAAACTTATGTTCAAGAGCTAATATATATGTGAAGAATCGCATATATACAAAACATGATACATAAACAAAACTGCATATATTTTGAAATTTAATATAGACAGCTTTCATGTTGGTAAATTCATGTATATGTGTTCGAAGTCTTGTATATAAAACTTTATATATTCAAAACCAGATATGCATTTGAAATTTCACCTTCAAAACTTGAATGTTTTTTTGCTTTTTAAAATTTTCAACTTTTAAATCTTTATATTTGTAAACTTTCAAAAATCTTAATTTTGAAATTGCTAGCTTTTGAAATTTGGTAACCTATAAAATAAAACCATTAACCTTGGTAGGATGCATTGGATATAGAGTCCTTTGTTTTGGAATGATGTAACAACCCGCATATTTCACGATAGTATATTTAAATGTTTTATTTAAATATAGCATCGTTAATCAGATTAAAGTCTGAAATGTTACTTTTTGTAAACAGTCGAATTGGGCCTCGAGACCACTTCCATTGAGTCCAAAATGGTGTTTACAACTTTTTTGAGTATAAACATCGATATGTTTGGAGTTGAGTAGAATTTTGCTATTTTTCTATTTTGAGCTTTGGGTTTGGGTTTCAGCCAACTAACCCAACATAATACCCTAACTCCACTCAACTCCTCTTCATTCATTCATTCCATTTCCTAACACTTTCAAGCTAAAGTAAAAATTGGGAAAGGAATGGGAAATAGAAATTCTTAAACCCTAGTTTTGATTAGGAAACTCAAATTCAAGTCCAAAATCAAGGAGAAGCTTAGGTAAGCATCCTCTTCATCTTCTCCATCTCTATCTCTCTTTAATTCTTAGAAATTCCTAACCCTAACTTAGGAAAAACTTTACCTTTGATAATAGATTGAAGATTCTAGAGCTGTATTGAAGAGGAATTGGCCTTTCCTTTGTTTTAGAGCTTCTCATTCGTTGTTTTTGGGTTTAAAGGTGAGTTCTTTAACTCACATCTACGTCTACAACTTTCATTATTGTTAGGTATGAATTCCTAACATTTGTGCATGTTCATTTGCTTTTGATTTGAATTGATTTGGTGAATTTTCCAAATTTTGGTGTTTTGGTCCAATTTTATGAAAATCCTTCTATGGATGTTTGGACATGATATTTGGGGTGTATCGAAGAGCCTATAAGGCTGGGTTGTCGCTTGGCATAAATCCCTAGTCTCCGTTGCTCGTCCGATAGCTTCCAATTCGTTTTGGCCATCAAGGCCTAGGCAAACTGTTGCCTAGACCAGGTCTATAGACGTCTGAATTTCAGTTTCAAACGTCTGGTTATGCCTTCTGGAGAAAAGAATATACGGCAGAAAAATAAAAATGGCAGAGACTAATTTCAGACGTTTGAATTTATGGTTCAGATGTTTGAAAGGGGTTTCAGACGTCTGCTTAGAGATTACAAACGTTTGGATGGTTTTCTGGAATATTTCCAGAGACCAAATCCAAACGTCTGGATTTATCCCCAGACGTCTGGAACTATCCAGTTTTGCCTATTTGCCTATTTTTGAGTGAATTTCCATTGTTTAATCAATTTTTGTCGATCCGGTTAGTTGTTATCACTTATTATCGACTTTGATGACTTCTTTCTTTGGATTTTTGAGAATATCCGTTTGATGGATTTGATATCGATTTTTATGGATTTAATTCACATTTTCGTATGTGAATTTTTGGTGATTGATTGTTTCTACAATCATTTCTGTGGTTTGTCACTTTAAAATACAAAGGTTTCTATACTTGTAGTAAATACTCAAACTCTTTCACAAAAACGATTTCAATACTACTTTTAAATACAAAGCTCGTTTTTAAAACCGATTTCCAAATCTATTAGTATATACAAACCTTTACCTCATTTGTATGAGAAATCTAATTAAACGACTTAGCAAAACAAGTGGTATGAAACGCTTGCGTTTACTTCGTCGGTTAATTCTTGGACTTGTTCGATTGAACTCTTGTGACGATTTTCGAGTGGAAATCTACAATTTGTTCGTAAATATTTAAGTTAAGCTAGCGGTTATGGGACATGAAGCTAAACTCTTATATTTACTAGCTTAGTGTAATTTACACTTATTTTCGAGTGGAAGTCTACAATCTGTTCGTAAATATTTAAGTTAAGCTAGTGGTTATGGAACATGAAGCCTAACTCATTTATTTACTAGCTTAGTGTAATTTACACGTGTCGATCATTGATGATCATTTTGTGATTTAGACTAGCGATGTGCGATGTCTCTTTGTTTGTGTAGGGGACTAAAAACCCCGTTGTGGAACTTCGGTTCAATTTGGTGGGGTAGCGACCCATGGTCTTCGGGCCGTTTGTGGAGCTTCGACTCAATTTGGTGAGGTAGCGACCCATGGTCTTCGGGCCGTTTGTGGAGTTCAGCTCAAACTTGATGGTTAGCGACCATGGAATAGCGTTTCGTTTGTGACACAAGTGTTGGGGAGTTTTCGTGCTCCCGTTTGTGATAGGCCTTCCCCTTTTTGTGATTTCTGGATTTCTATTTGATGATTTCTAGAATTTGTGTTTCACCGATTTTTGCGATTGGCATTGATATGTTTTGTCAATATTTATGTTTTGGTGAATAATTTAAAGAATATGACATTCTTTTTAGTGTTTGAGAATAACTAAGACATTGTATAATTTTTGTTGTTACCTTATGTATACTTGTCATAGTATGGCATTTTTGTTATCATGCGTTTTTGTCATATCTCTTATCCTATCTCATTTTATATGATATTAATAGCTTGACTGATCCGTTTATTATTTTCTTCTTAAATAATACTCGGGTCATACCGAGGTATTTCAGGTGCTTCTGCTTGACTTCTTATCAAGGTCCGTCACCTGACTTTTGGCTAACTACTTTAGCTTAGTAGTTTTTGTTGTTATACATTCGAGATAGAGACTCCTTGATGTATACTTATTCTTTTGTCTAGCACTTGTACCTATTCCTTTGTGATGTAGTGGATCTAGTATGACCACTATTTTGATGTACACTTCTATGTGATATATTCATATCTGTTTCCGCCTTTGTGATATGAATATCTGTGACTGATTTGTGTTATGTTTATTTCTATATTTGTTTCCGAAGCCCACATAGCCACTGTGTGGTAGCATTTGAGTTTGTATTTGATATGTTGGATTTCCTCTTGAAATGAAATGTAAGTTATATTATCTGACATATCGGTACTCGCACAAAGCAACCACACAGATGGTCGCTCCTCAACAGCCTTATTCTTCGTGCTAGTCGACGACATTACCCCGTAGTGTCCTTAGCTAGTGTGAGTATAGAGGTGGGGTGTCACAAATGAATTTTGACATCTTACAATATGAGTCCTCTATTTCGACATGAGGCTAACTTCGATAAGAGACCTAAAGCTATCGAAGAAACCCATATCTCATCAATTCCCATGGCCACTGAATTTGGCATCCATCACCTTCATGAAGTCTTAATCACTCTAGATCTCCTAGCATCAGTCAATCTCCAATATCAGCCTCTCTACTTCAGCATGAAGCTGACCTTCGGCATTGATGAAAATCTGAACCTCGATATGGATCTGAGGCATAGCTTAATTACAGCATCGATAAATTGCAGAATTACCTACTTGCGGCGTTGAATATCGTACGTCGTTGAATAACATATGTCATTGAATACCCTGTGTCATTGAATACCCGGTGTCATTGAATACCCTGCGCCATTGAATATCTTGCACCATTGAATACCCTGGGCCATTGAATACCTTTGGCACTCCTCAATAATTTTAGAATCAATGCTGCATACTTCGGCATTCATAAAAAATTCTAGTATCAATGTCGCACACTTCGGCATTCCAATAATTCCAGTATCAATGCCGCACACTTCAGCATTCATCAATAGTTCCAAATATCAACTTATCATCGTCTTCTGTTATTACATCACCCAATTCCATTTATAAATATGAGACCCTCTTATCATCATTCAAATCTAGAAATGCAACTTCATCTTGATTCCATAAATTTGATATTACTACATCTATAAATATTATGCCATTTGGATCTATAAATTCAATTCCATCTAGATCTAAAGTCAGTTGGTCGATTCATAAACTCGATTTGGCAGGATTGAAGCCGTAGGGCTTATGAACTGGGGATGAATTCAACATTCGATATTTTGGCGCCGAATAGAGATCTATACTGGAAGAATTGACGTTGAATGGATAACGAGTTGGAATTTTGATGTTGAATAGGTAGATGTTGATTGAGGAAAATTGATTAGTAATGATAGTGAGTTGGAGAAGGCTTCAAAGAGTAATAAAGAAGCGATGTCATAAGGATGAAGCGGTATTAGTGTTCGCTTATCCCCAGACCTATGCCATTGCTATCCATACTAAGTGTCCAATTGTTGATAATGATAGTTTTCAAATTTCAAATTTGAAATCATTTTAAAGTATATTTTGGTCATTTTTCGAAAATGTAAAGGTTCGAGCCCTCCTTCTAGTGCCAAAATGTTAATTCGAAATTTGGTTCAACGTTCAAGATGTATGTACAAACATGCATGTCCAAAGAAATTCCAATAATACCTCTTGGTTTTACTATAATTCACAAGGTTGTTTAACATATGATTCATAAGTTCAAAAGATAAAATAGGTAAGTCAAAATAACAGTAGGCAATACGCTCAAGCTATACTCCTTTATTCAACCGTGAACATGTACAAAATGTGCAAATATGCAATTTTTTAATTATTCAAGCCCTTGTTTGCAAATATTGTATATCCCTTTCTCCCTCATTAGCCTTTATACCATTAGTTTGTCCTCGATCTCTCAATTAAGAGAACTTGGAGAAGATCCTAATTGGAAAAACTGATAAGAGTGAGAAAGAGGTTCAGGGCCCATTTCCATGAGGGGGTGCATCTTTATTTATAGTGGTTGGAAGGAGGTAGGCTTGCTTCCATTGACGATGTGGGACTTTAACTGCTATTTTGGTGATGGCATCAACATGAATTCCTTTGAAGCTTTATGAAAGGAAATACACTAAACCCTCTTGAATTTGCTCTTGTGAATGATTTTATTTCTCTTTCTTTGCATGGCCTTTAACATTCCTATGGTATTGATGTTGTGCAACACCGATAATATGCGATATTCATGTATTGTGGCATCATTCTATTGATAATCTTTGGCATTAATTCTTGTATAAGTCTGGTTACATATGACATCTTTTAGGGCTGCATTCATTAACTTTCGACATCAATATTCCACTTGTATTAATGGTATTCACCCACTTTGATCGTACTATTGACTTATGATATCCTTCATATTTTGCCCTGGCCATATGCAGCATCAATGAGAAGAGATGCGACATTAATGAGATGCATAATCGATAAAAAGCAGCATCGATGAGAATAGATGACGCATTGATATGGTGCGGCATTGATAATAGGTGGTACTGATAAGGTGAGGCATTGATAATAAGCGGCATTGATAATGGGAAACATTTAAAATAGGCTGCATTAATAAGGTGCGTTATGGATTATATGCGACATTGGTAACATGTGGCTCTTAAGACGTGCGGCATAGAACCTATGTGGCAATGATTATGTGCAGCATAGATGTTATACGGCATTGAAGCAATATAGAGTCAATATCATTTGTAGGCCTTCGATATTAATTATTCCTTTGCCTTAGCATCCGGAGCCCTGCACTATGACATACATCTTTAATTTCAGCATTGATTCCTTTGCTTGTAGTCTTTAGAAAATATATGGATAATAATAGCATTAAACATAGCCTTGAAATCAAGCGTAGTAGCTCCCGATCCTGCTCCATCTTCAAGTCCAGAAGCAGAATTCCTTATAGTATTCCTTGTATGCCGGCTCATTCTTATCTGTAACAAGAATGATAAGTCTTTCATGAAGAAAACTATATCTATGGTGCTCATATGCATGCGACCTGTACTATATAATATATAACTATGTGTTTTGAAAACCAAAACATATAACAAGTATGCACTTTTCCGCATATGTACACTCTAGAACCAGTCTACGGCGATAACTCCTTTCTTATCTCTGCTGGTTCACGGTATCAACTCAGGTTAATCATGTAACCAAATCTTCGATACCAAATGTGACAATTACCATATACCGCCGACACCAATGATACTAAAATAGTGTGTTGTAGTCATGCCTAGCCGATATAAGAAGATCATCGAGGTTGAAAATGGAACAAATACACATATAACCTATCATATATCTCACTTCGCATGGAAAATATACAATATCAAAAATATAACAAAGAGACAGTACTAACAATGTGAACTAATCTAAAGAGTATAAGATCCATAGAGTTATACATCAACGGTCATAGAGTATATACAACATAATCAACTCAAATAACTGTCTCAACAAAAAGGAAATAATTGAGCACTGCCAAGGCTCCACAGTGCTCCCCAGCGGGAAGCATAGAAATCCATATATGTACATAATACAAGATAGCTCCATCCAGCTCATCCTCCGCATAGCTACCGCATCACCTAGACCTATTGTCTAGTCTACTTATTTAAGAGTACCTAAGACAATAAGAAGCAAAACATAAAACCTTGGGTAAAACAATAGTCTGCTATGAGCGGTAAATGAATCTCAAAATACTATGCAGGTAAATATAGTAAGAAACAGAGGTACACGAATCATACCTGACCTGTCTTTGTAACCAAAGAGTTAGCATATAATAATATAATATGCTACTCTACAATATCATAAAGGTACTGTATAGAATAGAATGGTGGATGTCCATATATCCCTATCTCCAGTACTTACTCCTAATGAAATCCACGAGTGATAGCCCACTAAAAAAAGCAACCAAAGCAACTATAGCATCCATCAAGTAATACTCAGTATCACTCATCCCTGTGCCCTGAATATATGATAACTTGTATGGCCCCCATGCCAGGGACTAATGGAAAATCCCAGTTTTCGTTGTACTCTCATATCATGTAGCCTAAAGCTCAACATGTGTCTCGTAGCCCAAAGCTAGACACTAGATCCAAAGCCAATGGTCTAGATTATACAAATTCCTCCATTGATCCATAGGCGTCCTCACTTATAATAGCCTTGCTTTAAGTATAACAGAATATACTCCAAGTATCAATGATTCCTTAGCAATATACATCCAAGCTCTCCTTTGCTCTATTCAGATCTAAGCACTTCTCTTGCTCAATCCAATTTCCATTATCCAGGAACCCTCTACGTTTCTAATTATATAGCTCTCTCCTTTATCGAGCAGATATCTTCGATACCTACTCCCCCCACGAGTCGCAATCCGAAGATGTGTAGCTTTCATCATGTTGTTACATCGCCATCGAACCTGATGCGAACGAGCTAACAGCTCTAGGACGATCTACTGAACCTCTACTCCATTCCCTAGAAGTTCCACCATCATTAGACCTACCGAAACAACTCGGTATCGATTTAAACACGTTGGCACCGACACTTAGCCAGTTATTGGCTAACTCTTCTTCCTTGCTTCTAGTACTCCATTCACAAGTGCTTTGGACCACGACCTATCCATCAAAGCAACTCGGTCCCGTGGCAAAGCCATTATCTTTAAGTTCTAGAAAACAACTTGAGATGACATCTAACACTTAGCCAATCACTTTTATCTTGCCATAACCAACTTCTACTAGCCATATTCTAGAGATTCGCAAAACCATCGACGCATTCGAGCAACATAACAATTCGATACCAACATAAACAAGTCGGTACATACTTGTCTACTTAAGGAATTTGGGTACATACTTTACCTTTGGTCTTCTCCTATACCTTAGAGCCTTGCCTCCAAGTTTGGTCCAATTCTGACCATCTTTTCTTACGATTTTCCAAATTTTCCAACCTATCTTCCTAAATATGCAAAACATTAGCAAACAACTTCAAAGCACAACATACAAACATGGAATAACATAAAATTACATTCATTCAAACAAGCAATTCATAGAATTATAACAATCAAACAAATTCTAATCCAAAATCTTTGCAATCAATGAACATATGAATATGAACAAGGCGAATTACAAAGCTATTTCTACAAATCATATTAGAATTCATCTATTTAGGTCATAAAAATATGTTGACATATAATTAAAGTTAGAAAAGGATTTTTAGGGTAAAAAATCATGTTAAAACTTATAATTCTACCATATAAACATGCATAGGATAGTGAGAAGGCATAAACCACTCACCAATTACCAAATTCAACTGATTTGAGTCATGATCCAAAGTGAATATCAACGAAAAGAAATTCGAATCAACCAAAATGATGATCTTCTTCTTTTAATTAATGATCTTTTCACTAATCTTTAATTTGGTTTGATTTAGAGAGTAATTTGGGTGATTTTGGATGAATCTAAGGTTAATGGAGGTTTAGATCTAATTTGGAAGAGAGGGAAAAACTTTTAATTTGACTCCTACAGCTCCTATTTATAGTAATCCCGAATTAGACTAATGGGCCTAATCGTGGGCTTAATTAATTACACACTAATTTTGGCTAGCAACTGTCTAAACTTAAAACAGGCATAACTTCCTAACCGTAAGTCCGTCATTCTATTACAACCACTCAATAGAATGGGAAACCATCATCCTAAAGTACAGAAACTAGTTTGAGACCTATCAAAAGTTATAGCCCAAGAAAAATTTCCAGGGTCAAAATGGTCACATAGATATATGGAAATAATCATAGGCATGTAAAATGTCCCTAAGTGTCATATTCCCAAAATTATAGAATCATACGATCTTATATGAATAAATAAAAATATTTTACAATCTTTCAATACATAAAATACGGGTCATTACACCTTTATTAATTAATACTCCTTTATTAATTAAAACTTCTTTTATTAATTAATACTCCTTTATTAATTAAAACTTCCTTTACTTACTTTTTTTATTTAAGCAAGGTTTTGGAGAGGTCCCTTACCTTTTTATTAAACTTCCTTTATTTACTTATATAAATATTTAATTTCTCTTTATAGAAGATATATACACTTTTTACTGTTTATTTATACTCTTTTCAATACTTCAAAAAGTATTCATATACTTATCTCAACGGTATAAGTATATTCACAAATCATTAACAAGATTTACTTCCTTTAAACCTTTACTTTTTTCTACCTTTTCCTAAAAGATTCCATCTTGTTATCTCCTTTAAAATATCCATTTAAAGGGTCTAATTACATTCACAAATTTATTTAAAGAGTTTAAGACAAATGTTACTTAAACATTGTCACAAAAACCCAAAACCACTTCTCTTATAATTTTCTTTAAAACATTCTTTTCGAACAACTAATTATATTCATAAGTATAATCAAAAAGGGTTAAAGAAAAATATTGTTAACGCATTGTCATAATAAACCCAAAACCATTCCACACTTGTTATTATCATTAAAATATCCATTTGAAGATCTAAGTATGACTTCATTTATTAAACAAGGTTTAACACATTATCACAACAAACCCAAAACCATTCCATACTTATTATTATCTTTAAAATATCAATTTGAAGATCTAAGTATGTCTTCATTCATTAAATAAGGTAATATACTTTAAATAACTCAGCAAAACCATTTATTATAACATAAGTGTTATAATCCAAAACTTCTTTTATACTTTTATAAAATATTTAACTTACTTTTCCAAACTTATATATAAATACTTTAAAATCCTTATAAATAGGTTTTTAATATCTATGTAAATATTACTTAAAATAACTAATTTATAATTTACTAAAAACAATTACAAGCATGTTTTATAATCTAAAACCCTTTACTTAAAAAATTCATAAATAATTATTGAAATACGTTTAAACTTAAATATTTTCCTGTAATAAGTACACTTATAGTACTTATTAAAAATGTAGAGAAGCCCTTAGGATTTCTTTCAAAGTTGACTTTAAAAATCGCTAAACACAAGGCATTTTCAAAGTGCATCCATAGCGACATTTTCACTTCTAACGTTCACAAATTCCAATCACAATTTTTACAACTTTCCTAACCATTTCCTTTATGCCAAACACTCCAAAGCATGTGTAGAGAACAAGCAAATATATACCCCCATAATATATTCACATTTTAACTAATTTAACATATGATAAATACAAAGGATTTCAAAGTGCGTTTATAGCAACTATTTTGCTCCAACCATTCCCAACCCACTTCAACTTCACATATAACATTTCAAACCTATAAACAACAAGTCTAGGCCATGATACATGTTTTAGAGGGTTATAAGAGAGATTATACTGTATATAATATCGTCGCTTGCTTTCCGAAGCAAGGAAGGGTCCAAAAATAATAACTTGCATTGTTATTTATTTTAACTTATATTTAACACAACAAATAGTATATACACAACATATACAATTCGATGGTGTCACGGTCGCCCTACACCATCGGCACCTAATAATACTAAATAGTGCACTGCTGTCATGCCCAGCCAATGTAGGACGATCATCAAAAGAAAAGAATACAATCATAGAACCTGTTGCATATCTCCTTGTGTATGGAATAAAGTATAATATACATCACAGATATAAAACAGGAGAGACAGTAATAACTAAGGGAACCAAATATTAGAGCACAGATCTAGGGAGTTATATAGTAAAGTAATAGAGTTTATACAAAATGGAAATAAACTCATATAATTGTCTCATAGCAATAGCAATTAGCAGACATTGTCAAAGCTCCACATTTTTGCATAACAAAATAAGTATAATACCTACATATAATAAAAGAAAGCTCCATCATGCTCCTCCTTTGCACAGCTACTACATCTCACCTAAACCTTCTATCTAGTCTACTCATTTAAGAGTACCCAAGACAATAAGAAGCAAAGCATAAAACCTCGGGTCAAACAACAGTCTGATGTGAGAGGTAAAATGAATCTCAAAATACTATATGATTCGATATAGTAAGGAACAAGGGTATACGAACCATACTTGATATTTCCCTACAACCAAAGAGTTAGCACATAATGAACATAACATGCTACTCTACGAATATCATAAAGGTATACTACAAACTAAGTATAATGACAGGTGTCCAGGTGCTGTATCCCTAATACCTATCTCCAGTGACATCCCTAGAATGATGTACTACGGAAGAAAACAATCGAAGCAACCATAACATCCATCAAATAATCCTTATTATCACTCCATGTGCTCTAGATATATGATAACTCGTATGACCTTTCCTCCACCAGGGATTAATGAAAATCTTGATTTTAAATGTACTCATCTATAGCCCAAAGCTAATATTAGACCCTTTCCCTCGATCTAGTGTGTACGGATCCAAACAGCCGATTCGGGGTAGGCAAACGTACCCATAAGTATCCTCACAATACCCCTGCTTTTGAATACATGAGAAAACACTCCGAGTCGATTCCTTAGTATGCGTATCCGAGCCTCTTTCTTTGCTTCATCTAGTTTTCCTTATTTCCATGGAACAATTCCACATTCCTTTGTTCCACGATAGAACCATTTAATATTCTGTCCATAGGTTACCATTCCTAGAACCCGCCCTTTATGGATAACCATTCTCACGCCTTTTTTCAGCATCGACCCACTATCATCGAAATCTTACTCCATTCATCGTCGAGTTGTCATCATCGAAGTCCCAAAATTATCTTCATGCTACTATGTTGCCATCAAACCCCAAGCAAACAAACAAAAACCTTCGGCATGACCTATAGAGCCTAAAGTTCCCCTCATGGAAGTTTCACCCCGATTCCAACAAAAACCAACCACTCGGTACAGACCAGAGCTCTCAGTACCAAGTTGTATACTTAGCCAAATTTTGGCTAAGTTCTTTCCCTCTCTTTTAGTGCTCCATCTTCTAAGTGCTTGGACCCCGACCACTCCTTATAAAAGCTCTCGGCATCAACTCCAAAACTCTTAGTACTAACTCCAAAAGCTCTCAGTACTTGGTCCAATACTTAACCAAACCTTAGTATTTGACTTCTACTCATCCCTCTTAGCCTCCAACCTAAAGAACCATCACCCACTGAGTAGTTTCCACTAATAGAAAGCACTCAGTACCGACTAAAAGCTCTCGACACTGAGTCCTCTACTTTGCTCCAAACTTAATGCAACTTGAATCTGGACTCCTCCCTTCTTCCAGAGTTCCTCCTCCAAGTTTCATCCAATTTCGACCATCTTTACCTTCGATTTTCCAAATTCACCAACCTCTTTCCTAACAACCTAAAAGCACTAGGAAACCATATCAAAGCACAACATACAAACATGGAATATCATACACACACATACACATCTATTTATACATGCAATCCATAAGAACATGGTAATCAAGCAAATCCTAATCTAAAATTTTCATTCGCAAAAAACTATGAACAAAATGGGTTGCAAAAAAATTAAAAACCATTTTAAATCAATTAAATTCCATCCATAAACATGTATAAAAGTGTGATTAAAGTTAGAAAACATTTTAGGATCAAAATCATGTTAAAAGCGTCAATTTTAGTTATATAAACATACATAGGATAGTGAGAGGTAAAGAATGACTCACCAAATACCCAAAAGTATCAATTTCTCCTCTTAGATCTAAAGCGGGCGCAAAGGAGAAGAATGCAAATCAACCAATAGGATAATCTCTGATCATTCAATGTTAATTATCCCTCCAATTATGATTTAGTCTAAGATTGGTGAAGAAAATGTAGGATTATTGATGAAATTAGGGTTAATGGAGGTTTATAGCTAGCACAATTTTCAAGATGGGTTGGTGGGCCTAAGTATGGGCTTAATTAATTACCCATTAATACAGGCTAGCAACAGCCAACTTAAAATAGCTATAACTTTCAAATGGTAAGACCTTTTTTTATTATGATCAATCTACAGAATGGAAAACTATCATCTAGAAGCAATGGAATTGGTTTGAGACCATAATTCGACTCCTATTAAAAGTTATAGTCCATACAAGATTTTTAGGGTCAAAATTGTCACATAGAATTTCGGAAAAAATCATAGATGTGGGAAATATCCCTAAGAGGCATTTCTCGGAATTCTAGAGTCATACGACCACATATGAATAAAATAAAAATATTTTACAATCCCTCGATACATAAAATTCGGGTCGTTACACTCTCACCCTTTTAGGAATTTCGCTCCCGAAATACCCAAATAAGTCAAAGAATAGTCAAACTTTGTTACTCTGCATGCCTAACAGTCATATGCAACCATCATACATATCAAACAAGCAGCCATGTAGCCAATAGTGTAGGTAATCCTAACCTAGCATGCGAGATACTAAACTACTCTATACGATATCAAAAGTGAAAGTAAATACGATAAACAGTAGGCCTTACCATGCAAGGAGCTCCAAATATGTGGTCCTCATGCTCTCCTTGGTTTCCCATGTGTAATCGCCTTCACTTTCGCCCTATTGAACCTTCTCTAACTCCACTGTCTTCCTCCAAAGATGTTTCGTATCACGTCTAACAATACGAACCAGCTTATGAGGTCTCGAAGCTTTTGGTTTAATCTCAATATCATGAAGTTGATTTAGTGTAGTCATCATGCCTGAGTCGTTCACAAACTTCCGCAAATGATAAACATGGAAGACGTTGTACACGCTCATCATTTTTTGAGGCAAGTCGAACCTATATTCTGGGTTCTCAATCCTTTCTGCTATTAGAAAAGGGCCACCGAATCTCGATGCCAACTTTCTCTTGCTACCGAATTGAACAACATTCTTCAAAGGAGAAATCTTCACAAACACCATATCCCCAATGGGAAATTCCAAATCTCTATGTCTTCAATCAGCGTAGCTCTTTTGTCAATCCTGAGCAGCTTTCATTTATTACGGATGATCTCTATCTTCTCCGAAGTTTATCTGATCATATCTGGCCCAAGTATAAGTTTTTTTCCTGCTTCCCACCGACATAAAGGAGCATTACACGGTCTTTTATACAACGCTTTATACGGTGCCATACCAATAACACACTGATAACTATTGTTGTATGTGAACTCTGCTAAATGCAAGTGATCATCCACGATCCTCCGAGACCAAGAATGCAAGCTCATAGGAGATCCTTTAATATACAATTTACTCTCTCAGTCTGCCCATCTATTTATGGGTGATAAACTATACTGATATGCTGCTCGATCCCCAATGCCTTGTAACAACCCTGTATTTTGTGATTATTTTAATTGTATATTTTGGTTATTAGATTTCCTAATTTAAAAACTTTATTTTATTTATTAAAATGAATAAATTTTGTTATTTTAAATATAAATTTTGAATTTTATGTGAATTAGAATTCCAAACATGACTAAAAAGAATATTTTCCAGAAAAGTGAATTTTGGTCAATATGGTCAAACTTTGACTTTTAATTTAGAAATTTGAAAGTTTGAAAATTTTGAATTTTATCTTTTATTATGAAAGTAAATAAAATTTTAAGAATAATGCTTTTCGTTTCGTTAAAATCTGATTTATAATGTGAAAGTTATGCCTTTTTCAATATTGAGTGTAATTTGCTGTATTTAACAAAATTGTTTATTTTAAATTATATAAATAATATTTTATTTGGTCATGTAATGTTCTAATTTATATTTATATGGGTAAAATAACATGTTATGCATATATTTTGGGTTTAAAACATTTTTCAAAGTGTAATTGACATTTTCCAATGTCAGTTGTATTCTGTTTATAATTTCTAATTTCCAGTTTCATTTAATTAAGGAAATTCTTTGTTTATTTTCTATTTTCTTAAGACTTTATTTTATTTTAATTTTGTTCAGCATTATTTTATTTTACTTGACTTTTTATTGGTATAGAAGTAAAGTTATAATTTTTCTAAAACTAGTGATATTCTATTTGAAAATTTTAAGTCCTGTTTTGAATTTTTAAACGATTTCTTTAGTTCTTTTTCTAATTTCTCTAAATTTAATTATTTATTTCATTTTGAAAATATAAATGAATTATTTTACTTCACATTTTTGTTTTAGAATATTTTTAAAATGAAGTAAATAATTTTCCAAAGTCAATGGTGATTTATTTGTAATTTCTGGACACTGTTTTCAATTTTTAAGCAATTTCTTTAATTCTTTTTCCATTTTCTTTAAAATTAATTAATTATTTTATTTCATAATACTTTGTTTAAGTTGTTAAAGTTTATTTCTGAGTTGATTTTTTTTATTTAAAATTAAAAAGAAAAGAAATATGAAGAGTTTATATTGCTTTGAAACTGAAGTCTTTTCAATTCCCAAACTCTTCATTTTCCTCAACTCCTCCTTTATTTCTCTTAGCCGTGTAATATTTTTTTGGTTTGCCATGTATTCCCTTCAAAATTCACGTGAGAAACTCCTTCTTCATTTCATTTTTCACGGCTAAGAAAATTATTGGTAATGGCATCTTTTTTTTCCTACTATTCTCCTCATTTTCTATGTATTTTGCCTTGTTCTTCTTGCTTTTTGGATCGGCCTCTCCTCCATATCCACAGCCAAAAACTCCTACACCTCTTCCCTACCATCAACACCACCTACACTTCCAGCCATGACCATGGTCGAGCCCTCCATGGTGACCAAATCCACTAAAAATGCAACCTATAGCCTAAAAACATGGAATTTGACCACTTTGGCTTCATCCACTTCAACCACCACCCTAACCACCACCTAGGCCGCCACCACCACCTCTGACCAGACCACCACACACCTTTCCTCCCACTGACCTGACCCATGCTCCTCTGGTCAAGCCAAACAAGCCGATAGCCGAGCCCTATGTTGAAGCAAAAACCCACTACTTGCCTTAAAACTCTTCACATGCCTATGTTGTAACTTCCCCATCATCTCTAGCTTGTAGCCGTGCATCCCTTAGTCCAAACCAGACCCAAACCATGATCAAACCTGAGCCAAAGCATGTCCAAACCTGAAACAAAACATCCCCTAGTCCGTGCAAGCATATGTAGAAAACAAGGCAAAAGTTTGTGTGTTCGATTTGCTTTTCATTTCAAAGTTATTCAAATTCAATGTTGTATTGAATTTTGATTTATCTTGGTTTTGTTTTAGGTTGTAACACATGTTCCTTAGCTTGGTTCTCTTCCACTTGAATCCATCGTTGTGTCATCGTGCTTTCTGGTATCCGTTTGTATCATTCGAATTGATAACTCCAGCACAAAAAGTGAGTAAATCTCACCTGACATTTATACTTATGCAAATGTGAATTGACAACAATTGAATGTGTAGTACTATTATGTTATGTTATCCCTGTCTGTGATTATTAATTATATGATGTTAAACATGTTTATTTACCTATCATCTCATCTTTTACTAATATATGTTGTTAAACTGTTCATTTATATCTGTTTATCACACTGCAAGTTCCCTGTAGATTAGATCACTATGGGTTGAAATGATACATACCCGAACGGACTTTAGAATAGGGAAAAATCATTATGGGCTGAAATGATAGGCCTGAACGATTTTTATTTATTTCATTTAACTTGGGATTTCGGGTTTGAAATGATAAAACCCAGATTTTTCCTTTGTAAATTACGGATTGAAATGATATATTATCTGTATCATTTGACTTAGGTTAGAAAAATTTATATACAAACCCGTGGTTAATATATATATTTTCTTGAAATTATAAAATATGTTAAAAATGTAAATATTATGATAATTTGATTTTTATTTTTATTTAAAATGATTTTATAAAGTGTTATTGATTTTTCTATAAATTAAAAATAGTTAAATAAATAAATGTTTAAAAATTGAAATTTGAAGTATAACTTAACTTGGAAAATGTGAAAGTGTTTTAAAATAAAAGTTAAGTTAAGAAAATAAAATGGAATTTAAATAAAATTATGAAATGGTAAACTTAATTAAAATGTTAAGTAAATGAAATGTTATAAATTTTACATTTATTTTATAAGTGAATTATTGAAGATTTGATAATTGTTTGTGAAACTTTCACTTTGTAAAATCATAAATTAAGGGTTATTTAAATGATTGTTTTTAAAGTAAGAAAATATGATTTTTATAAGTTAAAATGGATTTAAATATATTTTAATTGTTTTTGAAATTGTAGTGAAAGTTTGGAATTTAATTGACAGCATTCCTGAAATGCTATCATTTCTAAAGTTAAAGATATTACAGCATTTTGTAAATGTTGTAATTGATATAAATGAACTAAATGGCTAAAATGAACTAAGTGCTGTAGTTGTTGAATTTAACTAAAGTTTTATTTGAAATCTAAACATATTACAACATTTAAATGCTGTCTTTTGCTAATTGAATTGTTTTTAAACATAACTTTCCGTAGCATTTTCTAAATGCTGCAAAAGTTGAAATTTCACTGTTTTAATAAATTTAAGTGAATAAATGAATTTTGAAATGGTAAAATTTTGAGAATTGAATATTGACTATTAACTATAATAACTTCATTTTTTAAATGATTTAAATGGAATAATTTGATTTGAAATATTTTGATATTTTGAAATGGATTTGAAATGATATTTGATTTCGAAGTATAAATTACCATTTTGGAATTTTTACCACAGGATGTAATTAAATTTATGGTTTAACTGATCCTTAGAGGATGGGCGATCCCAAGCATCCTTTAAGTTATTATGCATTGCTATTACAGTTCACTTGAGTTGGTTTACATTGTATAAGTATATATGTCCTGACTCGAGTGTTTTGTGTTTTACTTTACGCTCAGGTCAGCATGAGAATCACAGCTTTGGATTCACCTTCTGGAGCTAAAGATTTATTGGAGCTTATTTGTCTATCGGTTCGTCGACTTCTATTCCAGTTATTTCCTATTCAGTATTGTCTCTGTATTATTGATTTATGTATCCTGACTTCTATTATATTTATTTTGACTATGAGATTTTGTATATGTTTTGAGAGTTTGTATATAGTAGCTTCATGAACTACTATGGTATTTTATTTCCGCTGCGAGTTATTCTGATATTCTATGTCTGTGATTCTGTATTTGATTTTATTTGCTCCAAATTTTATTACAATCTGTTATTTTGAATTATTCAAGTCAGACATGTGTGGATTATTGTCGATTTGAATGGTCCAAAATAGTGGGTCGTTACACGCCTCTTGTAAGCTCTTCCAAAACCCACTAGTGAACAACGGTTCTCCATCACTCACATTACTCTTTGGCACATCATGAAACTATACTATTCACTTCACATACAACTCGACCAGTTTGACTGTCATCCTACTTGATGGGTATTAACCTAGATATTTGGGTCAATCAGTCGACTATGACCCAAATTCTATCGTCTGCTCGAGTCATCGGCAGTCCATCGATAAAATCCATCGATACTTGCTCCAACTTCCATTCGGGAACTTCAAGCGGTTGCAACAACCTACTTAGCTTCGTTTGCTCTACTGTGACAACCGTCTTACACACTGGCAACCAATATAACTAAATAGTGCACTGCTAACGTGTCTAGTTGTTTAACGACTAATTTTCTATTGGATTAGAAACATAGCCGGAAAATTTAAATTTAAAATAACCGCAAGGGCATGGCATACAATTTTAGTTCGTGGCGAGTACGGGTCGATCCATAGGGAATTGTATTGATTTTAAAATTTCTATTTAATCAAATTAAACCAAGAATTTGAGAGTGTTGTTAATTACAAAAAATTGCAAAAACTAACTACTACAAAAGTGAATGAAAACTATAAGATTGAAAGACAATTTAGAGATAAATCCACTCTCATGATCACATAAATCAACACAACATGAAATTATGATCTCTTTTTTGGTCATTAGTGAATTTAATTGATGTGTTTATCATAAGTATGGAATATTTGTGCTATTAATTAGCCCAACATAAACCATCAAACTATAACACACCCTCCAAACTCACTATTCAACTCTCATGAAAATGACAATGAAATTTAAAAAAATCTATTTTAAGCATGGCTTATTTACTATTGAATTAGTAACATAAACTATCAAATTTTGATTTTAAATCCACTTCCATTACCAAAATCAATTAATTAGATGATGATGTAAATTGTGTTTATTTGAGTAAGAATAGCCTATATGTGATTAGCATCATAGACTATCAAATTCATTAATAAACTTACATCAACATGCAACTTTCCATTAAGCACAAAAAGAGAACATAAATGAGCAAATTATGTTGAATCTAGATGATAAAAGAGCTTCATTACCCTTAAATTGAAGGGGTTTAGGTACTCATATTTGTTATCATGTCAAAAAATGTAGATTGCAACATAAAACAAGCAAAGGAAAATGCAAGTTAAGTAAGAAGAGAGCTAATTAAAATAAAATAAAAACTAATCTACTTGCATAAGTAAAAAGATCTACACTACTAACATGAAAAGAAAGAGAGCCTGTAAATAGAAAAGAGCATGAATTAACGTTGCATAAAAGAAAATTACATGAAAGAAAATGGCTAAGTAGCCATGAAAAAGAAAAGGAGAGCTTATATTTATTTTTGAGCCTAAAACTAAACTAACTAAGGAGGAGGCTAAGAGATTATTACACGAAACAAAGGGGTATTTATACATGTTTTGAAACCCTAATCATATTTTTGAGGACTACCCAAAATACCCTTGAGGAAGTGTGGCTACCAAGTTGTCATTAGCAAGAGCATAATCCTTCATTAAATGTGCATGTAACCTTTAGCTCCACTAACTTGTGCATTAGCTTCTAATTGTAGATTAAGGTAAGTGGGTAGGTGGGGTCCTCCATGATGCATGAGTTGAATTATTTCCATCTTCATTCCTTTGTTTCCATCCTTGTGCATGCATACTTCCTTGAAACCCACTTCATATTTGAATCCAAATTCCTAGAAAATAACACAAAAATATCCAAGTAATTTTTCTCAAATTAATATATGCACAAAAATGACCATTTTACCCCTATATGAAGATGAATATATGATGATTTGAAAATAATTGAAATTTGGGTTTAAACATGTTAAAATACCTTATATGCTTTTAAACATGTTAAAATACCCTATATGCTCATTTATTTAATTAAATTGGATTAAATATCGACGTAAAAATATGCACATTTACGTGCACATCCAATACCCCCACACTTATCTTTTTATTCGTCCTCGAATAGACTAAAACTATGATAAATCCGTTTTTGTGGGAAGCACGATTGCATTGAGCGTATGCAACAAGCTGTTAAACCTCTAGGTGTCCCTAGTAAGATGAGTGTTGTCTCGTGAGGGCTTTCAACGGATACTACCCACAAAATCCAAATGCAAAATGAAAAAATCCTAAATGTAAGATTTATTACAAGGTGATGAATGCAAGTTTTTGAAAATATTTATAAATGAGGAATTTACTTTCAAATTGACACGAATAAGTTAAATATAAGTTCTGGTCATTATCAAAAACTTTAAGTCCATTTACTTGTCAAACTTTCCAACAAAAGTTAAGTTATCATAATAAATAGACTCTAGTTTGACTAGTTGTTTCGGTTGATAACATAGTGCAACCATGAAATAGATCCTTAGTTGATTATCAAAGTTTTTTACAGTGGTATTTTCATTTCTTTTGAATAACAAGTCAAATCAAATAAGTGAAAATAGTGCTTGGATTTCAATTGCTTACTCTCTCTTTATTTGAAAATTTTATTGATATTAACAATATTTGCATATGCCTAACTCAGATAAACTAAGGCTAGATATATCACCCATGCACTTCCTTTCGAGCTTACGTGAGGGGAATACAGAGCATGGCGAGTCAACACATAAGTGTGTTCACCTATTGACTGTAGGCGTTATTAATGAAAGAATTTTTATATACATACACCTAACTCGGATAAACTGAGGCTAGATTTACCGATCGTACATTGCCTTTCGGGCTTACGTGAGAAGGGTACAGAGCATGGCGAGTGTACACACTTGTGTGTGAACACATGACTCTAGGTGTTTATAAAATATATACATATATACAAATATATATATATTGTTTTTTTTAAAGAGTTTTTCAAAATCATCTTAGCACTATTTAACTTAAAAGATAAAAAATGTTATATCCTTTTCTTTAAATCCACCAACTCTTTTAACAAAGATTTTCAATTATGATATACTTCATAATTATCACCCATGAATCTTCCTATATACTAGTTAAACCATCGTTACTTGTAATCAAACTTTATTTTTATTTTTGTTGAGACAAATAAATTTTCAAAAATTTCAATTTAATAACCCAAAACATATACTTATCCTACAGTGTTTCTTTAAAAATAAATCAAAAGGCTAAAAAGGAATATATTTTTTTGGGATTTTTTTTTTAATTTTTTTAAGTTTTGGAAAGAAAATGCAAAAAATGAACCATGAAAAATAAGAAATGAAGATGAGACTCGCCCCCACTTAATTTTGACTGTGACCCCACAGTCAACCCAAGTGAAATGAGAAAAATAAAATAAAAATAAAAATATGACCTATATTTACATGAAACGGTTATTATTTACAAAACATCAGAAAATATACTGTTAAAGAGTAAATGAAACGGTCTTCTTAAGACCAATTCATTTGTCTCATCATGTATGAGAGACACAACTTAAGCCCAGAAAACCAAACCATAAAAAATTTCAAAGTTGAATGTTGATTTGGAAAAACGAATGTCGTTTTATTAAAAATCGTATGAGTTGTTTTATTTTCGATGATTTTTGGGGTTGATAAAACAAATGGTTGAAGTTTAAGTTTATTTTCATCAAATTGAAATTCAAACTTATCATTGAAAACTTCTTCAGAATTATTGATTTCAAAATCAAAATGGTGATTTAAATCTTCCACTTCATAATTCAACAACTCATCGTTTAAAAGTCCAAAAAATTTGTGTTCATTAAATTCGTCTTCCTTTGTTGGATTATCAACAACTTCATTGCATGTATCAATTTCAAAATCCAAAGCTGTTGTATTTAATTTTTCAAAATTGGGAAAAGGAAGATCGAATTTTAAATTTGGTTCCATGCTCTCAAAAGAATTGAAATCCAACTTAATTACCATATTTTCAACAACTTCATTAGAATCATCATTTTCAATTTCAAAAGTTGTCATCTGAAAATCATCAATTTTGGTAAAAGGTGGATTATTATTTAACTCGTCACACAATGGAATTTGGTTTTATTTCTCACGTTGTTTTTTGTATGTTTCAAACAATAAATCCGTGTGATCTTTGTGAATTTCTTTCATTTGCTCAACAAAATCAAATTTATAATTATTAATTTGAGAATTTTCAATTTGAAATTGTTGAGAATAAAATCTTTTACCATCATTGAAACAAATGCCATTGCCAAAATCATTTAAATAATTGTTTCCATTTTCGTTTCGATTTTGAAATTCATTTTGAAGTTTGAAATTGAATTGGCATGGGTTATACTCAAAATCATTTGAATTTTGAAGTGAATTCAAATCTTGATTACTTTGAAAATTTTGATTTGAGTTATTACACAGATATGAATTACACAAATCATTTATTCTTTGATCATTTTGTGTGGAGAGTTCAAGTAAAGACGAAAGAGATTCAATACTCTTTTCAAGAGTTGAGGGTTGCTCTTCATTTTGAAAATTTTTGTTGTTCAAAATTCGAATTGTTTGTACAGTAGTTGTCATTGAAATATCCATAACAATTTGATGTAAAACTATATGGATTATATTGATTTTCACAACTATCTTAAAATTCATGTGAGTAGGGAAATTCAGACATTTCCAAAAATCTCTTTTTTTTCTTTTTTGGATTTTTTTTTATTTTGGAATTTTGATAAAGGAAAACTATTTACCAAAAGGAATTTTATTTTTCAAAAGGGAAATTTGATTTTTTTTAATATTTTTTTTTATTTTGATTGAAAATTTTCAAAAGAAAGGATTTAAAAACTAAGTTAAAGAATATTTACAATTTTTTTAGTTTTAGCTTTTGAATTTTTTTTTAAATATGCATGAACTAATGTAACTAAATGAATGCAAGGGCTTAATTACAAATTTTCTGTCCTAAGTAGCTCCTAACCCAAAATTGTATAATCACACTTTGCTTAATCCAACAAGATATTTCTCAGCCAGGTAACGGACATGATTTATTGGTGCACCACGAATCATCGTAGCAATGCAGCCGAAGGTTTAACTACCTTCAGAGAAACAACCTGTATAATATTTATGAATCACCGTAATATTTATAACTGATTATTGCTCTGCGGTAGCCTAGACATCAAGAAAATAAATTGTCGAAAGAGGACAACTTTTCAATATACATTTAAGCCCTAGGTGAGCTCTTGACACCCTTAAGATGTTTAACCGTTATTATTAGTCAAGTTCTACGATGAAATGAAAAGCTGAAATTAAATGTGTATTAACAATGCTACTACGATTGAAATTTGTTTTTGTTTTTGAATTTTTTTTAAATGCAAGCAACCAACAATGCAAGGCGAATAAAAATAAAAGATAAGGGCATGATACCAGAGCATGCAGAATTATTAGCAATTATTTTAAAGCAGCGAATTATTGTTTTTTTAATATATAGCAAGCAAAGCAGTTATTTAGCAAGCAGTTTCTCCTTTTTGATTTCCAACAACCTGAAATTAAAAACATGATATATACAGTTTATATGTATATATATCAAAGGAGAAATTAAAACAAATAAAAAACAAAACAAATTAAACTAAAATAATTTTTTTATAAAAAGGCAAAAAAAAACTTAAGAACAATCTAACTCAACTAAAACAAATTTTTTTTTGTAAAGAGAGACTTTAAAACAAATTAAGAACAAAAACAAATTAAAACAAAAACAAAACTAATTCATAAATGAAATTTCAAAAACAAATTCACAATACAAAACAAAACAGGCCCAACTATTAATACCCGAAACTAACTCAAGGTGATAAAAACAGACGAAGAATCACAATTATCCCACTTTGAATCAAATCAAAATCCCCTAAAACAATGCCAAAGATTTCTCGTTCGTTCCCAAAACAAATAAAAATTCCCCAAAATCAAAATGCCAAAGAGAATCCCCCAAACCAAAATCTCGTTTGAAAATTTGTTGTAGTGGAGAAGAGGGAGATTTGTGGGGGGAGATTTCGGTGATTGGTTAATCAATGAAGGGTTGCGACTGAGGCGATTTCTGGTTGAGGTGATTTCGTGGTTCGATTTGGGTTGCGCGATGTAGTAGGCAGTGGTATGGTTGGTTTGAAAGGTGTTTTCTGGCAGTGGCTGGCGATTATGGTCGGGGTTGTTTCAGGTGATCGTAGGTGGTTAGTTTGGGTTTTTTTTGTTCGAATGTGGGGATGAGTGGAAAAGTTGCTATTGTGATTCAAGGAAAAGGTGAAGTATGGAGTTGAAGAGATGATGGTCAGGTATGTATGTAGCAATGGTTTGTATGCGTGGTATAGTAGTGGTTTGTATGCGTGGTATAGCAGTGTATGGTCAAGTTTGTTGAGGAGGTAGGTGACTGGAGGTATTTTGTTGTGGTGAGAAGGGGTTGATGGAGTTGCTGTGATGGTGTGTGGCTGATTTCAGGTAGGATGGTGGTAGCAGAGGTTGGATTGAATGGTGAAGTTTATGGTATGGTGGAGTTGTATAGTAGAAAAGGCAGTTATGGCAAGAAAATGTGCACATAATTTGATGGTGTGCTGTATTGGTGTTGTCAGGGAGATATGTGCACAGTGCATAGTTTGTTACATGCACATTGTAATGGTGGAGAATAGAAAATGGTATGGACAGTTTGATGTTGTTGAAATGATGGTGAAGTTTTGTAATAGTGCAGTGAGTTTAGAAGCAAGATTTTTGATGATAGGAAGGTTTTGTGGATTGATGATTAGTGACAGGGTAGAAGTGATTGTATGTATGGCACTATGAGGTTATGAAGACAGTGGATGAACTGTGAGGTTATATGAAGTGTGGGGGGAGAGAATGTAGGTTGGATAGGCTGGTGATGCTTGTTGTGGTTTGTGAGTTGTATGTAATGTACTGGCAGGTTGTTACAAGGTTGGTAAGCAAATGGTGAGTGCAAGATGATGTGAAGACTTGTTGCAAAGGAGAATGTTGCAGGGTAGTTGTGGTTGAATGTTGAGGAGTGAATGCAAAGAGTGGAAGAAACATGCAGTGTTTTGGTGATTGAATGCAGTGATATGTTTGTGGTTGGTGAACAGAGATAGGTGATCAGAGGTTGAAACAGAGGATAGTTTTGAAAGAGAGGCAGTTTGTGAAGGCATTGTTTGTTATGGCAGAGGTAAATTGTTATGGCAGAGGTGCAGTTTGAAGGGAATGATGATCAAATGTGTTGACAAACAAAAAAAAAAGAAAAAAGATGTACACAATTGTAAATGGAAATGTAAAAATATGTAAATGAAAAATGAAATGTAAACGAAATGAAATAAAAAAAATTGTTTTTGAAATGAAATTGTGGATGTTATATATATATATATATATATATATATATATATATATATATATATATATATATATATATATATAAATGCAAAAGCAACTAGAAAAGCTACAGGCACACAAACAAAATGAAAACAAAAATCACACAACAAACACACAACACAATTTTTTTTTAAATGCAACGCACGCACAAAATTAACACACAATAAAAATCAAACAAAAATAATTCGAAGAATAGAAATTCAAATCAAATTAATTCCCCGGAAACGGCGCTAAAAACTTGTTTAACGACTAATTTTCTATTGGATTAGAAACATAGCCGGAAAATTTAAATTTAAAATAACCGCAAGGGCATGGCATACAATTTTAGTTCGTGGCGAGTACGGGTCGATCCATAGGGAATTGTATTGATTTTAAAATTTCTATTTAATCAAATTAAACCAAGAATTTGAGAGTGTTGTTAATTACAAAAAATTGCAAAAACTAACTACTACAAAAGTAAATGAAAACTATGAGATTAAAAGACAATTTAGAGATAAATCCACTCTCATGATCACATAAATCAACACAACATGAAATTATAATCTCTTTTTTGGTCATTAGTGAATTTAATTGATGTGTTTATCATAAGTATGGAATATTTGTGCTATTAATTAGCCCAACATAAACCATCAAACTATAACACACCCTTCAAACTCACTATTCAACTCTCATGAAAATAACAATGAAGTTAAAAATAGAATCTATTTTAAGCATGGCTTATTTACTATTGAATTAGTAACATAAACCATCAAATTTTGATTTTAAATACACTTCCATGACCAAAGTCAATTAGTTAGATGATGATGTAAATTGTGTTTATTTGAGTAAGAATAGTCTATATGTGATTAACATCATAGACTATCATATTCATTAATAAACTTACATCAACATGCAACTTTCCATTAAGCAAAAAAAGAGAACATAAATGAGCAAATTATGTTGAATCTACATGATAAGATATCTTCATTACCCCTAAATTGAAGGGATTTAGCTACTCATATTTGTTATCATGTCAACAAATGTAGATTGCAACATAAAACAAACAAAGGAAAATGCAAGTTAAGTAAGAAGAAAACTAATTAAAATAAAATAAAAACTAATCTACTTGCATAACTAAAAAGATCTACACTACTAACATGAAAAGAAAGAGAGCATGTAAATAGAAAAGAGCATGAATTAACATTGCATAAATGAAAATTACATGAAAGAAAATGGCTAAGTAGCCATGAAAAAGAAAAGGAGAGCTTATATTTATTTTTGAGCCTAAAACTAAACTAACTAAAGAGGAGGCTAAAATATTATTACATGAAACAAAGGGGTATTTATACATGTTTTGAAACCCTAATCATATTTTTGGGGACTACCCAAATGACCCTTAAGGAAGTGTGGCCACCAAGTTATCATTAGCAAGATCTTAATCCTTCATTAAATGTGCATGTAACCTTTAGCTCCACTAACTTGTGCATTAGCTCCTAATTGTAGGTTAAGGTAAGTGGGTAGGTGGGATCCAATGATGCATGAGTTGAATTATTTCCATTTTCATTTCTTTGTTTCCATCCTTGTGCATGCATATTTCCATGAAACCCTCTTCATATTTGAATCCAAATTCCTAGAAAATAACATAAAAATGTTCAAGTAAATTTTCTTAAATTAATATATGCACAAAAATGACCATTTTGCCCCTATATGAAGATGAATATACAATGATTTGAAAATAATTGAAATTTGGGTTTAAACGTGTTAAAATACCCTATATGCTCATTTATTTAATTAAATTAGATTAAATATTGAAGTAAAAATATGCGTATTTACGTGCACATCACCGGTCGATATAGGATGAACGTCAAGGGTTGAAAATGAAGTAAAACATCATAGGACATGTCGTATATCTCAAGGTGCACGGATTAAAACATTTTAGGATTGAAATTGTGTTAAAACACCAATTTTAACTATATAAACATGCATAGTAGAGTGAGAGGTCAATAACCATTCAGACCCAAAATACTAATTTTCTCATTATATCTAAAGTGGACAGTAAGGAAGAGTAATGTAAATCAGGAAAAATGATAATCTCAAGCTTCTATACACTAATCACCTTTTAATTAATGATTTGGCTAAGATTAGTAAGGAAAATGTACCCTATTTGATGTAATTAGGGTTAATGGAGGTTTAGAGCTGTTTTGGGAAAGATGGAAATGGCTTCGATTGCTTCCTACAGCCTCCCTTAGCAAAATTTTCGAGATGGGTTAGAAGGCCTAAGCACGGGCATAGTTAACCCATTAATGCAGGTTAGTAGCAGCCAAAACTTAAAACAGCTATGACTTTTAGACAATAAGTCTATTTTTCTATTATGATCACTCTACAGAATTAGAAATCATCATCCTGAAGTAATAAAAGTGGTTTGAGACCCTAAATCGGCTCCTATCAAAAGTTATAGTCCAAAATAGGTTTTCAGGGTCAAAATGGTCACATTGAAATTCGGTAAAAATCAAAAATGTGAAAAATGTTTATATGAGTGACTCCCCAAAATTTTAGAGTCATATGACCTAAAATGAATAAAATAGAAATATTTTACAATTCTCCGATTAAGTAAAATACCGATTGTTACACTCTCCTCTCCTTTAGGAATTTTGCCCTCGAAATCCCCAACTAAGTCAAACATGGTTATGCCGCATGCCTAACAATCATATGCAACCATCATACATGTCAAACAAGCAGCCATGCAACCAATAGCGTAAACGAGCCTATAATAGCATGCGAGATAATAAACTATCCTATATAATATCAAAGGTAAAGTAAATACGATAAGCAGTAGGCCTTACCATACAAAGAGCTCCGAATATGTTACTCTACAATAAGTAGCAACCAAAGAGTTAGCATATGATGAACATAATATAACTCTATGAATATCATAAAGGTATACTGTAAACTAAGTATGATGACGGGTGTCTAGGTATCCCTATCCCGAATACCTATTTCCAATAACATCCCTAGAGCGATAGACTACCGAAGAAAACAATCGAAGCAACCATAGCATCCATCAAACAATCATCGCTATCACTCAATGTGCTCTAGATATATGATAACTTGTATGACCTTTCCTTTGCTGGGGAGTAATGGAAATCCTGGTTTTCACTGAACCCGTCTGTAGCCCAAAGTTGATACTAGACCCTGTCCACTGGTCCAAGGCATACGGTCCAATTAACCGATCTGGGGTAGCCAAACAACGTACCCATAAGCATCCTAACAATACCTCTGCTTTCGAGTACATCAGAAAACACTCTGAGCATCAAAAATCACTTAGCATGTGTATCTGATCCCTTTTCCTTGCTCTATCTAGTTTCCGTTATTTTCAAGAAACCATTCCACATTCCTTCATTCCACAATAGAACCATTCAATATTCTATCCACGGGTCACCTTTCCTAGAACCCGCCCTTTGTGGATAACCATTATCATGACTCCTTTCAACATTGAGCCACCATCATCTGAACCTAACTTCATTCATCATCGAGTTGTCATCACCAAAGCCCTAAGACCATCCTCATGCTGCTATGTTTCCATCAAACCCCAAGTGAACAAACACCTTTAACACGACTTGCAGAGCCTACACTTCCCCTCCTAAAAGTTTCACCCCAGTTCCAACAAAAACCAACCTCAAGGTACTGAACCTCTTGGTACTGACCAGACCTCTCGGTACTGAGTGGTATACATTGCCAATTTATGGCTAACTTTTTCCTTTCTTCTAGTGCTCCATCTTCTAAGTGTTTGGAACCCGACCACTCCTCATAAAAGCTCTCGGCATCAACTCTAAAACTCTCGATGCTAATTCCAAAAGCTCTCGGTACTTGGTCCAATACATAGCAAAACCTTGGTATTTGATTTCTACTCATCACTCCTAGACCCCAACCTAAAGAACCATCACCTACCGAGTGGTTTCCATCAATAGAAAGCTCTCCTTACTGACCAAAATATCTCAGTACTGAGTTCTCTACTTTGCTCCAAACTTGATGCGACTTGAATCCTGGATTCCTTCCATCCCATAGAGCCTCTCGTCCAAGTTTCATCCGATTCTGACATTTTTGCCTTCGATTTTTCAAGTTCTCCAACCTCTTTCCTAACTACCTAAAAGCACTAGAAAACCATATAAAGCACAACATACAAACACGGAATATCATACATATACAACCATTCATACATGCAATCCATGAGAATATCATAATCAAGCAAATCCCAATTTAAATCTAACGTTTTCACTGGCATATAAATACAAACAAATGGGGTTGCAAAACCATTTGAAAACCAATTTAAATCAATTAAATTTTGGCTATAAACATATATAAAAGTATGATTAAAATTAGAAAACATTTTAGGATCAAAATCATATTAAAACATCAATTTTAACTATATAAGGATAGTGAGAGGTCAAGAACCACTCAGCAAATATCAAAAATACCAATTTCTCCTCTTAGATCTAAAGTGGATAGCAAAGAAGATGAATGCAAATCATCCAAAATGATAATCTCTAATCTCTCAATGCTAATTACCCCTCTAATTATGATTTAGGCTACGATTAGTAATGAAAAGTTAGGATTATTGATGAAATTAGGGTTACTAGAGGTTTAGAGCTATTTTAGGAAAGATGAAAATGACTTAGACCTGTCTCAATAGCCTTCCCTTAGCATAATTTTCGAGATGGGTTAGTGTGCCTAAGTATGGGCTTAGTTAGTTACCCACTAGTACAGGCAAGCGGCAGCCAAAACTTAAAACAACTATAACTTTCAAATGATAAGTCCAATTTTCTATTATGACCACTTTAAATAATGACAAAACCATCATTCTGAAGCAATGGAAGTGGTTTGAGACCTTAATTCAGCTTCTATCTAAAGCTATATTTCATACAATATTTTCAAGGTCAAAATTATCACATAGAAATTCAGAAAAAATCAAGGATGTGGAAAATGTCCCTAAGAGACATTTCCTAATATTCTAGAGTCATACGACATTATATGAATAAAATAAAAATATTTTATGATCCTTTGATATGTAAAATACGGGTTATTATGGATGGTGAATAAACTCACCTAAGTCCAAGCCAAAACAAGATGTATATAATCTCATTATGAGTGAAATGGCGAAAAAGACGTCTCGATTGGACCACATATGCAAAAGATAACAAATTAATACTAAACGAGACTAACTAAAATAATTAATTTACTAATTAACACACTAGTTACCTCTTTGATCTCCATCCCATTTCTTCCCCAATTCTATTTCCTATACATGCACACTCCTGTGCACAACCCATTTACATGCACCTTCTCTCCTCCATATCTCACTCCACCACGAATCGACGCACGACCACTTCCGATGAACTCCTCTTCATGCATGCTCCGTGATGGACCTACCCACACAAAGCTTGATCAATCCCATCAAAAAGTGACTTCAACCTCCACTAGCGACAAATCCAGGTCGTGATTTCTAATAAAGTGCCGTCCAACCCAGAAATGCCCTCATCCACTCATCTTCGCATGAGAAGCTCAACACCACCATCGCCCTGGCCAATCTCCACCTCTATCTCAAACAAATCTTAACCCTAGGCATAGCACATACAAGTCGAGCTTGGCCAAGCATGACCGGACCGCCAATGCCTATACTGATTTGAAGCCATCCTCACCACGATCCTAATGGATCCAATACCATCTATTATTGATGCACAAAGCTTCGGATTTATTTGTTAAAGAGGTCGACTACTCTTTGTTTACTGTCGGAAGAAAATAAATGAGAGAGAGGGAAAAAATAAGCCAGAATATTTTTAAGTGTGGGTAGTGTATATTTAATAATATATATATATATAATATTTAATTTTCTAAATTAAATCGATGCATGTTTCAAGATCGTACGATCATATAGTACATCTGATCGCCATGAAACTCGTTGATGCACATCACCTCGTTATTTCAGTCCCGATGACACTAGTTTCACCAAAATCTGAGGCAGTACTCCACGATGATAATTTCACGCATTTTGAGACCGTTTATCGATAAAATTATTTTCTGTCACATTATCGATATTTCTTCAAACTATTTATTTTTTTTGTAAAAAAATTTCAAAAATACATTTCTTATCATTAGTTATTATCTAAAAAGGGGTTAACCAGGTTATAAAATCACATTTTATATCATTAAATCCAAGATTCAATTATTTAAATAATTCAGTTATTTAAATACGAAGTGTCTGAAATTCTAGGTCCTTACAACTTCCTTCTTCTTTTCTTTTCTTTAAAATAATTTCAAGACACCTGCTAATCAAAAAGCCCTTTTCCAAAATATCTCCAAAACCATTTATCATACACCCGTTAATTTTACAAATCTCTTTTGATAATATTTTGCATCACTTCTAAATATACCATCATTATTTCAAAATTTTCCAATATATTGGAATATTCAAATCTAATAATTATAAAATATCATAAACATTCCAAAGTTATTTTTAAAGCTTTTCTATTTTAAAATCCATAGGAATAGTCATATCTTTCTTTTATTGGGAAAACACGCTTATATATAAGTTTTAATTCTCACTATACATCATTACAATCACATTTTAACAATCATAGAAACCACATCAAATCACACACAATCATCCAAAACTTTCACACATAATTTATTTCTAATATCCACCATATAAATATTTTCAAATTTACAAATGCTTTAAGACATAATTTATCGATGTTGTCTTGCCATTGATTCTAGTGACTTACTTCGTCAATAGGTTGACCCAGTCATCTTGGTTTTAGGTGGGTTAGGTATTGTCCGGTCTAAAATATACATTTATAACCAAGTCTCGGCCCTACCCGAGCTTTGGTTTGGGTCGGGGCGGGTCGGTTAGGGTCCGGTTAGGTAATGAACCTAAAAGTGCATATATTTCAATTTTTTCGGTTGGGTCTTTCGGGTTGGGTTTCATCGGGTATTTTTCATCACCTAGACCTGACCTGAGACCCATGGGATTTGGTTTGGGTATGGGTCTTCTTGGATGGTTTAGTTCAAGTTTGCAGTTCTTGGTTCCAATTGCCATCTCTATCTGTGACGATGATCCCTTAACATACCGACAAATCTTGGAGAGTAAAGACTCTATCTTGCAATGAAATCTAAAAAGGATTCCATGTATAATTACAAATTTTGGACTTTGGAAATTGTGCTCGAAGGGGTAAAACCATCAAGTGCAAATGGATCTTTAAGCAAAAGATCGGTAGATGGGAAGGTCAAATCATATAAAACAAGGTTGGTATAAAAGGGTTTTCATCAAATTCAAGGTGTTGATTACATTGGAACATTTTCTCCACTCGTCATGCTTAAATTAGTTCAGATTCTACTTGCAGTCACTTCTTATTATGACTATGAAAAATGGTAGATGGACATTAAAACAACATTTTTATATGGTGATTTAGAAGAGACTATCTATACATTGTAATTAAAGTGTTTTGAAGTCAAGGGAGCGGGGATGAGGCATACAGACTCTTAAGATCAATTTATATACTTAAAAAAGCATCAAGAAGTTGGAATAAATGTTTTGATAAAGTAATCAAATAGTTTGGTTTTAGTCAAAACAGAGGCATGTGTGTATACAGGAAAGAACAAATGGTGCTATTACGTTCTTAGTTTTATATGTTGATGATCTACTACTTATTGGTAACAATGTACCACTGTTACAATTAGTGAAAGCTCGGTTATCTAATAATTTTTCGACGAAGAATTCAGGAGATTCATCCTTTATACTAGGTATAAGATTTATAGAGACGGATGTAGAAGGTTATTAGGGTTGTTCCAATTAATATACATTGATTCTGTACTGATATACATATGATTACGTAATAAGTAATTCCTAACCATTACTATCTCTAATAATCCATATTTCTAAGATTCAAAGCTTTTGTTATATCCATTCATATTGGTATTGTAATGACCCGTAATTTAGTCACTTTAAATATGAGTATTTAATATATTTTTAAATAATTAAATAATGGATTTTATAACTAAAATAAAATTCGGATAAAACACCTCGAATGAATTTTTAAAACGGATGTAAAATGTTAGTTTAAAGACGGTTTGAGTTATAAGGTGGCTAAGGATATTGATATATTTAAACTTATAAAAAGAAAAGTTCAATTCTTTTTACTCTCTGATTGGACCACACCTTTATACTTATCTATATAATATTATAGTTAAACTTATAAGAAGAAAAGTTGAATCTTTATACTCTCTGATTGGACCGCACCTTTATACTTATCCATATAATATTACATTTAAACTTATAAGAAGAAAAGTTGAATCATTCTACTCTCTTGTTGGACCAAAATATAGTCAAATCAGGTCCATGCCATGCGGATGGTTTCCATTGGACCAAAATATGGTCGAATCAGGTTAGGCTATAGGAGGTTAGGAAATTACTAAAGTACCTTTCTCTTCACCTATAATTACCCAAGCCCATATCTCATTTTAATCCATTCAAAAACAAAAGAAAGAAACCAAATTTCATCTTCGTTATCAAAGGCTTGGTATTTCAAGTCTCCAGCAAAGCAAATAGGAAGTGGGTGTAATCTTACTCTCTTTCCTTTGATTCGTTTACATTTTAATAAATGTTTTGTTAGCTACTAATTGTAAATTGTCAATAACAATAGGTTTGTTATTATGCTTGTTTGGTTGTTTTATTTATGCTCATCCAGTTTATGAGCAATAACCTTGACGTTTAGTTAAACGGAACTTACACCACCTTTTAACTTAGGATTGACATTGGTGATTTTTTGGTTAAAAGGAAATAAAACCCCTTTTAGCTATCTCATTTGATTAAGAGGAAGTTTTACCCCTCTTGGTTTCTCTTAGGGTTAGAAGGGTATTACAACCTGTTTAACCATATTTCTTCATCTTCTTGTTTCGTCAATCTAAGACGAGTAGTTGCTCATTTGAGCGTTGATATCCTTTATCGGAAATGACACAATAAAGAGCTAGTGGAGGCAAAGCTATATGGAGTTACTCCTATTAAGGTATTGTCACATCCACTCTAGATTGGTTTCAGTTGTATGCGCATGAAGATGTGAAATACTCGGATACACGATAAAGTTGGAGGGGTTTGGCTTGGAGGTTTTCGAGAGCCATCGTAGTTCTCAAGTATATTTTCTAGAGGTATACTTTCGGTAAAGGGGGCACAACCTCCTACTCACTGTTAGAAATTCTTTCTCTTTGTTTTGATTCGACCATTTGAGTTGATTCATTTTCCGTTGCATCGAGAAGCGTCTTAGGCTCTCCTCGATGTTAATCTACCCTTGTATTTTCATAACCTTTGTTTTATTGGATATGAGTTGTTTTGTCTATATCTTTATATATCTTTACCTGCATTTTCATATTTTTATTGTGTTTGTTCTGCTTATTTATTTATTTATGTCTGTTCTTCTTGCATATTTACTATATGTACGTAATGCTATTTGTTTATCACTTGGATATATCATAAACTCCCTTGGAATTTACTAGCGCTGTTGTTTGGCTTGAAGAACTGCATTTGGATTTGATCGTGTTCTAAACTAGGTGTACTAAGTTGGACAAGTACGTAGGTAGTCACTATATTAGTGACCCAATCCGATAAATAGATTAGTTTTTCCTTGTCATGTATTAACATTTTCCTATTTAGTGTTTGCTATCTATCATCTATTGAAGTATCTTTCATGCTTACCATTTTAATCTGCATTGACATGTTTATTGAGTTTGTATGAAATTTTATTATTATTTCTCTCTCATCAGAGTTGTGCAGCAGAAGATTTATAGTATTTGCGATTGTTAAAGTACACTTAAATGATTACTTTGATAGGTTGTATTTTTAAATTGTTTCCTATACATTTAGTAGTATTTTATATTTATTAGATTATGATATGTTAAAATGGTAGTTCTCATTCGTAGTTTTAAAACATACGGAAGTTTCGGTAATTTTGACTGGTCTGAAAATCCGGGTCCTCACATTTGGTGTCAGAGCTTAGGTTAGGTGCCTATATAAAATTTCACTTAGGGTTAATAAATCAACCTAGGAATTTTAATGAAACTACCTTAATTTGATAAATAAAAATGGATAGGATAAGGCATCGTGCCTCCGACGGGGGTTATGGGTAATATTATTTTTGACCTGCTTAACTTTTGTTAGGTATCAACTTTCGTTATATTTTTCGCTCCATGGAATTTCGGGGAAGAAATTCTTCTAAGAGGAGGAGAATGTAATGACCCGTATTTTAATCACGTTAAATATGAGTATTTAATATATTTTTAAACGATAAAATGTTGGATTTTATAACTAAAATAAAATTTAGGTAAAACGTCATGAATGGATTTTTAAAACGGATATAAAATGTTAGTTTAAAGATGGTTCAAGTTATAAGGCGACTAAGGATAATGATATATTACAACTTATAAGAAGAAAAGTTGATTTTTTCTACCCTCTGATTGAACTACACCTTTGTACTTATCCATATAATATTATATTTAAACTTATAAAAAGAAAACTTGAATCCTTTTACTCTCTGATTAGACCACACCTTTATACTTATCCATATCATATTATATTTAAACTTATAAGAAGAAAAGTTGAATCTTTTTACTCTCTTTTTGGACCAAAATGCGGTCGAATAAGATTATGCCATGCAGATGGTTTCCATTGGACCAAAATTTGGTCGAATCAGTTAAGGCTATAGGAGGTTAGGTAATTACTAAAGTACCATTCTCTTCACATATAAATACCCAAGATCATATCTCATTTTAATCCATTCAAAAACTAAAGAAAGAAACCAAATTCCATATTCATTATCAAAGCTAGGTATTTCAAGTCTCCAACAAAGCAAATAGGAAGTTGGTGTAATCTTAATCTCTTGCCTATGATTTGTTTACATTTTGATAAATGTTATGTTAGCTATTGATTGTAAATTGTCAATAATAATGGGTTTGTTATTATTCTAGTTTTGTTGTTTGATTTGTGCTCGGCCAGTTTATGAGCAATAATCTTGACGTTTAGTTAAAGGGAACTTACACTGCTTTTAACTTAAGATTGACATTTAGTGATTTTTTTGTTAAAAGGAAATAACACCCCTTTTAGTTATCTCATTTGATTATGAGGGAGCTTCACCCCTCTTAGTTTCTCTTGGGGTTAAAAGGGTATCACACCTCTGTTTAACCATATTTCTTTATCTTCTTGTTTCGTCAATCTAAGATGAGTTGTTGCTCATTTGAGCATTGATATCCTTTATTAGAAATGACCAGACAAAGAATGAGTGGCAGCCAAGCTATGTAGGATTGCACCCATTAGGGTATTGTTACATCTACTCTAGATTGGTTCAGGTTGTATGCACATGAAGATGCGAAATACTCGGATACTCGGTAAGGTTGGCGGAGTCCAGCTTGGAAGTTTCCGAGAGCCATCATAGTTCTCAAGTATATTTTCTAAAGGTATACTTTCAGTAAGAGGCACACCCTCCTATTCATTATTGAAAATTCTTTCTCTTTGTTTCGATTCTATTTGAGTTGATTCATTTTCCATTGCATCGAGAAGCGTCTTAGGCTATCCTTGGTGTTAACTTTCCCTTGTATTTTCATAACCTTTGTTTTATTGGTTACAAGTTGTTTTTCGATATCTTTATATACCTTTACATGCATTTTCATATTATATTATGTTTTTCTGCTTGTTTATTTATTTATGTCTATTTTTCTCACCTATTTACTATATGTCTGTAATGTTATTTTTTACCACTTGGATATATCGTAAACTCCATTGGAATTTTTCCTTATCTTGTATTAACATTTTCATGTTCAGTGTTTACTACCTATCATGTGTTGAAGTATCTTTCTTACTTACCATTTTATTCTACATTGGCATTTTTATTGAGTTTGTAGGAAAGTTTATTGATATCTCCATTTCTCGTCAGAGTTGTGCAGCGAAAGATTTATAGTATTTAAGATTGGTATGTATTAAAGTACACCTAATAGAATAAATGATTACTATGATAGGTTGTATTATTGAAATTGTATTTTATACATTTAATAGTGTTGTATATTTATCAGATTATGATATGTTAAAATGGTAATTTTCATTTGTAGTTTTAGAAAGGATGGATTTTTAGCAATTTTGACTGGTCCAAAAATCCAAATTGTCATAGGTTTAAACAATTACCTTAACACCTAACAAGTTTCACAGTCATCGCTACAAAGTTATGCATAGCCTAACTAACTATACACGTAGAAGTAGTTTACTTTAATCACCCATACAGGTTCTACTGGTGATACTAACATCATCGAGAATTGAATTAGTTTCAAACACAATCATATATAAGTTATACACATCATAGCTTTAAGATAATAAGTTTTATAAAAATTTAACTAACGGATATTCTCCCTACTCACTTAAACTTCAATTTTCAAACCATAAACATGTAGAAATCCCACTTTAAAGCCTCCAACTAAATCTGACCTAAAATGGAATACTCCAAATGATATTTATTGACATAAGCTTGAAGCTCTTTCTCTAACTCAAATTTTGAATATTTTATGTGATTTTTATAGGTGACTAATATAAGCATATAATGTTTAATGGATTTATGGAAGATGAAGATTTTTTTTGAACTGTCTGTAGAATGAAACGGAGGTTGGTTAGTGTTGGCTTGGGATTTAACCGACCTCGAAATTAGAATAATGTATAAAGATTACTTTCTAACACTGGGATTAAAGTGAAAATGAGGAGTTTAATACGTAGCTGGAAGGTAAATAACATAAGATATAGAGTGGTTCGATAAAGCCACATACTTCCACTATGAAGTTCTCTTACTAAATATTTCTCTTACAACTATAAGGAATCACGAGGGAATAATAAGAAAACAAGATGCACTTAAGAGTAATAAAGCTGGGTAATCTCAAGGGCTTGCAGTATCAAGAGCCCTGAATTGTGTGTGGTTTCAGAATCCTAATATGTCCTAACCCTTAAAAGTTGTAATTTAAGGGATATATATAGTAGTTGAAGGGGGCAATAGACGGTTGAGATTGAGCTATAAATTAAAGGGAAAACACTTGACCATTGATATGGCTATAAGGATGGATGGAAGATGACTGCAAAGGTGTAAGAAGATGTATGGTGGATGAAAATATACTCATTGCTCCTCTATACCAGCCATGGGCTTTGCATTTAATGTGTAGACTTCGCATTAAATGCGCATTTAATGCTGACTGTATATTTAACATCGGTTCATATGTTCAACTATGATGCTTCAAATAGATGGGTGGATATCATTTACTTGAGTGCTTATGTGGCAAATTTTGTTGAGCTGGTCAACTGGCTATCAATGATATGAAAGAAACTAGGAATCTTGCTAAGGACCATGTTGGGAAGATGGTGCATGGCTGGATGTGAGATGACCAGGAGGTATGCCTAGGACCGATCGGAGGCAGTTGTACTAAAGTGGGGTTATGGACGGGTCATGCTTGAGCCAATCTTTCTTGATGTGTCACCTGTCGAGGCGGACTTGGAGAGGTGCCGGCCATCAACTGGAGTGAAGTCGAGTGAACATGCAGACTTGGAGTTGTGTCAGAAGAATGTTGACAATAAGAAGGCTGGTCATTACTGAGCCAAGCCTAACTGGACCAGTTGGGGCCGGGCCCAGATCTTGCTTAAATGTGAAGGGTACCTAGGGGTGAGGTGATTAGGCCTTACTTTGATACCATCATAGGCTTGGGTCGGCCTATGCCTGTCGGTTACAGAAGTTAGGCTAGCTTTGATTAGGCCATACTGTATTAAATTTGTCTGCTCATTACTTATAAGAAAATTGAGCAATATTTTGCCTCCCAAATCTGAATTTGTGCGCGGGTGTAGACTTGTCAAATCACAAAGAATCTTATCGGTTGATGAGTCTGTAATGTAATGCACTATCTACGTGGCCCTGGGCTATTAGTTGTGGCGATTTGGTTTTTAAACATGGCAGAGTCATGTTATTTCTCCTACGTGCATGAAATGACTTTATACTAATCTTTTTTGAATGGCTAGGAATCCTTTTGCCTTTTTAATTCAATGCACACAATATATAAGTACCCCTTGTTCTTCTTCTCCGAGCCTACCAAATATTTCCCTATGAAAATTCTTCATAGCCTATGAATATTTTGCATATCTTTACTGATAAAAAGTAGCTAGATTCATCATCTATTTCCTTTCTAGATGTCTATTCACGTACATCTTTTTATCTAACTTGTTAGGTATGATGAGAAAGGTGAAAGTTCTCTCGGCATTAAACTACCACTTGCTGATTACAACTCAAACAGTCGTGTCTACAGGCCAGGCCTCCAATGGTGATCAACCATCATTGTTATGCTAATAAGCCAAGTGAGGCTGGCGGATTTCCCCTTTATCCTACCCTGGTGGTTCTAAACCTAGGCCGGCTTAGACGCTTCAACATCTTGTCAAAAAGAGTAGTGACCGTCGCCTCCACCTTCGATGACACAGCTAAAGTCACAATTATCCTTTTAGCGTTGTCGACTACGAGATTTTTAACATCACTTCCGAGATTCGATGTGGAAGTCTTTGAAGATGGTGGCACATTCCTTTTTCTTCAACAAGTTCTTGATCGTTTAGAGTGTCAGGGTAATTCATCTCCGTACTTGAAGCTGGATCTTTTAAAGTGTTCCACTAGCATGACTCTTCTTCTCTCTTTCTTCTTTTCAACTAGTTAGCAATAAGAATATCATTGTAAGCCTAGTGGGACGGGTGTTGTTCCTCTGCATTCTTTGAACCGAATGAAATAGATCTTTT
Source organism: Allium fistulosum (assembly GCA_030737815.1). NCBI lineage: Eukaryota > Viridiplantae > Streptophyta > Magnoliopsida > Asparagales > Amaryllidaceae > Allium > Allium fistulosum. Next base: position 1,087,577,262 of record CM060904.1, on the reverse strand, counting down.
GTTGAAAACTTTAATTGAGAATCTTGTTTCTATTTTTGCTTGTTTATCTACGTATGACTTGTTGAGTAGAGCGCTTTGATTATCCAACAGTTCTCATATTTATTTTGCAGAAATGCTTTCATTTTAGGAAATGTTAAATATTGATGTGATAATAAGGTGGTTTGTGTACATTCGTTAATGTAGATCAAGGATTGGCTGGATGTAGAGTGGTAGTTTGCAATGGCATGAGCTGAAATGCAAGTTTGGTCATGGGTTCTCTTAGGTTGCAAGTGTTCGAAAGAAAAATGGCGGACAAGCCTGGGTTCAAACTTGAACGCATAGGACTGTGAGGTTCTCTTGGATGGCACGTCGCCAGTCGTGAAGCTACCGCTGATCCTGAATCGAACCAAAGCGCATTGCTTATCTCAGAAACTCTAATGTAAGTGAGTTGCATGATGGTGAGACAGGATATATGCAGCCTTTCTCACAAAGATTTGTAGATGGGAAAGTTCTTTTAGAAAGGTGAACTAATCTGTAGTGATGGGTCCGAATCAAAGTTACGATGCCCTTGGTTCTTAGATGAGGTAATCGGCTACAAGAGAGTAGGAGTAGTCGCCGATGATTTAGGGTTAGAGGGTCTTAGCAAGAACCATGGCACCGGTCGGCCCGTTGGACCAGTTGAGAAACCAACCGCTGATTGTAAAATGCTCTTTTTACAGCATGAGAACACTCTTCTTTGCCTGCCTAAGGAAAGTCCAATAACATTCCCTTGCCTTTTGTTGATTGCCCTTGATTTCTCCAAACCATCTTGGACGGGGAACTTCATAACAAGGCGGTTATAGAGGCGATGGCATCCATCTCAGTAATCGTCGATCGTCCTATTAACAGGCTCTAAGCAGATGGGCAAACATCTACTACAAAGTTTACCTAATTCTTTGTGGCAAGGGGCACTTTGCTGAAATTTGTTACAAGCAAGGTTGTGCCCATCAGAACAATGCCTACACCCCCAAAGCCATAAATAGATAGGGCACATAAGGTGAGGCTGGAGACAGGGAGCCTGAGAACTTCAAAGACATTCTTGAACATGATGTTGACCGAGCTACCCCCATTCATAAAGGCTTAATGCACATTGGAGTTGGCCAAGATAAGAGTTTTGGCCATAGGATCGTGATAGGGGTAGGAGATTGCTTTATTGTCTTTGATAGTGAAGATGATTCGTTGTTCTGGTCCCAGTCGGAGCGCCTTGGACACCCGAGATTCCAATGAATAAATATTCCCAGCAGTACCCACTTCGTTTTTATATTGCGACTAGGACCTTAACTGTTGCCAACCACTGCGGGCTACCGCATATGGTCAGGATCATGGTGACACCTTGGACATTGGCACTATTGGGTTGGAGAGGCTGATTTTGTATTTCCTCACGGTTTTCTCTTAGCTTGACCTAATGTCGAACAAATTTCAAGAGTTTTCCTTTCTGGATGAGTTTTTCAATTTCGTCCTTGAGCACCTAACAGTCTATTGTAGAGTGACCATTTTTTTAATGGAACTCGTGGTACTTGCCATTGCAATGAGGTTCCCCCCGCTACTCGTCCTTGGCAATGGTGGGCCTTTGAAATTGCAACTTGGTTATTGGTGGCGAGGTACATTGTGGCGATGTCCCTATTCAAATGTGAGTTATTATTATACCCGGGTTTGTACTGAGGATCGGCCTCTAGGCGGCTTCTACCATCGAATTAACTGCTATGGTTTCGATGGTCATTGTTGTTGTGAGGACCGACTTGGGCAGGATGCTTTGCCTCGTCGTTGTCTAAAAGATCCGCATCTTCCATCATCATTATGTTATTTGCCCGTTGATAGAAGTCGGTTAGGGAAGAAGCCAACTACTTTGGGAGCTCTCTCCACATCCTACACTTGTATCTGACCCCTGAATATAAGGCCAAGACCAAGCTACTCATGTCTGGACCTCTGGCCACAAGCTTTTAGAAGGACTTTGTCTGATATTGTCTAGCTCACTAGACAACATGACATGGGTACGGGACATGAAGAAACGAGTTTTGAAGTTTGCGCATAATTGAGCCCAGAAGCTGATACTGTCTGATTGCAGATGCAAGAACCAACAGGAGGCTGGTCCTGAGAGGGTGGAGGGAAAGAGCAATGTGACAACCTCCCATTACCACCGATACCCAATATACATGTATAACGCACTGTAGAGGTACTTGGTCGATGCAAGTCAATAATCAAGGGTGAAAAGCAAAGAAAATACAAATATAGAACTTGTAGCACATCTCACAATGCATAGAAAGAATATAACGAAATAGATGTTAAATAGGCGAGATAGTAATATAACTGGATGAACCATAAATAAGAACATCAGAGTGCATTAGGTTTACGGATCATGCAAAAATTGAAATAAAAGAGTTTATATATCCCAAGTCTCTATAATAAACTCTATAACTATCTCTCAAAATACAAGTAGTGATATAGCTCCACAGTACTACATAACGGAATATAAGCGATAGTAAGCTCCAAAGTATAGATATATGAAAGCATACCCTCCTGCTCGTACTCCATACAGCTCCATGCACTATCCATATCCCTAATCTACTCATTTAAGAGTATCGAGATAGTAAGAAGCAAAAAATAAAATCTTACATCAGACAACTTTCTAGTGAGAGCAATGCATCATCTCAAAAATACTATAAAAATCATATATAGTAAATAGGGACATAGGGTATGAAGAATCATACATGGCCTGTCCCTGCATCCAAAGAGCAAGCACATAACATTGATATATGCTAATCTAATATCATAGCCATATAAATGTACTACATTCAAAAGTACAGTGTCCATTGTCTAGATATACGGTTGAAAATACCTACATCGTGTGACACCCCAGAGTGATAACAACCATGGCAAACATAGCATCCATTAAACAATCATCACTATTACTCATATGCGTTAGGTATATGATAACTCATATAGCACAATCACAAACCAAGGTCCCAATCAAAATCCTAGCTTCATTGGTGATTGAATCTGTGCCACTTCATATGGCTAGGAACAAGGCCCACAATCATAAAAGCCCAAGGTAATATACTATCACAACATCTGGACACGACCGCAAATCCAAGTGAACATCCCCACATACCCCTTCTTTACGAGCACACTAGAAACCTCTGAATTATCAACGATCCCTTTGCATGCGTCTCTATAATGGAACTCAATTGTTATAACATCCCAACTACCTCTACAGTTGAACACTATTGCAAATTCTACTGACAAGCTCGCATCATTGAACTTGTCCTTATGGATCACTGTTATTACTCCCATCATTAAGTCATCATCTTCGAAATGCCTCTAGACACCCATCGTAAGTCGTAGTGCCATCATATCAAAGTTCCTAAGTCATCGTCATTGTCGTCGCGTCGAAGGGCTACGACATTGCTTCACCAGTTGCTACAGAAAATCTAAGGTCATCTCGAGTCGTTTGGAGTTATCTACTTCACTCTGTATCATCCACTAGGCCCCTGGAACAAATCTCAAAGTTTTTCCACACCACGACCAAAATTACTAAATTTCAAATTTCTATGCGGATATGCCCAAGGTCGTGCTCGAAGCATCCACTGAAAAACTCAAAGCAACCCTCCTCTTACTCCAAGCAACCCCAAAACAACTGAATCAATTTCTTACCCGATGCCGACCCTAAGTAGACAGACAAAATTCTCGGGCAGGACAGCAAGCACCCACCGGACCATATTTCTTGCTTGGCCATCGAATCTAATTTCTTGTCCGGTGGCGACCCAAAGTAACAACCAAAATACCCCAAGCACGATGCCATGCAACCACCAAACAAGTTTTCTTGCCCGACCATCAAACAACAGGCACTACCGGTCGGCATTTGTTGTCCGGTTCTTTCCTATGCCAACCCCAAACACAACTTGAGCAGACTTCGCACTAACCCCAAGCCCGAGTCTACGCAACCACCACCGAGCAAATGCTACCTAACAGAAATTCTACCGTACAGAAATGTTATCGAACATAATGCTACCGAACAGAAATGCTATAGTTTCTCCAAACTCCAATTTTACATCGATATCATCGCTACACTCCTTTCTTCGATCTGTGTGCCTTCCGCATACATCGATATGAATTCTAACATCCTCAAGAATATCCATCAAAGTCCTTTTTCATGGTTCCTACCTCTAGTTTGCTTCAATGAGCGTTTTCAACTATACAAACATATAAATAAACACCATACATGCACCAAACAATATTCTAACATGCAAATCACATAATCAATCATTATACAAGGTGTCTATAACATAGCCAAACATATATCAAGGCAAACACATATCCAAATAACATGTCTAGAACACAAATATCCATTTAGTCACGTTTTTACTATATATAAGGCTTTAAAATAGCAATAAAACATAATTTAAACTCTAATAATGGATCCAAAACATATTAAAACCTATAACCACATATGTAATAAGATGAAGATGATAAATCACTCACCAAACCCTCTAAAATTCAAGTTTTGCTTGCAAATCCGAAAATCAACAACCAAGATTTGATTTTCCTTCCTAAAAAATAAAGATACGAAGATCTCTAATTAATCATCTTACTAATCTACCCTTAGTATATGATTTAGACTTGATTTGGAGGAGAAAAGAGAAGGTTCTGGATGAATAATGGGTTAATGGGAGCTTAGATCTATTTGAGAAGTGGTAAAAATGATTTGGGGATGATGGTTCAGCTATAATAGCCTCCAAACCTGAAATGGATTAGTGGGCTTACTCCCAAACTTCACTAATTACCCAATAAGTTATTCAAAAACTTTCAAACTTCAAATAGCCATACCTCCTAGCTGGAGAGTCCAAATCACTATTATGACCAATCTATGGAAAGGGAAACCAGCATATCTTTCTAATGGAGTAGTCTCGAGCACTAATTAGGCTTTATCAAAAGTTATAGCAGTTACATGTTTTTAAGGATAAAATTGTCCGATAAAATTCTAAAGATAGGAAATGTTGCTGATAGGCATTTCTTAAAGTTATAGAGTCATAGGACCTCGTACGAATTTAAAAGTAATATTCAATGATCTTTCGATACGTAAAATATGAGTCATTACAAGTAAACACTTTGTTGAGTTGGAAAGTTGGTTGGCATGGGCGATGGAGTTGAAAATACCATGATGGGGTCAGATGGGTCTGCACCCCCATCATACTTGTTAACAAGTGGCAAAGCATACCGTCGACGAATGTAAGCATCCAAGATTTTATTAGAGAATTGCTCCCCATTCTCGTTATCTAAGAATGTCTCGCCTTCAGCATTGTGGGCTTGCATTCAGTTAAGTTGTTGGTAGAGGATTTGCATTTCTTCCCTGAGGCTAACAATGGCCTGTCGTGGGATGTTCTGGCCAACCATGGGTTGAGGGTTCAACCTGCACCTTGGCGGAGTAGGAGATCGATGACGAGCATGAGATCTCCTTCTATGCACTGAGGGCGATCTTAAATGCAGGCCCGTTCTTCTCTTTGTCTGTTTCTAGTCACACCCTTATAGGACCTAGGGTGTACCGAGAGAGCCATGTGTGCCCTGCCAATGGTAGAAGAACCGCTATTGAGACAGTCAAAAGAAGAAGTTCGTGGGAGATCAAAGACTGGTGGTCGTTTCACTGAAGGGGAACGACGATGGTATGGCTCTACAAGAGCAACCACATCTGGGGCAAGATCAACTCGACTAGTTATGCATATAACATACCTTATGGGATGGACGTGAACATCCATAAGCGAAGTTTTAGGCACCACCCTTCCTAGGCTCCAGCGGTGTTCAAGAGTTCAAAGCCGTCGGGAGGCATGGGCCTATAAGCAGGCAGGTCAACTAAGTCGAAGGAGCTGGTGGGACAAAGTTTACAGTGGCTTGAGCATCTGGCTGTGCCCTCATGCCATTCACTTTGCGGGCTTGATGATACATGTTCGATAGTTGAAGCATCACAGTGCTAAAGTTCTTCATTGATGCCCACATTGCTGGGCAGCACTGGCGACAATGTTGTCATTGGTTTCATGCCCGTTGGTGTTGTTACCTTCAAATGGTAAGAGATTGTCCATGGTAATAAGTTAGATCGGGTATTTGCGAAGTAGAAAAGTGCGGAAAGGTGAGAGTTTTAGGAGGAGGCCTTTTTTCTAGCGCCAAAATGTCGGCTGGAGATTTAGCCAACCTCAGAATTAGACTAATGCGCAAATGTTACTTGTTGACACTAGGATTAAATTGAAAAATGAGGAGTTAAGTATGCAGTTGGAAGGTAACTAACACAAGATATAGAGTGGTTCGGTAAAATTGCTACGTCCACTGTGAAGTTCTCTTGCTATATATTTCTCTTAAAACTATATGGAATTACAAGATAATAATAAGAAAAATAAAAGCACTTAAGACTAATAAAGCCGTGTAATCTTAGCGGTAAAGCCTTGAATTGTATGTAGTATTTAGATCCTTGTATGTTCTAACCTCTTTAAAGTTGTAATGTATGGGATATCTATAGTAATTGAAGTGAACGATGGACGACTGAGATTGAGCTGTAGAACTGGTGGGAAAAACGCCTGACCATCGATATGGCTGCAAGGACGAATAGATGACAACTGCATAGGTGTAAGAAGATGTATGAAGGGTGGAAATATACTCATTTCTCCTCTGCACGCATTTAATGCATAGACTTTACATTAAATGCACATTAAATTCTGATGGTATGCCATGTTAGCTCAGCCACTTAGCTACAGTGCTATAGACAGGAGGGTGGACAGTTTTTCATTACTTGAGGGCTTATGTGGCAAATCTTGCTGAGCTGGTCGACTGCCTATCGATGATTTGAAAGAATCTAGAAGTCTTGCTAATATTAGGAAGATGGTGCGCGGCTGGGTGCAAGATGATTGGGAGGACTTCTTGGGACCGATCAGAGGCGGTTGTACTGAAGCTGGACCAAGGATGGGTCATGCTTGAGCCAATCATGCTTGATGTTCCCCCCTGTTGAGGCGGGCTTAGAGAGGTGTCGGCCGTCAATCGGAGTGAAGCTGAGTAAATGCACTGACTTGGAGTTGTGTCAAAAGAATGTTGACTATAGGAAGGTCGGTCATTACTTAGCCAAGCCTAACTGGACCGGGAGGGGCCAGCCCAGATCTTGCCTGAATGTGAAGGGTGCATAGGGATGAGGAGACCGAGCCTCACCTTGACGCCTTGCTAAATGAAGGGATGGTTTATGACCATCATGGGACTGGGCCGCCCTATGCAGGCTAGTTACAAGATAGTTAGGCTGGCTATGATTGGGCCAGACTGCCTTAGATTGGCATGCTGATTACCTGGGATAAAATTTAAGCAATGGTTAGATTTTTAGCTGAGTTAAACAGGCTAGTTTACCATATTGGGCCTATGCTAGAAATTAATTTGTCATTAAATACATTATTTTCTTATTTGTTTCATACTTTCTCAACCATTACTCCAAAATACTATTATGAGTATAATATATTCCCTAAACGATAAGGTTTAAGAAATGAAACAATTTTCAATCCAAATCCATTAATCTTTTTAAATTCACATTAAATTACTAATTAAATTGATGTATTAATTAACCAATCAATTATATAAATGTCAAAGTGTTATTTTTCTATAAATGTACAAACTAGTATAATTTAGTAAAGGGTGTTATGCTTGTGGTTGGTTAGATAATTTCCTTAGAGGGATTTTAAAAAATTTAAAATGTAAGGGCACAACTTTTCAGGGTAAGGGAGGATGTGACCACCTATATTTTTGAACATGATAAAAATAGTAATTTCACATCAAGGATATTTACCAAGCAATTATGGTAGCATAAATGAGTGCATGGTTGTTTGTGCTAGTGAACACACACTTTGAGTTGACTTTTTTGATTTGCTAATATTTATCTTTACAGTATTTTTATGAAAAGTTTACGATGGATGCACTAATTTAATTATAAATAAGATATGGACATATGATTGCTTGTGTCGATCCAGATTGGCATTTTTGAGCTAATGGTTAATCCAATTATTCGGTGGAGCTGTAATCTCTAAATGGATCATGTTTTGTTAATTGGGTTTTAGGGGATTAATTACATTAACCTAAGACACAATAGTTTAACATCTTATCCTCTAGCATCCTCATTTCTCCTTATTATCGTCCCTAATCAAACAAAGAAAGTATTATTGATGAATCATGGGGAGAAGGAAAACAAGATCGCCTAACTAGAGAGTATTATAGGTTACTGTGAGAGATAAAGTTATAGATTGGCTCAACGAAAAGAGACCTGGTTTAGGTGATTGATCACCAAATATGATTATTAAAATTTGACCAACAAGGCTAAAATTGGTAGATTTAGGTGAGTTAAGACAATTGGCGTCATTGTGGTTAATTTTGGTCGGTAAGTTATCGACTATATTTCCATGTTATAGATAGTTATTTTACTTGTTGCATTTTTGAATTGATGATTCATCATGGATTTAATGATGTTAACAGTTATGTGATGGTTGGTGATCATTTGTGTGGGTATCAAGTAAATTTTGATGCAATAATTAGTGAGAACTGTTATAAGTTGGAATCTATAAGAGACATCGAACAAAGGTGACACTATGGTCAATTTTCAATTGTTGCAAACCAGATCTGAGCAAAGTTGATGTTGGAAAGACGGTGTGATGTGAGTGTAGATAGGTATAGGAAATTTTAGATGGCCTTATAAATCTTAGTGAGTGGAGCAAGTTTGGGTTTGGGTTTCCAAGTGATTATGGTGCTCGGATGTTCAGGTGGCCTTTAATCAGAGACTTCAAGGTAGCGTGGAGTGATGGATCAACTAAATTTTGGAGCAATATCTTAGTTGAAGTCTAAGTAATGTTAGAGCTATGATTTCCAAGTAGCATGTGGTTCCTATAATTATAAGGGAAATTAGTGATAGTTTGTGTGGTAAGTAATACTCGAAAATTATGAGTATGTGATTTGTGAGTGAGAATAATGGAGAGGCCAGGTGAAAAGATAATAAGAAAGCTATGACAACCCTTGAAGTTGATTTTGTATGTTGTAACAACCCGCCTTTTAAACATCGGATCCAACAACCGAACCGACGTCGGCAACCCGAGAAATGAAAGGACAAGTTATTAGGGTTGAGATAAAACAATGTCAAATACTATCACATACAGTACTAAGTAATGATTTTCTAATAACTATCTACTTAAAGAATCTCACATCGAAAGGAAGATAAAATATAATACATCAATAATAACCATATTCACATCACCATAACATATCTATAGTGTCAAATTTAAATGTGTGAACAATATAACTACAACCCAATCCATACAAATAGTAAAATCCAGGTTACACCATTTATTTACATCATATACAATATATACAAATGAGTCTCTGCCTATGATATCATCTCATCTCCAAACTCCATCAATCTGGATATGTATATATAAAGAGAAAAATAGGAAGGGTCGACCTATAGGGTCGCTTAACATCCACCTCCTCCACCTAGCCGTCGAATCACTATAGGAGAGCAATGCAATGCTTGGGTCACCTACTTGTGTCATAGGTCTGCATTCGCATCTGTATCCGTATCCATATCAGTACCTATATTCGTATCTATATTTGTATCCATATCTACATTCATATTTGTATCCACATCCATATCCTATGACGTCTACCTGCATCACAAACTCGTTCACGTTTCACATTCAACATCGTATCACGTCTTCGCATCACAATAACATATATATTCATTTCAAATAACAACCAATCATCAGATCCATTCACTTGATTCATATCACCATCATTTGCCTCATCAATAGTGTTGATTCACCTTCCAAAACACAAGATAAACTAGACTCAAATTGTTCGCTATTAATTATATAGACCCTTCTGGGTCCAGGTTCAACCTGAACCTAGAATAGGCTACCAATGCCCCGGTCACCTCCAATGGTAGACCGGTGCACGTAAATTCTAGCAGTTGCCAAGTTTTGAAAATAGGTGATTTCGTCGTTGATTCTGCCTCCGACCATCTCCAATCGCCTGGAACGTCCCTAGTACTTAGTCATATGTGTCTAATTCTGGTTTATTAATTTATTTCCTCAAATTTAACATAATCATCAAAATTTATATTTTAATATAACCTAGTTTCTAAGTTGTTCTTATTAAACTAATCCCTCCCAAATCCTAATTAAATCTTATTTTTGATGTATATTTATGTTATACTATACTAATACAGCCAACATATCATGGATATAGCACTATATTATATTATAAGAAGGAAAAGGAATGAATCACTTACCAAATCAACGTTTTCTAGTTGAACTCCCACTGTTCGGACTACTGCGCCTTCGTGCTTCAAATTTTCATCTTCAAATCGTTGATGTATGTAGTTCTCTTCGATAGCTCCATGATGCTTTTGGTCTCGAGAATTTGCTTTAAGTTTAGAGAGAGATATTGTTTTTTAACCTTGGGTATGTTAAGATGGAAGAAGGAGGAAGAAGGATGGTCGGTTCTGAAACTGAATGCTGGAGTACGTAAGTTTTTGTTGTAAAACCAAAGGAGAGAAAATAATTTGTCTGCTCAAATCTAAATTCAAACCTCACATTTTGCCACCCATTCGATTCGATACCGTATCGACAGTTAGTTCCTCATACGAACTCCAAAAAGGCAAACCAAAATACCGCACAATTCAGCAAAAGGAGACAGTACCAATAGCACCCTCCAATTCCAAAGTCAAAAAATGGCCATTTTTCTCCTCCTTATTTTTAATTTGTTTTATTAACTTATTAAATTCAATTATTTTCACATTATCATTTTATTAATATTTAATTAAATTATTTCTAGATTTTCCTGAGTATTACATTCTCCCCCACTTAAAAGAATTTCGTCCTCGAAAGTCTTAAGGAACAAAGAATGAATCGTACTCTCTTGTATTACATATCATAATATGAAACACACAAATACATAAGCATACAAAGTCAATCGTCCGACCATTCATCATGTAATGACCCATATTTTACGTATCATATGATCATAAAATATTATTATTTAATTCATCTAAGGTCATATAACTCTAAAATTTTAGAAAATGACTACCAGGGGCGTTTTCCACCTTAGAATTTTTATCCTACAGCTTGGAACCATAAATACTTGTAAGGTCTATAACTTTTGGTAGGTGTTGAATTGGGGTCTGAAACCATTTCCATTAGATTGGACTGATGGTTTCTTTTTTTGTAGAGTGGCTATAATAGGAAAATGAACCTACCATTTATGAGATATGGTCGGTTTAAGTTTGGAATACTGTTGATTAGATTAGTGGATAGTTAGTTAGCCCCAAAGCCCACTAACCCATTTCGGAATTTATGTCTAACTGGGACTGATGGGACAGATCCATATCATTTACCACTTCCCAAAAATAATTCTAGACCTCCATTAGTCTAAATCTCATCAAAATGCTCAGCTTTTCAATACTAGTTCTAGCTCAAACCATCATTAGAAGGTTAATTAGAAAAGGGGATTAAAGATATATCATTTTGATTGCTTTGGGGTTTGTTTTCTTGCTGTCCATTTCAGATCTTAGCATTTAAGTTGGTAATTTGGGTATAAGGTGAGTGATTATTGATCTCTTGCTATCCTAAGCTTATCCATATAGTTAAATTTGATGTTTTCAATATGATTTTATTATTGGAATGATTTTAAACCTTAATATAACCCTCATATATGTTTATGCTCAAATTTAAAAAGATACAAATGGATTTTAAATGGTTTTACACCATTTTTAGATCATCTTGTCATTTTAGTATGAAATTAGATCTAAAGATAATCTTGTATGTTAATCATGTTTGTATGAATTGTATATTTTGAATGCATACTTATGGATGATGGTTGTTATTTCGTATTTTGATTTGATGTGTTTTGTTAGTGTTTTGGGTGTAGTTAGGATGCGATTGTCGATTTAGGCTAAACGAAGTCAAAAATGCTTAAAATCATATTAAACTTGGTGGAGGGGTCCTAGAGGAGGATATATTTCTAGTCACAGTTGAATTGGAGTTGGTTTAAGTGGTCACCTAGATCTCGGTATTAACCTGAAACTTCTTAAGGGGAAAGTTGCAAAACTGTTCGATGAAGTAGTTGCTTAAGGACTTGGGGTACAAAGCTTTGAGGAAGACTTAGAGGCAAGGTTAGGAAAGGGTCTAGGAGCTTCAATTTGAAAAATAGGCTAAGTACAAAACTCGGTAATGATCACTTTTGACGGTACCGAACTCTTTTCTAGGTTGGGTAGTTTGCTGCAAGGCTTGGGGACTTAGGAATAAAGAAGGGGGTTCCAAGCAGGCAAAAGAGGAAGTGATCGGGGAGATAAGTACTTAGTTAAATTTTGGCAAAGTATTGGTTAAATAATTCATTTAGGTACCGATCTCTTTTCATTGGTACCAAGGTGAGTTGATGAGCCCAACTTGGGTCAAACTTCTAAGAGGGAGAAAGTTATGTCCTTCAGGTCTTAAGGTTTTTTTTTTGTTTTCTTTACATTCGATTGCAATATGGCAGCACGATAAAAGATGAAGACATCAGAACTGATGATTATAAGTCGAAGGTGATGGAGTTATGTTTCGATGATGGCGGGTCGACGGTGAACGGAGTCATGAGGATGATTATCCATAAGGGCGGATTCTATAAAGGGTAACCCATGGATAGGATGTTAATTGTCTCCATTGTAGGAAGAAAGGAACGTGGAATGGTTCGTTAAGGATGAATGGAAACTAAGTGGGGCAAAGAAAGGGCTTGGTACGCTTGCTAAGGGATCGTTGATACTCGGAGTGTCTTCTGATGTACTTGTAAGCAGCGGTATTATGAGGGCACCAATTAGGTACTAAGAATGGCCACCTTGGATCGTTGGAATGGATATGTATGCCTTGATTGGTGGAATGGATCTAGTGTCAGCTATGGGCTAGTGGGGAAGTACAGTGAAAATTGAGATTTTTGCACTAATCACTAGCAGGGGAATTTTCATATGACTTATCATATATCCAGGGCATATTAAGTGATGGTGAGGAATGTTTAATGGATGTTATGTTTGCTATGGTTATTTCTCTTGTAGTTTGTAACTCTAGGGATGTAAGTATTGTGGATAGGATACCTAGACACCCGACGTTGTACTTGGGATGTAGTACATCTTTGTAATGTTTGTAGAGTAGCATATTATCAATATTATATGCTAACTCTTTTGTTGCAGGGATAGGTTATGTATGGTTCATGTACCTTTGTTCCTTACTATATCGAATTATATAGTATATTGAGAGTTCTTATCGCTCACACTAAACTGTTGTCTGACTCGAGATTTTATACTTTGCTTCCTATTATCTCGGGTACTCTTAAATGTGTAGACTAGATAGTAGGTCTAGGTGATACACGATGGCTGTGCAGCGGACGAGCAGAATGGAGCTTTCTCGTATTATATATGGACTTACTTATGCTTATTTCGTTGTGCGACACTGTGGGTCCTAGACAGTGTTCTTTGAACATATTTAGAGATAGTTTAAGTTTATTATCAATTGTATAAACTTTATCATTATCTTGTATAACTTTATGTACCTATGTACTATGATATTATAGTTCATTTTAGTTATTATCGCCTCACCCATTTTATATTTGTAATGTTGATTATTATATTTTATTCGATGTGTTGTGAGATATATGATAAGTTCTATGACTATTTCTCTTCTTTTCACCCTTGGCTATCGCCCTACATCGGCCAGGCACTGCAGCAACGCACTCTGTATATTAGGTGTCATAGGTGTAGGATGATTGTCACATTTGGTATCAGAGCTTAGGTTACGTGATTAACCTGAGTTAATACCTTAGCTCAGTAGAGATAGGGAAGGAGTTATCACCCTAGATTGGATCGAGAGTTTAAATATACGAGAGAGAGCGTGCTTGTTATATATTTTGATTGTCAAAACTTTATAGTAGTATATATAGTATTTAAGTCTCATGCACATATGTGTACCTTGATATAGTTTATTTTATGAGAGACTGATCATTCTTGTTACAGATCAAGAATGACTAGGCATACAAAAATCACTGCTAGGAACTCCATCTCTAGAGTCAAGGAAGGAGCAAGTTTAGGGGTTTCTAATCTTGACTTGCAAGCTATGTTCAACGCAATGATGGTGAACATGCTGCAAAATGCCTAAGCGGCTGCTCCTAATATTGTTACTAGAGGTGGTGCTCAAGTGCAGGCACCCATAGTTTATTTTGAAAAGCTAAATAAGGATTTTTTTTTTCCTAGTCTTGGTGGCAAACCATTCCAAAGGACGGAATTGGTTATGGAAGTGAAGGTTTGTTGGACAACTGTCAGAGGATTTTCGATGACTTGGAGTTGGATATGCTATGAGAAGGAGGTTGGCTTCTCGACAGCTCTAAGGTAGAGCCATGAACTAGTGAAACGTTACTAAGGTTTCCATACCTAAGGATCAGTTTACTTAGGACCAGTGCAAAACTAGATTGGAGAAGTTTATTTTGATCGCTTAGAAGTTGGTGTTGTTCAGGAAATTTGCTAAGTTGAAGCAGGGGACATGTCTATCTTCGAGTATGTAGCTGAGTTTGATATCTTGTCAAAGTATGGGATGTCTTTCATTGGCACTCCCATAAAGAAGAATGAGAAGCTTGTTATGGTTTCGTATGACTACTTGGGTCAAAAGCTTGTAAGGTTATTGATGAGCCATTTGAGAAGATAGTTAAGAAAGCCCTTCAACTTGAGAGTTTATACCCTAAACCCTAGTCCATTGTTGTTGCCAAGGAAGAGCCAAAGTCATAGCAAAGCAATCGAGGCAAGAAGAAATGCAATGGTAAGAGGAAGCAGTTTTAGGGGAAGAATGCTTTGAAGAAGGCAAAGTGGGATTCTATCTGCTGTGGTTGTGGATATATGAGCCACTTGATTAGGGGTTGCAATTTCAAAGGAAAGAAGAAGTGTTATAACTGTGGCAAGTTCGGACATATGAAGAAGAGCTGCCTAGAACCAGTGCAATGAAGTAGATGCTAAAAGCATATGCTTTGGATGTTATCCTGACTTTGTTAAGTGCTCCCTCGACGAAGGAGAAGGGGAATGGTATAACTATTCAAGGTATGCTTTCTATTTATGGTGTTTCTATATATGTTTTATTTGATATTCATATTTCATATTGCTTTATATCTGGTGACCCGGTAGATAGATTGGAAATGAGGCCCGAAATAGTTGACCAACCTTTAATAGTGGCGAACCTTGTTAGAGCCTCCACTAGTATTTGTATGGTTTATCGTGGTTTAGTCTTATCGAGTCATGGATGTTCTTTTGATTATGATTGCTTTGTTTTGGGTTTCGTTGGGTTTGGGATTATCTTGGGGATGGACTAGCTGAGGATGTATATGGTAGTGGTGAATTGCAAGAAGCTGTTAGTGACATTAGGGCTAAGGAGGGGCGGAAGTTGGTGATTGGCTGTCTATCAGAGGACAGGGTTATGCTTAGCTTTCTATCTTCGCTCAATGTCCCATAGGATGAGTTGTCATATGTATTTATCGTTAGAGAGTATCCAGATATATTCGAGCAAGTGACCAGATTACTGCCACACCGAGAGGTTGATTTCCGCATAGACTTAGTGAAGGATGCAAGACCGATAGTTATGCCATGCATATGGCACCCACAGATCAGAAGGAGTTAGAGGTGCAAGTGAATGACCTATTAAGGAGAGGGTTCATTTGCAGGAGTATATCTGAGTGGGGTGCACCTGTAGTATTCGCCAATAAGGTGGATGGCTCTCTGAGGTTGTGTGTTAATTATCATGAGCTGAATAAGGTGATGAAGAAGAATAAGTATCAACTTCTAAGTATTGATGTCCTGTTTGATCAGCTCCATGGCACGAAGGTGTTCTCTCAGTTCGATCTTGGGATGGGATTTCAACAACTGAGAGTGGCGAATGAGAGTTTTTCGGTCAATGCAATTCTTATGTCGTCTGGTTTCTATAAGTGGTTGGTTATGCCGTTCGGGCTAACCAATGTTCTGGCATTCTTTGTTGACTTCATGAACCATGTCTTCAGGGATCAGCTAAACAAGTTAATGCTTATATTCGTAGATGATATTCTAGTCTATTCTAGGATGGAGGAACATAAGACGTGCTTGAGGATTGTGCTTGAAGTGTTAAGGAAGCACATATTGAGAGCGAAATTTTTTAAGTGTCACTTTTGGTGGAGGGAAGTGAGATTCTTGGCTCATGTTGTTTTCGAGCAGGGCATCGCAGTAGATCCTAAAAAGGTGGCAGAGGTTCAAGATTAGAAAAAACCCAAGAATGCTACTAACATGAGATGCTTTCTAGGATTGACGAGATATAATAGACATTTTATCAAGTACTTCTCGAAGGTAGTAGCGTTCTTGACCAATTTGACGAAGAAGAACCAGACTTTTGTTTGGGACATGAAGTATGAGCATGCGTTCGTGAGTCTGAAGTAGAGGTTGATAAGTGTACCAGCATTGACCATTTTGAGCAAGAATGAGGAGATATCTGTATACACTGATGCTTGCAGTACCAGATTAGGTGCGATAATGATACAAGGAGTAAAGTTGTCGCTTATGCTAGTCAACAGCTGAAGTCGCATGAGAGGAAGTACCCAACCCAAGATTTGGAGTTGGGGGTGATAGTGTCTGCTTTGAAAATATGGAGGCACTATCTACTTGGAAAGGTTCAAGTTGTACACAGACCATAAATCCTTGAAGTACCTTTCTCCCAAAAGGATCTCAACCTTCGTCGGCAGTGATTGTTAAAGTTCTTAGCCTCCTACAACTTTAGCAATTCTTATACGCCTGGTAAGGGAAATGTAATCACTGATGCATTTAACCGGAGACGTGCCAGCTTAAAGGCGATCTTCCTGGAGTGGACGCAGTTGGAGTATATCGTTGGTTATGACTTCAGACCTCATTGCGAGTTAGAGCCAGAGATGCTAGCAAATTTGACCATCATGTATACATTGATCGGCTGATCGATACCAGTCAAAGGCGAAATGCTTGATTAGCAAAGATCATGGCATAAATAGAGGAAGGAGTAGAGTCAGAGGAGATGAAGCAGTGCGACCTTGACCATGAAGGTTAGCTTCGTAAGGATGGAAGTTGTTTGTTCTCGATGTTGATGGATTGCGAGATGAGGTGTTGTGAGAGTTCCATCATTCTAGATTGACTATATATCCCAGTGTAACAAGATATACCATGATATAAAGCAGACACGTTATTGGGAGGGGATGAAGAATGATATCAGGATATTCATCTTGAATTGTATGAACTGTCAGCTGTTAAACAGAGCAGAATAAGCCGGGAGGGTTGATGTAACCACTTGAAGTACCCGAGTGGAAATGGAAGCAACTCTCGATAGACTTCACAAGCGGTTTGCCAAGGACCAGAGGAGGGTACGATAACATTTAGCTCATAATTGATAGATTGACGAAAAACCAGATTCATAGCTGTTAAGTCTAGTAAAACGACATCCAAGTTGGGCAAGTTATATGTAAAATGGGTGCAATTCCATGGATTTCGAAGATAATTGCGAGTGACCAAGACCCCTTATTCAATAGTGGGTTTTGGAAGAGCTAAGAAGAGGCATTGGGGATTGAGTTGCATCTCGGTACAGCTTATAACCCGTAAACCGATGGGCAAACAGTGAATTGTATCTTGGAGGATCTCTTGTAAGCTTGCATCGTCAATTTCAGTGGCTCATGTGACGATCGTTTGCATTTAGTGGAGTTTGCATACAACAATCTGGTATTAGTATGGCACCGTATGAAGCATTATATGGCCGACTGTGCAATGTTCCTTTATGTTGGTGGAAAATGGGGAGAAACTAATACTTGAGCCAAATATGGTTAGAGAGGCTTCAGACAAGATTAAAGTCAATCGGCAAAGAATGAAGGCTGCGTAAAATAGGCAAAAGAGCTATGCTAATAAGAGATGTAAAGATTTGGAGTTTTGTGTCAGTGATATGGTGTTCGTAAAGATTTATCCATTGAAGAATGTTGTTTGATTTGGTACTAAGGGGAAGTTGGTGCCTAGATTCGTAGGTCCTTTTCCAATAGTAGAGAGGATTGGGAACCTAGGATATAAGGTCAACTTACCTCAGAAGATGGTAGAAATGCACAACATATTCCATGTCTATCACTTGCGAAAGTTTGTGCATGACTCAGAAGTAATGATTGCACTAGATCAACTTGATGATATTGAGATTGAGGCAGAAGCTTCAAGACCTTGTAAACTTATTCGTATTGTTGGACATGATACAATATAACTTAGAAGGAAGACAATGGAGTTAGTGAAGGTTCAATGAGGCGAAAGTGAAGGCGATTGCACGTAGAAAACCAAGGAGAGCATGAGGGCTGTATATCCAAAGCTATTTGCAGGGTAAGGCCTATTGTTTATCGTATTTACTTTCACCTTTGATACCATGTAGGATAGTTTAGTATCTCACACGCTAGAATAGGTTTATCTATATTAGTAATTTCTTGGCTGCCTGTTTGATATGTTTGGTGGTTGCATATGATTGTTAGGCATACGGGGCAACTATAGTTGACTATTCTTTGATTTGTTAGTAATTTTGGGAGCGAAATTCCTAAATGGGGGAGAGTATAACGACCCGTATTTTATGTATAAAAGGATCATAAAATATCATTATTTAATTCATCTAAGGTCGTATGACTCTAAAATTTTGGAATGACTATTGGGGACATTTTCCACATTTAGAATTTTTATTGCACGGTATGGACCCATAAAATCTTGTAAGGCCTATAACTTTTGATATAGATTGAATTAGGTTCTAAAACCACTTCTATTTAATTGGACTGATGGTTTCTCTTTCCGTAGAGTGGCCATAATAGGACAACCGACTTAACATTTAGGAGATATGACTGTTTTAATTTGGGACTACTGCTGGCTAGATCAGTGGTAATTAGTTAAGCCTAAACCAAATTTCACTAACCCATTTTGGGATTTGTGCCTAACTGGGACTAATTGGACAGATCCATATCTTTTCCCACTTCCCAAAAATAGTTCTAAGTCTCCATTAGTCTAAATATCATTAAAAAAATCTTACTTTTTCATGTTAATTCTAGCTTAAGCCATCCTTATAAGGGTGCTTAGCAAAGGGAATTGAAGATCTATCATTTGGATTGCTTTAGGATTCATTTTCTTGCTATCCATTTTATACTTTAACATTTAAGTTGGTAATTTAGGTATTAGGTGAGTGATTATTTATCTCTCACTATCATATGCTTGTCCATATGGCTATATTTAATGTTTTCAATATGATTTAAATGTTAAAACAATTTTAAACCTTTATTTAACCCTAATATATTTTTATGGTTGAATTTAGAAAGATATAAATGGATTTTCAATTGTTTTACACCTCTTTTAGATCACTTTGTCATTTTAATATGAATTAGATCTAGAGATAATCTTGTATGTTAATCATGCTTAGATGGATTATATACGTTGAGTGTATGCTTATGGATGATGATTGCTATTTCATATTTAGCTTTGATGTATTTTGTTAGTGTTTTGGGTGTAATTAGGATGTGGTTGTTGATTTGGACAAAACGAAGTCAAAAATGCTCGAAATTGTATGAAACTTGGTGGAGGAGTCTCAGAGGAGGAGTAGAGGCTACAATTCTTGTTGTAAGAAAATTAGAGTTGGTTTGCATGGTCAAATAGATCTCGGTATCAACTTGAAACCATTCATGAGGGAAGTTACAGAATTGCTCAGTGAAATAGTTGCTTGAGTGCTTGGACTACAAAGCTTCGGGGGAGACTTTAGAGCAAGGTTAGGAAGGGGTCTAGGAGCTTTAGTCTGGAAAATAGGCTAAGTACACAACTTCGTACCGATCACTTTTGGTTCGTACCGAAATCTTTTCTAGGCAATGGAGTTCGTTGCAAGGCTTGGGGTGTTAACGAATGAAGAAAGGGGGTTCCAAGCAGGTAAAAAGGGGAAGTGATCAGCGAGTGAAGTACTTAGCCAAACTTTAGCTAAGTGATGGCCAAATAATTCAAATCGATACCAATTCCTCTTTGATCGGTATTGGCATGAATTGATGAGGCCAACTTGGGTCGAACTTCCAGAAAGGAGAAATTATGTCTCGTAGGTCATGTTAAAGGTGTTTGTTTGTTTGCTTGACGTTCGATTGCAATGTAGCAACATAATGAGGGATGAAGACATCAGAACTTTGATGATTGTAACCCAATGGTGATGGAGTTGTGTTCTGATGATGAAGGTTGGATGGAAAATGGAGTCGTGAGGATGATTATCCACAAGGGTAGGTTATAGGAAAGGTAACCCGTGGATAGAATGTTGAATGGTTCTATCGTAGAAAGAGCGGAAAGTGGAATGTGTGAAGATCCTGAACTCGGCCTTCGAAAATCGGCACCCGTACTTCACTTGTACTCAAAATGCCGCAGATTCAAACGCCGAATCTGGCTCTCCGGAGCTTATAACACAGTAAGTATAACAACACAGCGGAATAAAGAAATAGATGATATCATATACAACTCCAATGAGTACAATATCCAAAATGATATACAAAAATGATATCAATATGATACAACAATATCAGAGATAAATAATGATACAACGGAAATAACAGAAGTGATAACTCCAAATGATCAGTCAAAGAGAATGAATCCAACAACTCCAGCAACAAGCTCGAACCACCATCACGATGCACAAAGATAAGCAACGTCAATCCATGAACTCCCAGAACTGAACTAGCTCCAGATAATCTAATAAACCTGACTATCTGAAAAACCCAACTCTAGACTGCCCATGTGGAAAATTATGGGCACCCAGAGTTTAGGAAAGGAACAATAAACTCCAAGTCAGTCATGAGACTGGTGCGAGTAACAAAAACAGTTTATCTTTGGAAAACAAGGTAAGATTGAAATTCGCAATGCTTTTGGAAAATGAAACTACCATAAGACCTCCCACCACACACACAATGCAATCGCAGACTTGGAGGAGATTTCTTCTTATGATAGTCAAACATGCTTACTACGCAAAAACCATTGGATTATTATTATTAGTGCATAGTGGAAAACATTTCGAAAGTATAATATTAATCTTAGCCAGCATACCACATTTCGTCGTATGCCTACTATAGCTACCATGTTTTGTGGCAGGTTACCGCCACGCTGCATGGCAGGTTATACAACTAAAACCGTACAGGGCTCGTATTGTTTCTTTGGATTTCCAACAAATGGTCAGGCTAAGGAACTTCCTACTGCCACATGGGTACGCCTCTGGAGGGACATCCCAAGAACCTACCCGGATCTCTGCCAACACAAGGCCGAGTTACCTTTGTAACTAGGTAACTACTACTCGAGTATGCCACCCCCGGTCCTTTGGGACATTTATCCGAGGATCCTCGATCACAAAGCAACAATCACACAGAGTAAATGAGATGGGAGCAACCACACAGGTAAATATCTGGGCTCCATACCATGATACCACCTTTTTCCAGAAGGGAATGACATACCCTAAAGGGAGCGACCCTCATAACCTTGCTGCATCTTTCCTGTTTCGACCATTTCTGGTTTGTGAGGTTCGATGAGGTCTCGTCCACAAAGCTACGCTTTACACGAAAGCCATGCTTTGATCAACAAATGATTAACAAATGATCATCAACACACAGCAACACTTAGCATGCCACACTACCAAATTGGGAGTATATCACTGATAACCTTCAACTACATAACCTCCGAGCTCGTACGTCTCGGAGAAGGGTGTTAAGCTAAGAGAATAAATTCTCCGCCACCAAACAGAAATTTATTTGAAAGAAATCAGCTTTATATCTCAAAGTGTAGTGTCAGACATACAACCATACAAGTCTGTTCCGAGTTCGAACAGAATCGAAGGCACTTCCAAAGAAGCCCTTGCAATCCGGGTATTCACAATCCCGATCGAACTTCCCATCACTTAGGGAATCTCTATACCATGCGCTACTCGGTGCAGAGACAATCGATAGGTTATCCTATCGTTTTCACAAATAGCCGGTCTTCACCACCGGTCTTCAATTGCTATCCATATACGACATATCACTTATTCGGAATGGGTTGTATGACACAAAGTCCTCTCCCGGCTAAACCGAATAGTGAGCGCAATATTTTAAAACATATGGATATTGGGATTTCAGTTAAGTCACAAGTTATTACCCAAAAATTTTCTTCAAACGGTTTAAACAAATTACCATTTTAATCTTTTACAAAAAGATTCATCTCATAAAGTTCACCCAGCTTTCACACAGATTTATTCATAGATTTTCAAATCGATTCCCACTTCAATTTGGATTAACTCGTCCAATCTTTAAAATAAAGATTTAATTGATAGCTTTCAAAACAATTCCATTTCGACCTTTTATACAAAAGGTACACCTTTCCAATTTCAAACAAAGTTCAACAATCTTTCACAAAGGTTTATTCATAATTCAGAAAACCATTTTCCTTTCAAACTTGAAATTCTTTTGACACAAATTGGAAATTCATTCCTTATATGAAAGCTTCTATTATTTGAAAACACATAGTTTTCATTTCGGAAATCTGATCTCATTTATACAAGTTAAAGTCCTTGGGTTAAATTCAAATTCTCAAAACCATACTTTTAAAATGGTTTAAATTCATATAAACACATTTATAACATCTTTAACCATAATTTCCAGACATGGAATTCAATTCCAAATTTTGAATTCAAATTCAAATTTAATTTGTTTAAATTGAAAAACTTTACCAAGTTATTCAAAATAACTTTTATCTTAAATACTCTTTTTCAAAAGCTTTAACATTTAACCCAAATCCATTTCCAAAATCAATTGAAATTAAAATTTCAATTTCAAAAATATTAAATTTAAATCATCTGTGACTTAACCGATTTCCTCGTGAAATCCATATTTGTGTGTGTATTGTGTAGTCTAGGGGTTTCACATGGTAGTGCAACATCATTCAATCATCACAGATCAAATACAACAATATATTTGATAAGCGGTATAAACTATAACGCTTATCTTTCATTCACAGATCACAGATAAATCACAGATAAAATAGATTACATTCATCACAGCTTGAATTGAAACAATTCATATCACACAGCATCACATAGAAATCAGGATATATCACAAAGCATCACATATCAGGGATATCAACAATTCAACATCTAATGCAATCTAAACATCCATAGATAGGATCAATTTAATTATCTGATTGATTCAAATCAGATTAATTTCTATGAATAAATTTACTAGTCATGGTAAATTAATTGATCAATTAATTACAAAACATTTAATAATTTCCCTTTGATTAATCATTAATTAACCCTTAATTAATTACTTAAATGATTATCTCTAATCACAAATTAATTACATTGAGCAATTATCCTTTAATCATTTAATTAATCAATTTTAATCATTTAATTACTTTTAATTAAGTAATTATCTTCAAGTAATTAATTAATCTTAATTAATTATTCTTTAATATAATTACACAAAGTAAGTATCCCTTAATTACATTAAGTAATCAATTTCATTAAGTAATTAACCTTAATTATTAATTAATTAACCTTTAATTAATAACTAATTAACCTTAATCATGTAGTTGATTAACCTTTAATTAATCACATAAATAAATTAATCACCTTGATTAATTATCCTTTAATTAATCACATTAATTAATAAACCTTTAAGTAATTAAATAAATAATCCTTTTTAATTACATTGGATAATAATCATTCTAAATCACTTTCATTAAGCAATTATCATTTAATTACTTTTAATTAAATAAATCTTCAATCACTTAAGACTTTGAATTAATTAAAAGATAATCCATTTATCTTAAATAAATTACTTTAATCATCATTAAAAAAATTTATTCAATAAACCATATAATTAATTTTCATTAACAAAATAAATTAACTTAGATTAAAACATCTAATATTCACAAAGAATTAGTTTTAACAAAATTTGTTTCAATAAACTTGATTTGTTTTCAAAGTTTTAAACCTGCTTCGGGTCCTACCCGAGACCCTCCCGAGCCAAGCCCCGAGAAAACACCTCCTCCCTTTATTATTTATAAAACTTGTTAAAAAAAATTAACTCAACACAGCCTTATACTCACGAATATGACCCGAGCTCTAACTCGAGTTTCCCTCCCAAATACTCGAGATCATCTTTGAGTCGACACGCTCACCATCCACTGACCCAATCCACTACCCTGTGCACATGCACCGCCACCTCCGGCCATCGACACACCCTCCGGCACGTCGACCATCACCCATACTTTCGATTCCGACCACCCATTCACTCGCACAAGCCTCAAATCGAAATCGAGCAAAGAGGATGAACTGGAACCAAAACACCCTCCAGCAAAATGCTTCGACCAAATTATTCCGACCAACAGAGATGCTCCAACTCCGGCTACGTCCTTGTCAACCTCCACGCTATCATCCTCCCTAGCCACGTGCAGCTCGATGCACTAGCGAAGCCACGGCGATCAAATTCTCGACCATTGACAAAACTAGGGTTAAAAGCTAAATCTGTTCACCGCCGACACTACGACGAACTGGAGCACTTGCCCCCATTTTTCCCGACTGCGTCATACCTTCCTCCTCCTCCAGTCGAAAACCCGACTTCCAAAACTTCACCCATCACCAGAAATTTGTTAAAATCCAATCTCAGTTCAACTTTGAACTGCTCCTAGTACACGCAACTAAAAATCACCATTTTAGCTTTAAAAATCCTATTTTTCATTGAAGATTTAGGTTATGAACTTGAATGAGTATTTTATAACAATCAAATTTATCACAATATTTCTTGTTTGCTTGTAAACAAAATTTCCAGAGACATTGATAAGTTGTTTCTACTTAAATAAATTTTATAAACTTAGTTCATGATCTAACAAACAACTTTTGTTTATATTCTAAAGTTTAACAAGAATCAGAGGAGAAGGATTTGGATTTTCAAACAGGGTTTGAAAACCTGTTATGTTTAGAACAGAGAACCATGTCTGTTCTGTGACATGCATAGACAACTCATACTTATATCTATACATACTTGCATGCATACAATACTTCATCACTTTTTACTTCAAAATGATTATCAAATAACAAGCTAAAAATCCAGATTCAAAAGTTTACTCACAGTGGTTTGAAGGTAAACAAGGCTAATGATGAACCAGGCTTGAACTTTTAGCTGAAACTTCCTTCTTTGATCTCTGGTTTTTATTTGATTTAATTTGTTGTTTAAGTTGAATGTTGTTTATGTTTTAAGATAGTATTACTTCAGTTTTATTTAGTTTGAAGGAACGAATTGAAATGGAGAGAAGTTGATATGTATATATGAGTCAACAGGTGATATTTTAGTTTGTACAGGGTGATAATATGTTTCGTACAATCAAAAATCAGAGATTTTTCTTTGTATGTTGACTAGGCTGATTGCTTTGGTGGCTGGTGATGTTTTCCTCGTGTACTAAGGAGGCTAGCATTAATTAGGCTTGTACAAATTCATTTTATTTTGCCTTATTTTATTTTGTACATTGCATAAGAAAATCTGGTGGCTTCCTTTGCAAGCTAATAGTTATACAAATTTTCCTGTTTTGCTTCCAGGTCTATATATTTATGCTTATTTGTTGTTCATACTTGAATACACATTTGCTGTTTTCTTTTGCAAGCTCAAAGATTTTATATTTTCTTTTGTTCATACTCGAATATCACTGTCTTATAGCTTCATAGATATGCTTACTTGTTTACCTAATTTGTTTCTTTGCTTTTATTCCTTTATAATATAAATGAAGTTCTATTGTAATATGTTGTTTAAATTTATTTATGTGTTTACTTTATATTTTAATTTATCTTATACATATATCTATTTCTATTCCCAAATTAATATGTTGTTAGAATTTAATTCCTACGTTTACTTCTATTTTACAAATCTATATAATTTATCTTATATATTTTGATTTCTATTTTTTAGCTTAAATTATTATTATTATTATTATTTTTACTTCCATTTCTATTGTATTTATTATAAATTTAACTGTGATACTTATTGTTTTATTTTTTTATTTCTATTTCTAATATAGACCATCAATCCCAAATTTATCATTATAATTTATCTTTAAACCATTTAATTCAAATTTAATATATATACATATATACATATATATTCAAGTTATTATTAAACCATTTACTTGAAATTTAAATCCAAATCACATATATACAATATTTAAATTCATATGATTTAATATATATTCTATTTGAATTGGGGAAACTCGCTTCAATTTACAATTTTAATTCAAAAATTCAATTAATTATCAATTTAAATTTAATTAAAATCCGGGGTCGTTACAGAATGATTTCTTGAGGGTGAATGGAAACTAGATGGAGTAAAGAAAGGGCTCAAATATATGTGCTAAGGGATCGCTGTTACTCGGAGTGTCTTTGATGTACTCGTAAGTAGAGGTATTATGAGGATGCTCATGGGGTACTTGGAATGACTACGTCGGATCGCTGGAATGGGTTCGTATACCGTGGGTGGGTGGAATGTATCCAATGTCATCTATGGGCTGGTGGGTGAGTACACTGAGAACCGGGATTTTTCCATTAATTGCTAGTAAAGTAATGGTCATACGAGTTATCATATATCCATGGCATATTGAGTGACAGTGAGGATTGTTTGATGGATGTTATGTTTGCTTCTCTAGTAGTCTGTCACTTTAGGGATGTCTTATGATGTAGGTAATATGGATGTGTATACCAAGATATATGAAATACTTAGGATGTAGTACACCTTTATGGTGTTTGTAGAGCAGCATATTATCGATATTATGTACTAGCTCTTTGGTTGTAAGGATAGGTCAGGTATGGTTCGTGTACCTTTATTGCTTACTATATCGACTTGTATAGTATTTTGAGATTTTTTATCGCTCACGCTAGGTCATTGTCTAACTCGAGGTTTATGCTTTGCTTCTTATTATCTCAAGTGCTCTTAAATGAATAGGCTAGGTAGCAGGTCTAGGTGGTACGTAGTGGAAGTGAAGTGAACGAGAAGAATGGAGCTTCCTTGCATTATATATGAACTTACTTATGCTTATTCTATTGTGCAATACTATAGAGCCTAGATAGTATTTGTCTATCAAATTTAGAGACAGTTTGAGTTTATTATCAATTGTATAAACTCTATTATTACCTTGTACAACTTTGTGAGCTAGTATACTCTGATATTATGGTTCATTTTAGTTATTACCATCTCACATGTTTTATATTTGTGATGTTGATTATTATATTTTATTCGATGTGCTGTGAAATATAGGACAGGTTCTATGATTGTTTCTCTTCTTTTTGCCCTTGGCTATCGCCCTACATTGGTCAGAACTGCAACATTGCACTCTATATGTTGGGCGCCGGAGGTGTAGGGCGGTCGTCACACATATAAACAATTATCCACACAACAAAGAAACCAATCAAACCAAACATCCATACATAGCATACAAAATCTAAATCCAAATTCATCAAATAGGTGTATGTGTTTTATTAGCATGTATGTGTATACACATACATACATACATACATACGTGGTGTTTGTATACTTTTATGAAATGCAACCAATAACATAACAACATGATATGTAATTAGATGACATATGACTAGACACACACATAAAAATATGTAACATTCGGGCCTTCATATATGAATGAGATGATATGACATATAAAGCATGTATGCAAGCATCTAGGATAAACATATAAGTTCTATATATATGCACAACCAATAACATCAGTATAACATGTGGTGAATATATACATAATGAATCAAAGCATATAAAATATATCAAGATAATACAAAAAATCCATGACATGAATAAAATAATCATCCAAAGCATCTAATACCAAGTAACATAAACGAAAACAATAATGAATCCAAGCAATAACTCAACCATACCAACATGTTAACTAAACTAACAATCAAGCAAAGAGGAAAACATTCTAGAAAGGAGTTAATTGGAAAAGACTGAGTCTACTTATCCACTTTCAAATACCCCTAACTAAAACATTATACTTAACTAAATCTAGCAAACTCTACGACCGACATAAACTCATTCCTGAACACTAACCACAAATGTATGTGGATGTCTACAACTTCGACAACCCCTGCTACCATCTCGAGTCAGTAACACCATAATGCATAACAATGGGTAGGCTTAGCACAAACATACCCACACAAAATTGTAGTGTCTCGTACCACTCAGAATGCACATATTTAACACTTAAATCATCCAGTGGTAGTTTCCTTAATTCGTCTTCGGATTGCTAAGGTAAGGCAACTCAAAGTGGACGGTGTCTTACCCAAACAAATCCAAACCACTCGAATCACATTATTATTCCTTCTTTCAGTTAAGGACATCCAAAATGATCAATGTCTTAACATGGTGAACATAACATATCCTTCATCATATCTGATCTAACTTAAGTGGTATAATCACTCTTATGATATCAGTTCTCTAAATATCTAATACATTTGATACTCAAAGTATCATCTCCTCAATTATCCAAACATTCCATCCTAAATTCTACAACCTACAACAAAGCAAGCATCCAAACAAGAAAAGTCCTATTATGTCTAGCCAATAGGACCATAGTAACCAAAATCCTAAATCTAATAAGAATTCTAATTTAAGAAATTTTTTAACATAAAATATAGATAGAGTTAAAAGAATCGACTATATAATACATTGTTTACATGGACCCTATATACAATATAAACTGTGCACTGTTAAGTCTCTCTTCAATCCGTGGGATGATTGAAAAGAATCCATCTATTCCTCACTCAAAGTTTTATCCAAACCTTTCAAATTCCATTCTATAGAATCGCTTCTGCATCTTTTATGCATGTTAGTCATAATACTCTTTCCTCAATCTTTCCAAAAAATTGGTGGTATCTTCTTTAATTTCCCAAATCAGGTTTATATTAACAACTCTAAACCTTTTATTGCATTCCTTTTATCTAAATTCTTTATCCACATCTATCAAAAATACTCCTCATATAATCCTTTCTGCCAATCCAATTTGGAATATCTTTTATAAACAGAGGTAACAATTCTCCATAATTCTTTATCCTCCAAAGCATATCTATCTATACAATTCCAAAGACTTCATTCCATACATCATACCAAAATACTTATCCCTATAAAGGCTTAATACCAAACCAAATGTATAATATCCTTTACAATCAAAGTCCAAACTCAATACCCTTTAAAACCAAAAATCCAAGCTCAAATCGTTTTCCAATAATAACCAGTAATGGTATCTTTTCTCATATATCATTTCATCGACATACTATTATTCCTTATTATGGAAGAGACAACTCAACAAGAATGGTGTCTCACCATATAAATAAAATCAAAAAAACTCTAATTAACCACAGTAACATATTATGCCATAATCTAGCTAGGAACAACAACAAAAAAGTGATGCCCTAGTATAGTGAACATGTCATAAAACTTATGTCACGTCTAATCGAAATCATATACTCACGATCACATTTATTACTCAAGTAACAATAACCTATAACTATCGTCCCAAACATATACAACAAGACAACAATCACTTGCATGGAGAACAGAATCTATCCAAGCCATGTAGCAACAATAACTTTCTTGGAGAACAACGTCCATCCAAGTCATATAACAACATAAATGGTGTAACTTTACCTTCAACATCAGGTCAACGACACCCTCCTATAGATCAACTCAGACATTCTACCTTTACAATGATATCAAAGAACAAAGCATCCTAAATATTATTCGCTTCCATCTCCGATTATTGCTGTAATGACACAAAAACAAAAATGCGAATGTCTATTATTTCACTTTCTACACTATGGATCGATCATTGAGTCAGATAAAATAGTATCGTCATTGGGTCAGTGGGACCCTATCCTAAAATAGACAATTGGTCTTTAAAAGAAATCTTCATCCACATCTTAAACTATTTTTTATCATTTGGTTAACGGGATCCAATCAATTGAAACTCCAATATCACTTATCTTCCTTTTGCTGCGGAATTTTCTAAGTAAACACTGCCACAAATATGTCTTCAATTTTTTTTCAATACAAAAGAAGTATAACTTAAGCCCAAATCTACTCCATATGAATCTTAACCAATTCATATTGTTATTAGGTAAGTTTGTTTTCTCTCTTTTGCTTCAATATAATAATTTGGTTTACTTTTCTCTTTATAACCATAAATACAATCTCTCTTTCGCTAATTCAAAAATTCTCTTATCCCAATTCCAAGTTTCTTCTAGAGGCATGTACCTAATTGGCATATCTATATATCTTACGAAATTTAATTTACTTTTAAAGAAAATTCAGAATCTTCTTTAAAAATATATGGGATTTCTATCTTCATCAAATCTATACTATACTATTATTACTGAGTTTGATTTCAAAAGTGCACAAGTATTTTGTGAATTCAACAGTCACATCATATAACTTCTTCCTTATTCATACCCAACTATCCGCTTCCTTCCTTATCCTCCAAACCCTAGAAATTAACGTCCCCTAGATTTATGCCTCTTCTTTCTCTTTCGTAACCTCTTATCTGACATCCTTTTAGTTCTTCTCCTTCATATAGTAAACCATCTTCCCTAATTCTTTTAAAACAAAAAAATTGAATGTCTAAAGTTCAATCTCTTTATTCTTCTAAATCAAGCTTCAAGTTATGGAGTTCACCTCATTTATCTCATCTCCACGCCTTGCATCTGAAGGTTTGATATGGTGGGTTTTCCCTCATTTTTATCTTTATTTGTTACCATTAATTATAAAGTAAATTGCTTATTTTATTACTGGGTTAGTATAAATCAATATTTAAAGCTTTGGAAAGGTATAAATCTATTACTGGATTAGTATAATACATTAGCATAAATCGTATATTTCTTAGTCTTGCTCGATTTTGTTCTTTTCTCTCTAAGAACCCTAATTTGCTCGATTTATTTTACATTTCTTTTATTTTCATGTATATGCTTAATCCTGGATATTTGTAAAAAGTTTTTCGTTCATTTTTTTAATTTGTGAACCTGTCATTCAGTTCCATAATATATTTACAGTGCAACTTTCAAATTGGTCAGCAAATTTTGAAAGCTTTTTGAGTTACTTGCATTCAAATTCATTGTATCTAACTGTAGTGCATTTTGGAAAAACAAAAACTTTTTGCAGTAATATATTACTAAGTATTTGATATGATTAGACCAAAACTGTCAACTTTATATACGAAAAGATACTATTTTATATTGCTCAGTTGTACATATGGTTAACTAAACTATTGTAGTTTATTTTTATAGGAGCGATATATATTATTTTGGCAGTGGATTAATAATTTGATGAACAATGTTATATGATTTCGAATGCATAAAAAATATTCGATATAGTTTATTAATTGATGTTAAAAATTGAATTAGTAAGCATAACCAGTGGTTCTTCATGACGATGATTGAACAAATAAACCATAATAGCCCTTTTAATCATTTTTGGAATCCTTACTGTTGATTTATAGATAGGTTCATATTTAAATGGAGTGGACACTCGTGTATTGTTTACAATTGATATCATTTTTAACAGTAAGTAGAAAATCTTATATAACCCATGTTCTATTTTATGATTTTTTTTTGTATTTATAGCTGAAGCTATGGTGGTGTGTGCAATTTAAACGCAGTTTGACACTAACCGACTAACAACTTGAAAAGGTCTGCTTGATTGGCTTGGTTTGATTCATCGATTAGCTCGATAAGCAGGTTTGTTTCCTTCCCTACTGTATGGTTGTTCTACGTTCATTCAACGCTTGGTATAGTCATCGGTATGTGAACCATGAAATGCTATGTAGGGTATGCTCATGTCATATCGATTCCCAGTTTTAATTCTAACCACCTTATCATACATTTTTTTAGACAACCATGTTTGCAACGTACTACGTTCACCGTCCAAGTTTTATATGAGAAAGCATACATGCATTCGACAATGGTTATTCATTTACATCAGCCGGCAGCCATATTGACAATTGCCGTAAGCAGATAACAATCTTCAAACAGTAGAAACTGCTATCACAGCTGATGATTATAACCTCTGAGTACATTGCTGCACTTATTATCTATAACTATATATGCATGTGCGGTTCAGCTGAATAGTTCAGATTCAAACTAATCATCCACTGACATCTAAATTTACATGCCAGTACGATCTTTGTTAATTTTGATTGAGTTTCATATCAATGAAATAGCATCTAATCAGCCATGTCCATGATCAAAGAAGCTACACAATACACATATACTTTGTTTCTGTTAATCAATGCATTTATATTATATATAAATTTGGCTTCAGTCTAATTATTATACCTACACATAATTTCTTTGCTTACAAAAAAGAGACAAATATTTATTTTCATATTTAGGTTTCTCTATCAATAATTTGACCACCCCTTAATAGTTTATTTTTAGGTATTATTATTCGGGATTGGATTTGAACTAAATGGTTTTAGTACTGTGCATGTATGTTAAGCAATTTAATGCGTGGACCTATGTGTTTTTATTTAACTTGACTAATTAACAAAGGGTTTCCAATTGTTTAAGTAATCATCATCTAGGTTCAACTTTTCGCATTCAGAACTTGCTGAGGAATGTTCTTTGTGATCTTACTTTATTGAAACTGTTTTATATTATTATATATAATATGTACATTTTTTTCATCAGTTGTGAAACATGTAAATTGTCTACACCGTGTGTGTGTTTTTCTGTCTATGTGTCTGTGTTTGTGTGTCTCTATATATATATATATATATATATATATATATATATATATATATATATATATATATATATATATATATCACTTGTGTAATTTGATTCAACATTTGATCATAATGAAAAGATTATTAAATAAAACACCGAAGTAAACTTTCGTCCCTATAATATTTTTACAAGGGATGAATTAAAAATATAACGGTTATTTCAGTTGAATAAACCAAAATTCCATCTGCAATATTTTATTTTAGTGTTATTGTTATCCGACTAATCAAATACAGAAACAACCAATTAACTGATGATGTCATTAGTTATCTCCAAAAAATGAAAATCCTATATTTAATAAACAGGATGCAAGATAATATTTCTTCTTCATACACATTGAAGAAACAAGCAAAATTATCGTAGGCTTTGGTCAACCACAATACAAGTTGGGAACTTATGTGGCATGCGTTGGTGATGAGTGCAAGGACTATTTACAAGAAAGTAGCATACTGTCGATACCATGATGGGTAAGGATGCATTTATTTTCTTCAGATGATCGCTTTTGCCTTATAGGTCACATATGTGGTTATTACGTTGAAGTTTACAATTCAATCTCCCATTCGATAAACTGTTTATAAACTTAGTAATTGGTTGATCTAATTATTTATTTTATGTTCTTACATTATGCTAACGTTTTAATAATCGTCATAATTTGTTGCAGCTGTTAGTGTTTTTATCCATTTATCGGCATAACACATTCAGCTTACTTGACGTGTACTTACCAACCTTCAACTTAAATTTACCAACCCGAGGTGTAGTGGCTACTAATATTATAGTTGAAGTATTTTGCATCTGTCATATTTCCAAAAAAATGTAAAATAGGGTTTTCCAATACTGTATTGCTATTTTTCAACTGTATTAGTTTTCATACTAGCAGGTTTCCCACACTTTTATCTAACCAATGTAGAAATTTATTATGACTAGTTACTATTGAGTTGACTACGTCATCTGATACTAAAATATAAACATAAGTATATGGGATATAAATTTAATTTTCAGTGCAAGCTTACTTTTTTTGGGTTGGTTTTTGCCTTCTTATATGTATTTTGCATCTATGCTGCCAATATTTAAAAGATAATTATGTCCATGTAATTATGTGCTGCTTCCAATAAATTTATACCACATTACGACTAAATCACCATTACATTGATATTTGTTTCTTCTTTATAGGCTACATCCATTATTTATAGTCGAGGAAAGGTCGATTAGGTTGCACTGTTGTTGTGATGCTCTACATCTATGTTCTAAAATTATGACTCTGCTGAATCCTTAATGTTTAATATGTTGACATATGGACTGTACAATAATTTACTATTTCCCTGTATATTTCACTGTGTTTCGACTACAAATCAATATATTACGAATATCCTATACATAAATGTTGACTTCTCTACATTAGTTATGCAACACACTGAAAATAAGAAAATAAATTAGAAAAATATGGAACTAATAAGGCAATCTACAAGTCTAGTATTCAAATTTTAAACATGTTGCAAATTTGTCTGCATACTATTTTATCTGTTTTTCTACAAAATGTAAAACTACAGTGTGCACATCACACTCATGTGCGAAGCACGGATTCGTACTAGTTTCATACAATTATTGAGATCATGATATATGACAATATCAAGCCCAGTCTGCTAATCCATATCCAAGCCACATTACTATCTACACCCAACATCATTCCACAACAAGTTATTCAATTCACCTACGATCAATCGATTCATGCACTATGTGAGACTTACACTTGAACTACCATCACATTCCTTACATAGAATCATAATTCACATCTTTTCATGATCTACTTCCTCTTTTTTATAACAAATGGTGGCATATTTATACTTGGGGCTGCTTCCAGTGCATAACCCTTCTCATCCTCATTTTCTTTTCAACTTGTTAAAAACTTTCAAAATTTCAAAATCCTTTTTTATACTTTAAAATAATAGCAAACTATTTTCAGACCAGATACTCATTACTGTATAAAATTTTAAAACTTTTATTTGCCTTTAAAAACGTATTCATCA
Source organism: Allium fistulosum (assembly GCA_030737815.1). NCBI lineage: Eukaryota > Viridiplantae > Streptophyta > Magnoliopsida > Asparagales > Amaryllidaceae > Allium > Allium fistulosum. The sequence goes on along the minus strand of CM060904.1, from coordinate 1,087,542,359 downwards.
CTTTCAAAATATTGGTTCAAATAGAACATCTCATTTAGTTTAAAAGCCATAAATAATAATCCTACCAACAAACATTACATTTATTTTATATTTTAACTTCATCACTAATTATTTTCTTTTAACTTCAATAACTTAGTATTAAATCATTTTAAATACATGTAAATTTTAATTAAATTATGGTCATTACGAAAATATTCTTATTTCATTTTAAAATATCATTCCATTAATTCCAAAGTCTTTTTATCGTATATATCATTTTATTTTATAAACGGAAAATTTCCAACGGTTTTAAATAATACATCATATATACACACACGTGCATGCGCACGCGTACACACGTTTTTCAAATTCACTTTGGCTACCAACCATATTCATTTCAATTTAGAAAACTACTCCCGACCCTTTAAATCAAATGTTAATATATAAAATAATAATAATAATAATAATAATAATTATAAATTTTACCATAAGTCTTTCAATTTGTAATGACCCACATTTTACATATTAAAGGATCATAAAATATTTTTATTTTATTCATATGAGGCCATATGACTCTAAGATTTTGAGAAGTGACACTTAGGGACATTTTCCACATTTATAATTTTTGCTGAATTTCTATGTCACTATTTTCACCCTGAAATTTTGGACTATTACTTTTGATAGATGCTAAACTAGGGTCTCAAATCACTAACATTGCTTCGAGATGATGGTTTCTCATTCTGTAGTGTGGTTATAATAAAAAAAACAGACTTGTCGCTTGAGAGTTATAGCAGTTTTAATTTTTGGTTGTTGTTGCCTAGTTTTAATGGGTGAACTAAGCTCGTGCTTAGGCCTACTAATCCATTTCGAAATTTGTACTAAGAGAAGACAGTAGGAACTGACCTAAGTCATTTTCTTCTTCCCCAAATTAGGTATAAACCTCCATTAATCCTAATTTCATCAAAAATCACATCTTTTCCTTACTAATCTTAACAAAATCATTTATTAGAGAGGTGATTAGCATATAGAAGCTAGAGATTATCATTTTTGCTGATTTGAGTTCTTCTTCCTTGTTGTACACTTCAGATCTAAGAAAGAAATTTAGTATTTTAGGTATTTGGTGAGTGGTTCTTGACCTCTCACTTTTCTATACTTATTTATATAGTTAAAAAGCTTGTTTTTAACATGATTTTAATCTTATATGGTTTTCTAACTTTAACTACGTCTTAAAACATGTTTATGACCATAAATTGGAGATTTTAAAATGGTATTAAAATTGGCTTTGTAATGCGTTTTACTCATATCCACATGCTATCGTAATTCCTATCATTTATATGCATATGCCAGTGTAAAACTTAGATTTAGATTAAGATTGGCTTGATTATGACATACTTATCTATTGGTTGTATGAATGGATGTGTATGCATGTTATTCCATGTTTTTATGTTGTGTTTTGATGTTGTTTGTTAGTGTTTTGAATGTTAGATAGATAGGTTGGGGAATTGAGCAAATCGAAGGCGAAATTGGTCGAAATTGGATGAAACTTGGAGGAGAGGCTCTAGAATATGGGTGGAGCTTGTCAAAAAATTTGCACCTCAAAATGAGTTAAGTACGTAACTCGGCATAGAGTTATGCCTATAACTCGGTACCGAGTTATGGAGGGAAGACCCGTGACTCGGTCGTTGGCATGGGTATGGAGGGCTTGGTTAGTAGGGGTGGTTCATGGCTTGAGGCAAGAGATTTGGCTAAATGTTGGGTGGTATACCGAGTTATCCTAAAAGTTAGAAGATACAGGCTATAAGAGAGGGCCGAGTTATCAAGAAGGGATAGATTGTGATCTAAAGCTCTTAGGAAAAGGAGCCTAGGAGCAAGGAGAAGAACTTAGCCAAAACTGGCTAAGTATATAACTCAGCACCGAGTTATAGCTATAACTCAGCACCGAGTTATCGAATTTTACCCGACGAAGGTGGAATTTTCAGGGCAAGAAGAGGATGCTCTATAGGCCATGCTGGAGGTGTTGGCTCGTTTGCACCATGACTGATGGCGATGTAATAGCATGATGAAAGTTAGGGTCTTCAGATGGTAACTTGATGATGAATGGAGTTAGATTTTGAAGATAACGAGTCGATTTTGAAAGGAGTCGTGGAGTGGGGAATGTAAAATGGTTCCTCGGAGGTAATGGCTCAATGTTGAAAGGAATCGTGGAGAGGGGAATGTAGAATGGTTCCTCGAAAGATAATGGAAACTAGATGGACCAAGAAAGGACTTGGATACGTGTACTAAGGGTTCATTGATACTCGGAGCGTTTTCTTTTGTACTCAAAGAAGGGTATTGTAAGGACACTCATGGTTATGTTGAAAGGTTAGCCCAGATCGGTTGAATGAATCCGTGCACCCTGGGCTGGTTGAATGGGTCTAGTACCAGCTTCAAACTAATGTGAGTACACTGAAAACCAAGATTTCCATTAGTCCCTGGAAGAAAGGTCATATAAGTTATCATATATCCAGAGTACATCGAGTGATAGTGAGGATTGTTTGAAGGGTATTATGGTTGCTTTGATTTCTTTCCCCGTAGTCTATCGCTATAGGGTAGTCACTAGAGATAGGTATTGGAGATAGGGATACTTGGACACACGTTATCATAATTAGTGTACTATGCCTTTATGACACGTAGAGTAGCATATGATGTTATGTGCTAACTTTTTGGTTGCAGGGACAGGTCAGGTATGACTCATATACCTTTGTTCCTTACTATATGAACTTGTATAGTATTTTGATATTTATTTACTGCTCACACCAAACTGTTGTCTGACTTGAGGTTTTATGTTTTGCTTCTTATTATCTCGGGTACTCTTAAATGAGTAGACTAGATAGCAGGTCTAGGTGCGATGCAGTAGCTATGCAGAGGACAAGCTGGAGCGAGCTATCTTGTATTATATATGGATTTCTATGCTTATTCCATTATGCAGCACTGTGGAGCCTTGGCAGTGCTTATTATTATTATTAGAGACAGTTATTTGAGTTTAATCTATGTATAAACTCTATTTCATGATGTATTACTTTGTGTATCTGTACTCTGATATTTGGATCACTTAGTTATTACTGTCTCTTCTGTTTTATGTCTATGATTTTATATTTTATTCCATGTGCTGTGAGATATATGACAAATTCTATGATGTTTTTATTTCATATTTAAACCTTGATGGTCGTCCTACATCAATCGGCACATCAGCAACGCACTATCTTAGGTATAGGGTGGTCATCCCATTTGATATCAGAGCTTAGGTTGCATTGTTTAACCTAAGTGATACCGTGTTCCAGTAGAGATAAGGTAGGAGTTCTCACCTTAGATTGGATCGAGAGAATCTATATATGAGAGTGCTATTTGTTATATATTTTGATTTTCAAAATTATATAATAGTATATATAGTATATAAGTCGCATGCACACATGAGTACCATTGACACAGTTTTCTTTTGTAGAGACTAGTCATTCTTATTACAGATCAATAATGAGCTGGCAAACAAGAAACACTATCAGGAACTCTATCTTTGGAGTTGAGCAAGGATGGGTTCGGGGGCTGCTAATCCTGACTTGCAAGCTATGTTCAATGCGCTGATGGCGAACATGCTTCAAAATGCCCATGCGACCGCTCTAATGTTGTTGTTGGTGGTGGTGCTAAAGTGCAGACGTTAATGGCTAACTTTTCCAAGCCATGCAAAGATTACTCTACTTTGGAAGGAAAGTCATTTCTTGGAATAGAGTCTGCCATCGAAGTGCAAGATTGGTTGGACACCTGTGAACGTATCTTTGGTGATATGGAGATTGATGATGCTATGAAAAGGAAGCTGGCCTCTAGATAGCTTCAAGGGCAGGCCATGAACTGGTGGAATGCCATCACTACTGCTACATCTGAGGATCTATTCACTTGGGATCAGTTCAAGGCCAGGTTTGAGAAGAAGTTCGTTTCAGCTGCTCAAAAGTTGGTGCTATTCGGGAGATTCGCTGATTTAAAGCAAGGATATATGTTTGTTTCTAAATATATTGTCGAGTTCGATGCTTTATCGAAGTATGGGATGTCTTTTATTGACACTCCGTTGAGGAAGAATGTAACTACCCTAGATTTTGTATAATATTTAAATTGGACTTTCTTTTATTTTTAAAATTATTTTTAATTTGTTTTATTTCAAACATTTCATTTTTAAATAGAAATGATGATTATTAAGTGATTTATAGTTCAAATTTGTATAATTTGAATATTTTACTGTAAAGTGAATTTCTGGTCAAACCATTCAAACTTTGACTTTTAAACTTCAAATTTAAATTATTTTAAAATCTTAAATTTTATCTTTTATTATGAAAATAGATGTAATAACTTGAACACTGCTTTTCGTTTCATTGAAAATGGAGTTAAACAGTGAAAGTTATGTATATTTCAATATTGAGTGCAATTTGTTTATTCTATAATTTTGTTATTTTAAATTGTATAAATTATATTTTCTTTATCATATTTTATTTTTATATGTATTAATATGTTATTTTATGTATATTTTTGTCTTTTAATATTTTTAAAGTGAGGTAGGAATTTTTCTAGAGCTAGTAGTATTTTTCTTGTAATTTCCATGCCCTGTTTTCAAATTTTAAACATTTTCTTTAGTTCTTTTTCTAATTTTCTCCAATTTAATTATTTATTTTATTTTGGAAATTATAACTAAATTATTTTATTTCAAATTTTCACTTCATAATATTTTTAAAATGAAGTGGATATTTTCCCAAGACTAGTAGTGATTTGTTTGTAATTTCTGGACACTGTTTTGTATTTTTAAGCAATTTCTTTCATCCTTTTTATATTTTCTTTAAAATTAATTATTTATTTTCATATTATTTCACTTGGTTTCGGTTTTTAAAGGTATTTGCTGATTTATTGTTGTTTTTATTTGATCTTTAAAGAATGGAAACGTGAAGAGTTTAAGGCGTTTCATTTCTAGACGTTTCATTGTCCATAAACGTTTCAAATGTCATAACCATCTCATTTATTCATTTTGGCTGCCATTTTCAGTTTTCTAGCCGTGACTTTCATCCTATTCCTCACTCAAGAAACCATTCTTTCATTTTATTCATGGCTTCAAACATTTTTGGTAGTGTCTTCCTCTTATTTTCTTCCTTTTCTTCCTAATTTCTTATGTATTTTTGCCTTGTTCTCTCCACTCTTTTGCTCGGCCTCCACTCCATAGCCATGGCCACCACCTCCTACACCTCTTCCCTGTCATCATCACCACTTACTCCTTAGATCTGAACCATGGTCGAACCCACCATGATACTAAAATCCAAAAAAAATACAACCTATGCCTTGAAAACATGCTAGTTTGAGCCTTGTTGCTTCACCACCTCTTTTTCCACCACCACCACTACCTCTAGCTGCCACCACCACCTTGACACTCCCATAACCATCACCTTCATCCTCTGTCCAGATCTGAAACATGTCATAGCCGAGCCCAATGACCTTGTAGACTGAGCCAAAGTTGAACCAAAACCACTATTTTGCATAAGCCTCTTCATATTCATGCGTAGTAACTCCTCCACCACTTCAATACCTTGTAGCCATGTCTTATAGGACCCAAACCTGAACCAAAGTATGTCCTAACCTGAGCCAAAACATTCCCTAGGCCGTGCAATCAAATGTAGGAAGCAAGGCAAAAGACTGTGTATTCGTATCTCTTTTTACTTCAAAGTTGTATTGAATTGTGATTTTGTTTTGTTTTGGGTTGTAACACAAGTTCTAAGCTTGGATCTCTTCCCACTTGAGCCTATTTTTGTGTCATCGTGCCTTCTGGAATCCGTTGTGTCATTTGAGTTGATATCTCTAGCACAAAATGTGAGTAATTCTCACCAGACGATGTGTACTTATATAACTAGTAAACTGACACCATTTGAATCTGTAAATTTATATCATCCTGTTATAACTGTTATATTATGATTATATGATGTTCATCCCTGTTTATACACATGTTATATCATCTGTTACTGTTATATATTGTATACTGTTTATTTATATCAGTTTATCACACTGCAAGTTCCCTGTTAGTATAGAAATCACTATGGGTTGAAATGATACATACCCGAACGGACTTTAGAATAGGGAAAGATCATTATGGGCTGAAATGATAAGCCCGAGCGACTTTTTATTTATTTTATTTAACTTGGGATTGCGGGTTTGAAATGATAGAACCCGGTTTTTCTTTGTAAACTGCGGATTGAAATGATACATATCCGTATCACTTGACCTACGCTAGAAAATTTTATACAGACTCGTGGTTTATATATTTTTCTGAAATGTATAAAATATTTTAAAAATGTAAATATTATGATATTTTGATTTAAATTTTATTTAAAATGATTTCTATAAAATATTAGTGATTTTCTACAAATTAAATAAGTGAATTAAGTAAATGGTGAAGTAGAATTTGAAATATAAGTTAATTTTGGAATTTATGATTTTGTTTTAAATGGAATTTATGTAAAGTAAGAAAATATGACAAATTTGATTTAAAAGATGAATTTATTGATTTTATTAAGTAATAATAATTGTGAAAAGTGTCAATGATTTTGTATAAATTAAAATATGAAATAAATGAATATTTAAGCTGAATTTGGAAATATAACTAAAATTGAATTTTGTGAAATTTGTTTAAAAGTGAATTTTTAATTAAGTAAAATAAATGGAAATAAGTTATATTTTGAAATTTAAACTTATTTGTTAAGTTAAGAATTTAATTAAAGAAATGAAAATTTAATTGTTATTCAATTTGATTTTTGTATGGAAATTTGACTTTATAAAATCATAGAAATAAAGGTATTTAAATGATTATTTTTAAATGTGAAAATATATGATTTTATAAGTTAAAATGATTTATATTAAAAGTTAATTATGTGTGAAATTGTAAATAAAACTTTGAATTTGATTTGACAGCATTTTTGAAATGTAATGTAAAGATATTACAGCATTGGAAAATGCTGTAGTTGTTTTAAATGAACCAAATAGCAAATTTGAACTAAGGGTTATTATAGCACTTTGTTAGTGCTATAGTTGTTAAATATAACTAAAATTTTAATTGAAACTAAATTAAGATATTACAGCATTTAAAATGTCGTCTTTTGTTAATGAACTGTTTTTAAACATAACATTTCGTAGCATTCTCTAAGTGCTGCGAAAGTTGAATTTTCTTTGTTTAATAAATTCAAATGAATAAATGATCTTTGAAAAAGATTAAATTTGGAAATTAAATATTTAATTATTAAATATAATGAATTGACTTTAAATGATTTAAATGGAATAGTTGATTTGGGAAATACAACTATTTTGAAATGTGATTAAATGGTATTTAAATTTAATTTAAATAGATGATGTTTTGAAATGATATTTTGATATTTTGAAATGAATTTGAAGTGATATTAAATCTTGGAATAAATAATTGAAGTTTATATTAGTATGAAAAATATTTGGTTTACTTGTAATCTGAATCTATTTAAAAGATATTGGACTTATGAAATATAGGATAATAAAGCTTTGGAATTTATTTTATAATTTGAATAGTTATTTTGTGGATTAAATCTATATTTGAAATTTATAAGATTTGAAATGGTCTATGGAAATTTAATTGAAATAAATGATTGAATTGAATTGAAACTTTGGAAATTGAATACTTGATTTGAAATATAATACTTACACTTTTAAATGAATTTAAATGAATTAATTTGTTGAAATATAAACTATTTAAAAGATGACTAGAAATGATAATAAATGAATGATATCTCTGAATTTAAAAGGGTATCTAAAGTTGAATATTTGGATTTGAACTCTAATGATGATTTGATAATGAAGGGGTGAAAGGATATGATATTTTGATATATTAAAATGGTTTGAAATGAAGTTTTGAAATGATATGATATTTTGATATATTAAATAATTTGAAATGAAGTTTTGAAAAGATATGATATTTTGATATATATTAAAATGATTTGAAATGAAGTTTTGGAAAGATATGATATTTTGATATATTGAAATGATTTGAAATGAAATGATATTTTAAATATATTGAAATGGTTTGAAATTGATTTAATCTTTATTTTGATAAAGATTTGGATTTGAAATGATATTCTATTTTGAAGTATAAACTGTTTTAAAATATAACCACGGGTTATAATAACGATTGGTTGTTAAAGAGACCGGGATCGGATATGGACATACTCTCTGTTGATACCGAAAACCACTTTGACAACTGTGTACGCGGTGGAGTTTCCAGAATGAAGTAGGATGGTGGCGACGATCCTAAGGTATATACGTAGACCCGACTCCCGTGAGTTGGCATAAGGTGGCTAAAACAGGAGCGATCTCGGACCAGTGAGGTAGCACCTCTTATCGGACGCACTTCTTCGATACCATTCTATTACTTTGTGATTTTTGGTGGCCACCCTTGATTTGGGAGTGTTGTTCGAGGTGGACGGTAGTGGCTGCTATGCGTTCCATCAGTCCGTGTGCGTAATTGGTATATCTACCCTGGCATTGCCTTGTGTGCCGTGTCACCTACCATATCGAGCCCACTACGATTTTGGTTTAAAGATCCGACCGTGTTAAGGTTCACCATCCCCTTAACGCTATTTTCTATATGATTATACTTTACTAATTAGACACTACTGTATATAGCGTATATTACTATATAGTAAATAGTTTAACGGATCCTTAGAGGATGGGCGGTCCCAAGCATCTTCTAAGTTACTTGTACTTTTACTACAGTTCACTTGAGTTGGTTTACATTGTATAAGTATGTATGTCCTGACTCGAGTGTTTGTATTTTTATTTACGCTCGGGTCAGCCTGAGTATTCACAGATTTGGATTCCACCTTCTGGAGATTGGAATCACTAGAGATTATCTGCTTGTCTTGTCCTATCTATTTCAGTTCCGTTGTTCTACTCAGCTCGTACTTGGTTATTTTATTGAGACTTCTGTTGTACTCTATTTCTTCTGTTACATCTTATGTAACTCTGATATATTTATATAGTAGCTTCATGAACTACTATTTCTTTTACTTCCGCTGCATTATTTTACTCCGTGTCTATGATCTGTGATTATTTATTTACTGTATATTCTGAGATTTGCCAAATTTTATTTACAACGCGGTATTTTGAGCAATTCAAGTCCGACATGTGTGGATGCGAATGGCTGAAAATATCGGGTCGTTACAAAGAATGGGAAATTTATTATTGGTTTGGACGACTATTTGGGAAAGAAGCTAGTAAGTCATATCGATGAGCCATTTGAGAGACTCGTCGAGAAACCTCTATGCCAAGAGAGTTTATACCCCAAGTCTAAGTCATTTTTTGTTATTAACGAAGACCCAAAACCGTAACAAAGCGGTGTAGGCAAGAAGAAATGGTTTGGGAAGAGGAAGTAGTCTCAGGGAAAGAATGAGGGGAAAATGCTCAGAAGAAGGTTAAATGGGATCCTATTTGCTATAGTTGTGGAGATAAGGGTCACCTTATAAGAGACTGCAAAATCGATCGGAAGAAGAAGTGTTACAACTACGGCAAGCCTGGGCATATATTGAATAATTGTTCGGAACCAGTGCTGCAGAAATAGGTTGTGAAGGCATATGCTTTAGACGTTGTTCCAACTTCGTCGAGTGCTTCCTAGGCGAAAGAGAAAGGGAACGGCATTATCATTTAAGGCATGCTTTCCCTTTTTTATGTTTCCATACGTGTTTTATTCGATACTGGGGCTTCACATTCCTTTATATCTAGCGACCTAGTAGATAGGCTGGGATTGAAATCCAAAATAGTTGACCAATCGTTAATTATGACGAACCCTATTAAGGGCTTCACTAGCCTATGTATAGTTTGTCGTGGTTTGGTCTTATTGAGTCATGGATGCTCTTTGTTTGTGATTGTTTTGTTTTGAATTTCGTTGGGTTCAGAATTATCTTGGGAATGGACTAGCTAAGGAAATTTGCGGTAGCAGTGGATTGCGAGAAGCTGTTGATAACAATTAGGGCTGTGGAGGGGCGGACGGTAGTGATTGGCTACCTGCCAAAGGATGGGGTTATGGTTAGCTTTTTATATTTGCTTGAGATTCCATAGGATGAGCTGTCATCTGTGCCTATCATTATAGAGTATTTGGACGTATTTGAGCTGCACAAAGAGATCAAGTTTCGAATAGACTTGACGAAGGATGCCAGACATATAGTTATGCCTTTGAGGCATATGACACCTAGAGAGCAGAAGGAGTTAGAGGTGCAAGTAAATAGTCCGTTGAAAAGAGGGTTCATTGGTAGGAGTTTATCTAAGTGGGGTGCACTTGAGTATTCACCACTAAGGCAGATGGCTCTCTAAGGTTGTGCGTGGATTACTATGAGTTAAATAAGGTGACGAAGAAGAACAAGTATCCACTCTCACATATTGATGACTTGTTTGATTAGCTTCACGGTGCGAAGGTGTTCTCCCAACTAGATTTGGCTACGGGATTTCACCAGTCGAGGATAGCAAAGGAGAGTGTGTCGACCACTGCATTTCGTACACCGTCTGGTTTCTATGAGTGGTTGGTTATGCCGTTCGGGCTAACCAATGCTCCGGCATACTTTGTTGAACTCATGAATCGTATCTTCAGGATTCAGCTGAACAAATTCGTACTTGTGTTCGTGGATGATATTCTGATCTATTCTAGGACAGAGGATGAACACAAGACACGCTTGAGGATTGTGCTCGAAGTGTTGCGGAGGCACAAGGTTAAAGCAAAGTTTTCAAAATGTCACTTTTGGAGAAGGGAAGTGAGATTCTTGGGTCACGTCATCTCTGAGCCAGGGATCACCGTAGACCCTGCCAAGGTGGCAGCAGTTCAAGATTGGAGCAAACCCAAGAACGCTACTGACATAAGGAGTTTTTTTAGGACTGGTAGGATATTATAGACATTTATCAAAGACTTCTCCAAGGTAGTCATGCTGTTAACCAATTTGACAAACAAGAATCGGACCCTTATTTAGGACGCGAAGTGTGAGCATGCGTTCATGAGTCTGAAGGAGAGGTTGATGAGTGCACCTGTATTGACCATTCCGAGTGGAAATAAGGAGCTAACAGTATACACAGACGCCTATGGTATTGGATTAGGTGCAGTATTGATGTAGAAGGGAAAAGTTGTCGCCTACTCTAGTCAACAGTTGAAACCGGATGAGAGGAAGTTCCAATCCACGATCTGGAGTTGGAAGCGATAGTGTTTGCTTTGAAGTTTTAGAGGCATTATTTATTAGGAAAAGGTTCGAGTTATTCATGGACCATAAATCCTTGAAGCACCTTTTCTCCTAGAAGGATCTCAACCTTCCATAGCAGCGATGGTTAGAATTATTAGCCTCCTACGACTTTGGCATTTCATATACGCCCGATAAGGGGAATGCGGTCGCTAATGCATTGTATAAGAGACATGCCAGTTTGGGAGCGATGTTCCTAGAGTGGAAACAGTTAGAATACATTGATGGTTATGACTTCAGACCTCATTGCGAATTAGAGCCAGAGATATTGGCAAGTTTAACGATCAGGCATGCTTTGATTGGGCAGATCGGTACCAGTCAGAGGCAAGATGCTAAATTGGTAGAGATCATGACGAAAATAGGAGGGCGAGTAGATTCTGAGGATATAAAGCAATACGGGCTCGACCGAGAAGGTTGGCTCTGTAAGGGTGGGAGGTTGCTTGTTCCCGATGTTGAAATTGCAAGATGAGGTGCTATGAGAGTGCCACCACTCTAGGTTGACCATATATCCCGATGGTAATAAGATGTGCGGTGATATGAGGCAAACCTACTATTGGGAGAAGGACGTTGGGACGTTCATCTTGAAGTGTATGAGCTGCCAATTAGCGAAGGAAAAGCAAAAGAAACCAAGTGGCTTATTGCAACCATTTAAAGTTTCCGAATGAAAGTGGGAGCAAGTATCAATGGATTTCATTGATGGACTGCCGAGAACTCGAGCAGAGTACGACAATATCTGGGTCATAATCGATCGATTAACCAAGAGCGCTATATTTATACCCGTCAATTCAAGCAGAACGGCAACCAAACTGGCTGAAGTATGTGTCTATGGTGTGCCGAAGAGCATTGTGAGCGACCCAGACCCGTTGTTTACTAGTGGGTTTTGGAAAAGTTTGCATTCTCAATTTTGGAGGCTCGTGGGATGATCACTTGCATTTGGTAGAGTTTGCATACAACAACAACAATTATTAGTCTAGTATTGGTATGGCACTATATGAAGCATTATATGGCTGACTGTGTAATGCCTCGTTATGCTGGTGGGAAGTAGGTGAGAAACTGATACTTGGACCAGATATGATTAGAGAAACCTCGAAGAAAATAGAGATCATTCGACAACGGATGAAAATTGCACGGGATAGGTAAAAGAGTTACGCTGATAAAAGATATAGAGATTTAGAATTTTCTATCGGCGACATCGTGTTCATGAAAATTTCTCCTTTGAAGATGTTATTCCATTCTGTAGTAAGGGAAAGTTAGTGCCAAGGTTCATAGGTCTTTTTTCGATAGTAGAGAGGATTGAGAACCTAGCTTATAGGGTCAACTTACCTTAGAAGATAGTGGGTGTGCATAATGTCTTCCATGTTTCTCATCTGCGGAAGTTTGTGCACAACTCAGGCGTAACAGTTGCACCAGATCAACGTGATGATATTGAGATTGAACCAAAAGCTTCGATACCTCGTAGGCCGGTTCGTATTGTTGGATGTGATACGAAACAACTTAGGACAAAGACGGTGGAGTTAGTGAAGGTTCAATCGCAACGAAAGTGAAGGCGGTTGCACATGGGAAACCGAGGACAGCATAAGGGCCAAACATCCGGAGCTCTTTACATGGTAAGGCCTACTATTTATCGTATTTACTTTCACTTTCGACATCATATAGGGTAATTTAATATCTCGCATGTTAGGATAAGTTTACCTATATTATTGATTGCATGGTTGCATGCTTGATATTGATGACACATGATTGTTAGGCATGCGTGGTAACTATGGTTGATTGTCCGTGTCTGTTTGGGGATTTTGAGGGCGAAATTCCTAAAGGGAGGAGAGTGTAACGACCTGCATTTTACGTATCGGAGGACTGTAAGATATTTTTATTTTATTCATATGAGGTCGTATGACTCTAAGATATTTCTATGTGATCATTTCACCTTGAAAATCTTGTTTGGACTATAACTTTTTATTAGAGTTGAACTAGGATCTCAAACCACTTCCATTACTTCAGGATGATGGTTTCCTATTCCGTAGAGTGGTCATAGTAGAAAACCGAACTTGTCGTTTGAGAGTTATAACAGTTTTAAGTTTTGCCTGCTGCTGGCCAGTTTTAGTGGATAATTAACTAAGCCTGTGCTTAGGCCCACTAACCCACTTCGAAATTTGTGGTAAGAAGAGGCAATAGGAACTGACCTAAGTCATTTCCTTCTTCCCTAAATTAGGTCTAAACCTCCATTAACCCTAATTTCATTAAAAATCACATCTTTCCCTTACTGATCTTAACCAAATTATTGATTAGAGAGGTGATTAATATATAGAAGATAGATATTATCATTTTTGATGATTTGTGTTTTTCTTCCTTGTTGTTCACTTCAGATCTAAGGAAGAAATTTGGTATTTTAGGTATTTGATGAGTGGTTCTTGACCTCTCACTCTTCTATACTTGTTTATATAGTTAAAAAGCTTGTTTTTAACATGATTTTGATCTTAAATGGTTTTCTAACTTTAACCATCTCTTAAAACATGTTTATGACCAGAAATTGGAGATTTTAGATGGTTTTAAAATTGGCTTTGTAATCCGTTTTACTCATATCCACATGCTAGTGTAATTCCTATCATTTATATGCATATGCTAGTTTAAGAATTAGATTTAGATTAGGATTGGCTTGATTATCACATGCTTATATATTGGTTGTATGAATGGATGTATATGCATGTTATTCTATGTTTGTACGTTGTGTTTTGATGTTGTTTGCTAGTGTTTTGGATGTTAGGTAGATAGGTTGGGGAATTGAGCAAATTGTAGGCAAAGTTGGTCGGAATTGGACGAAACTTGGAAGAGAGGCTCTAGAACATGGGTGGAGCTTGTCAAAAAACTCTCACCTCAAAATGAGTTAAGTACGTAACTTGGTACTGAGTTTTAACTCGGTACCGAGTTATGGAGGGAAGACCTATGACTCGGTCGTTGGCATGGGCAGGAAGGGCTTGGCTGGTAGAGGTGGTTCATGGCTTGAGGCAAGAGATTTTGCTAAGTGTTGGGTGGTATACCGAGTTATCTTAAAAGTTAGAAGATACAAGCTATAAGTGAGGGCCGAGTTATCAAGAAGGGATAGGTCGGTATCTAAAGCTCTTGGGAAAAGGAGTACTAGGAGCAAGGAGGAGAACTTAGCCAAAATTGGCTAAATATATAACTCGGCATCGAGTTATAGCTATAACTAGGTGCCGAGTTATCAAATTTTACCTTATGAAGGTAGAACTTTCATGGCAGAAAGGGAATGCTCTATAGGTTATGCTGGAGGTGTTTGCACATTCACATGATGACTAATGGTGATGTAACAACATGATGAAAGTTAGGTACTTCGGATGGTAACTCGACGATGAATAGAGTTAAATTTTGAAGATAACGGGTCGATGTTGAAAGGAGTCGTGGAGTGGGGAATGTAGAATGGTTCCTTGGAGGTAACGGTTCGATGTTGAAAGGAATCATGGAGAGGGGAATGTAGAATGGTTACTTGAAAGATAATGGAAACCACATGGAGCAAGGAAAGGACTCAGATACACATGCTAAGGGATCGTTGATACTCGGAGTGTTTTTCGTTGTACTCATAGCAAGGGTACTATGCGGATGCTCATGGGTATGTTGAAAGATTTCCCCGGATCGGTTGAATGGATCCGCCTACCATGGACCGGTTGAATGGGTCTAGTATCAGCTTCAGGCAAAGTGAGTACACTAAAAACCAAGATTTCCATTAGTCCCTGGCAATGGAAAGTTCATGTGAGTTATCATATATCCAGAGTACATCAAGTGATAGTGGGGATTGTTTGATGGATGTTATGGTTGCTTTGATTTCTTTCCCCATATTCTATCACTCTAGGGTGGTCATTGGAGATAGGGATACTTGGACACCCGTTATCATACTTAGTGTATTATGCCTTTATGACATGTAGAGTAGCATATGATGTTATGTGCTAACTCTTTGGTTGCGGGGACAGGTTAGGTATGACTCATATACCTTTGTTCCTTACTATATCAACTTGTATAATATTTAGAGATTTATTTACTGCTCACACCAGACTATTGTCTGACTCAAGATTTTATGTTTTGCTTCTTATTTTCTTGGGTACTCTTAAATGAGTAGACTAAATAGCAGGTCTAGATGCGACGTAGTAGCTGTGTAGAGGATGAGCTGGAGGGAGCTATTTCATATTATATATGGATTTCTATGCTTATTCTGTTGTGCAACACTATGGAGCCTTGACAGTGCTTATTATTATTATTAGTACGAGTCGGTTATTTGAGTTTACTTCTGTGTATAAACTCTATTTCATGATGTATAACTTTGTATATATGTACTTTGATATTTGGATCACTTAGTTATGACTGTCTCTTCTGTTTTATGTCTATGATTTTATATTTTCTTCCATGCGATGTGAGCTATATGATAGATTCTGTGATGTTTTTATTTCATTTTTAAACCTCGATGGTCGTCCTACATCGATCAGCACGTCAATAACGCACTATCTTATGTACATTGAGCGCCGAAGGTGTAGAGCGGTTGTCACACAATTCCTATCCAAAAATATACGTGTTGAATAGATAAATTCCACTTGCTTTGAAATAAAATTTTAAATCTCTTTTTCAAAATTCCTCAAATACTTATATCTTATATAAATATAACATCAGTTCATAAATTATCTTATTAATAGAAATTCTAATTCCACTTTCAAAACAAATTCTCTTTACAATAGTTTCTTGAAAATTTTCCTCTCTTAAAATATCTTATTTCTAAAACCCAAGTCTCTTACCACCCTCAATGACTCCATATCCAGAGTATGTATTGACTGAAGTCTAGATATTTGCATATACTCTCACAAGTTCTTAACCATGTCCCCATTACCAATTACGATTCGATTTCAACATATGACTAAGAACTACTCCTTACACACTAGATGTAAGTACTATGGGGCTTACGTTGGTGTAGCTTATCACTTATAGATATCGGTGGAACCGAGCATGGATGTTCACATATTAATATCCCCAGTATCGATTCTCATACCATTTCTAATTTTGGCCTTACCCTACTAATACCTATCTCTTTCCAATTTCCATCCTTACTAACTTACTCATTCCTCACTATCCGTAATTGGGAATCATTAACAACTCTCCAACAGATAGATAGTGCAATTGTAACAGCTACAAACATAATTGACTCATATAGTATATATCTAATAGAAAATAAAACAATATCTCAATATATTCCTAGTTCCTATTCTACAGGTATGTTTTTCTCTGATACCAAATGTAACAACCATCCATTTGACCCCTAATCAAATGCCTAAACTAACGTCGACAACCCGATAACTAAAAGGACAATTCATTGGGGTTGAGATGAAATAATATCATATACAATCACATACAGACTAACTAACGACTTTCTAATAACTATTAACTTTCAGACTCTCACAACGAAAAGAAGATACAATACATCAATAATAACCATAGTCACATCACCATAACATATCTACAACATCAAATACATCTGTTTGAATTATATAACTACAACCGAATCCACACAATCCAGGC
Organism: Allium fistulosum; assembly: GCA_030737815.1. Classification (NCBI taxonomy): domain Eukaryota; kingdom Viridiplantae; phylum Streptophyta; class Magnoliopsida; order Asparagales; family Amaryllidaceae; genus Allium; species Allium fistulosum. The sequence continues at coordinate 1,087,525,515 of CM060904.1, read as the reverse complement.
TACACCATTTATTTACACCATACACAATATATACAATTGATTCTCTGTCTCTGCTACCATTCCATCTCCAAACTCCATCAACCTGGATATATATATATATATATATATATATATAAGGAAAAATAGGAGGGGGTCAAAATAAGTCTACATAAGTCTAGTGAGTGAGCCATACTTTTACTCTACATATACTACAAAAATAATACTATAACATAATATGAGTCTATCATTCTGTTACCTCACGCCCTATCATCAAGTCACACCTAACTATCATACACATCTAGTTGTACCGCATTATCATAATGTGCACTCACTTCCATAGATCGACTTCATGCCCTACAGGGTCGCCTATTGCCCATTGTCACGTAAATCACATATAGGAATCATTTCCCTGGACCGTCCGAAGTTTACAGGAAAGCATGTTGTCCTCATGCCAATTGCACTCATGCCCTGGTTTGCCCATAGCCTATAGGGTCGCTTAACATCCACCTCCTTCACCTAGCCCGTCGAAGCACTATAGGGAAGCAACGTAATGCTTGGATCACCTACTTGTGTCATAGGTCTACATTCATATCTATATCCATATTTGTACTTATATTTGAATCTGTGTATGTATCTGTATCCATATCCTCTTGTATCTGTATATGCCATAAAAATTGCTTGTAGGACAAGCTTCACTAGACCGCCCAAGGCGTATAGGGAAGCCTATTGTCCTCATGCCGATTAGGCTCATGCCTTGGTCTGCTCATAGCCTACGGGGTCACTTAACATTCACCTTCTCCACCTAGCCCGTCGAATCACTACAAGGGAGAAACATAATGTCTAAATCACCTACTTGTGTCTTAAGTCTGTATTCCTATTCGTATCCAAATCCATACCTATATTCATATCACTATCACTATCTGTATCCGTATCCATATCATATCTGTATCCATATCCCATGACGTCTACCTACATCCAGACTCGTTTACGTTTCACGTTCACCATCATATCAGTCTTCGCATCATAATAACATATACTTTCATTTCAAATAGCAACCACTCATCACAACCATTCACTTGATTCGTATCACCGCTGTTTACCTCATTAACGGTCTCCAATCGCCTTCCAAAAAACAAGAAACAAGACTTGAACTGATCGTTTATAATTTATATAGGCCCTTTTGGGTCCAAATTCAACCTGAGCCAACAATAGGCCACCGATGCCCTGGTCAATTCCACCGGTGGATAGATGCACGTAAGTTTTGGCAGTTGCCAGATTGTAGAAATAGATGGTTTCATCATTATTTCTGCCTCCATCCACCTCTATTCTACCTTTGGTCCCCTCAAAACATCCCTAGTACTTAGTCCTATGTTTTTAAGTCTGGTTTATCAATTTATTTCCTCAACAAATTACTATATTTTAACAAAACCTAGTTTCTAAGTTGCTATATTTACCAAATCCCTCCCAAATCCCAATTAAATCCGATTTTTGATGTTTAATTATGTTATACTATAATAATATAGCCAATATGTCATAGATATAGCATTATAATTGCATTATACGAAGGAAAAAGGATGACTCATTCACCAAATCAACGTTTTCTGCCCGAATTCCCACTGCCCGGACTAGTGTGCCTTCGTGCTTGAGATTTTCACCTCCAAATCGCTACCGGTATGCAGTCCTCTTTGATAACCCCACATAGATTTTAGTCTCGTGAATTTTTGTTAAGTTTACAGAGAGATATTGTGTTTTGATCTTCGGTATGTTAAAGGGAAAAAGGAAGGAGGAGGAAGGATAGTCGATTCTAAAACTAAATAGTGGAGTACATGAGTTTCTATTTTAAATAAAATGAGGGTAAATATTTTATCGCTCAAGATTAAATTTCAAACCCCATGTTTTGACGCCCGTTTGATTAGATATCGTTTCAACCATTATTTCCTCATACGAACTTCAAATGATGTAAACCAAAATAACGCATGACTAAAAAAAACGAGACGGTCACAATAACGTCAGTTTCGTTGTCAAATTCCAAAATCATAAAAAATGACCATTTTCCCCTCTTTATTTTTAATTTGTTTTATTAACTTATTAAATTCAACTATTTTCATATTATCATTTCATTAATATTTAGTTAAAATATTTACAGATTCTTTGTGATATTACATGTGTGGGTATTGGAACTCAGGATATAAGTGCTCAAAGGAGTGTCATGCCGAGTCAAATGAGCTAAAAGGAGACCCGATGGAGCTTATGAGTGAGTGTTGGGCATATGAGTATGGTTGGATACGAATCTAGAAAGGAGATAGATTTGGGTGATTTCAGTTAGTGAATGATTAGATACAAGGGAATCGAGACTCGTTCGTGCATTTTGCTAGGAAAACATCGATTGTGATGTTGAATTTAATCTAGAAAGGGTGAGAAAAACTAAACATGTATAAAGAGGTTGATTGCTAGACTAATGATATGAGAACTAAGAAAAGGAAAGTTGGAATTGCTCGAGTGAGTTGATTAGATTGAATAATGAACTAGTACAAATAGATCGCTTAGGGATGACATGTTAGATGTGAGTTAAGAGAAAGCACGCGTAAAGCGTGTATGAAATGAGTGAGCACAAAGAGTTCACTCGAGGAATATGTGATAATTGGCAGGAGCGCTTAGGGGGTGGTGAGGTCATGAATGGGTATGCGATAGGTTAGATCATATGTTTGAGTCGTAGGTGGTGGTGACTATGGTGTTTGATTTATTATATCTTATCACATAAGAGCATTGAGCATTTATATATGTAACTACAATGGGGTTGCTTACTAGTGGTGTTGATGGATGTGACTTAAACTGAGCATTGATGTTAATACTTGAATGGAGGTGGGTCCATGACTCAGATAGATGCTAATTATTATGAATATATACAAATACTCCCATTAGAGGATAAATGATGAAATAAGTGGTTCTACTACCATGAATATGTTGATTGTAATGTAATGTGATCCATTCCAAAAAATTCATTGGTGATGAAAGTTGCACACGAAAATGAGTATTGCATGTTATGTCAAATTGACCATAGATCGTGGAGACGTCGGTCAAACAAAACATGAGTTGAAAAATGTACCTTTTACTTTAATCGATATATAATGATATGTAGATTTAACCAGTATGGACGTATTGGATTTGAGTATCTTAGAACATGAGAATAAGAGATCTATGGTTTACCATCCAACGTGTAATGGGTGCGACAAATGTCCAAATTAATTAGAAACAAAAAATACGAGAATTTTAGATTTCCAAAATAGAAGCGTAAGGGATAGCAATATCCTATAAAGGCATATGGTTTGCATGACTAAATCTTTATAATTATAGCGTGCTAACTATGTGGTTTTAAAAGAACTTGTTCAAAGTATGAGGTACATGGGTGAAGGTGTTTATATATCTATATTACTATATATAAAAATATGTCTGTATTACATTTGTTTTTTAAGATGTTCAAGGACGACCTCACACAAGAATTTTGTGTGCGAACTTTTGTTTGTTATTTTTCTTTATGTAAATGTTGGGCCTTAGGTTCGGTTTGAATAAAATGGATTAGGAGTATTGCATTAAAATTGCAAGATATGGACGAAGCGACCGTGAATAGTTATCTTTTACTTTAGTTTTTGAAAAGATCATTGATTATTAAGAAGATGCAATAGCTTAATTGATGTTTAAATGGTTTGAATCAAGACCGCTAGACAGTAAAAGATCTTACCATTTGAGTTAGTGAACATTTACGTTATCCTTTATGTATTAGTTGTTTTTGTGTTTGATCCATGTAATGCTTTAGATCACATTTATGATGTTTTAAGTTTATAGACTATGGATATTTACATGATGTATAGAATTATGGCATTTGTGTCGTGTATATTATATTTTATTCTATATGAAATGTACATATAATAGGCATGTTACATAGATATTTATGATTTATTACACGGTTGAGCTATGTTTGACATATAAGGATATATATGTAAAAGTATTACACCGCCGTTTCTGGTAGGAATAAACATCTAATATGATCCAGAAACTGTTTGAGGTGCAAACGGACCTAACCACACCAGCAGCTCATGCATGAATATGTTGCATATATGCAGATGAATACGAAGTAGCCCAACTAGATGAGCCGGATCAGGATATATATACAAATTACAACCGAGATAAATAAGACAGGGAACAAAAAACCTGGGTTTAGCTATAAACTCAAGATTTAAGATGAACTTAGGAATGGCTTCTTGCTGCTCAACTTTTAGATTTCGTCCCCAATTTCTGTCAGAAACTCTGGGTTTATCTCCTATTTATCTTAACAAATCACTATCTTGTTCTTCTTTCTCTCACACGACACATTATAACAGCTCAATATCATTAAACCCATCCATTAATTTACCTAATAATCTCGTATGCAAGGCAGCTGGATATGTTTTTCCAGACCCGATTCCCGAATTCGCTGATTCTGTAAGTAATTATCAGAAAGTTGTAAGGAAGTTGTACCTTTTTACATTTTCCAACTGTTTTTGAATTGGGGTTTCATCACTGTTTAGTTTTATTACTTTGTTTTTTTTTTTGGTGCTTAGGAGACGAGGAAGTTTAGTAGGGATTTGATTGATAAGCTGACAAGGAAAAAGAAGGATTTGTTTGGTGATTCTATGGAAGAAGTAGTGGGTATTTGCACTGAGGTTAGAGCATCTCCAAGGGGAAACAACTTTATTTATTTATTTATTTGTGGAATATACTTCCAGTAGGAAATTGGGACTGAATAATTAGCTTCCTTCCATGAGTTCCAACTCTTGAGCTCGTGAGGGAGCAATTCTTGATATCTTTGAGTTTCAAAACTTGTTTATAACGCTTATATTAGGCATTGGTTGAGCATACGCCTAACAGATGTCTATATGGGTGCCTGTTGACCATATTCAGTAAAAAAATTTGAAAATGCTAATAGGCGCCTAAGTTAAAAAGATAGAAATAGATCTGCACGTGAGTAATCAGCACCTACCATAGGCACCTGGATAGTAAGCACCTAGCATAGGCATCTGTTGAGGTGAACCCTATGTTGGGGAATTCACTCCAGTTACGGGATTGATTATTCACTCCTATGCCTGTTTTCTCCAAACAATTGTTGGAGCTGCTCTTGCATAATTACTTTATTAGTTTTTGCTGCATGAGAAATGCTACTTAGACTTTGAGTTATATCATTTGTTTAAATTGAATATCATACATATCAAGCTAACATGCTTAGTTTTTGCACTCCTATAATTTATGTAAGTTCAGCAACAAACTTGAATATACATCAAAAAATCCTTAGCAGGGATGTATATTCCATTTTTCCTAGATGTAATATAGTTCATCTTCCACTATAGTTTAAAAGTTGTCATACTATATCCTAAAGATTAGCTCATCTGGTTAAAGCACATATGCTCAATGTGGTGCAAAGATCGAATCAATGACAATTGTGAATCTTGTTATGATATGAATATATGTTGTATGTGTTTTATGATCAATATATATTCTTTAGGAGTGTACGGACAATGTTCGGTTCATCTTGAATTAAAAAACGTTGTCACACTATTTTACATGAGATAATATCATGATCAACACACTAAATAAAGTAGTACTAATACCATTACAGACTTGATATGCAAAGTAACACCAAAACCTTTTTGGATGAAACCAAATAAAAGGAATACAAAAATAATGAAACCGAATGAGAATCAAAGAATGCCCAAATTTACGCATTATTCTGCAATATGCACCCAACATCTCAAATCAATAATAGCCTTGATAAATTTTCATAGTGGAGCCGTTAATGTTTTTTTATTTATTGAAATAATAGATTTGTCTCCTTTTTATGTTAAAACTCTAGTCTATGCAGTTTCTAAATGAAAGAAAGAGAACGTTTTGCATCTGTCACCTGAATAAAGTATAAAATATAATCCATATATACTGTGGTGTGAAACTAAATTTTATATTTCTAAATTTTGTGCGTTTTGAATTTTTCCTCTAAAAAAATACATTGAGCACCTTAATATTTCCCATTTTCTCCTTATCATTTCTTATTATTTTTCAATTCAAATTTTACAGTTTAAGAGTTCTAGGTGTTTGTTTTTCTTTTGAAACATTGGGAAAAGGGTCTTTTAATTATAATCTAAAATTGAATCGAAATTAAGAATTATTTTAGTGACAATCTTGCAATCATTTTGTCATCATTATATAAAATGTTATACATACCAACTATTCTTTCATATTTTTTAATGTCAAAATAAAATTGGAATTAGTTTAACGACAATCTTTTACCATCTTAATGTCATAATATAAAACTTGATATGAGCCAACACTAAGCTATTTTTATATTTTATTATCATAAACCTGAGATTGTAAATTATCGTAATAACAAGCTTCTCGTCGCTGATGTTATAGGATAAAAATCGTCATTGTTTAATCATTTTATTTTTCATAATATTTTGGCCTAATTTCTTGAAGGAAAATACTACTTTACCCGAAAAGCTATGTCATTTCATACGGAAACAATCTGAACTCTTCATTTTCTCCAGCCCCCCCCCCCCCCCCCCCCCAATTGCACCTTTAATTTTCAGATCCGCAAATTCCTACACTTCATTTTCGGTCACTGTAGCATCACTCTTTCTTGAAGCCTTACTCATGCATTTCTTCTTCGTTAATTTAGGAAATAAATGGTTTACTAACACAAGTTTATGCATGGTTATCTTCCTGTCATGATATTCAAGCTACTAATAAACCACTGATTTCTGCTTTTAAATTATGCTTGAATATTGAACATTACATTTTTTAATATAAATTTTGTTACTATATTAAATGTAAACTTTGTGCAATGCATGAATTGCGCACTAGTAAAATATAAAGTAGAAATATGTATCTTTGGTGATGGATTACTTTAAATTTCTTTTGCTCTTTTTTTTAATATAAAGCACCTCAATTATTTTTATTTTTTTCTTTTCCGTTTTATTATTATTGTTTAAGTTCTTTTTTTTTCCTTTTTGCTTACTTTTAAAATTTAAGAAGTCTTTCTATTGTATTCTAATATTGAATATAAAACTTGAATCTATTTTATAACAATCTTTCAATTGTCTTTTGTTATACCATAATTTTTACTACTTTATATTCCACTTCTAAACCATAAAGCTTTATCCTGTGTTAATATTTCCATAAATATTAAACGTCAATAAAAACATAGTATATACTTCTGCATAGCATCCTCGGTTTACACAACCGAAGGATAATTTTATGTGCTACAGTATAGACAAGTATTCGAGAAGAATGGTGACTCCATCAACAGAAAGCTAAAGCCAGTGCACTATCGTGAAGCGAAAGCACCCTAAAAGGGAACCAAGGTTGACAACTAAGTTAGCCATCAGACACATTAGTTGTTCACATGGCCCAACGTCTATATAGCACATATGGAATTCCACATCCAAAAGCTATATAAGGAATGCCATGTCACCATTCCACGTCAGTTTGCAAATAAGCGGATAACAACACATGTTCAAATCTTAGCTTTACAAACGCGTCAAGTCAGCAATCCAAGAGAAAGCTTTTCACCAATAACAACGCAACATGATGCCTATAAATAGGTGCAGATCCCCATGCATGAGGATCTATTTTTTGGTTTTTGCCACCTACATAATTCAGACATTAAGAATATTGTTACTTTCCTATATTAGAGCTCATATCAAAAACTCATTAATGACAAACTTGACCAACTCATCATTGCAATAGCTTCTCGGCTGCATTGTACAACTCTAACAAAAGAAAGAACAGTGTACGAAGAGATTTTAGCCCGAACCACTATAACTCTCGGTGTCTTTTACTTTCAATACTTTTATGTTCGGTCTACCTGTGGCATTTAGCCTTGATTTAGTTAATTACTTATATACCTCGGCATCCATATTTAGAGATCCAACATAACTTCCATCAACCATATCAAGCCTTCAGTTAACCGTCTCCCGAAGTACATAGAAGATCTAGTAGTCGAAAATTTTCCTTTGGACTCTAGGGTGTTGGTGTTTGGCGAAAAATCTCAACAACGGTTTTATTGTTATAGTATAAGATTCAACATGGCTCAATAATCTTTTTGATGGAATTTTTTTTAACATCCAATTGACATAAAAGTTATTTTAATAACAATCATCATGCTATTATCATATTGTCATTATATAAAATTTGATATGAAACCATTTTCCCTTAACTTTCAAACTTGTTTTGTTCTGACATTCTTATTTCACACGATTTATAAAAAGAAATCACGTAATTAAAAAGTAGATTATCAGAAAAAATTACATAAGTTTGTCTTAATGTCGTAATATTCACATTAACAGCCATCAATTCACATTTTATAGGTTTTTCATAAACGCCTAACATAAGTTTATTTCATAATACACATTTTGTTACCAAATCAAATATAAGTCGCGTGTGATACATGGATGTAAAATCATGTTTACTTGGCTTGATTTTTTCACTGACATATGCTTGTTTGTTACAATAAGAATACTGATTCAAAGTTTATTTCAAAACCTGCTGCCTGATCACATTTATCTTTTGTGCTAAGCTCGTGTCACAATTATTAGCATTTAATAACTTACAAATTACCATTCAATTAGTTTGTAATTAGATATGTTAAGTTGTATGCTAATGATTGCTATGGCAATCAGTATGTTTCTTACTTTGTGATATTTTTCACAAGAATTGAATCAAGCTGCAGCAGCAAAAGTGCTGTTAGGTTGAACATGAGTTTGCTTTATAACATTTTTGCTAGTCAACATGTTTGAGAACTTAAAGGAAATCAAGTAATCTAAAATAGTACCAACATGTCTTGTAGATATATTTTGCTAGCTTTCTTTGAATTTGTAAAGCAGCTATTTTATAATTTTATTATTAAATTCCTTAGATATGTGTGCTTTGGAAATAGAACAAATGGACACTTGCATCAGTCACAACTTGAATCCTCATGTCAATAAGTGGCCTTATTTGGCTAGAATCTGAATGTTGGAATGTTGTGATCTAATAATTTAAAGAAAAAGAAGAGGAAAAAAACACGCAATGGTATAATATTCTACATGATAAAGTGAAGCTACCACAAATTGTTCTAAAAGATTGATCATGAGTCTATAGTAACATTGCAGAAACGTATAATTTGAATCGATTGAATGAATTATTTTCATGCCACAATCTAGTATACTCACCTTTAGATAAAATGTTCTAACATACTGTAGTGAAATTTGTTTTAATTTGAACGGAAGCGGATTATTTAATCAGGATCTAGTATTGCCTATTTAAATACCAATGGAACTTTAAAAAAAATCAATTATGCAGTCTCACAGAAATAATAGTAGAAATAAGAGACACAGAAGATTTAACGTGGTTCGGATATGAATATCCTACGTCCACGGAGACCCAACAACTTTTTATTTCACTAAAGAAAAGAGTACAAAAGAGAGGGAAGAATAATGGTGGATTCTCTCATACTTGCTTATACATATGAAGATGAAATTCCTTCATTTAAATAGACTTGATAATGAAGGGTTGCTTGGAGATTAAGCAAATCAATTTCCCGATTATCCAGATATCTTTTCAAATTGCATGATTTGATTTTTATACAAATAGATGGCGTAATCTTCGTTTCAATATCTTTTCTTTATTCTCCATGCCTAATCATTTATTTTTTCATATAGCAAATATATTGACTAATTAATTGATTGACTAATTAATTAGTTTCCTTCAAAATATGCTTTCATATATCAGCCAAATTAATTGGTTTGAGTGAATCAATTAATCAATTTCTTTTCTCTTTAACAAATATTTGAATCATTCAAATTTAACACTCCACCTTGATTCAAATATAACAATCTCTCTTCATCACCTTATCATCAAGCAATCAACATAGAAGTTGTTGGGTCTAGCGCCCCATGGCGCTCAAGTAACAGGAATCAAACTGATCAAGTTTGAGCAATGCTCAAACTTGTCCTTTGGAAGTGACTTTGTCATCATATCTGAAGGATTATCCAAAGTACTTACTTTCAACAATTTGATCTTGCTTCGTTCTTCCTCAAGCATAAGAAAGAAACCTCTAACATCAATGTGCTTCGTTCGTGAACTATAAGCTTGATTCTCTACTAGATGAATCACACTCTGACTGTCTGAAAATATCTCTACTGTCCGCTGCACCATTGAAAGATCATTCAACAATTGAAGTAAGTATAATCCTTCCTTTGTTGCTTCCACAATCGATATCAACTCTGCTTCGGTAGTCGATAAAGCTACGATAGATTGCAGCTTTGATCTCCATGAAATCGAGCCTATGCCAAGTGTAAAAAACATAGCCCGACACTGACTTCCTAGCATCTCTATCCCCAGCATAATCAGAATCACAGTATCCTCTAAGAAAGATGTCACCATCCACTCCACCATATAACAAGCCCACCGAAAAAGTGCCTCGAAGATATCTAAGAATCCACTTCACAGCTTGTCAATGCTCTTTGTCTGGGTTAGACATATATCGACTCACAACACCCACTGCATGGGCCAACTCTGGTCTTGTGCACACCATCGCATACATAAGACTACCAACAACACTAGAATAAGGTATATCAGCCATATACCTTTTGTCTTCTTCCGATGAGGGAGATAAGTCTTTTGACAACTTAAAATGAAAGCCTAACGGAGTGCCAACCGGTTTGGCTTTCTCCATTTCAAATCGAGCGAGGACCTTCTCGATATACTGCGCTTGAGTGAGCCTTAACTCTCTCCGCTTCATATCCCTGCTTATCTTCATACCCAATATTCTTTGTGTCTTTCCCAAATCCTTCATGTCAAACTCTCTACTGAGCTCCGCTTTCAACTCCTTAATTCTGACCGTACTCCGAGATGCAATCAGCATATCATCAACATATAACAACAAATAAATCATATCACCATCACATCTTCTGAAATAAACACACTGGTCTTTGAAACTTCTGGAGTATCCCTGTGAAAGTATAAACTTATCAAACCTCTTATACCATAGTCTAGGAGACTGCTTCAGTCCATATAGAGATTTGTTGAGTTTGCAAACATAGTCTGGTCTGCTACTATCAATGAACCCTTCCGGCTGCTTTAAATAAATCTCCTCATCCAGATCATCGTGCAAGAATGCAGTTTTGACATCTAGTTGCTCTAATTTCATATCATAATGAGCAACTAATGCCAAAAGAATATGAATAGAAGTATGCCTAACCACTGGAGCAAAGATATCATGATACTCTACCCCCTTCTTCTGAACATACCCTTTTGCGACTAATCTTACCTTGTATCTGAGATTACCATTTTCACCGTCTTTCACTCTATAGATCCACTTGCATCCAATAGCTCTCTTGTCGGTGGGAAGAGCCACCAAATCCGAAGTATGATTTCTCTACAATGATTCAATCTCCTCCTCCATAGCAACTAACCAACTGGAACTGTTAACTGATGCGATAGTTTCTCTATAATCACAGGGCTCATCATGGACAACATTCAAAGCATATGTTGCCATATCATCGAAGTTAATGTCTTCGATGCTCAATCCAACAAACTCATCAAGCCACTTAGGCTTTCTTCTTTGTCTAACGGGCCTAGGTTCTGAATGAGCTCCACCTTGAGTTTGATTCTCTGTACCAACATCGATATTATCCTCATCAACCACGGTGTCATCGGAAACACCATCTGAACGTCTATGGAAAGAATCAACAGATGACTTGCTTTGTGTTTGGTATTCTTCACATGTCCTCTCATTGTCATCCGATGGGAAAGACTCCACCTTCAACATAGCCTTCTCATCAAAAGTCACATGCCTGCTCATAACGATCTTCTTGCTAATAGGACACTACAACCTATATCATTTCACTCCTCTTCTATAACCTAGAAAGATACACTTGCGAGCTCTAGGTTCCAGCTTCCCTTTACTCTCATGCACATAAGCTGGGCAATCAAACACTCTGAGAAATGAATAGCTAACAGGCTCTCCTTTCCATACTTCTTCAGGGATTTTCATATCTATGGCAGTAGAAGATGTGCGGTTGATGAGGAAAGCCGCCATAGATAAAGCTTCAGTCCAAAATCCCTTCTTCAATTTAGCAGTCAGTCGGAGGCATCTTGTTCTCTCCAATAATGTCCGATTCATCCTTTCTGCAACTCCATTAGACTGAGGGTCTCCTGGTGTAGTGTAATGCCTCTTAATGCCTTCAGACTCACAATAATCGATGAATTCTTGTGATACAAATTCACCGCCATTATCTGAACGGAGAACTTTCAATTTCTTCCGACTGCTTCTCAACCATAGATTTTCACTTTCGAAACTTGGCAAAGGTTTCACTCTTTGACTGAAGAAAATATACCCATACTTTACGAGAGAAATCATCTATAAATGAAACGAAATACCTAGCTCCTCCTAAAGACTGACAAGGGAAGGGACCCCAGACATCTGTATGAACATACTCCAAGACAGCTTTTGCTTTATGCTCTCCTATGCCGAAAGAAATCTTCGTCTGCTTTCCAAGAACACACTCTTCACAAAAACCAAGTTTTGAATGATGAACTCCATCAATCAATCCTCGTTTTCTCAACTCATCCATGCTGCGTTCACCGATGTGACACATCCGTAAGTGTCATAATCTGGAAGAATCTGAATCAACAGATGTAACAGAAGCTGATTCACCAATTACAATAGTGCCATTTAATAGATAAAGATTTCCTGCCCTCACACCTCTCATAACAATCATGGAACTCTTTGATATCTTCATTTTCTCTCATTCTACTACAATCTTCAAACCAAGTCTACTCAATGCCCTAACAGAAATCAAGCTCCTCCTCAAATCAGGTACATGTCTAACATCAGTGATCGTACGCATAACACCATCAAACATCCTAATCATCACGCTACCAACACCAACCATACGGCAAGAAGCATCATTACCCATCAGAACTTCTCCTCCATCAATTTCACGGTAAGTGGAAAAGCAGTTCCTATCAGGTGTCATATGATAGGATGCGCCAGAATCAATCAGCCATAAGTTGCTCTTTCCAGAAGAGCCAGAAGCTGTAAATACATCGGTGTCACTTTCTGTATTTGATTTCTCTGTTGTAGAAGCTGAAGCTTGCTTTGGATCTTTTCTTCTACCTTCAAGCTTGGGACATTGTGCTATGAAGTCTCCTGGTTTCTTACAATAATGACAAATCAAATTCTTAGGCCCCCTAGACTGAGACCGTGAAGAATTCCGTCATCCACCTTTCTTCGACCTGCTTTGGCCTCTACCTCTCTGAACAGATAAGCCTTCGGTATCACTATCCAAGCTAGTGCTCGCCAATCTACCTCTTAATACTTCATTATGAAGACCAGTCTTTACATCAGACGGGCTAATTTTACTGCGGTCATAAATCATGGAATTAACAAAAACAGTATACTCCTTAGGCAAGGAACATAAGAGGATCACAGCTTGAGCCTCATCGGTAATATCAACTTCCGCTGCCTTCAGGTTCATAATCAAAGTCGTCAAAGCATCTACATACTTCATGAGATCAGCTCCAGGCTTCATCTTGAACGAATAGAGTTGTTGCTGAAGAATGATCCGATTAGTGAGAGACTTGCCTTGATATGTATCTGATAATGCATCCCATAGTTCCTTCGCCGTCTTCTTCTGAGAGAATTCTCTAAGAACTTCATCTGAAAGACTCAACTGAATTGTTGTGAGAGCTTCATCTTCCATCTCTTTCAAATCAGCTGCATCAATACCTTTCAATTTCTCAGGCGTAGAAACAATCTTATAAGTCTTCTCCTTCTTTAACACAGCCTCCATCTTCATCTTCCAAGTACCAAAATCTCTCTTTCCGTCAAAACGTGTTACTCCATAATTGACACAAGATCTATCAATAGACTTACTAGAAGTAGCCATTAATATCCAAATAGGAACAATAACACTAGCTCTGATACCAAACTGTAGTGAAATTTGTTTTAATTTGAACGGAAACAAATTATTTGATCAAGATCTAGTATTGCCTATTTAAATACCAATGGAACTTAAAAAAAAATCAATTATGCAGTCTCATAGAAATAATAGCAGAAATAAGAGACACAGAAGATTTAACGTGGTTCGGATATGAATATTCTACGTCCACGGAGACCCAACAACTTTTTATTTCACTAAAGAAAAGAGTACAAAAGAGAGGGAAGAATAATGGTGGATTCTCTCATACTTGCTTGTACATATGAAGATGAAATTCCTTCATTTAAATAGACTTGATAATGAAGGGTTGCTTGGAGATTAAGCAAATCAATTTCCCGATTATCCAGATATCTTTTCAAATTGCATGATTTGATTTTTATACGAATAGATGGCGTAATCTTCGTTTCAATATCTTTCCTTTATTCTCCATGCCTAATCATTTATTTCTTCATATAGCAAATATATTGACTAATTAATTAGTTTCCTTCAAAATATGCTTCCATATATCAGCCAAATTAATTGATTTGAGTGAATCAATTAATCAATTTCTTTCCTCTTTAACAAATATTTGAATCATTCAAATTTAACACATACAAAACATTATATTGAAAATTGTGAAAATTTTATCCAGATTTTTTCCTGTTTGCAAAACTATTATAATCCACAACTTTTAATAAAAATTCTCATATTTTGTAGCATTCTTACGGTTTAAAACATTTTATAACAAACTTATCTTCAGTTTTTTGTGCCAGTTACAGCTAAATGTTGGTCTTTGGACATTCCACAAGCACATGTATATCTGGCAATATCAGTATGCTAGTTCTCAAGTTTTCACCATTTGAACAATAACAAGTCAGTATATTCAAAATTTGCATTTGCTACAGCATGGTAAAAGGCCTCTGCTATGCCATTTTGAAAAATATATCATCTTTCAGCGATCTTACCGTGTTTGAATGCAAACCCTAAAGATCTTTGCTATTGATACAACTGCAATAATCAAATAAATACTTACATGTACTGAAATTTATAAAAGATCCTTATTCCTGAACTTCTAACATCTTCTTACATTCGTACTTGACAATTTGCACCTTTTAGCTTCTAGTCCCACATTCTGGTGCTATCTATATATTTGATCATTTGCATAAACTGATGTTGATGATATTGGTATTTACTATTGCAACTTATTTACTCCATGGCAGATAATGAGCAATTTTTTGCACACAGAATATGGAGGTCCAGGTACACTATTGGTGATACCCTTCATCGACATGGCTGACACAATAAACGAAAGGGGACTTCCTGGAGGTCCCCAAGCTGCACGTGCTGCTGTCTTGTGGGCTCAAAAGCATGTCGATAAAGATTGGAAGGCCTGGATAAAAGGAGAAAATAACGACGATTCGAAATAGGATAGAATACAAATTTTGTTTATTGTTGTATCTACTACATGCCGCTTTTCTAATGTAATATAAGGTTATGCTTTAATGTTATACATTCCTGTTGGTAGATTTTCTGGATGTTAGGTTCGATACTTTGTACCATGTTGTTCAACTTGTCATACTTGATGTAAAATGTCTGTTTATTACTTGATGTTTTCTCATTTGAAGACCTTCAGCTATGTTCGATCTCTTTTTGTTTCCTATCATATTAAGGTTGAGCACTTTTGCATCTAGTTCAGTATATATACAGAGAGAGGAATGATGAATACGCATGTCTTATACATGTTAAAACCGTTAAGGGCATTGCTTACATGATCATTTATCAAGACAAAAGTTTGTCTTTAGTGTGAGAACCCTAAATGGGTTTTCACTGTATAATTGAACATGGTGAAGGGAGATGAGATTAGAAGAAGATGAGATGAGGAATAAAGGTTAAAAATGAACTTGTCCCCAAAGCTGAGTGTGGAAACATAAACCTTGGTCTTCAAAATGGTTAGAAGCTAGAACTTTTGGAACTTTGGATTTGATAAGTGGTCTCAAAAGTAATGAATGAAGTAAATGGAGTGGTGGATCTGTCAAGCCATGTTCCTGTTAGTGGTGTTTCCTTTAGACTATCATCATGCTTGTTCACAAAGCACTGCACTCAATTAACATCTTTTATCTTTCAATTTGAACTTTCACTCAAAAAGAGAAGACTAACTATAACACAACAAACGTGGAATGAAGCCCTTAGTTATTGATATCAGACCGAGTAGTATAGTGCTTGAACTAATAATTTTTTTTATTTCAAATGCTCTGCAGCAATCATTGTTGCTGAGACTTCAGTAAGGAACCACATCAATTTTTCTCTCTGTTTTCGATACAATCATTTGTAAAGCTTTGTGAAAGGCCATTTTCCTCACCTTTAGCTGTCTTTCTCGGACAAAGATGCGCTATAAAGTGATATTTGTGGCTGAAGACGTGAATTGCTATTATATGTCAAAATTCTTTATACGGGCCATGTATCAAATAATAAGAACATCCGATTAATAACGCACTCCTTGGTTGACAATTCTCTAGCTAACAAAACTAAACAATCATTTTGTAGGTCATTCACTTTTTCTAACTGAACAATATAACCATCCAAAGACCTGCTCGTCATGAAATATTAGAGGTTGTCAAAGCTTTTCAACCAGTCTCTTTAAAATCACGATGCAAAACTGAGGGGTAACCTTTTCATCTCATTTAAAATTGCATAGATATTCAGTTCCATTAAACAAAAATTTATCACCTGATATTTATATCGTCCATTTTAGCAAGCAATTTGCAAGTGAAGTGAAAGTACCTAAGATACATCCTCTTACAATTGACTCCCTGCCGTTCTGTGCACCACCATGATCAACAATAAATACACTTTTCCTCAGTAACTCTTTCTCAGTTATCCCGACCATTATACCAAACGACCTATACTCCTTTGTTTTAAAACATTATACCAAACACATTATCAGCATTTTCTAGCTCAAACACACTAGCATATTTGCCAAGATTACGCCAAATTTTGTTGAGTACATAATCCATCTTTAATACAACTTAGCTCTACATTCAATTTTGAAGTGACAATATTACATGAAGTGGTCATACTTACCTACTTACGACATCATATTTGGGTTTCGAACTTGGTTGGTTTGAGTTTAACATCAATGATCCAGTTATAGGTTGTTGTTCAAACTTAGAACCACCACATGAAGGTGTCAAAGATGAAACAAATGAGGAAGATAAACTTTCAAAACTTGTTGTACCCGAAGGCTGTCCAGAACCAACAGCTAATGTGTCTAAATTTGGAGGGATGGTTGAGACCGAGCTTGTAGATTTAGAAGTCTTAGACATTATATGAGCATAATTTTGAATTTTGAATTATTTTCTCTATTCTATCTTATACTATCTATAATCTCCATTTCCTTGTATGGTTCATTGCTTATAATTTTTTTTAATCTATCGGACAAATTGTTGGAACTGGACAGTCGGAAACGGATTAAATAAGTAAATTTCAATTTTTTTTTCCATTGATCTTAGTTGAGCCTATGGAGCCTAAATGATTTTAGATCAAATCTAAAATTGAATAAAATCTTCATTTTATTTCTTTTGCTTAAATTAATTTAATTTTAATTTCAAGTTGTATGTATGTTAAATGAGCGCATCGAAGGAATACATGTGTGAAAATGCAAGTGCAACATATGCAAAGTGTACAATGTTAATGTGAACGTTGTTTACGTGCTGAGATTTACACCGCAACATACAATATTAAAAACAAAGTGTGCATTTGATGATTAAATTAACTTTGTATTTATGATTATAATTTATGATTAAAACCAATTAAATATGTTTTCAACATTTTTGAGTTTACATCTTTTTAAAATAATGAACTTAATAAATCCTTGGACTTTTAAAGAAATTTTATTATAAAACTTGTTTAAAAATGTTTTTGATAACACTTTTTCTAATATTATTAGTATATGTTATTATTTTAAATCTCTTGAAAAAAATTTCCAAGTCAAGAAATCTTTACATAATATTGTAATAATATTTGAACCATATATAAGATATTTTGAAATTTTTTTGAATATAAAATGATATAAATTATAAAAAAATATATTTAAAGAGTTTGTTGTAGTAAATGTCTTCAATAATATTTACTTTGTAACTCCACATATTTCGAATTTATGAAACTTGGTTTAAATACAATTTATGGAAATACTTATATTTTGATTTGGAGTATTTTCCATTTGAAATTGTAACATGGAATATAAATACAGTAAAAAGATAAGGTTTTATCGTAACATATGGTTTTATATACATCTGTTTTAGTCCCTTTTGAATATATCCTTAAGTAAATAATCTTTGCTTAATAATTTATGAATATACTTATGTCTTTAATAAAAAGTATTTGGAAGTTAAATACTATAAGTATAAAAATAATAGAGAATAAATGAAGAAGAAATTTAAAGGTAAGAATGTTTTAGTAACATTTGTTAATATCACTTATCTTTTATTGATTCTAAATGAAATATTTTGGATATATACTTATACCATTAAGAAAACTTATATTTTCTAAAAAAGACATTTAAGATTATAGAATGAACTGGGAAAAGGATTGTTAAATAAATGACCATTTATGAACTAGTTTTCATAAAGGATTTTTTATAGTGTTTAATAATAAAAAAAATTACACAGGATTTGTAAAGTATTTATATATGAAATTTAAGGATGTTATATAAAGGAAATTTATATAAGTATGATTTAAAATGAAAATTTATAACTAAAACAATTTTATTTTAAAGGAAGAAGACATTTGGAACAAAGATTTAAAAACTTTGTTTTGTATGAAATTTATATAATGAAGATTATAAATAAAGGAAGTTTATTACAGTTTTAAGAAAAGATATTTATCCTGGAAATGAAAATTTTAAAGACTTTGTTTTATAATTTTATAAAAAAGTATTCCTAAATTAATGGGTTTTCTTGAGAATTTGAAATATGAAAATATTTATGAAAATGATAATTTCATTTATTAGCATAATATTAATTTCAATTCATAGATATAATATTTATGAAAATATTAATTTCATTTTAGTTATAATATTTATGAAAATATAGATTCCATTTTATAAAGGATACGTAGTTATTTGTTTAAAAGATAAATGATTTTAAGAAATATTTATAGTAATTTCATTTATGAAAGTTAAATAAATTTTGTAAATATGATCTATAAAGTGTGGTTTATGAAACATGGTTTGAAAAAAAATTAATTAAAAATTATAAACCTAAAGATTTAAATAGTAAACTTAAAATAATAATAAAATAAAAGCGTAAACTTTAAAAATTAAAAAGTGCAAGCTTGCAAGAAAATAAAATTAAAAGTGTAAATTTAAAAAAGGGAATCTTTTTAAGGTGTAACCTAAGTAAGATTCAAATATATTTTAAGAAAACCCTATAAAACCTATATTTGTTGACATTACTTTGTATAATTTCTTATTGTATTGTGAGTTAATTCTACCTTGAATAAAAGTTAGGATATCTATAACAAAAAATGGTATTTATAATAGGAAATGTTTTATATGAAATGTGATTTATATAGGTAGGATTTATAAAATAAAGTTTATAAATAAAGAGGTGAAAAAAAAACAGAATAGGGAATAACTTTCAATTTTGTTCTGAGATAGCTTAGATAGTCTACTAAGTAATAACCAAAGGCAGATGAGCGAAACAGTACACTTAAGAGTTTATCTCTATTTTCGAGTTATTTGGAAGGTTGTGAATCCAAACAAACCTTAAGTTTTGATCAGTCATTAAATATCTTAAACAATATTAAGTGTTGGTTTGTTTCTTTGTTGATTGTTGTGATAAATTTTCGAGTCGTTATGTCATTCCCCTCTATTAAAAGAATTTCACCAAAATTTTCAAATAATGAATTAATAACTTAAATAGCCCGCTTTCTAAATATAAGTAATGATACTAATAGTCATTTTCAAATATTTTACATATATATATTTATAAGGATTTCTATGGTGAATATTTAAATGGTATTTATAAATGAAATTTACCTTACGTGAAGTAAGAAATTTTATAAATGAATTTCGTAAATTATTCAAATATTGAAGAATATTAATTTTTGCATAAATGAGAATTATATAAGTTTTCTTCAAGCATAAAAATTTAGAGATATTATATAGAAAGAGTGTATATATAAAGTTTCCCGTTTAAAATTTTATGGTACGAAAGCAATGATTTGGAAAGTTATTATTTATAGTATGGTATGTTTGGAAAAATTTTGAATATCTATTTTTGAAAGAAAAGGTCTTTGAAGTATTTTACTTGGTGTTAAAACTGATCTACCAAGTACTTAGAGATTCTTAGGCATGCGTCTAACTAACTGTTTGCGCCAAAATTGGTCACAAACACCCAATTGCCAATGAAAGCACCAGTTCACAATCACAGATAACAAGTATGTAGAGAATTAAAAATGAAGAATACTCAGAAAATTTAGATGAAAGCAGTAAAGAACACAGGGTTTATAGTGGTTCGGTAATTCGGCCTATGTCCACTTTGAAGTTGATAATTTTATTGAAGTTTGCTTGCTGATTACAATGATTTACAACTGATTACAACAGCAAAATCCGAGTACAATGATGAATCCGGCAGAGTCTGGACGTAGAAGAGCCATAAGTCCCCTTTCTGTAGGTTTTAGGATGCTATTTATAGGCGTAGGCTGCAAATATCTCGCTTAGATCTCGGGAGACCTCTTTTGGCACGTGGGCGGACCCACGCGATCGATCCCATGTGGTTTGCACTCGATTCGTGATCGATACGAACGAATTTCATATCGATCAAGATTTTGCCCAATCGAGTCGAAATCGAGCATGAACATTCTTTAGGTTGTACATAAGCTCCAGTGAAAATTTCGTAGCATTTGGACTTGTAGATTGTGAGATATGATCGATACAAATTTGGGCTATCCGGCCGCTGCTCTCTTCGTGTCGATGCTCCTCATATCGATCTGTTCGAATCGATCCAGGCACGCGCCTGTGAGTTGATGTGGCGCTAACTATTCGAATCGATCCATTTTTTGCGCCGAGTCGATCGAGTCTTCCTTGTGCACGTGCCTTGTTCGTATCGATCAGAACTTGCTCTGTTCGTATCGATCGTTATTGCGTTGTTCGTACCAATCGAATGCATCTCACTTCGTATCGATCCTTTGCATGTCCACTGCGTATCGATGAGAGGTGTTGGTTTCGCATCGATGTAAGGCCGATCGATACGAAGTGTGCGTGACACTTGATCGATACGAAATGGACATTAACGTTACAATCAATGGATACGAAGTGCGATGCTTTTTCATGGATGTTGATCAGTGGTTTCCTGATGGATACGAACTGAGGTCACTTGATGGATACGAAGAACACTGCTCTCCTGATCGATACGAAACCGTGCACACCCAATGGATACGAACCAGATCGATTCGAAGGAGGGTTTTCTCTGGTTGCTTTGATGGATACGAACAAGGTGATCGCTTGAATTGCATCGATCATATCTCGAGCATATGAACTCCGATTGACTCGAAATCTGGAATTTTGGCTTTCGTAGCTTTGCTTGTCTCGTCATATCAATTGTAGCTTCATCCGGACTCGGATAAAATTCGTCGATATCCATAGTGAACGTGCGTATAACCGATCTTCGGGACGGGCTGTCCTCGGTTTTTATTTAAGTTCTTGATATCACGGCCTTGCCAAAAGGCGGGATAACACTAACGTATGGATTAAATTCTGTAAGAACAAGGATAGATGTAACATCCCTCAAGAGACTGTTGATATTAACAGGTCTCACTCTAATCACTTGAAAATAATTATGGTGATTGCTGCAGCATCATCGGCATTCATTTTCGGGTTTCGGAAGTGAGAAATGTATAATAAACCAGTTAAGACATCAAGCATTTATAAAAGTATTTTGAAAGGTATTTGAAAAAAGTTTTGATTATTTTCAAATTTATAGTAAAACAAAGTAAGTTTAAATGTTGTATAAGTAGATTAATTGGTAAAATACATCAAAATAGATTCTTTACTTCGTTCCTTTTCGAGGACGTAAAGTTTTGAGTGGAGGATATTGTAACGACCTGGGTTTTTAACAATATAAAATATTTGATTAAATAATGATTTTAAATAAAATATAAAATTAATTAATTTTTTAAAATGCATTTTGATAAGTTTAAATTGAAAAGAATAAAAGTTGAAAAATTAAATTAAAAATTCATGATTAAAAATGTATTTTAATAAGTTTGAAAATAAATTAATTAGTTGTGTACTATGGAAATTTATTCTGTTTCAATTTTAACTCAAAATCGGTTAATATTTAAGTGATAAATATCATCTTTCGAAATGTAAATATTTTTATATAAAAAAATTCTAGAAAATTTTATGAGTAAGATGTCAAAGTTCGCTGTACACGCCTCACCTCGAGACCCACACTAACAAAGGATATTACTTGGTAATACTGCATGTTAGTGCAGAGAATAGGGCTGGTTAAGAGCAACCATCTGTAAAATTGCTTTGAGCGAGTATCGAATACATCGAATAATGTGGCTATAATTTTCATTTCTTTTCTTACAAGTGGTTATTCAACATATCCAATCCAGACGCAAAACGATAATACAATGGTTTAATCTAATTCAGAACAACACATAACGTAATATACAACACAAAATCAAACGTCGCAACGAAAATAATTTACATCAATATCTTCTCGAAATTATGAGTCTACAAAAGGAAATATTAGACTCACATTTATATACATATACATAAATAAATACTGACAGATATCAATACACATGACTACAAAAGTCTACCATATATATAGACATAGATCAAGCATATAAGCTAGACTCAAATGATGCATCTAAAATATGAACAACATTGAATAAAACTCCTTAAGATAGCTCACATCCAAGGCCCCTGAGTCCCTGCACCTGTCAAGTCTCGGTCTGACCTGAGCATTAATATAACACCCGAGTCAGACTATCTCTAATTATTACAAAAGGTGAGATACTGGTAATAATAAACTTGTGTAAATGTCAAGGATAAATATCCATAAATTATGCTTCATAAACATAATGATACTTCATTTAATAATTCATGGTTTATAGTTAAGTTTATGATCATTTACAACATTCATCAAAGTCAAAGCAACCACTATGACAAGAGCATAGAAAATCACAACCATATATGCAAGCAAGAGACATGCACTTCGCAAGTCGATACAAGAGACACGCACTTCGCGCCAATACTAGAGGTTGCACTTCGCAAATCATAACTCACTTGAAAACGAGTATCACAAGATGGGCATGAAAACCCATTTAATCCGCCTAAACAGAATTACCCAAGATCGAGTCTGAAAACTCGACAAAAAAACAAATAGATAAGTGTTATCCATTTTCAATTAGTAATTATCAGAATTTCGACTAATGTATCATAACCACTTGACGAGACTCGAATATTTACTAAAAGTTAGTGAATCCCACTCGAATAAAATATTCAATTGAACGAGTCCAAGAATTAACCGATAAAGTAATATGAATATTCCATATCACCTGTATTGTTAAATCGTTTAATTAGATGTCTCATTCAAGTGAAGAAATAATTTTCTATTGAATTTACTCCATTTGAAAACGTTCAATTATTGGTCTAACGACAGTATGCATCGCTTTATTTAAAATCATTTAGGTATTAGTCTAATGACTATAAAAGTAAATAGATTTGATTTCCACTATACACAAAATTGCTTCTAAATAAGATATATATACTTTTGTAAATCCTCTTTTAAAATCCATACCACTTTGATTACCATACTTATGCTTATAAGAATATAAGTTTATTATATATTAAATCGGTGGAAAACCAGTTTTTAAAAACAAAGTGTAATATATATATATATAGTAGTTTATAAACAAGGGAACTTACTAAGTTTATAAAATAACTTAACTAAATATCTATTATGTATTGTTTAACAATTTGAGAACTGAAAATACTATAGAATAAAATGCAATCTATCCTTAAAAAATCATTGCGGCTATCGAAGGAAAGAAGAGCAAATAAACTGAACTAGCAAGCAAAAGGGAGAAACAATGGCAAGCAAGAAGGACAAACTTGAACATTACCTGGAGCCGAAATGGCTCCAGGATTTGCCGCCATTGGTCAACCGCTGGTGACAATTCCTGGAGATTTTTCAGCTCCAGGAATCCCCAATGTCGACTCTTTGTCGATTTATAGTGGTGGTATTTCATTTGGTGGGTAAGGGAACTAGTATACAGGCATGCAAACATCCATAACAACTTAATAAGGCATTACAACATCAATGATCTCATTATAGTTTTCTAATTCTACATGGATTAGGGTTTCAGCAAACTAGATAACTTAGTACAGTGACTCAATTCAATTTCTCTACTGAAACATCAATTTGTTTTCAATCACACAAGCATGCAAATGATATAGAGATAGTTGTGAGTTCAACTCACATCTCTTCCTAGCATTAGGCGGTAAATCACAATAGTATCTTCATTTTTGCTTCAACTAGATGTAACACCCCTAATTTTTGATAACATTATTCAGAAAAATTAATTAAGGCCATGCTTAATAAAATAATTAAATGGGCTTAAGAATGAGATATAAGCTAATTAATTTACATAAGGGTATGTTAGGAATTTGCCGCACATAACCCTTACCCTTATATATATATTCTCGTTCCTACCATTTCATTCCCATTCACGTCATTTTGAAAACGTAAGCAAAAATATTAAGAGGAGCCGGCCATAATCAAAGAGAAGAGAAATTTAATCAAAAGCTAGAGATTCAAGCTTAGGGAAAATCAATCTCAATCCAATCTCCTTATCTTAATCATGGTGAATAATAATTCCATCTCTATTTTGTCTTATAATCATATGTTTTTGGATTTAAGGGTAAATTCATTTTTATGAGCATTTGGATGATGATATGCTAGAATCACAATTTATTTGATTTAAACAAGGATGTTTAAATATGATTTCTCACGGTTTTAGGGAGAAACCGATTTATGTTGATGTTTAAATGCCAAGGAAAAAATTTATGTTATTTAAAACATGATTTTGGAGTTAAGTTTTAATTTTGAAAATTTTCCAAGCTATAGAAAGATTGTTATGAATTTTCAAAGGAAAATATGGTTATTTGGATTTATAAATTTATTTTAGAAAATATATTGAGAATTTGGTCTGAAATTTTGATATGTTAGATAACATGATTAAAATGAATTTCTAGAATTTTTGGGGATTTTTCCAAAGTGATTTGCTATGCAAATTAAATTATTTTAGAAGAGGGTCTTCTTTGCAATATTGGTTTTGCTTAATGGAAGGGCTTGTTTGATTAACTAAACCATGGTTTAGATATGAAATTAGTGGCAGTTATTTTAGTAAATAATTTGAAAAGTTAAAGCAACCAATCTTATGTTTACACGTGGCAGGTTTGTTAGAAAAGGGGTTGCTTTAATTAGTATTAAAACAGGTTTACCCAGAAAAGTTGGTTCCGGCTTCTTTAGAAGTACCTTTCGACTCAGACCTTCCGCTATCAATCAGGTCGAAACCTATCTGGTCGAAACCAATGAAGCTGAAACCAATACACATGGTATCACTTAAGTGGTACGCAGTGGATTGGAGAAAGGCGGAAGGTAAGGTTTCAAAACATAGCTTCCAAAGAGGTCGTGATCTTTGGTTTGTTTTCTAAAGAAAAGCACTTGCCTGATTACAAAGAGTTTTCGAAGGACTCGAAACCAATGCTTGCGAAAGGGTATTTTAAAACAAGCTTGCGAAAGAGAGCTGCCGCCTTTTTAAAGTAGTAGCTTCCGAATGGTTACTGAGTTTTTAAATTAATGCTTCGGAAGGGGTAGTTTCGACCAAGTCGAAACCCTTCTGTATTTTTAAGCCTTTTGATGGTATTGAAGATATCAATGCGGTCGAAAGGTACTTTTGGTTTTATAAATACAAGCCACTTCCTATAGCTTTCGAAATGGGTTAGGGGTTTCGAAGGCAATGTTTTCGAAAGGGTTTTCGAAGCCAACCTTCCAATGTTTTCGAAAGGGTTTTCGAAGCCAACCTTCCAATGTTTTACCCAGATGTTTTATGCATTCGAAAGGATGGTGCCGACACCATCATGTTTTCCCTAAATACTTTTATGGAATAAAGAACCACTTTGACCCAAACAATATTTAAGGGCAAACCCAGTGGTTTCGAAAGGGGGACTTTCAATGATTTCAGAAGGGTTACTTCCAATGGTTTTGAAAGGGGTACTTCCAATGGGTTTTGAAGCTATGCTTCTAAATGATTAAATGCTAATGCTTTAATACATTCGAAAGGATTTGAAAGAAAGTTTTAAAGTGTTCGAAAGGCAGAGGCCTAATGTTTTGATAATAGATTTATATGCTTTCGAAGGGGGGCATCCAAGGAGGTCGAAAGCAAGGTTTCGAAAGGCTATGTAATCCAAACTCATTTTTAAAGGAAAAATCCATGGCTAAATTAAAGGAGTTTTGAAATGAATTTAAGAAGAATATTTCCTTGATAAAATTATGGGTTAAATGGATTAACCATGTTTTATATGAAAAGTATTTCAAGGACATTAAACCCATAGGAGTGGTATTGTTTTGTGATTATGTTTGCTTCTTCAAATATAAATATATTCACATTACAATGGACCCATAACTGCATTTTGGGGATAAAAGGTTAGAATAACCAGCTAGGTTAACCCAGTAGTGAATATAAATTGATTAAACTCCTGGATGAGTAGAATTACATCCAAGAGGTCAGGGAAACAAGAATATAGGATGCCTAAATATGGAAGTTGTCAGGGAGATAGGTTCATAATGCACCCATGAAAACTATGATTAGGAAGTTATTAGAGTTACCAATAGGTTCATGGTGATCCCATAAAAACTATGTTATAAAGAGTGGTCGGCAGGGGCTAATTGGTTTGTAGTGCACCCATGAAAACTATATCCGGATTAAGTTATTTACAGTTGTCAATAGGTTCCTAGCTAACCCATGAAAACTAGGATAAGAGAGAAGTTATTGGAGTCACCAATAGGTTCAGGGGAACCCATGAATTAATTAAGTTAATTGGCAGGGGCCAATAGGTTCATAGTGCACCCATGAAAACTATGAAATAGGACAGGGAGTCAATATATTGTATAAAGTTTATTAGTAAGCCCATGAAAACTAGTAGGTTAATAGTGACTCTAGAAACTATAAATATGATAGGGAGTCAATTAAACAGGGGATGAGAAATCCATAATGTTTTAACTTGTTTGCATATCATCATAATATTTTTGAATGACTATGTTTTAACCATTATGGATGCAGGAGCAGAGTATATGGTTTTATAAAGGTTTTAGGATAATAGTAAGCGGAAAACCCATTCCACTAAGCGGCGTGGTCCCACTAGATATCTAAATGATATGAGATGGTAGATTATTATTCATACCATGCTTTATGTCTGACTTAAAGTTTATGTTTTCCCCTTAAACTCTCGGGTACTCAATTGATTTTGAGCAGTTTGAGAGTTAAGGTTTTCAGGTACCTCATTTGATGAAATAAGCTTCCGGAGACGTACAGGAGGCATGATAGCTATATAGAGTTCTCTTTTATTTGATTCCGTTGTGTTGTTTGTAATTGCAAAGTTATTATATTGCATGTATATACTCTGGTCATCCAAGAGGGCATCTTCATATGTCGCTCTTGGTGTATGTTGTAATAAATATATTTTCTCTGAATGTGGTTGACGATTATGGGCCTATGTAATGAATTGGTAATGTTTTGAAATGGAATGTGATTTTTTTTTATGTTTTAATTTTTTTCCATATTCATGTGTTTCTGTGTATCAATGAATCTAACACCGCTTTATTTGGTCGTCGAAGATTAATAGCTATGGATAACTCCAACATCTGTAGCTGTTAGTTTTGGGCCTCCAAGTAGGGGGATGTTACAAGTTGGTATCGGAGCATAGGTTTATGAAACTTTAAAAGAAAAGTTAAACCTAAAAGATTTTTGAAACATAATCCAATGAATCAGAAATATCATCGGGGTTTGGGTTAACGCTATAGTAACGTACTTGTATTTGATATATATATATATATATATATATACAAGTACATACTCCTCTCTCTCTTAGACCGTTCTTTTGTATCTTACTAAGGCTCGTATGTAGATTTACGAGAAAGAAGATATGGAAGCAGGAAACGGAAGAGGAAATCTCGGTGGAGGAAGCATCACAACCAATGGAAATACTTGACCTAATACCAGGAGGAACCAAGGTCGACAGGCTAATGCTAACTAAAATGCTGAGGCCAATGTAGGTGCTGGAAATCCGTCAGTAGATGCGGGGATGGTGTACCAGTTGTTAGCCAATCTTTTGCAAGCTGGGGTTGCTAGTAATGTTGGAGGAGCTAATCATGTGGCTCCAGTTGGGAATAGCTATGCTAAGATGAGCAGAGACTACACTGGTCTGGAAGGAAAGCCGTTTGTTGGAATGGAGGATGCTGTTGAAGTTGAGAATTGGCTATTGCACAATGAGAGGATCTTTATTGATCTAGGATTGGATAATGGGCAAAAGAGAAGGCTGGCCTCTAGGCAGTTGCAATGGGCAGCGCTTCACTGGTGGAATAGTGTGACTGCCGGATGATGTGCACGTAAATGTGCATATATTTACATCCATATTTTATCTCTTTTTATTTCAATAAAAATCATATTTGGGCATTTTAACATGTTTAAAACCAAAATTTAATTATTTTCAAAAACATCATATATTCATCTTCATTCAGGGACAAAATGGTCATTTTTGTGCATGTGTCAATTTGAGAATTTTTACCTAGACATTTTTTATAATTTTTATAGGAAATTTTGATGCATATGGAAGAGGGATTCATGAAGATATATGCATGCATAAATGAATACAAAGGAATGAAGAGGAAATAATTCAAGTCCAAGATCATGGAGGACCCCACCCACTTGCCTAAATCTACAATTAGAAGCTAATGGACAACTAAGTGGAGGTTAAAGCTTCATGCACTTTTAATGAGGGATTAATTAGTGGCTAATGGTTACTTGGTGGCCACACTTCCTAAAGGGTATTTTGGGAAGCACCCTAAAAATGGAATTAGGGTTTTATGCATGTATAAATAGCCCTCTTATGTACATGTAAATATCTTCTACGCTTTCATATTAGTTAGGAAATTAAAAGAGCAAGTTGTAATGGCAATATTTCATGAAATAAAAATGGCTTCCAAGCCTCTTCCTCTTTTCTTTTCTACATGCTTTTCTTTGCTTTTATGTTAATGTTTATTTTTATGCTCTCTTTCTTTTAATATTCATAGCTTAGATTTATATTCATGCAAGTAGTGTAGCTTCAATTTTTATGCAAATAGTTAGTAGTTAATCTCTCTTTTTTCCTTTGCTTAGTTTTTATTTCTTTGCTTTTTAATATTGAAATTTACAAGTGTTGATTTGATAACACAAATGAGTAGCTAAACTCCTTCAATTTAGGGGTAATGAAGCTCTCTAACTTTATGTAATTTCAACATCTTTATGATTTATGATCTCTCTGTGTGTGCTTCATGAAAGTGAATCTTGATGTAAGTTTATACAAGTGGGTTTGATAGCTTATATTGCTTATGCAAATGAGCTATTCTTATTCAACATAAACACAATTTACATCATCATTTGCTAATTAATTTTTGACTTTGAAATGAAAGTAAAAATGAAATTTGATGATCTATATTACAAGTTACAATAGTAAATAGATCATACTTAAAATAGCTTTTGCTTTGGCTTCATTTTCATGAGAATTTCTAAGTGGATTATATTAATAGTTGTATTATAGTTTGATGGTTTGAGTTATGTTAATTAATAACATAAACAAACAATACTTATGATAAATACAACAATTATTTCACTTAATATCAAAGCTAGAGATCATAAATTATTTGGTTGTTGATTTACTAAAATATGAGAGTGGATTTGCCTCTAAATTGTTCTCTAGTCTAATAGTTTATAAATCACATTTTAATTCTAGCTTTAGCTTCTTAATTGTAGTTAACAATTTCATCTCACTTTGGTCTAATTTGATTGAATTGAAAATTTTAAAATCTTAAAAATTCCCTACAGATCGACCCGTACTCGCCATGTACTAACTTTGTACGCCGTGCGCTTGCAGTTAAATTTTATTTTGAAATTTTTAGATGGTTTTCTAACTCGATAGAAATTCTGTCGATTAACAAGTTTTTGGCGCCGTTGTCGGGGAATATTTTTGATTTTATTTTCTATTCTTCGGATTAGTTGTTTGATTTTTGTGTGTTTTTATTTTGTGTGTGTTTGCATTTGAAAAAAAAAATTGTGCTTTCGTTTGATTTTTGTGTGCATTTGTTTGTGTGCTTGTTTTTAATTTCCTTTTCCATTTGCATTTTCATTTATAAAAAAAAGAACGTACACAAATTCTTTTCGAAAACAATTTTTTTATTGCATTTACATTTTTGCATTTACATTTTTGCATTTACAGTTCATTTCCTTCTTTTCTTCACATTTACAAAAAAAGAAAAAAAACAACACTGTTCGCTGTTCATTTCACTGTGCAGTGCCATCTAACCCTCTCAGTTACTCCCTTCAAACTCTCTGCAACCATTGCCAACCTTCCCCACATTCACTTCTAACAACACTGCACATCATTTTCTCAACCTAACCAACAGCCTGAAACTACATACCCACTCAACAGTGCAAGTACGTACTGTCTGCACCCTGATCACCCCTTGCAACAGTGCCTCAAACCAACCACTCTTCCTAAACAAACGTTACTTAATTCCCAACTACTCCTTTACATTACTTCATTCCATCATCAACCTCCTCCACAAACCCCTGTCCATCATTGCTACTTACCATTGCCCATCTTCTTTTCAACACTGCCAACAGTGATCTCCACTGTGCCATATATCAAACCATATTTCAGTCATCCAAACTTGCACTGTTACAACCTCAACAACAAACTTGTTCACATTTCCTCTAACCAGTATACTTTCCATAACTGCAACTAACAAAACCCTTTCCATATCACCTCTAACCAGACCCCCCCTCTTCAACCTGCAAGCAATTTGCTATATCACTTATCTGACAACAGAATCAATCATCACCAGAAGCACCTACCTCTGTTGCCTCTTCCACTAATTGCTACAACCATTTCAACCTCTTGTGCAACAACTTTCAACATCCAACCGCACTGCCTTCTTTCCCCCACTGTCACAAATAACCACCACAGTTCATTGCTGCAAAAACCACCATCTCACCATCAAACTGCCTTCGACCACAGTGCCATCATCATGCATCCACCAACATAACTTACTTCCCACTTCACTGCAGTGCCATCTGACTTCCTTGCCTCCCCAAAATCTTCAAGCCACTTTCACACCACCACTTGCATATCAGTCCTACCACTTCCACTTAAAAAAAACTGTGCATACTTGTGCACATCCATATACAGTTACCAGTCAATACATTTCATCTCAGAGCACTACACAACCCTACAACCACCTCTGCCACCCACTTCTTTCCCCACTGCCCTGTCAATGGCCAGTTCAAGCAACCATCCCATCACTTCATTTCTCTGAGGCACTTCATTGTTGTCATGAGATAGTGAACCACTGTGGCTGCTCCCATACAATAACCCACCACAATCCTCAGCTCCACCGCCTTCAATTCAACTGTCAGCAACCCCACCAAACAAAAAAAAAGTAAAAAGAAAAACTGACCATCTACTTGTCGCGACAACAATAGTCAATAGCAACCCACGACTGCAAGTATCCAACAACCCAGTTCAAGATTCCCCACTGCCTCATCGACCATCTGCTACCGCATTCATTTATTGCCCTTCAACGACCCACAATTCTTCTCTACATCCATGAAAAACCACTGCAACCCACCCACGACCACCCTCAACCCAAAATCGCCCTTCACAACTCCTCCACCTTACTGCAACTTCAACCGCAACCTCCAATCGCCAGCAATCGAACCATTTCCGGTCACCACAACTACTATTCCACTGAGCTTTCACTCGAACCACCTCGCAACTTCCTGCAATCACCTGCAACCGCGAACGATATAATATAACCACATCGTGAACTAGGCATGTGGATTTGATTGTGAATTTGATAGCAAATTGGGGATGTTAAATTTGTGAAGTTGATTTTGAATTCTCTGCTCGTTTGTTTAGTAGAGTTTTATTTTATTTTGGGCTGAGCCTTAGTTTAGTTAGGGTTGCGATTAAAAAGAAAGAAAATTGAAAAAAAAACATAAAAAAGCACAAGTTATTTTGGGTTTTGTTTGTTGGTGGTTTAGTGAATCTGTTTCAGTTCTAAAAAATAATAATTGTCAATTTGTTTTAATTTTGTTTTCATTTGTTTTAGTTTCATTTGTTTTGGTTTAGTTTCATTTCTAATTTTTGTTTGTTTATTTTAGTTTCCTTTGATATATTTTTTTAAAAAAAACTTGTATATATATATTGTTTTTCAATTTCAGGTTGCCCAAGCAGATAAAAAAAACAACTACCGCTTTGCTTGCCAAATAAACTGCTTGCTAAAAAATTTTGCCGCTAAAAGAAAAAAAAACAAAATTGCCAATAATTCTGCACGCTCTAGTATCGTGCTTTCATCCCTTGTTTTTATTTAAATTGCATTGTTGGTTGCTTGTATTTGCATATATATATAAAAAAATAATTTCAAAATCCAAAAACAAAAACAAATATCATTTTAGTTTCATTGTAAATTCACGTTTGTTTGTACCAAAATTGGAAACAACACTCTTCGGAAGGGTTTGAAGAGATAAAATGAAGAAATATATGTAAAAAGAGGATTATCTAACAAACACTTCAAACAATAATCAGAAAAACAGCAAAAGAACATAGAGATTTAAAGTGGTTCGGCGTATTGCCTACGTCCACTATGAAATGATTGATCTTTATTAACTTTTGCTTGCTGGTTACAGCAGATTACAACAGTAAATTTCGAGTACAACTGTGATTTTTGAGTGCAACAATGGTTTTGGCAGAGTTTGGACGTCAAAGTGCTAAAAATATCCCTTTTCTGTAGGTTCTGGGCTGCTATTTATAGGCGTAGGGTGGAAATATCTCGCTCAGATCTCGGGAGACCTCTTCTGGCACGTGGGTGGGCCCACGCGATCGATCCCATGTGATTTGCACTTGGTCCGTGATCGATACGAACGAATTTCGTATCGATCAAGATTTGACCCAATCGAGTCGAAATTGGGCATGAACATTCTTTAGGTCGTACGTAAGCTCCTGTGAAAATTTGGTGGCATTTTGACTTGTAGATTGCGAGTTATGATCGATGCAAGTTCGAATTTATCAAAGGCTGTCTTCCTCATATCGATGCCCTTCGCATCGGTCTGTTCGCATCGGTCCAGGCACGTGCCTGCATGCTGCCGTGGCGCTAGTCTCTAGGATCGATCCACATTTTATGCTGAATCGATCGGGTATTTCCAAGGTTTACGCCTCGTTCGTATCGATCTAACTTGGCCCTGTTCGTACCGATCGATTGCATTATTCTGTTCGCATCGATCGACTGCATTGTTCTGGTCGTATCGATCGACTGCATTGTTCTGGTCGTATCGATCGACTGCATTGTTCTGTTCGTATCGATCGACTGCATTGTTCTGTTCGTATCGATCGACTGCACTCCACTTCGTATCTATGGGTTGTTGTGATTTTGTATCGATCTGTGGTCGATTGACACAAAGCACTTTGAAGCTTAATCGACACGAATTGGACATTCGTGTCGTAGTCGATGGATACGAAGTAGGAGGGTCCGGATGGATACGAAGTAGACTCTCTTGCTGCTGATCGATACGAAGTGAGCTTGTTTGTTGATGGATACGAATAAGACTGTTTTCAATGGATACGAACAGGGCGGTTGCATGGCGATGGATACAAATAGACGGATGCGTGATGGATACAAAATCGACCATTGCGAAATGATGGATGCGGCCTGATCGATGCGAATTGATGGATGTGAGTGAGTTGATTTCCTTGGCTTGCATCGATCATATCTTGAGCATACGAACTCGGATTGACTCGAAAATTGGAACGTTGGCTTTCACAGCTTTGCTTGTCATGTCTCATCAATTGTAGCTTGATCCGGTCTTGGATAATATTCATTAGTGTCCATGATGAATCTATGTACGACCGATCTTCGGGACGAACTGCCCTTGGTCTCTAGTCAAGTTCTTAGTGTCACGGCCTTGCCAAAAGGCAGGATAGCATTTTCCCCCCAAAGTACGTCTTGTGAAAACATGACGTGCTTTGAAAAGTATCACTCTTCATCCTGAGCAGTTTTACCCGACTTGTCTGAATGGTTGTTGTCTTTTCGTCGAAAGGTGTAACCTTTGATTGATTCTTCAATAATATGAACTGTTGACTGCCAATTGTTGTACTATGCACTGTTGTAACTGAGTGTTGGATGATAGAAAACTGTTGTTTGTTGTAATCTTCATCAAACGAGTATTCAGTTCCTGCGAAATTTAAAAATTGGATGTTAGCCTGTTATACATATATGTATGTTAACCTGACTCTCGTTAACGTTCGTACGTTCACTAGTCGTTGTCGGTTTTTTTGTATCGAACTCTGTATCGATCCTCTCCTGAATCGGTGTGAAATTCGATTTGGAACAACGCTTGACAGTTGTTTTGGAGTGTCCTTCATATTGATCCTCTCCTGGATCGATGCAAAAAGTTAAAAGAGGAAGTCGTTCTTCGTATCGATGGCAAGTGATACGAATCAGTTGGTTCTTTGAATCATTTCGTATCGATGGATACAAATCCAGACGGCCTTCATAATGATGGACACGAACTTGCCATTCCCCATCGATAGATGCTTGATGGATGCGAACAGATGAATCGGCCTTCATAGTAATGTTCATTCTTTGTATCGATAGCAGGATGGTCCAGATACTATTTTGCAATGATCTTCGCATCGAGGGACTTATGATGGATACGAATAGTCCAGCTGATCCTCCGGGCATTATTCGTATCGGTGGATACGAGTCTTCACGAGCTATACGTTGATGGATATGAATAAAGCAGCTCGTATCGATACATTTCAGATGGACTTGAATTGATGGATACGAATAGCCCTCTTCATATCTATTTGGGGAGAAACCCGTTTGAACCAGTTGAGATGACTGAGAGTCGAATCATTTTTTCTCCTTAGTTTCGCATCCATGTAAATACGTTTTGGACTTAGCCGAATTTTCACTTGCTCTCATTTCCGTACTTTGTCTTCGTATCGATTAAGTGCCTGAGAAAGAAGAAACTGTATTTGTCTTCGAATCACTCAACCCGCTAATCTTTCGAACTAACTGCTTAAATTAGGTAACCGATCAATAAATTCTCATTAAAATGACAAGACTTGAGTTTCAACGCCAAGACATCCAAAGTCGTGGCTAATTCCGGCATTGGCGATGCCGGAGTTGGATCGGAGTAAGGTTGAGGAAGGAGGAAATGGTGTTCAAGGTGATTGGGGAAGAAGGCCTACTGATGGATACGAAGGAAACACTGGCGCACGCTGAAGTTGCTCGTATCAATCTAGAAACGTAGATACCGGTATCGATCTGGGAGCAACAGAGATTCATGTCGATATGAAAATGATGGATAGAGGGAAGCGGCTTCGTATCGATCTGGAGAGGTGGGGGTTCGTATCGATCTGGGGCGATCGATACGAAGCTTTAGTCACTGATTGATACGTGGTCCCTTGTGGCGATCGGTACGAAATGTATCGATCCAAAATGATCAATACGAATTTCAATCCTCAGATCGATACGAAATTTGAACCTAGGATCGATACGAAACTGGCTTTTAGGGAGCGATCCATATTTGAACTTTGATGGGTATGAAAGCTTTGCATATTCGAACACTTGACTCCGTCGAGCTTCCGCCTTGCATAATTGGACTTAACCGTTAAACTGTATATTTGACTGCCCTTCGAAGCTCGTCGATGGAACTTGTAAATGAACACAATTTTAACAAACTTAAACTCAGATCGGTCTTTAAAGTCTGGATGGCACGGTTGTAACGGTCAGCGATGACGGTCACTTCAGTTGAATTTCGAAGTCTCGTCGTTCGAATATATCTTCAAACTCTGTAGAATTTCTCAAGTAATAAGTAGCACTACACTACACAACACACTTATGCACTTCACACCGGGGAATACATGGGCTTATTATCATCTAATGATGGTTTTTAATAAGCTGATTAGTTATGGAGTCTACAAGCTCTCAACAGCAGGAGCTTCGGAGTTCATCTCCCTTAGTCATAGAGATACCGGTCATCGCGGCCGAGGTTATAGATCCAGCTCCGGACGAGCTGCCTGGTGCTTGGTTTATCATGAACCCACAAGATTATGTGCCTTCCAACGTCTCTGAAGATATGCTGGGATGAATATGTCTAAGGCATGGTCTACCGTTGGACGATGTCTTATTACCGGGACCGAATGATAGACCGCATGCTCCCCCGGAAGGGTTTACTGCCTTCAACAGGCATTCATGTACAGCCGGGATACTTCCTCCAATCAATCAATATATTCGAGAAGTGTTGTCCTTCTTTGGAATTTCCCCATCACAGTTACATCCCAATGAATACGCGTTGCTGAACAGCCTATTCGTTGTATTCATGGAGCATCTTTTCAGACCCTCGACCCCGATCGAAATTAGATATCTTTTCAATGTTAAGAGTCGGGGAGATAGCCCTTCTTTCTCATTTCTGGAGGTGGTCGGGAACTGTCAAGTTGTGACTTATGCTTTGACCAGATTGAGCTACTTCAAAGCTGAGTGGTTCTACGTTCGATGCCCACCAGGGTTTGCTGGCCGATGGTTGGCTAGACGTAAGTGCTTCGACTTCTCTGGTAGTTAACAATATAGTTGCAACTGGTATTGGGACTAATACTCTCTTTCCATTACAGTCGCAATTCCTCGACCTGATGGCGCACACTTTAAAGAAATAGTACGGATCCTCCAACAAGTACCAGGCGAGATGAGAGAAATTGAGTCGGTGCTCACCGACAGGAACTTATGAATGCTTGGGTTAATTGAACGAAAACAAAGCATGAGGCTTGAAGGAGTGCTTAGGGCAGCCCCGACGAAGCGGGTAAAGCGCAAAGCGCCAGGAGTCGTAATTGCTGAGGAAGGTGATGAAGAACACATGCCTACAAACGACGAACCCGTGGCCGGGCCTTCTAACAGTTTTCAGGGTTCAGAGGGAAGGAGAAAAGGCAAGGCAGTTACACACAAACGTCACAAATCCTTAAGATGGAAATCCATAATAGTGTCCCTACCAGCCTCCGGTGTTAGAATTTCGGAGGCTCCTCCCTCGCCAGTAGAGAATCCTTTCGAAGGACTTGCTGATATTCTGATTCTGGACTATGTGTCACTTCAACACGATACCAGATTGGATGGGCTTCAAAGTGCTCTAGATTTAAGCGAGTCTCTACCCATCAGTGCAGCCGACATTACCGGTTGGTCGGAGGGTTGCACACACACATACACTTAACGGCACAACGCGGTTTCCAGCCTTAAGTTCCTTGCTTCGAGAATTCACTAATTCCGTTCTTCTTTTACTTTACAGATACGATGAATATGCGAGATTCTATGCTCGGCAGTCTCCGTTCAGCACGCCAATCATCGAGCTCGTATTATGAGTCTCGTCGGAGGGAGGATGATAGAAACCGTGATCGCGGTTATTCTAGTCAGGAACGTTACGAGAGGGATAGAGACAGAGAACAGAGATATCGATCCCGATCGCATTCTCCACCTCCTCGACTCCCTACACAACCTTCTATACACAGCTCACATCCCTCAGAGCCTCCACGTCAAAAGCCATCTTAACATGCTCCAAGGCCTGAGTCTCAGCGTCATAGGACTGAGGCCGAACCTCCCATTGTTGTTGAACAAGCCATCACTGAGCCCACTGGGGAAGGGGCTATCAGAATTGCCCAATTAAGAAAAGATTTCCCGAACATATGTTTTGACGGCTTCATCTTCCCCCCTCACTTAAAGAAAATTCCATCGGAAGCAGAAACCACGATGCATGACTATATTCATGACATTTATACACAGTATAAGGAGTGGATGAAAGCTGCAGATAAGGCATCGGCGGTGGCTTTCAAGCGGGCTAAAATAATTGAAAAGTTAGAATCTGATCTCGCCCAGAAAGACCGCATCGTCCAAGTGCTTAACGATGAAGACGAGTCCTCTCGAAAATCAAAAATAGAGGCCACCAAAAAGGCCAACGAGGTGAACTTGGCTATGGACAGGATGAGGCAGACACACTTCGCTTTGGTGGAGCAGATAGGCTACCGAAACACCATAGTTACCGCTGAAAGGGATGATGCTCTGAAAGAACTCAACGAGCTAAAAGCCAAATTTTCTGAAATCATCAAGGAAAAGGATGATGCAAATAGAGCAGCTCAAGAAGCATGTGACCAGGCCGTAGTGCTTTGGGGCGAACGGGATGCGGCAACGGCTAAGGTTCGGGAGGTGAAGACTAAGGTCGAGGAGGAAGTCCAAATGATGGAGTCTAGGCTAGAAGCTGATATTGAAGATCTCCTCATTGTTTATAATGCTAACGTCTTGAAGCGTAGAAATCTAGCCTGGCTTGATAATTATCCGACACATCTATACAACGCCTGAGGCCGATTAGTGGGATATGAAAAGGCCGCCCACCAAGTTGAATCGATTGATGAGTTCGAGCTCGAGAACCGGGTGTTGAGCGAAGACGAGCAGAAAGTTCTCCACGATGACATGATTTCATATGAGAAGGACAAGCTTGGCGCTCAGCATTTGGAAGTTGGAGAAGGTTCTGGCGTCGAGCATCATGGTACAAGTTCTGAAACTCCCATGCCGAATCAGCCCGAATCCATACCTGCAGTTGATCCTCAGCCCGTTCCTTCTTATAATCCGAATCAACCGCAGATGTCTCCAGCTCGCAAGCAAGTCTCTGAGGCAGTTCCTCCACCCACGAGCTAAACTGGGGAAGGTACTCTGAACATTCTCTATGCTTATCCGAAATCAGAAGCGTCACTTGAAGTAATTATTAACAGTTCTTCTTTTGCTTTTATCCAGTGATTGAAGCTACACCGGTTGTCCCTCCTGCAACTCAAGAACCACATCATATGCATGAGGCCATTATAACTGAAGCGACCACCACAACGACCATGGCACCGACCGATGGAGCGCAGGGGAGCACACTTATTTTTGATGAGCAGATGATGGAGGAACTCCTCGGTCATCACAGTGACCCTTTTGCAGACTTGCCGTTCGTTATAGGTGGAAGCGTTCCGATGACAAGTTCCTCGGCCCTAACTACGGGAGTCTCCAGCAGTGCGCAAACACTCCATGAGGAGGAAATCCTAGCTGAAATCAACGTTGAGATGGAGGCAGCTGCGCGGGGCAGCGGTTTTGGCGGTGGAATGGCTGGACCCGGTCCGGCTCCCTTGCGGATGATATCTCCGGGAGGAACGGTCGTTGAGACGAGCGCGCCTGCCCCACCACCTTCTGTTGATCCCGTCCCTTCGACTCCGCCTGCAGGAAGCATTCCAATACATTTGAGTTCGGAGGAGGATGTTGATATAATGCCTTCGACTGGGGATCGGCCGCCGAAAAGCAAGGGTTCAAAAAGAAAACCGAGTGAGAGCTCCGGTGGGTCCACACCGAAGAGGAAACCGAAGAAGGAAAAAAAGTAGATACGTCTCTTCGGCTCATTTTTGAGTAGATAGGAATTTCTTTAGTTTTTGCAGCCCGTGTATGGATGCGGGTTTGGCCCCTGCTAGTAGGAGTTTTGGGATAAACTTGTGCTTAATTCTTTTCCAAAAATAGTTGAAATGAAATTATGTTTTGTCTTCAACTCAATTTTTGTTTATTTGCTTAAGTGTTTCAGCATTTGAACTCCAGTCTGGTATGCTTGTGAAGCTTCGACCCTTGGATCGGATCCGAATTTATTTGTTAAGTCCCGAAATCGTAGCTATGAGTGATGATCGAGCGTTAAGCCGGACTCCTATGCTGCACTGTCTCAGTCAGTGATTGACACATAAGTTCTGCCCCTAGTTTCAGGGATGAATTGTAAAGATCAAGTGGCAATTGTTCTTTGCCTTCAACACATTGAGTTTAATGTCGTTGAATTGATGCTGAAACAAGGAAATTCGAGTGGTTGAATCACACTCGCTCATCTATTGACGATTGCATCCATACTCTGGGGATTTGCATTCGTACGTCGGCGGTTGGGCTCGCCTGCTTGAGTTTCAAGGATACGTCCACGCTCCGGGGACTTAAGTCATTTTCACGGGTGTTCAGTCACACCCGCTTAATGTTTGTAATGATGTCCACACTCTGGGGACTTTAGATGGATTCGTGGGTGGTCAGTCACACCCGATTTGCATTTACACTCTAACCATACTCCGGGGACTTAGAGTTGTTTTACGGACGGTCGATCCCAATCCGATTTGTGTTCAAACTCCAATCCACTCTCCGGGGATTTTGAGTCAATGTTTATACTTCAATTCGCACTCTGGGAATTTGGAGTTGGTGTTTATGTTGACACTCCGGTTCACACTTTGGGAATCCGGAGTTAGTTAATTTTTATACTTCAGTTCGCGCTCTGGGAATTTGGAGTTGGCCGACAGATGGTCAGTCACATCTATTCAGGCTTTAGGATTTCGTTCGCACTCCGAGAACGACGAATCTATTAGGATCGTGGATTGTCGGTTCACATCCACCCCGAGTTAACAAGCGAGGTCGTTAGATGGATGGATCCATTTTCCTCAAACTTGGTCAAGGTACGGGCGAAGTCTCTAGGTGGATGGATCCACCCTCTTCGAAACCGTATTTGTAAGTTTATACTCCAGTTCACACTCTGGGAATCTGGAGTTTATTAAAGGATTGTCGTGTACCAATCCTTTTTTGACTTCAGTGTGATGACTTGCCCTAGAGCTCGGGTTTCACTTAGCGAGTAACCGGTTGTATCTCAGATAGTTGTATGACGCATTCAATAAATCACAGCTCTGGCTCGAAGAGATTGCATTTTATTGCTGAAATAAGAAAATATGGCAAAATCAGTTGCCTTATTACAAATTCAAATTTCGAAATGCAGAAACAAATTGCAAATGAAAAATAGACTGAATAGATAAACAGAGCCTGTCATGTGTAATAGCGACGAAGACTTTCGCTGTTCCAGGCTCTCGGAAGAGTGAGACTATCAACGGTCGATAATTTGAATGTGCCATCTCCGAGCTTTCGTTCATTAACATACGACCCTTCCCAAGTTGGCTTCATGTGAAGGGACTGGGTAAATTCTCTTAAGGATGAGATTGCCGAGTTCAAAGGTTCGAGATCGGACTTTGGCATTGTATAATCGGGTGACTCGACTTCGGTATGCGGCTGCCATCAAATCAGCTTCTTCACGCTTCTCATCTAATAAATCCAGATATTCGGCAAGTAGTATAGCATTTGTCTTCGGATCATAGTATGTCACACGATGAGAAGGCACTTCTAATTCGACTAGAATAACAGCTTCTAAACCACAAGAAAGAGAAAACGGAGTGTGGTCGGTCACAGACTTGTGGGTTGTTCGGTAAGCCCATAAGGCCATAGGAAGCTCATCGACCCATTTGCCCCCGACCTTTTCTAGTCGTTTCTTTAGAATAGACTTTATAACTTTATTAACAGCTTCGACTTGTCCATTCGCTTGAGGGTGTGCAACTGCGGAAAATTTCTTCTGAATGTGGAATCGTCGACAGAAATCTTTAAACTCAATACTATCGGATTGGGTCCCATTATCAGTGATGATAGTATGTGGGAGACCAAATGGGCAGATGATGTTGCGCACTACAAAGTTGATCACCTTCTTTGTTGTGATTGTAGCAAGGGGTTCAGCTTCCGCCCACTTGGTAAAGTAATCAACTGGTATGATGGCGTACTTCGCACCACCTTTGGCTAGAGGTAGAGAGCCAATAATGTCAATGCCCCATACTGCAAATGGCCATGGACTGACCATTTGAGTTATCTCGGTAGGTGGGGCCCTCGGAATCCGAGCGTGCTTCTGGCATTTGTCACACTTTCTAGCGTAGTCTGACGCATCGCGATTTACTGTTGGCCAATAGTATCCATATCTGAGCACTTTCTTGGCAAGGGCTTGCCCCCGGTGTGATCGCCACATTCCCCTTCATGCACATTATGCAATACGCGTTTGATTTCATCATGAGCGATACACCGGAGTAAAGGAACTGAGTATCCTCTTCTATACATGACCCCGTTCTGAATAGTGAACCGCGAAGCTTTTCGAAGAATTTGTCTCTTTTCACTCCTGCGCTCTGGCAGGGTTCCATGCTCGAGATAATTTCCGAACGGAGTCATCCATGACTCCTTATCGCGAACAACCTCAAATATCCAATCTGTCTCCATTCGGTCGATGCTCGGGGAAGCTAATGTCTCCACGGGAACGAGTCCCATTTGTTGTGCTTCGTCTGTACTGGCTAACTTTGCTAATGAGTCTGCCTTTTGATTGCGCTCTTGGGGTATGCAGTAGATGGCATAATAATCGAACTGATTTAATATTTCCTGAACCCGAGCAAGGTAGGCAGCTAGTCTTCGATCCTTGGCCTGGTATTCCCCCCGAAATTGACACACGACCAATTGCGAATCACAATAAATCTCCACAGTCTCTGGCAAGCCTCAATCCGGCAAGTAGGGCTTCATACTCAGCTTCATTGTTGGTTCACGAAAATCAAACTTTAAAGCATAGCATATAGATCGAC
This sequence comes from Allium fistulosum, assembly GCA_030737815.1. Classification (NCBI taxonomy): domain Eukaryota; kingdom Viridiplantae; phylum Streptophyta; class Magnoliopsida; order Asparagales; family Amaryllidaceae; genus Allium; species Allium fistulosum. The sequence continues at coordinate 1,087,482,696 of CM060904.1, read as the reverse complement.
CTTCAGGAGTTTCAAGCACAACCCCTGCACCTGAGCAACGGTCATTTGATGCACCATCTGTATGCAGCTTCCAGATATACTTGGGAGATTCACTTGTTTTGGGCAAGTCTTCTAGGATGGTAAATTCAGCTATGAAATCTGCTAGGACTTGTCCCTGGATGACTCGCCTTGGAGTGTAAGTAATGTCAAACTGACTTAACTCGATATTCCATTTGAGTAACCTACCAGACATCTTAGGCCACGTAAGGACCTGTCATAACGACTGGTTGGTGTAAATGGTGATAGGATGAGCCTGGAAATACGGACGGAGCTTCCTCGAGGCAATAACAAGACAATAAGCCAACTTCTCTAGCTTCGGATAATTTCTCTCAGCTCTGGTTAGTCGTTTGCTAATATAATAGACCGACTTTTGTTTTCGGTCTTCCTCCTGAATTAGGGTAGCACTGATTGCGTTTTCTTATACCGCCAAATAAATGTATAATTTCTTGTGATCGATAGGCTTCGAAAAAATTGGGGGTGTGGAGAGATGTTGAATTAATACTCGGAATGCACCCTCACATTCCGTAGTCCATTCAAAGTTTCGTTTCCGTTTTCGGATCAGATTGAAGAAGGGAATGCATTTGTTAGTAGATTTTGAAATGAACCTGCTCAGTGCTGCTACTTTCCTGTTAAGACCCTAGACTTTCTTTATAGTTCTTGAATTTTCAAGGTTTCTAATCGCCCAGATCTTTTCGGGATTGGCTTTGATTCCTCGAGCGTTGACGATAAACCCAAGGAATTTTCCTGATGCGACCCCAAAGTGACATTTCAACGGATTAAGCTTCATTCTGTATTCTCGGAGAATATTAAACATTGACTCCAGGTCTTTGACGTGGTCAGTGGAGAATCGTGACTTGACTAGCATGTCGTCCATGTATACCTCCATGGTTTTCCCAATCTGATTGGAGAACATTCGATTAACTAATTGTTGATAAGTTGCGCTAGCATTCTTGAGTCCAAAAAGCATAACCTTGTAGCAATAAAGTCCCATATTGGTTACAAAGCTGGTATGCTCCTGGTCGGGTAAGTGCATTAGTATTTGATTGTAGCCGGAATACGCATCCATGAAGGATAAGAGTTCATGTCCGGCCGTTGAATCTACGAGTTGATCAATTCGAGGAAGTGGAAAACTGTTTTAGGGCAGGCTTTATTCAGATCAGAGTAATCGATGCATGTTCTCCATTTCCCATTTGGCTTTCGGACAAGTACAGGATTTGACACCCATTTCGGATATAATGCATCTCGAATAAATCTATTCGATTTAAGCTTGTCTACTTCTTCCTTAAGGGCGGCAGATCTCTCTAGATCCATACCACACCTTTTTTGTTTGACCGAGACGTTCCGCGGGTCAATGTTCAATGCATGGCTCGCGATGTCCGACGAGATCCCACACATGTCAGAATGTGCCCAGGCAAACACGTCAAGGTTTGCCCGGAGAAATCCAACCAATTCCTCTTGCATTTGTTAGCTTAACTGAGATCCAATCTTTATCATTCTAGAATCATCGCTATCATCGATCGGGACATCGATCGTCAGTTCGGCCGGAGAAGCCTGACTGTCTTTACTTTCGTCCTCACTTTCGGTGTCTCTCGGGTCAAGATCTCTTTGGAATTGGTTGGGGTGCCCAAGCCTAGGCCTAGGCGTCAATTGTCAATTATCAACAAAAAGGACGCAGAGAGATTCCTCTAAGCCCTTTCCTTACTCTTTTCGATGCGCCTCGCGCAGCTCAGCAACATAACAGGCTCGTCCAGCAGCCTGATCTCCTTGAACGACTCCAACTCCATGATCAGTGGGGAACTTTAGAGTCAAACACCATGGGGCAATAGCAGCCCTGAACTCAGCTAGGGCCGGTCGGCCCAAGAAAGCATTATATGGCGAGTCTATATCCAAAACAACAAACTGCAGTATCTGGACTCTCCGGCGTTCTCTAATTCCTAACTCCACTTGCAACTCCACCACTCTAGTGGGTATAGTTGCACTCCCATTGAAACCATGGATACGGTACTGACAAGGTTTCAAATCTTTAGTCTCCATTTTCATCTGGTCATAGGCTCGCTTGAACAATATATTCACAGAACTTCCACTGTCTACCAAGATCCTCTTCATCCAAGAAGGACCTACTTGAGCTGATATGACAAGTGGATCGATAGTTGGTGCTTCAATCCTATCGGCATCTCTGTCTCGGAAGACGATGTCGTCAGTCATCGTCTTCTGTTGCTTGGCCGGAGCCCCCTCTTCCAAACTACTACAACACTCGAAGCTCGCATGCCTGATAGAATTGGCATACGATTCCATTTCCTTCTAGCTTCGGTCTGTTGGATGAGGACCACCACTAATGGTATTTATTACCAACCTCCCGCCAGTACGAGCGGGTTCCTGTCTTGCCTGATTCGATGTACGGTTCTGATTCGATGGGCAGCACCTCCAGATTGCGGCGCCCAAACAAACTGTTCCAACTTCCTTTTACGTATCAACTTCTCAATGAGATCCTGCAAATGACGGCATTCTTTTGTGTTATGGCCGTAGCTTTCATGGAACCTGCAAACTTCCCTGTCTGAATCTATTTCTCCAATGATTGTTTCAGAGCAGGTTTCTTGTACCGAATAGTATTGCAGGTCTGTAAGTACACATTCTCCAGCGGCGTATTCAAAGGAGTGTAGTTATCAAACATATGAGCCCTACATCGTGGACCACGACTCTGATCCTGTTTCCTGTTTTGATTACCATTTCCTTTCTACTGATTTTGCTTATTTTGAATGTTCAATTTTACCTTTTCGGAGCTCTCCCCGGATTGTTTAACAGCAACATTACTCTGAATTCCTTCCATACTAGGCCATGCGTCATCCTTTTTCCTAGACTGTTTCGCATCCTCTCTTCTCAAGAATTGGGCTGCCTTGGAATAGAAACGGTCCAATGACGCAGGAGGTTTTCCGGCCAACCAGTTGCCGAACTCAGAATCAGGATCAATCCCTTTAGTCAATGCCATTAGAATGGAGTTATCATTAGCGTTGCTAATCTCAGCGCATGCAGCATGAAATCTCTCTAAATAATGTCTGAGTGTCTCTCTAGGAGCTTGAGTGACACTAGACAAAGTATTAACATCTTTCGGTCTTGCGACATGCATGCGAAATTGCTCAATAAACTTTGTTGCGAAGTGATCAAAACAAGAGATAGATCGAGTTGGTAAATGGGTAAACCACATAGTTGCTATGCCCCCTTGAGAGATCGGGAAGCTTCGGCACTTAACTGCATCATCAGCTCGCGCAGCATTCATCAACCATTCATACTTCAGGATGTGTTGATGAGGATCAGAGCTCCCTTCATAAACAGGTAAAGTCGGCATCCTGAATTGCCGAGGTGGTTCAGCATAGAGTATCTCATCAGTAAAAGGGGTATGACTCCAGGAGATTCCCTAGTCGTCATTGCTAAGACACTGACTCTCACGGATCATTTGATGGATCATCGTCGGAATGTCGGGCATTTGGACATTTTGAGCATGTTGGGCCAAGGTGTGGTCGGGTTCCACACTGTGAGGAGGGGCCGGTCACTGTCGATGGTCCATGTCTCGCCTCCTTGGTTCTACGTCTTCGGGGACGTAAGGCTCGGGAGTATGGTTGCGTTGGTGGCGGGTCGGATCCGTTCGGTTCCGAACGTCAACTCCCAAATCAGTAGATATGGTAGCACGGTTGTAAGTAATATGGTATGGGGTAGCGCCTCCTCGGGAGGAGGGTCCAGTCTGATGGCTGGTGGACGGGCCAACTCTCGGTTGCCCAAGACTCAATGTATGCTGATGCCTGGTGGCTTGTGTGTAACTTCCGTCCAGTCGTGGACGCGTGGATCTATGATGGTAGTCAGAAGAGGCTAAACTCTTAGTGGATGAATAGGAAGCCTGATCCCTTCTGGATCTCCTTCGTCTTTGGCGGTTTAGCTGGTTGGTCAATTCCGCATTAGCATAGAGCTATTGCCGGCTCTGAGTCGGTTCTTGCGTTAGCATCTGGACTTCTTCCCTGGTGATAGGGCCTTGCGGATCTGATGGTCCGGCAGCGTTTTGATCGGTATGAGGCAGTTGTACGGGATTCTGTCTGTCCCGTCCTTCTGGAGCTGCGGCTGTAGAAGTAGTCCTTGTGTTAACCATGATGGATAGCTAAGCTCTTTCCTAGACTTGATGCAAATCTGAATAGGATGGAAGAACTTTAATCTTTGAGATCTGGATCTTCATCTTAGATTTGTGCAATCCGATATCGATAGTAGATCCAACGAGCAGGAGAAAAAATGTATTTTCTCAGTGAAAGCACCAAAGTGTTTGTACCAAAATTGGGCACAACACTCTTCGGAAGGGTTTGAAGAGATAAAATGAAGAAATAAATGTAAAAAGAGGATTATCTAACAAACACTTCAAACAATAATCAGAAAAACAGCAAAAAACGCAGAGATTTAGAGTGGTTCACCGTATTGCCTATGTCCGCTGTGAAATGATTGATCTTTATTAACTTTTGCTTGCTGTTACAGCAAATTACAACAGTAAATTTCGAGTACAATAGTGATTTTTGAGTTCAACAATGGTTTCGGCAGAGTTTGGACGTCAAAGAGCCAAAAAGATCCCTTTTCTGTAGGTTTTGGGCTGCTATTTATAGGCGTAGGGTGCAAATATCTCGCTCAGATCTCGGGATACCTCTTATGGCACGTGGGTGGGCCCACGCGATCGATCCCACGTGATTTGCACTCAGTCCGTGATCGATATGAACGAATTTCATATCGATCAAGATTTGACCCAATCGAGTCGAAATTGGGCATGAACATTCTTTAGGTCGTACGTAAGCTCCTGTGAAAATTTGGTGGCATTTTGACTTGTAGATTGCGAGTTATGATCGATGCAAGTTCGAATTTATCAAAGGCTGTCTTCCTCGTATCGATGCCCTTCGTATCGATCTGTTCGCATCGGTCCAAGCACGTGCCTGCATGCTAACGTGGCGCTAGTCTCTAGGATCGATCCATATTTTATGCTGAATCGATCGGGTATTTCCAAGGTTTACGCCTCGTTCGTATCGATCTGACTTGGCCCTATTCATACCGATCAATTGCATTATTCTGTTAGCATCGATCGACTGCATTATTCTGTTCGTATCGATCGACTGCATTGTTCTGTTCGTATCGATCGACTGCATTGTTCTGTTCATATCGATCGACTGCACTCCACTTCGTATCGATGGGATGTTGTGATTTCGTTACGATGGGATGTTGTGATTTCGTATCGATATGTGGTCGATCGATACAAAGCACGTTTGAAGCTTAATCGACATGAATTGGACATTCATGTCGTAGTCGATGGATACGAAGTAGGAGGGTCCGGATGGATACGAAGTAGACTCTCTTGCTACTGATCGATACGAAGTGAGCTTGTTTGTTGATGGATACGAAGAAGACTGTTTTCGATGGATACGAACAAGGCGGTTGCATGACGATGGATACAAATAGACGGATGCGTGATGGATACAAAATCGACCATTGTGAAATGATGGATGCGACCTGATTAATGCGAATTGATGGATGTGAGTGAGTTTATTTCCTTGGCTTGCATCGATCATATCTTGAGCATACGAACTCGGATTGACTCAAAAATTGGAACGTTGGCTTTCATAGCTTTGCTTGTCATGTCCCATCAATTGTAGCTTGATCCGGTCTCGGATAAAATTCGTTAGTATCCATGATGAATCTGTGTATGACCGATCTTCGGGACGAACTGCCCTTGGTCTCTAGTCAAGTTCTTGGTGTCACAGCCTTGCCAAAAGGCGGGATAACAACGTTTAATTTCTGTTGCATTCATCTCATCTTGTTTATTTTCTAAGGGCAATACCCCAATTCACATAAGGTGAGGGATTTCATCACCCTTTCCTTAGCCCACAAATGCATTTCATCGTAGAATTGGACTAATAATAAAGGTTAGACATTTGACTTAAGGGTGTCGCGAGCTCATCTAGGGCTTAATTGTATCTTCACAATTGTTTTCTTTGAATAATTTTATTTCTTGGTGTCTAGGCTACGACAGAGTAATAACCAGTTATAAAAATTACGGTGATTCGTAAAAATTATACTGGTTGTTCCTATAAAGGTACTTAAACCTTCGGTTGCATTGCTACGGTGATTGATGGTGCACCGATAACCCCTGCCCGTTACCTGGTTGAGAAATATTTTTGTTGATTTAAGACAAAGTGTGATTATACAATTTTGGGTTAGGAGCTACTAAGAACAGAAAACTGTAATTAAGTCCTTTGCATTCATTTAGTTGCATTAGTTCATGCATATATAAAAAAATCCAAAAAAAATAAAAAATCCAAAAAAAAAATTGTAAATTTTAACTTAGTTTTTAATCCTAAAAAAATCCTTTTAAATCCTTTCCTTTGAAAATTTTCAATCAAAAACAGAAATCCAAAAAAAAAGAAAAAAAAAATTTAATTCAAAAACAAAAACAAAATCAAGTTTCCATTTTCTAAAAAAAAACAAAAATCCTTTTAGTAAATATTTGAAAATTTGAAAATTCAAAAAAAAACATATAAAAATTTAAAAAGCCAAAAATCAAACTTCTCTTTTGAAAATAAATTTTACTTGTTAAATAGTTTTCTTCCTTAAAAAAAAACAAAAACAAAAAACAATTTTTCACTTCGTTTTTCAAATCTTCTCTCATTCTCTAAACTCGTTTCTAACTTCTTTCTGTCCTCGACTTTCACTTGTGCATGAGTACTTGGACTCGTGACCCAACAACAAACCGTTGGACTCGCGACTCAACAACTAACCGTTTAACTCGAACAGACGATCCTCTCGAAATGGCGAACGAAAACGTCTCTCAAACTCTTATGGATAGAATCTTTCCCGATAGAGTTTCTTTTCCATCTTGCATCACGTTACCCGCCCCTACGGGTAACCATTTCGAAATTCACTCGAACCATATTGCCACACTTCCGAAATTTGGCAATTTCAAGCACGATGACCCATACATTTTCTGGACTAAATTCGAACAAGTTTGTGCAACCATTAAACTCCAACAACTTTCTGATGATGGAATCAAACTTCGATTAATCCCATTCGCTCTTACGAATTACGCTGAAAATTGGTTGTACAGCTTACTATCGAACTCGATTAAAACATGGGAAGAATTCGTAAAAGCTTTCTTAAAAAAGTTCTACCCCTTGGTAAAAACGAGTAGAATCCGAAACGAAATTGTAAATTTTCATCAATTCAAGGCAGAACCATTCGGAAAATATTTTGAAAGATTCAAAGAGCTTTTGATAAAATGTCCACACCATAACTTTGAAAAATGGACGATTTGCCAAATCTTATACGATGGACTCGAAAACAGCTCACGAACCATGCCCGAATCAATGTGCCAAGGCAACTTTCTTGCCCAACATCACGACGATGCTTGGCAATTTCTTGAAAACCTCGCTGAAAAATCATCCCAATGGGAACGTTCGAACGAAAAATCAATTTACTCACGATCGAGTGCACACTCGATATGATCTTCTTTTGCTTTGGAAGCTAAGATCGACGCAATGATTAAAAAATTCGATAACGTTTTCTCATCGAATCAAATGAACCAAGCTTCCCAACCGATGTGTTATAAATGCAACGATCCTAATCATATAGCCGATCAGTGTCCCAATTCCGTCGAATAAATAAATGCTTTCAATAAAGCCAAAAATGACCCGTTTTCTTAAACGTACAACCATGGTTGGAGAAATCACCCAAATTTTGCTTGGAACCAAAACAATCCCATCATGAATACGGTTCGTCCAAATTTTCAAGCATTCCCGAATAATGCTTCGAATCCTTCCTTTCAGCCCAACAATTTTCAACCAAACTTTGCGGGTCCATCCCATAATCAACCGCAACAATCAAATTTTCAACCAAATTCTGCTCATCCTCCCTAAGACGATAAACGTTTAACTTCGCTTGAGAAAACTCTTGAGACGTTGGCTAAAGCAACTACTCAAAGCCTTCAATCAAACAACAATTTGCAAAATTTATTGACCTCATATATGCAAAACAAAAACCAACCAATTGCAAAACTCGTAATGCAAATGAGTCAATTAGCCACGTCTGTAAGTGAACGCGAACGTGGAACATTTCCAAGCCAGCCCCTTCCAAATCCCAAAAATCAAAACCCAAATTCAAATTAGGCCTATGTTGTTCAAGATAGCAACGTCACCCAATTGAATGCTATCACAACTCTACGTTCCGGTAAACAAATCGATAATTAAGTCGTTAACCCAAACGATTTACCGGAAACCTCTCTCGACACTTCTAAAACGACGAACGAATCTGAACAGAATGTGGAGCCAAACGTCGAATCGAATGCCAATCAAAATTCTTCTTCTTCTACTCGAGTAGACCCGCCTACCGAGTATCATGTTACATTTCCACATCGTCTTCGACCAAAGAAACACTCGGACCAAATAGAAAAGATGTTGGAAATTTTTAAACAAGTGAAAGTTAACATCCTGCTTCTTGACATCGTTCAGCAAGTCCCCACGTACGCGAAATTTCTTGAGGACTTGTGCACCCAAAAGTGACACACTCAAGTGCCCAAAAAAGTCTTCTTAGCCACCAGTTTGAGTGAAGTCTTGTCCCAATCCATGCCCGTAAAATACAAAGATCCTGGCTGCCCTACGATTTCGTGTACAATTGGAGACAAGATGATTAACAAATGCTTGATAGACTTAGGTGCGAGTGTCAACTTGATTCCATACTCCATGTACGAACAATTAGGCTTAGATGAGCTCAAACCCACAAAAGTTATGCTTCAATTTGCTGATCGTTCCATTAAGAAGCCCGTGGGAGAAATCGAAGACGTTCTCATTCGAGTAGGGCAATTCATATTCCCTGTTGACTTTACCGTTCTCGAAACACAACCCGTGACAAATCCGCGAGTCAAATTCCATTGATTTTAGGCCGACCATTCTTAGCCACCTCAAATGCCTTAACAAATTGTCGTAACGGTTCGATGAAAATCTCTTTTGGAAACATGACTTTGGATCTCAACATTTTCAATCTTGATAGCCAATTTAACGAACCTTGTGACCAAACGTTGGAAGTTAGTGCCATTCACGAAAACTTCGAAAATGAGACACTTGACCTTAATGATGAACACGAGGCCGAGTATGAAAAATTGTTTCACGAAATTCCCAACAAGATTGAATACACTCTTCCTTTTGAATCGCTTCCAGTTGAGTCTGAATCTCAACCCAATTCTTTGATTGAGAAACTCCCAAAGTTGGACCTCAAACCACTTCCCGATCACCTTAAGTACGCATACTTAGGTGAAAACGAAACTTGTCCTGTCATCATTTCTAACAATCTTTCTCTTGACCAAGAAGTTTCTCTTTTTTCCATTCTTTCGAAAAATAAGGAAGCGATGGGATGGTCAATCTACAATATAAAGGGAATTAGTCCCGCTCTTGTTCAACATCGCATCCATTTGATTGATGATGCCAAGCCTGTTCATGACGCGCAATGAAGTCTTAATCCAAAAATGAAAGATGCAGTGCGTGATGAAATTCTTAAATTTCTCGACAACGGAATCATTTACCCAATCTCTGATAGTTCATGGGTTAGCCCAATTCACGTTGTACCCAAAAAGTCTGGGCTAACCGTTGTCAAGAACGATTCAAATGAACTTATTCCAACTCGTACTCAAACAGTTTGGCGTGTTTGCATTGACTATCGAAAACTAAATGCCGCAACACATAAAGACCACTTCCCTCTTCCTTTCATTGACCAAATGCTCGAATGTCTAGCCGGCCACGAATTCTACTGCTTTCTTGATGGTTATTCCGGCTATAACCAAATTCCAATCGCTCCCGAAGATCAAGATAAAACGACATTCACGTGTCCATTCGGTACCTTTGCTTATCGACGTATGCCATTCGGACTTTGTAGCGCTCCTGCGACTTTCCAACGATGCATGGTTGGCATTTTTTCCGACATGATTGAACGCTTTCTAGAAGTTTTTAAGGACGATTTCTCTATCTTTGGTGATTCTTTTTCCCAATGTTTACATCATCTCGAGTTGGTTTTAAATCTATGTAAAGAAAAACATTTGACTTTGAATTGGGAAAAATGCCACTTTATGGCCAAACAAGGTATAGTCCTTGGACATATCATCTCAAATAAAGACATTGAGGTAGATAAAGCGAAAATCGATGTAATTGCAAACCTACCCATTCCCAAATCTGTTAAGGACATTCGATCCTTTTTAGGACACACTGGCTTTTACCGACGCTTTGTGAATCTTCTCGGAAATGACGTTCCATTCGATTTCAACTCTGAGTGTATCTCTTCTTTTGAACGTCTTAAGAACGAACTCATTTCTGCTCCAATCATTTGCGTGCCAAATTGGGATCTCCCATTTGAAATAATGTGTGATGCTTCTAACTTTGCGATTGGTGATGTCTTAGGACAACACATCAACAAAATCCTTCACGTCATTTACTACGCGAGTATGACTTTGAACGATGCTCAACTCAACTACACAACAACCTAAAAAGAGCTTCTAGCTGTCGTTTTTGTGCTCAAAAAGTTTCAACCTTACTTGATAGGTTCACACATTACCGTGTACGCGGACCATTCTGCGCTTCGATATCTCTTCGCTAAAAAGGACGCTAAATCTCGCTTGATTCGTTGGATCCTTTTATTACAAGAGTTTGACCTTACAATCAAAGACAAAAAAGGATCCGATAACGTCACAGCCGATCACTTGTCTCGTCTTCTGAACGCACCATCTTCTTTGCCAATCAATGAAAACTTCCCCGATGAACAACTTCTTTCAATTTCTATTGATCCATGGTACGCTGATATAGTGAACTACTTAGTCACTAAAGAAACTCCCTCATCTTGGTCCAAACAGGACAAATACAAATTCATGTCCCAAGTGAAATATTTGTATTGGGACGATCCATACTTGATCAAATATTGTCCCGACCAAATCATCTGACGTTGCATTTCGGATAATGAGATCAGGAGTGTTCTTTCATTTTGCCACGATCAAGCGTGTGGTGGACATTTCGGTCCTCGAAAAACTGCGAAAAAGGTGCTTCAGTGTGGTTTCTATTGGCCTTCTCTTTTCAAAGACTCGTTTGAATTTTGTAAAACTTGCGATCGATGTCAAATGCTTGGATGAATTTCTCGACGAGATATGAAGCCTCTAAACCCCATCCTTACGATCGAAATCTTTGAAGTTTGGGGTATCGAATTTATGGGACCTTTTCCCAATTCTATTGGAAACTTGTATATCCTCCTCGCTGTCGATTACGTCTCAAAATGGGTCGAAGCCGTTCCATGCAAAACCAATGACCATAGAATTGTTGTGAAATTTCTCAAAGAAAACATCTTTTCGAGGATCGGCACACCTCGCACAATAATCAGTGATAACGGAACCCATTTTTGTAACCGTTCTTTTGAAACTTTAATGAAAAAATACTCGATAATCCACAAGTTATCCACTCCGTATCATCCTTAGACTTGTGGCCAAGTTGTAGTTTCAAATCGACAAATACAAAAAGTCTTGGAAAAAACTGTTAACAAAAATCGAAAAGATTGGTTTCAGAAATTGACCGACGCGCTTTGGGCTTACCATACTACTTTTAAAACTAACCTTGGGATGTCCCCATTCCGTTTAGTTTACGATAAAGCTTTCAATTTACCCGTTGAAATCGAACACAAAGCGTTGTGGGCAATAAAGAACTTAAACTTTGATCTTGAAAAAGCTGGCGAAAACCGAATACTACAACTCAATGAACTAGAAGAACTTAGGAACGACGCGTATGAAAATGAGAAAATTTACAAAGAAAAAACAAAAGTTTTTCATGACAAGTCAATCCTATGAAAAACGTTTTCGCCTAACCAAAAAGTTCTTTTATATGACTCAAGACTTCATTTATTCCCTGGGAAACTTAAATCGAGATGGACCGGACCATTTGTGGTACGAACTGTTTTTCCGCATGGTGCCGTAGAAATAGAAAACCCTAGGGATAGATAGATTTTCAAAGTCAACGGTCATCGTTTGAAACCTTTCTTGGAATTGCCAAGTAACCAAGAGGAGGAGCTCATGATCCTTCATGAGCCAAGCTACGTCTAGTAAGAATGTTAACCCTCTTTTGTAAATATGTACATATTTTTCCCCGTTACACTCATTATATCATGCATTGACTGTGGGGACACAGTTAAAAATTAAGTGTGGGGGGGGGTCTCACATTCATTTTTTTTTAGTTTTTCATGGCATTTTTGAATTTTCATTTTCTTTTAATTTAAAAAAAATCTCGAAATTTCTAAATCTCAAAAACATTTTCTTTTTAGCATTTTGATTTATTTTTGAAGAAACACTATAGGATAAGTATAAGTTTTGGTTAATAAATTGAAATTTTTAAAAATTTGTTTGTCTTAACAAAAATAAAAAATGAAGTTTGATTACAAATAACAATGGTTTAGCTAGTATATAGGAAGGTTCATATGTGTTAATTATGAAGTATGTTCTAATTGAAAATCTTTGTTTAAAAAAGTGGTAAATTTAAAGTAAAGGATATAACATTTTTATCTTCTAAGTTAAATGGTGCTAGGATGATTTTGCAACACTCTCTCTTTCTAAAAAAAATAGAAAAAAATATATATAAGTAAAAAAAACATTTGTATATATGTATATATTTTTAACACCTAGAGTCATGTGTTCACACTCGTGTGTTCACTCGCCATGCTCTGTACCCTTCTCACGTAAGCCCGAAAGGCAGTGCACGATCGGTATATCTGGCCTCAGTTTACCTGAGTTAGGTGTATGTATATAAAAATTCTTTTTAATAACACATATAGTCGATAAGTGCTCACACTTGTGTTTTCACTCGCCACGCTCTGTATTCCCCTCACATCAGTCCGCAAGGCAGTGCATGGGTAATATATCTGGCCTCAGTTTACCTGAGTTAGGCATATGTAAATATCAATGAAATTTTCAAATAAGAGAGAGTAAGCAATTGAAATCCAAGCACTATTTTGACTTGTTTGATTTAACTTGTTATTGAAAAGAAATGAAAATACCACTTTGACAAACTTTGATAATCAACTAAGGATCCATTTCATAATTACACTATATTATCAACTGAAATAACTAGCCAAACTATAGTCTCTTTGTTATGATAACTTAATTTTTGTTGGAAATTTTGACGAGTAAATGACTTAAATTTTCAAGATAATGACCAAAACCTATATTTAACTTATGAGTGTCGATTTGAAAGTGAATCCTTCATTTGTAAATACTTTCAAAAACTTGCATTCATCCCATTGTAAATAAATCTTGCATTTAGTAAATATTTTCATCCTGCTTTTGGATTTTGTGGGTAGTATCCTCTGAAAACCCTCACGAGACATCACTCGTCCTACTGGAGACACCCAGAGGTTTAACGGCTTGTTACATACGCTCAATGCAATCGTGCTCTCTACGAAAATGGATTTATTGTAATTTCCTTCATTCGAGGACGAATAAAAAGATAAGTGTGGGGGTATTTTATGTGCACGTAAATGTACATATATTTACATCCATATTTTATCTCTTTTTATTTCCATAAATATCATATTTGGGCATTTTAACATGTTTAAAACCAAAATTCAATTGTTTTCAAAAACATCGTATATTCATCTTCATTCAGGGGCAAAATGGTCATTTTTGTGCATGTGTCAATTTGAGAATTTTTACCTAGACATTTTTTATGATTTTTATAGGAAATTTTGATGCATATGGAAGAGGGATTCATGAAGATATATGCATGCACAAATGAATACAAAGGAATGAAGAGGAAATAATTCAAGTCCAAGATCATGGAGGACCCCACCCACTTGCCTAAATCTACAATTAGAAGCTAATGGACAACTAAGTGGAGGTTAGAGCTTCATGCACTTTTAATGAGCGATTAATTAGTGGCTAATGGTTACTTGGTGGCCACACTTCCTAAAGGGCATTTTGGGAAGCACCCTAAAAATGGAATTAGGGTTTTATGCATGTATAAATAGCCCTCTTATGTACATGTAAATATATTCTACTCTTTCACATTAGTTAGGAAATTAAAAGAGCAAGTTGTAATGGCAATATTTCATGAAATAAAAATGGCTTCCAAGCCTCTTCCTCTTTTCTTTTCTATATGCTTTTCTTTGCTTTTATGTTAATGTTTATTTTTATGCTCTCTTTCTTTTAATATTCATAGCTTAGATTTATATTCACGCAAGTAGTGTAGCTTCAATTTTTATGCAAATAGTTAGTAGTTAATCTCTCTTTCTTCCTTTGCTTAGTTTTTATTTCTTTGCTTTTTAATGTTGAAATTTACAAGTGTTGATTTGATAACACAAATGAGTAGCTAAACCCCTTCAATTTAGGGATAATGAAGCTCTCTAACTTTAAGTAATTTCAACATTTTTATGATTTATGATCTCTTTGTGTGTGCTTCATGAAGGTGAATCTTGATGTAAGTTTATACAAGTGGGTTTGATAGCTTATATTGCTTATGCAAATGAGCTATTCTTATTCAACATAAACACAATTTACAACATCATTTGCTAATTAATTTTTGACTTTGAAATGAAAGTAAAAATGAAATTTGATGATCTATATTACAAGTTACAATAGTAAATAGATCATACTTAAAATATTTTGCTTTGGCTTCATTTTCATGAGAATTTCTAAGTGGATTAATTATTGTATTATAGTTTGATGGTTTGAGTTATGTTAATTAATAACATAAACAAACAATACTTATGATAATACAACAATTATTTCACTTAATATCAAAACTAGAGATCATAAATTATTTGGTTGTTGATTTACTAATATATGAGAGTGGATTTGCCTCTAAATTGTTCTCTAGTCTAATAGTTTTTAAATCACATTTTAATTCTAGCTTTAGCTTCTTAATTGTAGTTAACAATTTTCTCTCACTTTGGTCTAATTTGATTGAATTGAAAATTTTAAAAGTTCCCTGCGGATCGACCCGTACTCGCCACGTACTAACTTTTGTACACCGTGCGCTTGCGGTTAAATTTTATTTGGAAATTTTTCGACGGTTTTCTAACTCGATAGAAATTCCATCGACTAACACTGAAGTTCTGGAGGAAAAACTGACATGGGGTGATTTCAGAAGGAGGTTTGAACAGAGATTTCTATCTGAGGTTGCTAAGTCGGCGTTGATGAGGAAGTTAATGGATCTAGTTCAGGGAGAGATGTCAGTTATTGAGTATGCTACTAGATTTGATGACCTTTCTCGATATGGATATGCTATGGTTGACACTGACATCAGAAGGAATGAGAGGTTCATTCGAGGACTGAGACCTGAGTTTGTAGAATGACCATGACCCATATCCGAGAACCTTGTAATGTGGTGGTGGAGATGACCATTCGCCATGAAGAGATGCTGGCTGGTTGTGCTAGAGAGAAGCCAATTGAATCCCAAGGTCCTCAGGGAATGAAGAGAAAATTCTTTAAGAAGAAGGGAGCCCAGAAAGAGGATGCTGCCAAGAAGGAAAATGCTGATTTAGTGTGCTTCAAGTGTGACAAGAAGGGTCATTATGCTCATGAGTACCGGACTGACAAGGGGAAGAAGGCTGTAGACAAGAAAAATGTGAAGTGCTTTAACTGTGATCAAGTTGGGCATTATAAGAACCAGTGTCCAGAGGCAGTCATGGCGGGCAAAGGAAAGTTCTTTGTTGTTGGATCATAAGCTAAGCCTTCTGCAGCTGATAAAGGAAAGACAGTTATGGAAGGTACATTTTTGATTCAGAGTATACCAGTTAGGATACTATTTGATACCGGTGCATCACATTCATTTATATCACGGTATTTGGTCGATAGGTTATGCTTAGAACCCATATACCTTGTTACTTCCTTCAGGGTTGCGAATTGATGGGGAGCATACCTTAAACCTAGGTCGCGAAGCCATAAGTCGCGGAGGCGAAACCCTAGGTCGCGAAGCCATAAGTCGCGGAGGCGAAACCCTAGGTCGTGAAACCATAACTCGCGGAGCACTAGGTCGAGGACGAGCAGGCTCTTTATGTCGCTCTAGAAATCCTACATCGCTCAACCGGAATCGCCGCTTCGTCCTTAAATCGCGTATGACATTCCTTATGTCGCGAAGACTTAAGTCGCTTCCAGTAGGTCGCGAACAACACTCCAGCAATGTCGCGAGGCAGATACAGTTAGGTCGCGAATGACCTATGCTGCTCGAGCTTCCAGTTAGGTCGCGGAGCCTAAGTCGCTGAAGTCTGATGTTAGGTCGCGAACAACATCCAGTAGGTCGCTGCCTTATGTCGTGAAGCTTAGGTCGCGAGAAGCTGTTATGCCGTTTTTGTTAAGTCGCTCTACCTATGTTGTTAAGTCGTTTGTTAAGTCATTGTTTGTTTCTTAAGTCGCTTTGTTTTGAAAGTCGTTTGTTTGTATTTTTTCTTAAGTTGTGTGAAGTGTTGTAACATGTGTTGAGTTGTAAGCTCCTATAGATAGGGGTGTATGGTCATTTGTAAGGGAGTTGAATTTTGAATAAAAATTTGGTTTGTGCTTTGTGCCACCATTGAAATTGGTAGTTGAGTGTGATCTCATATCTCCACCTTCGGCATTCGAGTGCGCTCGAATCAATGATTGTTGAAGCCAATTCACGAAATCAAGTGCGCTTGATCAACGTTCGAAGAATTGTAGATCTTCTCTCATGGCATCGTGCGCGATCAACGTGTCGAAGATTGCTAGAATCCGGTATCTTCGTGATCAACGGATTTGGGCCTTTATCTTGGGTATCATCAATTCACCGATTTATCATCGATTCACCGATTATTTCCGCTAATCGTGTGAGATCCTGGAAGAATTCGATTTACATCGTCGAATTCGCTTCCTTGGCTGCATCAGTTTGGTATCAGATCAAGGAGACGAACTTTTCCAAGTTCGTTGGGTGTGAAGTTTCGAGATTTGAAGTTTGTGAAGTTTGTGTTTGGATTTGTTGAAAATTTGACAATGCCTCCAAGAAGAGTTAATCGTCATCAGAATGTTGCAGATGTGTATCGAAGAGAAGATGCTGAACAAATGGAGCAACGAATTAGTGATAAATTCAATGAGAAGTTTGATGAGGGGATTGGTCGATTAGAGAGAATGATGTTTGAAATGAATCAAAGTAGAAGAAGGGTTTCACCTGAATCGAGCCATGGGGGAAATAGAGTTTCACCACATTCATATCGGGAGAGAGGAGAAGATCATGATCGTAGAAATGTTGACGATCGTGATAGGAATGTTGATGATCGAAATCGGAGAGATGTGGATGATCGTGATCGGAGGAATGTAGATCGAAGGGATGTTGGTGGTAGAAATGGTGGTGGTAGAGATGTTGGTGGTCATGATCGACATTGATATGCATCAGATTTTGATGAGGAGTTTGATGGTGGTAGTGTTCATGGTCGAAATCGAAGTCAAGGAAGAAATCATTCAGAGTATGATCACAAGTGGGAGTCCGGAATGAAAATTGAAATTCCAGAGTTTAAGGGTGGTATGCAGGCTGAAGAATTTCTAGATTGGTTATCTAATGTTGAAGAGATCTTTGATTTCAAGGAGGTTCCGGAAGATCGTCGAGTGAAGTTGGTTGCTACTAGGTTGAGAGGGAGAGCAATGGCGTGGTGGCAGCAAACCAAACTTACACGAGAACAGATTGGGAAGTCGAAGATTGTTGCTTGGGAGAAAATGAAGAAGATGATGAAGGCTACATTCTTGCCTTACAATTATTAATCACTCATGTATCAGAGGTTGCAGAATCTGAGGCAAGGGATGAAGACTGTTAATGATTATGCTGATGAGTTTTATCAACTGATTGCTCGAAATGACATTATGGAGACGGAGGAACAATTGACTGCTAGGTTTGTTGGGGGGTTGAGGATCCAGATCCAGGATATGGTAAATATGTTTGACCCTAGATCTGTGGCTGAAGCGCACCAGAAGGCGTTGGCTTGGGAGAAGCAGGGAAGACGAGGAGGTGGTGTGTTTCCAAGTTCCAATACTCAGAGCAAGGGTGCTAGTGGGAGTTCCAATGTTTCTAAAGCTGTCAGTAAACCAGTTGTGAATGAAGTTGCGAAGGCGAAGGTCAACAACAGTTTCAAGTGTTATAATTGCCAGGAAGTGGGTCATAAGAGTAATGAATGCCCAAAACCGAAGAGGCGAGCTATGATTGCTGAAGTGGAAGGTGAGGATGTTGAAGAAGGTTATTCTAGTCCAGTTGAGGAGGATGAACAGGATATCACGTCGGGAGATGAAGGATGTAATCTAATGTTGAGGAGATCATGTTTGACACCAAAGCAGGAAGAGGAGGCTAGTTGGTTGAGGAGTAATATCTTTCAATCGACATGCACTATACTGGGGAAGGTGTGTAAATTTGTGATTGACGCGGGAAGTTGTGACAATATCATTTCTACCGAAGCTGTGAGAAAGCTGAAGTTGAAGACGGAAAAGCATCCAAATCCTTATAAGTTAGCGTGGTTAAGGAAAGGAGGAGAGGTGAAGGTGGACGGGCGAGTTCATGTTCCATTTTCTATTGGGAAGAAGTATAAAGATGAGATCTGGTGTGATGTGGTGGAGATGGATGTTTGTCACTTGCTTTTGGGAAGATCATGGCAGTATGACCGAGCAGTGCAGCATGATGGTCGAACCAATAGCTAAAGCTTTATGTTTGAGGGTACAAAGATCATTTTAGTTCCGAAGAAGAGACAGCAAGGAGAGAGCAAGTCAGAAGAGATTGAGGAGCTGAAGACTTTGTTGACTTTGAAGGAGTTTGTTGAAGAAGTAGAGGAGAGTCCAGAGGTGTTCTTGTTGATTGGACATGAAGCTACTGAATCTGTTGAAGTTCCAGAGGAAGTAAAGCCAGTGTTGGAATAATTCAGAGATGTGTTTCCTGAAGAGTTGCCAAAGGAGTTACCACCGTTGAGAGATATTCAACATCAGATTGATCTTGTGCCAGGGGCGGCATTACCTCACAGGCCACATTACAGGATGAGTCCTAAGGAGCATGAGGAAATGAGAAGGCATGTGGAGGAGTTGTTAGAACAAGGGCGTGTTCAGGAGAGCTTGAGTCCTTGTGCAGTGCTAGCCTTATTGGTACCGAAGAAGGATGGGACTTGGCGGATGTGTACGGACAGTCGGGCTCTAAACAAGATCACTATGAGATACAGGTTTCCTATGCCGAGGTTCGATGATTTGATTGATCAGTTGAGTGGGGCTGTTGTGTTCTCAAAGATTGACTTGAAGAGTGGATACCATCAGATTCGTATTAGACCGGGTGATGAGTGGAAGACTGCTTTTAAAACTAGGGAAGGTCTATACGAATGGCTGGTTATGCCGTTTTGCTTGTCAAATGCACCTAGTACTTTTATGAGAGTGATGAACCAGATTTTCAGACCATTTATTGGGAAGTTCGTAGTAGTTTACTTTGACGATATTTTGATCTATAGTGGGAGTATGGAAGAGCATATCCAGCATTTGCGAGAAGTGCTGTTAATTCTACGACAGGAGCAATTCTATGCAGCAACGAAGAAGTGCGTGTTCATGACGCACAGTGTTTTGTTTCTGGGATATGTTCTATCGAAGGAGGGTATTCAAGTGGATGAAAGCAAAGTGGAAGCTGTCAGGAGTTGGCCACAACCCAAGACAATTACTGAAGTGAGGAGTTTTCATGGGTTGGTATCTTTTTATCGAAGATTCATTCCACATTTTAGCAGTGTGATGGCACCTGTAACCGATTGCATGAAAGGTAAGAAGTTCGTGTGGACAGAGGAAGCAAAGTTAGCTTTTGAGAAGATCAAGACACTTCTGACGACAACACCCATTCTGGTACTGCCGGATTTTCAGATATTGTTCGAGTTACACACTGATGCTTCGAGGGTTGGGATTGGTGGAGTATTGAGTCAGAATGGAAGACCAGTTGCTTATTTCAGTGAGAAGTTTTCTGGAGCCAAGTTGAGATATAGCACATATGACATGGAGTTTTACGCAATTGTTCAAGCTGTGAAGCACTGGAGACATTATATGTTTCAGAAGGAGTTTGTTCTTTATACGGATCATGAAGCTTTGAAACATTTGCAAGGGCAGGACAAAATTTCAGCTAGACACACTTCATGGGTCGCGTATCTGCAGCAGTTTACTTTTGTTGTAAAGCACAAATCAGGGGTGACGAATCGTGTAGCTGATGCCTTGAGCAGGAGGAATCATTTGTTGACGACGATGAATGTTGAAGTGACAGGATTTGAACTATTGCCAGAGTTGTTTGAGGAGGATCCTTACTTTGCGAAGATTGTTGAGAAAGTCAAGGATGTGAGTACTGATGAGTTTGTGTTGGTAGATGGATTCTTATTCAAGGGGAATCGATTGTGCATACCAGATTGCAGCTTGAGAATGAAAATTGTAAAAGAGTTGCATGAAGAAGGACATGTTGGTCATGATCGTACTTTGCAGTTGATCTTAAGGTCTTATTTTTGGTCGTCAATGAGAAAAGAAGTTGAAAAGTTTGTTCAGAGATGTCATGTTTGTCAAGTTTTGAAAGGGACAGCTACCAATGCAGGTTTGTATATGCCTTTACCTGTTCCTACAAAACCGTGGGTTGATGTAAGCATGGATTTTGTGTTGGGCTTGCCGAGGACTCAATGGGGAAATGACTCTATATATGTTGTGGTGGACCGTTTCTCAAAGATGGTACATTTTATTGCATGTAAGAAGACGGCAGATGCAATTAATGTTGCACAATTATACTTCAGAGAGATCTATCGTCTTCATGGGTTGCCTGAATCTATTGTATCAGATAGAGACACGCGTTTTCTGAGACATTTCTGGATGAGTCTATGGAGGATGGTCGGAACAAAGCGGAAATTCAGTAGTGCTTATCATCCACAGACGGATGGACAGACAGAAGTTGTGAACAAATCCTTAGGTAATCTATTGCGATGTCTTGTGAAGGATAATCTGAAGAGCTGGGATGTGAAGTTATGTCAAGCGGAGTTTGCTCATAATCATGCTATCAACCGTAGTACGGGTTTCAGTCCATTTCAGATTGTATATTCAAGCTTGCCAAAGGGGCCGTTGGATTTAACGATAGTGCCACAACCGAAGGGGATAGTTAAGCGGGCTGTTGATTTTGTTGATGGGTTGACAGAATGCAATAGAATCGTTCAGGAATGATTGGAAAAGACGAATGAGAAATATAAGCAATCCGCAGATATTAAACGACGACATGTAGACTTCAAAGAAGGAGATTTTGTATATGCAGTATTGACCAAGGATCGATTTCCTGTTGGTACTTACAACAAACTAACTGCTAGGAAGATTGGTCCTTTGGAAATCATAAAGAAGATTAATGAGAATGCTTATCAGTTGAGATTGTCGGATCATATCCATACTGCTGATGTTTTCAATGTCAAACAATTAATTCCGTATTATGGGGAGAAGCTCGTCGAAAAAGAGGAGAGCATGAATTCGAGGTCGAATTCTTTTCAACCAGGGGAGGATGATGCAGCGCATACCTTAAACCTAGGTCGCGAAGCCATAAGTCACGGAGGCGAAACCCTAGGTCGCGAAGCCATAAGTCATGGAGGCGAAACCCTAGGTCGCGAAACCATAAGTCGCGGAGCACTAGGTCGGGGACGAGCAGGCTCTTTATGTCGCTCCAGAAATCCTACGTCGCTCAACCGAAATCGCCGCTTCGTCCTTAAATCGCGTACGACATTCCTTATGTCGCGAAGACTTAAGTCGCTTCCAGTAGGTCGCGTACAACACTCCAGCAATGTCGCGAGGCAGATACAGTTAGGTTGCGAACGACCTATGCCGCTCGAGCTTCCAGTTAGGTCGCGGAGCCTAAGTCGCTGAAGTCTGATGTTAGGTCGCGAACAACAACCAGTAGGTCGCTGCCTTATGTCGTGAAGCTTAGGTCGCGAGAAGCTGTTATGCCGTTTTTGTTAAGTCGCTCTACCTATGTTGTTAAGTCGTTTGTTAAGTCATTGTTTGTTTCTTAAGTCGCTTTGTTTTGAAAGTCGTTTGTTTGTATTTTTTCTTAAGTTGTGTGAAGTGTTGTAACATGTGTTGAGTTGTAAGCTCCTATAAATAGGGGTGTATGGTCATTTGTAAGGGAGTTGAATTTTGAATAAAAATTTGGTTTGTGCTTTGTGCCACCATTGAAATTGGTAGTTGAGAGTGATCTCCTATCTCCACCTTCGGCATTCGAGTGCGCTCGAATCAACGATTGTTGAAGCCAATTCACGGAATCAAGTGCGCTTGATCAACGTTCGAAGAATTGTAGATCTTCTCTCACGGCATCGTGCGCGATCAATGTGTCGAAGAGTGCTAGAATCCGGTATCTTCATGATCAACGGATTTGGGCCTTTATCTTGGGTATCATCAATTCACCGATTTATCATCGATTCACCGATTATTTCCGCTAATCGTGTGAGATCCTGGACGGATTCGATTTACATCGTTGAATTCGCTTCCTTGGCTGCATCACGAATCCAACAGGAGGGCATGCATTTTTGGGGATGAGATGTGACCCGTTAGAATTTGATTTGTTAGGTCATATGTTTGCATGCAGTTTGTATGTTTTCGATTTTGTAGATTTCGTAATCATTTTGGGTAGGGATTGGTTGAGAAGGTACGAGGCCAGGATATTTTGCCAGGATGGGGAGATATCACTAAGACACCCTGATAGTCATAACCGAATTATATTCTCAGTAAATAATTCTGACTAGAGTAGTTGTGCCTTGATAAGTGCAATGGAAGTTGGAGAAGATCTAAGTCAGGTTCGAATAACAAGAGAGTTTGTAGATGTCTTTGAACAAGTCACAGGACTAGCTACCACCGAAACGAGCTGTTGAGTTTTGGATAGATCTTGTGCTAGGAACTGAACCTGTAAGTAGACCACCTAGCAGGATGACACTAACTAAGATGAAGGAACTGAAGGTGCATCTAATGGATCTAGAAGGAAGGAATTTTATTAGATCAAGCAGTTCGCCTTGGGGAGTGGCCGCGATGTTCGTAAAGAAACCAGATGGGCCGTTAAGGATGTGTATCGACTATCGTAAGTTGAATGAAAAGACGATAAAAAATAAGTATTTTTTGCCGAGAATTGATGATCTATTTGATCAGTTGAGTGGAGCCAGAGTGTTTTCCTAGTTGGATTTGGTGACAGGCTTCCATCAGTTAAGAGTTGCAGAGGACAGCATTCCTTTGACAGCATTTCAGACTAGGTATGGTTCGTACGAGTGGTTAGTAATGCCATTCGGGTTGACGAATGCACCTGCTTTCTTTATGGATTTGATGAACCGAGTCTTCCGAGAGTATTTGGACAGATTCATGTTAGTGTTTATAGATGACATTTTGGTATACTCTAAAGATGAAAGAGAGCACCAAGATCATCTTAGACTTGTGCTTGAGACGCTGAGGTAGAATCAGCTAAAGGCGAAGTTTTCCAAGTGTCATTTTTGGAAGATAGAGATTAAGTTTTTTGGTCATGTGGTTTCAGAGAAAGGATTGCCAGTCGATCCAGATAAGATCGAAGCTGTGAATAATTGGAAGAGACCAGAGATGATGACCAAGATTAGAAGTTTTGTTGGACTTGCTAGTTATTACCGGAGATTCATCAAGGACTTCTCATGGATAGCAACGTCTTTGAGTAAGCTTACCAGGAGGAGGTAAAGTTTGGTTGGTCCGAAAAATGTGAGGAAGCATTCCTTAAGTTAAAGCATTTGTTGACCAATGCACCAGTGTTAGTAGTTCCAAACGGAAACCAAGGGTTGTTAGTATGCACTGATGCACGAAGTAAGATATCCCACTCATGACTTAGAATTGGCTGCGTTGATTTTTGCCTTGAAGATTTGGAGGCATTATCTCTTGGGAGAGAGATTTGAGCTATACAAAGATCATAAGTCTTTAAGAGATTTATTCTCTCAGAAGTAGTTGAATACGAGACAACAGAGGTGGCTGGAGTTTTTGGTTGCTTATGATTTTGGTATAGAGTATACTCCTGAGAAAGGAAATAGGTAGCGTATGCTCTCAGTAGAAAACATCAGAATGTTGGGTTGGCTATATTGACAGAATGGAAGGATCTAGAAGCTTTGGGCAGTTGTGGTGTGCAGTTAAGATCGACTGCTAGTTTTAGTCAGAGTATTGCCATGTTGTCCTGTTTAGAAGTTCGACCAGTGTTGATTGAGAGAATTGCTTCTAAGCAGAAGGAGGATCCATTATTCGTCGAGAGGATTAGAAGGCTTGAGGTTGGAACTCAGATCGATGATTTGAAAGGTTTTTGTCTTGACCAGAGAGGATGGTTGAGAAAGAAGGGCGATTATGTGTTCCAGATGTTAAGAACTTGAAAAAAGAAGTTCTTGGGGAATGTCATCGATCCAAGTTTACGATTCATCCTGGAGGGACCAAGATGTATCAAGATATGAAGAGGAGCTTCTATTGGGAAGGCATGAAGAGGGATGTTGGCTTGTGGGTTAGGCTGTGTGTAAACTGTCAGCAAGTGAAAGCCGAACATCAGAAGCCGAGTGGGTTGCTTCAGCCTTTAGAGATTCCAGTTTGGAAATGAGATTCGATATCCATGGATTTTATTGACGGGTTGCCAAGGTCAAGTAGAGGAAATGAGGGTATATGGGTCATTGTGGACAGGTTGACCCAGAGTTCCCATTTCATCCCAGTAAAGTCGACCAGGACGACACATGTTTTGGCGAAGCTGTTCATGAAGAGCATAATTAGACTACATGGGGTTCCTAGTAGCATAGTCAGTGACCGAGATGCTTTGTTTACTAGCGAATTCTGAAAGAGTCTACATGATGTGTTACGCACTAAGCTCAAGATGAGTACCGCATATCACCCTCAGACGGATGGGTAGACAGAGAGAGTCAATAAGGTACTCAAGAATTTATTGAGAGCTTGTGTGTTGAAATTTAGTGGATCTTGGGAGGATCACCTACATTTGGTTGAGTTTTTCTATAATAATAGTTACTAGACTAGTATATGAATGGCATCTTTTGGAGTTTTGTATGGAAGGCCATGCAAATCACCAGTATGTTGGTTGGAGACTGGAGACAGATTGGTCTTAGGTCCAGATTTGGTTAGGGAGGCGTCAGAGAAGATTGAGCTGATCATAGAACGGATGAAGGAAGCTCAATCCAGATAAAAGAGTTATGCAGATAAGAGGCGTAAAGACATAGAGTTCTCAGTTGGAGACAAGGTTTTCATTAAGGTATCACCGATGAAGGGAGTGGTACGGTTTTGAAAGTTAGGGAAACTGGCACCAAGATATGTTGGTCCATTCCAGATTATAGAGAGGATTGGAAAGCTCGTATACAAAGTAGAGTTGCCGAGCAGTATGGCAGGTATCTATAATGTATTTCATGTGTCTCATCTGCGCAAGTATGTGCATGATCCAGAGGCTACTATTCCTCCGACAGGGTTGGAAGATCTAGTAGTAGAGCCTAATTTGACTTTTGTTAGACAACCAGTTCAGGTTGTAGCGAGAGATGAGAAAAGATCGAGGAACAAGACAGTCAAGTTGGTGAAAGTTCAGTGGAGTGACAACGAGAAGGACTGTACTTGGGAAACAGAGGACAAGATTCGAGATACTTATCCTGATCTGCTTTGAGGGTATGTTTATATTAGATTTATATAGATAATTCCTAGTCAGGTAGACTAGTACGGTTGTTAGGAGTCATTACAGATGATTGCCGTGTTTAGCATATAGTCCTTACTGAATTTCGAGGACGAAATTCTTTAAGGATGGGAGCCTGTAACACCACTAATTTTTGATAACATTATTCAGGAGATTATATTAGATAAATTAAATAGAATAATGTAAATGTTAGGTGATAAAGGGGTTGAGATTTGAGGAAATTTAATTAAGGCCGTGCTTAATAAAATAATTAAATGGGCTTAAGAATGGGTTATAAGCTAATTAATTTACATAAGGGTATATTAGGAATTTGTTGCACATAACCCTTACCCTTATATATATTTTCGTTTCTACCATTTCATTCCCCTTCCCGTCATTTTGAAAATGTAAGCAAAAATATTAAGAGGAGCCGGCCATAATCAAAGAGAAGAGAAATTTAATCAAAAGATAGAGATTCAAGCTTAAAGGAAATCAATCTCAATCCAATCTCCTTATCTAAATCAAGGTGAATAATAATTCCATCTCTATTTTGTCTTATAATCATATGTTTTCAGATTTAAGGATAAATTCATTTTTATGAGGATTTGGATGATGATATGCTAGAATCACAATTTATTTGATTTAAACAAGGATGTTTAAATATGATTTCTCACAGTTTTAGGGAGAAACCGATTTATGTTGATGTTTAAATGCCATGGAAAATTTTTATGTTATGTAAAACATGATTTTAGAGTTGGGTTTTAATTTTGATAATTTTCCAAGCTATGTAAAGATTGTTATGAATTTTCAAAGGAAAATATGGTTATTTGAGTTTATAAATTTATTTTGGAAAATATATTGAGAATTTGTGTCTGAATTTTGATATGTTAGATAACATGATTAAAGTGAATTTTTGGGGGTTTTTCCAAAGTGATTTGCTCTACAAATTAAATTATTTTAAAAGAGGGACTTCTTTGCAATATTAGTTTGCTTAATGGAAGGGCTTATTTGATTAACTTAACCATGGTTTAGATATGAAATTAGTGGCAGTTATTTTAGTAAAGAATTTGAAAAGTTAAAGCAACCAATCTTCTATTTACACGTGGCAAGTTTGTTAGAAAAGGGATTGCTTTAATTAGTATTAAAACAGGTTTATCTAGAAAAGTTGGTTTCGCCTTCTTTAGAAGTACCTTTCAACTCAACCTTTCGCTATCAATCAGGTCGAAACCTATATGGTCGAAACCAATGAAGCCGAAACCAATACACATGGTATCACTTAAGTGGTACGCAGTGGATTGGACAAAGGTGGAAGGTAGGGTGTCGAAAACAGCTTCCGAAATGGTCGGGATCTTTGGTTTGTTTTCTAAAGAAAAGCGCTTGCCTGGTTACAAAAAGGTTTCGAAGGACTCGAAACCAATGCTTGTGAAAGGGTATTTTAAAACAAGCTTTCGAAGGAGAGCTGCCGCCTTTTTAAAGTAGTAGCTTCCGAAGGGGTTACTAAGTTTTTAAATTAATGCTTCGGAAGGGGTAGTTTCGACCAAGTTGAAACCCTTCTATAATTTTAAGCCTTTCGATGGTATTAAAGATATCAATGAGGTCGAAAGGTACTTTTTGGTTTTATAAATACAAGCCACTTCATATAGCTTTCAAAAGGGGTTAGGGGTTTCGAAGGCAATGTTTTCGAAAGGGGTTTCGAAGCAAATCTTCCAATGTTTTACACAGATGTTTTATGCTTTCGAAATGATGGTGCCGACACCATTATGTTTTCCCCAAATACATTTATAGACTAAAGAACCACTTTGACCTAAACATATTTTAAGGATAAACCCAATGGTTTCGAAAGGGGGACTTTCAATGGTTTCGGAAGGGTTACTTCCAATGGTTTCGAAAGGGGTACTTTCAATGGGTTTTGTAGCTATGCTTCTAAATGATTAAATGCTAATGCTTTAATACATTCGAAAGGGTTCAAAAGAAAGTTTTAAAGTGTTCGAAAGGCATGGGCCTTATGTTTTGAGAATAGATTTATATGCTTTCAAAGGAGGGTATCCAAGGAGGTCGGAAGCAAGGTTTCGAAAGGCTATGTAACCCAAACTCATTTTTAAAGGAAAAACCTATGGCTAAGTTAAAGGAGTTTTGAAATGATTTTATGAAGAAGCTTTCCTTTATAAAATTATGGGTTAAAGGGATTAACCATGTTTTATATGAAAAGTATTTCAAGGACATTAAATCCACAGGAGTGGTATAGTTTTGTGATTATGAAAAGTAGAATTGCATCCAAGTGGTCAGGGAGACCAGAATATAGGATGTCAAAATATGGAAGTTGTCAGGAAGACAGGTTCATGGTGCACCCCTGAAAACTATGATTTGGAAGTCATTGGAGTTACCAATACGTTCATAGTGATCCCATGAAAACTATGTTATAAAGAGTGGTTGGCAGGGGCCAATTGGTTTGTAGTGAACCCATGAAAACTATATCTGGATTAAGTTATTAACAGTTGTCATTAGTTTCTTGTTAATCCATGAAAACTAGGATAAGAGAGAAGTTATTGGAGTCACTAATAGGTTCAGGGAAACCCATGAATTAATTAAGTTAATTGGCAGGGGCCAATAGGTTTATAGTGCACCCATGAAAACTATGAAATAGGACAACGAGTCCATATATTGTATAAAGGTTATTAGTAAGCCCATGAAAACTTATAGGTTAATAGTGACCCTAGAAACTATAAATATGATAGGGAGTCGATTAAACAGAGGATGGGAAATCCAGAATGTTTTAACTTGTTTGCATATCATCATAATATTTTTGAATGACCATGTTTTAACCATTGTGGATGCAGGAGCACGGTATATGGTTTTATAAAGGTTTTAGGATACTAGTGAGCGAAAAACTAGTTCTGCTAAGCAGCATGGTCCTACTAGATATCTAAATGATATGATATGGTAGATTATTATTCATACCAGGCTTTATGTCTGACTCGAAGTTTATGTTTTCCCTTAAACTCTCGGGTACTCAATTGATTTTGAGTAGTTTGAGAGTTGAGATTTTCAAGTACCTCATTAGACGAAACGTGTAGGAGACATGATAGCTATATAGAGCTCTCTTTTATTTGATTCCACTGTGTTGTTTGTAATGGAAAAGTTGTTATATTGCCTGTATATACTCTGATCATCCAAGGGGGCATCTTCATATGTCACTCTTGGTGTATGTTGTAATAAATATATTTTCTCTGAACGTGGTTGACGATTATGAGACTATGTAATGAATTGGAAATGTTTTGAAATGGAATGTGATTTTGTTTGATGTTTTAAAATTTTGATTTTGTTTGATGTTTTAATTTTTTTTCATATTCTTATGTTTCTGTGTATCAATGAATCTAACACCGCCGTATTTGATCGCCAAGGATTAATAACTACGGATGACTGTAGCATCAGTAGTCATTAGTTTTGGGCCTCCAAGTAGAGGGATGTTACACTAGAAAACCCTAGAATTGATTTAATTCAAAAGAGCAAAGAGAGACAAAATTCAATTATTGAAATCTGAAACATATCTCTAATAAGGAGAATAGGTTTTAGATTCCATTACCTGAAATTATTAGCTTTATAAGAGATCTAATTTACCATATAATTGAATTGATTTTTTAAAATTTACTTCTAGGTTTAAAAGAGGAAAGTTTACGAACTTCTTCTGTTTACAGTAAAACTGAAAAAAATGAGAAAAGAAGAATGTACAAAACTTTGTTTCTCAAGTCTACTATTTTCTCTAACTCTAAATGGGCCTACAATGGATTTAAATCCAACCAAAGAAAAAGTAAAACTTATTTCTTCTAAGTTTATAGAGATATACTACTATAAACATTGTTTTATTCTATAGCTTGATTTCATAAACTACTACCATTCTATAAAACCAATACTAGTCCACCTATAGCATTTTTATTTGCAAAAAGAAGAAATAAATTTACAATCCATCTTTTAAATAAATAAGTAAATTTATACTTTTCATTTAAAAACAAATTGGCTAAAATAGCCTTTTATGCTAAAATACACTATTAAACACCAAAACTTAACAATTCTAAATTAAATTCATATCCATGCCTCCAGGTGATAAAATAAATCATATATTTATACTTGAAAATAAAATGACCTCATATT
Source organism: Allium fistulosum (assembly GCA_030737815.1). Taxonomy (NCBI): domain Eukaryota; kingdom Viridiplantae; phylum Streptophyta; class Magnoliopsida; order Asparagales; family Amaryllidaceae; genus Allium; species Allium fistulosum. The sequence continues at coordinate 1,087,452,835 of CM060904.1, read as the reverse complement.
CCATAATTTCATTAATTTAATTTCCCATTATCTTTTATTATAGAAATAAAAGAAACTCACATAGATATTATTATTATGCCTAAATCTCCAAATATTCATTTTCCATTAGAAAATCATTTGCACGAACTCTCTCTTTAAATTTCCCCAAACTTCATTTGAATTAAGAAATAAAAATTCCTAAATCTCTTAATTATTTAATTATCTCAAGATTAAATTATTATTTTAACTTAATTTTAGGTAACCTAAACCAAGATTGTTACACACTTCCCCACTTAAAGAAATTGCGTGCTCGCAATTTCTAATTCAGAGAAAAGTCTATAATTAATAGAAATATATTACTACTAATAGTATTTCTATTCTTCAAAATGTGTACTACACTAAAACAATCAAACATCACAACCACGAAACAATCATGCAATTTATATTTATACGCATGTAGAATCACTTGACTTACTTTTTAAAAGATTAAAACATCCAATTTATATTTTCATCCCAGTTATTTTTAAGAATTTGACGTCTTCAATCAATTTCCAATTTTAAATACTTATTATATATATATATATAAATTCACTTCTTTTAAATCAATATCTCAAATGGTTTATTTCTCTAAAAATTTGTACTTCACAAATTGTACATCAGTCTGAAACATTCTTATGGATTTATTTTAACTTAAAATCACACCATGATCACAATTAACACTCATCACATACAAGCTAACAATCAACTCATATCATCATAATAAACTAGCATAAAAGCAAGTTATAAATTCATCATATCAATAATGGCATGCACTTCGCAAATTAACACAAAAGACAACACTTCGCTTGTCTAATGTTTAAAGGCAAGTACTTCACTTGTATACACAAATGACCGCACCTCGCAAGTCTAGGGCCAAGGTCTATCACAAATGACTACTCTTCGCAAGACTATCTGCACTTCGCAAGTCTTACATAGATGACTGCACTTCGCAAGTTTACCTGCACATCGTAAGTCTAACATAGATGAATGCACTTTGTAAGTTTACCTGCACATTACAAGTCTAACATAGATTACTGCACTTTGTAAGTTTACCTGCACATTACAAGTCTAACATAGATGACTGCACTTCGCAAGTCTACCTGCACATCACAAGTCTAACATAGATGACTATACTTCACAAGTCTACCTGCACATTGCAAGTCTAACATAGATGGCTGCACTTCACAAGTCTAGTACCAAGGTCTATCACAATTGACTTCTCTTCGCAAGTCTAATACATGCTCTTCACACATCGTCACAAAAGTGTCACATATCTTCTAATAGTAATCATTCGAGTAATGCCCGTGCGTCCCATAACCACTCGGGTTTACTTGAACATTTACTACAAGTCAGTAAGCTCCACATACTCAAATATTCTATATGTCAAGTCATATAATTAACCGATAAGGAGATCCTGAATGTCCCATAACCACTTGGGATCATCAAATCGTGTAATCATAGTTCTTATTCCATAGAAGTAATAATTTGCAACCAAACATCATCACAAGAAATTATTTTGCATAACATGAAAATCACAAGTATTCAACCATTACACATTTTTAATTCCATTCAATTCAAACTTCATTTAAGGTTTATAAAGTAGAAAACTAACTTCTAATAAGAAGGTACATATAATAATCAAACCAAAAGATTTTTTTACACTTTGAACTCTTCCTTTCATAATTATAAATTTTTTAGTTTAGTATAAGTTATATCCTTATACTAGAAAACCTGAACTATATTCCCGCAAGGATCTGTGGGTCCCACCGAACACCAAAAGAGAATACAACCCAAAAGTGTTAAATACTTCCTAATAGCAATCACAAGAAATTAACCAAAGCCTCCGATACTACCCGCTAAAATTCGAATATTCACTAATGGGCTAGTAAGTACCACTCAAACATTCTATTCAATATGTTGTACAATATTCGATAAAGTGTTACTTGAGAGCATTTAAACCAATCGATAACACTAAGTCGATTATTCGTACTCCCCATATTATAGAACTAAGGCTCTCAAAATATTAATCTTATAAAAGTTTATAGTTTAAAACTTCAAACTTCCTTTCAAAATTTAAATGATTTGATTTTGGATATATTTTTCCTCCCAAAATAATTTTCTAACTCTATATTCTTCAAACAATATACTAACTTCTTATGGTATTTATATACCAATTCTAATAAAAGATTATCCTTCTAAATTCCAAATCATCAATTATAAAATCCAAACATTCTTTTCCCATTAATTCTTTACTTTGAAATTCCAAAATTTATTAAACCCATATATATACATAAAAATAAATTCTCCATTCTTAATTTGTTTTCCAAAAGTGTCCTTCTATAAAATATTCTAATATTATTAATTCCTAAATCATCCAAATAATATTATTAAAACTCCATGTAATATCCTTTCCAAAATAATCATGTAGCTCACAATATTTCTTTTGAAAATATTATTTATCTTCAAAATACTTTATTTTATAGTTAACACTTTTCCCAAAATATTTTTTATTTCCAAAATTCATTACATATGCATACAAATATATTTTTAAAAACATTTATCCCTTTTCAAAAGAATATTTAACTCAGTTAAAACTTTGTCTTCTTTCTAATTTTTATTTATATATTTTTTTCAACCTTTATAAATATTAAAACTCAAGTACTATGTCTAATTGACTTGTGAAGTGTTTAAGAATCTCTATCGATAATGTTGATCAGGTGCATCGATCAGAATTCTTAATGCACTCAATGGCAAAATTAACACAAAACTAATTTCCAAATATTTATTTATCGATCTATATATATTTATATAATTGAAAATATTAACAGTAAACTAAAAACACAGTCATTCATCCATGCAGACATCATGCAATCAAACATAAATAATAATTAATTATAGTGCTCAGCAGAAACAATCTATCAGCTTCCCCTACGCAACTCTGATCACTAACGGATCAGGACTCCACTACACAACACTTAACTTTTTAAAATCATTTTATAAAAATAATTTGTAAAGTAATAAATATTTTGACAATTACGTTCCAATGATTATTCTCAATAATCATTTATACTCATATCCTAAATAGGAAATAAATCCTAAACTCTACCCAACATACCCAAGGAACGAGACTCTAAGTCTGTCTAGGCCTAGATTCGTGTTTTTTCTATTCTATATTGTTCTGAACCTCGCTCTGATACCAACTGTAGACGCCCCATCCTGAGACCCACACTAACAACGGGTATTACTGGGTAATACTCTTGGTTAGCGTAGAGTATAGGGCTGGTTAGGAGCGACCATCTATAAAATTGCTTTGGATGAGTATCGAATACGTCGAATAATGTGGCTATATTTTTCTTTCCTTTTCTTACAAGTGGTAATTCGACATATCCAATCCAGACGCAAAATGATAATACAATGGTTTAATCTAATTCAGAACAATACATAACATAATATACAACACAAAATCAAACGTCACAACGGAAATAATATACATCAATATCTTCTCGAAAGTATGAGTCTACAAAGGAAATACTAGAATCACATTTATATACATATACATAAATAAACACTGACAAATGTCAATACACATGACTACAAAAGTCTACCACATATACAAACATAGATCAAGCATATAAGCTAGACTCAAATCGTGCATCTAAAATATGAACAACATCGAATAAAACTCTTTAAACTAGCTCACATTCAAGGCCCTTGAGTCCCTGTACCTATCAAGTCTCGGTCTGACCAGAGAATTAAAATAACACTCGAGTCAGACTATCTCTAATTATCACAAAAGGTGAGATACTGTTAATAATAAACTTGCATAAATGTCAAGGATGAATATCCATAAACTATGCTTCATTAACATAATAGTACTTCATTTAATAACTCATGGTTTAGTTAAGTTTATGCTTATTTACAACATTCATCAAAGTCAAAGAAAACACTATAACAAGAGCATAGAAAATCACAACCATATATGCAAGCAATATACATGCACTTCCCAAGTAAATACAAGAGACACACACTTCGTGCCAATAGTAGAGGTTGCACTTTGTAAATCATAACTCGCTTGAAAATGAGTATCACAAGATGGGCCTAAAAACCTATTTAATCCGCCTAAACGGATTTACCCAAGATCGAGTCTAAAAACTCAACAAATAGATAAGTTTTATCCACTTTCAATTAGTAATCATAAGAATGTCAACTAATTTCCCATAACCACTTGATGATACTCGAATATTTACTAAAAGTTAGTGAATCCCACTGGAATAAAATATTCAATTGAACGAGTCCAAGAATTAACCAATAAAGTAATACGAATGCTCCATACTACTTGTATTGCTAAATCATTTATTAGATTTCTCATTTAAGTAAAGGAATACTTTTATATTGAATTTACTCCGTTTGAAAACGTTCAATTATTGGTTTAACGACCGTATACATCGCTTTATTAAAAATCATTTAGGTATTAGTCAAATGACTATAAAAGTAAATAGATTTGATTTCCACTATACATAAAATTGATTTTAAATAAGATATATATACTTTTGTAAATCCTGTTTTAAAATCCATACCACTTTTATTACCATACTTATGCTTATAAGAATATAAGTTTATTATATATTAAACTCGGTTGAAAACCTGGTTTTAAAAACAAAGTGTAATAGATATATAGTAATTTATAAACAAGGGAACTTACTAAGTTTATAAAATAACTTAACTTAACTAAGTATCTATTTATATTGTTTAACAATTTGAGAACTGAAAATAATATAGAATAAAATGCAATCTATCACCAAAAAATCATTGCAACTATCGAAGAGAAGAAGAGCAAACAAACAAGGAAACAAAGCAACCGAACTAGCAAGCAAAAGGGAGAAACAACGACAAGAAAGAAGAACGATCTTGGACACTACCTGGAGCCAAAATCACTCTAGGCTTTGTAACCATCGGTCCACCTATGCGGAACCACCGGTCCACCAATGGTGACACTTCCTAGAGCTGTTTTGGCTCCAGGAATCCCTAATGTCGACTCTTCGTCGATTTATAGTGGTGGTCTTCCATTTGGTGGGCAAGGGAACTTATATACAAGCATGCAAACATCCATAACAACTTAATAAGGCATCACAACGTCAATGATTTAATTATAGTTTGCTAATTCTACATGGATTAAGGTTTCAAAAAACTAGATAACTTAATACAGCGACTCAATTCAATTTCTCTACTAAAACATCAATTTTTATTCAATCGCACAAGCATGCAAATGATATAGAGATAGTTGTGAGTTTAACTCACCTCTTTTCCTAGCATTAGGCAGTAAATCACATTAGTAGCTTGATTTTTGCTTCAACTAGATAACCCTAAAATTGATTTAATTCAAAATAGCAAAGAGAGACAAAATTCAATTACTGAAATCTAAAATAAAATCTCTATAAAGAGAATAGGTTTTAGATTCCATTACCTGAAATTATCAGTCTCATAAGTGATCTAATTTACCATGGAATTGAATTGATTTTTGAGAATTTACTTCTAGGTTTATAGGAGGAACATTACTAACTTCTTTTGTTTACAGTAAAACTGAAAGAATAACATAAGAAGAACGTAGAGAACTTTGTTTCTCAAGCTTACTATTATCTCTAACTCTAAATGGGCATATAATGAATTTAAATCCAACAAAAGAAAAAAAAACTTATTTCTTCTAAGTTTAAAGAGATATACTAGTATAAACAATGTTTTAACCTATAGTTTTATTTAATAAACTACTACCATACTATAAAACCAATACTAGTCCACTTATTACATTTTTATTTGCAACAAGAAGAAATAAATTTACAATCCACCTTTTAAATAAATAAGTAGAGTTATATTTTTCATTTAAACACAAATTGGATAAAATAGCCTTTTATGCTAAAATACACTATTCAACACCAAAACTTAACTATTCTAAATTAAATTCATATCCATGCCTCAATGGTGATAAAATAAGTCATATATTTATACTTGAAAATAAAATGGCCTCATATTCCATAATTTAATTAATTTAATTTTCCATTATCTTTTGTTATAAAAATAAAAGAGTTAACTCACATGGATATTTTTATTATTATGCCCAAATCTCCAAATATTCATTTTCTATTAGAAAATCATTTAAACGAACTCTCTTTAAATTTCCCCAAACTTCATTTGAATTAAGAAATAAAAATCCCTAAATCTCTTAATTATTTAATTATCTCAATATTAAGTTATTCTTTTAATTTAATTCAGGTAATCAAAATCAAGGTTGTTACATTATTTTCGTCAAATTCTGATCTTTCTAGCTACGTTTATTGCAAACTAAAGTTTGTAATATGTTTTCAAGTCGGTGTAATTGGCGACAACAGTGAATTGTTGATGCGGTTGTAGTAGCACATATAGTAATACGTCATATGGTTCGTCTCTTCTCAACGATCGAGATGGTATATTTATTTCTGTGTTTGGATGCCCGACGAACGGACATAGCGGTATAAATGCGGACACAATTTAGGGATATGGCAACTTTTCTTTCTTTGGTCTATTTTTTTATTTTACTCATGCACTATCATTTTGTGGCCTGCGCATGTTTGTATTTGATTCTTTGCATTCTCTTATTTTAATAATTAACTGGGTCTGTAAAATTTTAATTGGACCCTTAAAATTGAAGTGCTGGCACATATATTTTTGTAGGGATAGTTTGTTGAGTCTTATTCTAGTCTAGATCCATATTTTGGGGGCACAAAACCTATTATCTCTCTCCCATTTTAACACTTCACTCACGAATTTTGATTTCAAACTACAATTCGTTTTATTGCAAATATAATTCACTTTTTATTCATGTATAACATGCCCGGATCCACTTTTTAATATATTTGTACCACTTTCAAATCACTATTCACTGTCTCTTATTTAACATTTTCCTGCAAATACCCTAACCTATTTTAAACTAACTCCATCCATTTCAAAAGCAACTCACCGCCTCCCTAGTTTCTATTGCATATCCTAGCCCGATCACCAGCCTCTGTGGCCTTCCCAGACCGCCTCTGCATCTGCATCCGCCTTTCTACCACCAATCGCCGCTCGCAAAACCCTACCACCTGCAACCCTACCCGACTTCTCCTTCACTTGCCTAGCCATCAACCTAATTGCCTCCCTCCGCCAGTTCTCCAGACCTGCATCATCTTCCACTGCCTAGACCCGCTTCCAAGTCCAGACCATTGCACCACAACCCAAATCATCAAAGTGCAAACCCGCCACCTTCCATTCCAGACCGTCTTTGCCTGCTACCCTACTACCATTAGAAATCGTCACCTCACGCTTGCACCTCCATCTACCGAACTTCCTTCTAGTCACCGTTGTTGGTTTTCGTGTGTCCGTGTCATGGTTTGTGTACGAGTGTGTGTTAGATTCGAGTTCGCAGTAAGTGTACGTGTCGAGCAGTTTTCAGATTCACGTAAAAAGGTGAGTGTTTAAACTCATGAAATATTAAAATTTATTGCAATTTAAACCAACATCGTTATGTGACAATATTATATTCTATGTTTAAATTAATATTGGAAGTTGAATACCATCGCTAGTTGAACAACTAATATGTGATGATTAATGATTGTGGTGATATATGGTTAATTAAGTTGATTTAAATTATCATTACATGTGTAGGCCTATAAGTTGTTAATAATGGTTAATATTGTGATTATATATATGTTGATAATTGATTATGATATATAACTGCTACCACTTTGTTGATTAATTTTAAGTTGTATAAATTGTCATATGGATCATTTGAACATTAAATAGTTATATAAAAACCTTTGGACATCTTATATTGATATATGAAAAATATTAGGATATATAGTTTTATTATTTTAGCCTTAGAATAGAAAATCTCAATTAATTACTGTTTTGTCCTTATTTGAATTTTTTCCACAAATGAATGTGTTTAATTCTGAAACTTTTATATGTAATGATAAAGGATATTTGAAATAAGATAGTCTAAAATTGGGTAGGAAGTTTACGTTTGATTTTTCAAATTAAATATTTAATTATACATGAATAAGTAAGTGATTTACAGGAAGCTATTCTCAGAAACCTATATTTAATTCGGCCATCTATGTATTTATATAATTTATGTTAAAGAAAATAGCTTTACTGTAAAAATGTATTCTTATAAAATTAATTATTTTATCCCGAAACTTTTTTTAGCTCCAGTAAATTATTTGAAGAATAATTAATAAAGGGACCTATGTTTTTTTCGGTCATTTAATAATTTTAATAATACGGTCTTTGAAATTTGCCATTTGAAAATTTAGGAATATTATTAAATTGTTTTGGAAAAATCTAAAACTTTACTAAAAATTCTAGACAGATGTTTTAAGAACTCAAAATTTTAATTTGAAATTTTCTATAAATTTATAAGTTTTTATAATTAAACTAGTGTGGAATATGATTTATTTTGAATAATAATAATAAACTTTTTCGAAAATTCCTAAAACTTGTTCTGTGAATTCCTGAAGTAAAATGAAGAAATTTTAATGTTGAACACTTTTTGTAATTCTGTACCGATTTTATTGTAAAAACTTAAATGGATAAAATGACATACTTTTGTAAAATGAACGATTGCTTATTAAAGAGATCGGGATCGGATATTGACATACTATCTGTTAATATCGGAAACAGTTTAATAAACGTATACCCGGTGGATGTTACCTAGAACATGAAGGTTGAATTGGTGAACGTTTGTTGGAATGAAGTAAGAGAATGATAATGGATGACCCCAATGATTATGACAATTTGAAATGACTAAAACAGGAGCTATACATGGCCACCGAGGTTAGCTACCTCTAATGGACATCTTTCCTTCGTATTACTATCTTGATGTTATCCCGCCTTTTGGCAAGGCTGTAATACCAAAGAATTGACTAGTGACCAGTAAACGGTCCATCCAAGAGATCAGTTATACATGGGCTCACCACGGATATCGATGAATTTTGTCCGAGTCCGGATCGAGCCAAAATTGGTAGGACATGGCAAGCTAAGCCAAGAGAACCAACGTTTCAAATCTCAAGTCAATCTGGGTTCATATGCTCAAGTTACGAATGATGCAAGGTTGGATAGAGATCAACTACCAATCGACTCGCTCCTTCGACTCGCTTCCCAACGTTCAGTTTGAAGCCAACTTCGACTCGCTACACAGTGCCCAGGAATGACGTCTTCGACTCGCTTCGCTCGGAGGCCAATCTCGAGTCGATCAGGTTCGACTCGCTCCACATCCTTCAGAGCTGCTCTTTTTCGTCTCGCTCTGTTTTAAAGCCATCAAGAGTGCACGCTTCGACTCGCTCCGCTCAAACAACTGGTTCGACTCCACTGCTCGAACCTCCCAGAACATCCCATTTCGACTCGCTCGACCAGTTCTCGCTTCGACTCGCTCGACCAAGTACCCACTTCGACTCGCTCGAAGAAACATCCAGGACAGAGTAAGAATCAAGTGCCACGTCATCGAGTCGAACGGAAGCGAGTCGAAATGGAAGCGAGTCGAAGGAAACAGCTCACCGAAAACTCTATTTCGTATCGATCATATCTCCTAATCTACAGGTCCAAATGCTATGAAATTTTCACAAAAGACTACGTGCATGCTAGAGAGTGTCCACGCCAAATTTTGACTCCATTGGATGAGATCTTGAGCGAGTCGAAATCAGCTCGTGTCAATCACGGATCGGATCGAAACTTCGTGGGCTTGGGCATACGGGCCTGGTCACGTGCCAGAGACGGTCTCTCGAGATCTGAGCGAAATATCAGCCTCCTACACCTATAAATAGACCCCCAAAGCCAACAAAAAAGGGGTTCTTCTTCCTACTTGAGATCTCGAACGCCCGGACTCCGCCAGATCCAGATCTGAACTCTGTCGCTGCTGCTATCAACAAGATTCACTGCTGCAAATAATAGCCAACTCTTGTAATTCATTGCATTCACTTGTAAACATCAAAGGAAGATCAATAAAGCAAACTACTTCATAGTGGACGTAGGCTATACGCCGAACCACTCTAGATCCCTGTGTCTCCTTGCACTTTAATTATTCTTATTTCTGAAATTTGGAGTTTTTGTTAGATAAATCCTCTTTTTACATTTATTTTCTTCACTTTATCTCTTCAAAGATTTCCGAAGAGTGTTGTGCCCAATTTTGGTACAAACACTTGACTTTGAAACTTGATTATGAAGGATCGATTTCACCCTAGAGGGGGGGGGGTGAATAGGGTGATACTATCAATTATAATTTTTTTTGCGGAAGTATATAAAATAATCGCAGCACTGATTACAGCAGAATAATGGCAGCATAGATAATAGCAGAATATAAAAAACAGAAATAGAACAACACAGATTTACCCAGCTTTGGCAAAACCCTGCCTACGTGCTGCCTCCAAGGTTTCTACTAGAAATTAAGTAGTCAGACGCTTACACACGTAAACTCGCAACACCCGCTGTCGACTAACCTAACTCTACGGTCAAAACCCTGCCACAACTCAGCCACTGAGTTGCGAATTCTCAAACTACACCACCGTAGTTCGTACCCTAGTCACACGACTAGAAAATTACAAACGTTTAAAAGAAATACAGAATAAAAGCAATTTAAAAACCTAATTTAAATATAATTAAGCCCAAAGAAAATGTCAGCCCAAAGTAAATAAATTGATTAACTTTTTCCCTTTTCCTTTAATTCCTTCGGCCCGACTTCCTTGTGAATAATGTCTGCTTCCCCTTTTTCGTTCGTTCTGAAATTAGGGCTTCTGGAAAGAAGTCGCCGCCTTTGTTCGATCGAGTAGATGTTTTCCAGTTCCTTGCTTTTGTCGATCGTTTGTCTCTTTGATTTGCTTTCGGCTACTTCAATTCGATCGAGTTCGAATTAAAATTGGTATGTTATTTTCTTTTTGCTTGTCTAGTTGATATGCTTGAACTCGATGCTTTTTAACGCCGACGATAATTGGGTTTATATAGGGTTTAATCCCCTATAATTTCGTTCATATGTATTTGTTTGAATTTGTCAATTGATTTATCTCTGCCACTTGATTATGGTTGAATGTTGTTGATGTTTACTGACTTGTTCAATTCGTATATTATTGATTACTTGGTTATCGCGGCTTCGATTCGCTTTGACACTATTTTCCTTGCTCACCACGGTTTCGAATTTGCTGGCATTTAAACTCGACCTGGTTCTGTTCTTTGTGCTTATTGACTTCGGCTTTTCTGTCTTTGTTTATGCGATGATATTTTTTGAATTATTCCTCTGCGAAAATATTTCCTTTTTAACTTCGGCCTCTAACTTGACTTGGTTGAATTTGCTACTGTTTTGATTATTCATTTTGTGCATTTGTGTTTTTGAGCTTCTGATATTTATTTGAGCTCGAATTCATACATGCCTGGTCTGGTTGTAGCTTTGCACTTGAAGTCTGTAGCATACTCGTACCTTATGTTTATAACTGCTGCTTCACACTTGACTTCGGTCATTTGGAAACTTATGGCTTCACAGTGTTTACTTGTTTTGAGTACTGTCTGCACTTGATTCTTCTCATCTTCAATGAGGATGTTTTGAGTCATGTGCATTTGAGTATGTTGCAGTCTTGAGTCTTGTGGTCTTCATTGCACTGTCCACTGATATTGATCTGGTTCATCTATATGCTCTAATGTAATTATAGTCTTTGAGTTTGTATTCATGTCTTCACTGTGTACATTTGTCGGTGCATGTCACTATTGCATTGCTTCGAGTCAGATTCTATTGGTGGCTTCACTTTGGTATTGTTGCATTGTACTTCATGGTTGTTGTTGCATATATGTTGGTATATACTTTTGAATCTGATTCAAGTTAACTTTGCTGCAGCATTCACTACTTTTGTACACTTTCATTTTTACCTGAGGAGGTTGCATTGTGTAGTGAGTTGATGTGCACTGTCTTTGCTTTTGAGGCTGCTGCACCATGTAGTCTTTGAGTCACTTGTGCATGCTTGTGTGGTCTGATGCACTTGAATATGCTATACACTGTACTTCATGTATATGATATCACCTCTGTTGACTTTGGTTACTTTGATATTGAACTGCAGTTGTCTTCGAGGTCTACCTGAACCTGTTGTTGTTTGTTGTGTCCAGACTTGAGTTTTATTCATGTGTACACAAATGCATTTTGGTTGTCTCTACTTGTATCAATCCATATCATCACTTAGATATTGCAGTTTGGTCTTGGTCGAGTTGGTAGCTGGACTTGATTCACTTGTTTACATTGAGTCTGAGTTGCTCCCGACCGTTATTGTATTTGTACATTTGGATTTTTGGTCGAGGCTGTGATTTATGTGTCTTGACCATTTTAATGAACTTGTACATTTGGTATTTGAGTTCATTTGCCTTGGTTCATGTATGTGTGCAGTGGTGGTCTGTTGGCACTTGAATTTGGTCTGCACTTGTGTTGAATCCAGCTTATAGCTCGGGTTTGACCTTGTGTGACTTTATTTGTATTTCACTTGAGTTGAACTCCTCTTTTGATTGGGTTTGACCTTGTGCTCACCTGTCCCTGTAGATTTATCGAGTGTATATCGGTGTGCACGGCCTTGTGGCATGTACAGTGATACACTGTGCATGTCACAAGCTATTCGTATTTGATGAATTTAGAATTAAATGATGACGAACAACCCAAATAACTGAGGAAAATAATATTTTTAAAAATTACATTTTATTTTACACTGCAAAAATATTTTATTTTCAATTTTACTCCGTTAGTGTATATTTTTGCAGATAACTCAAACGCTGGATTCAATCTGGACTGGAGTTGAAGATAAATACGAGTGAATGAGTGTAATGTAGTGAGGTGCAAATGTAAATGATAAATTGTGATGTAATCGAAATTGTATTGTAATTGAATTTGTATATATATATATAGTGAGAGCTCAAATTTGTACTATTCAAAATTGTAATAAATATTTGTTTGAATAAAATATATGTTTGAATTTAAATTCTGTGTTATTTATTTTATTCAGCAAATATTTATTAATTATGTAAAAAATAAAATAGTACATTAACAAATACATTTAAATGAATATATATATATATATATGTATGTTTATTATCATCAAACAAAAATCATATACTTGCATATTCATTAGTTTAGTGCACCTTGATCTTGGATTGTTGGACGCGGTCGGCCGTTAGGGATTATGACCAATCAGGAAACGCAAAACAATGGTATCCTAGTTTGGGGATTGCCTCACGTGCATTGACATATGATTATCCCTATCCGAGACCACTACCATTTAGTATTGTATATATAAAGGACTTACTCTATCGATGTTATTGGTGTTATTGGTTGTGTTACAGGACCTGCATAGACTACATGCTTAAAAATGTGTTAAGGGGGATCAATGTAAAGCCTTAACGCTATTTTAATATTTATATTACCGATAGACATTACATATGTATCATATCTACTAAATATAGACAATTTAGCGCATCCTTGGAAGATGAAAAATCCCATAACATCTCTTAAGTTATTTGCACCCATATTCACATGATATTGAGTTAACTTACATGAGAATTTTTAGTTCTAACTCGAGTGTATTGTTTTTCATTATGCTCGGGTCAGTCTGAGTATTTAAGTGTTTCAAAGACGTTTGTTTCTTGGAGTTGAAGATGGAGTTTGGTAGACCGTATTTACTAGTATTATTCCACTACATTATTTCGTTATGTCTGTTAAATGTATAACTCTGATTATATAGTAAAATGAAATCAAATGTATATTGTAAAATAGCTTTGTGAACTATTTGTGTAATTATTATATTCTGTCATTCCGATGTAAGATTCTGTGTAGTAGTTACTTCTATATCTTATTTCTTTAAATCAAACCCCAATGATAATATGTCATTCGGACTGTTGAGTGTCCAAAATAACTGGTTGTCACACATTTCTCCTTTATACATGCTTTTGTCATCCAAAATAATTTTCTTTTGAATAAGATTTATTTAGTATGTGTATGTGTGTGCGTGTGTGTACATATATAAATATGTATAGTTGTTTACATTAGAATAAACTTTATCTATATAACATGTATTAAATTTAAAATAGACGATTTCAAGTTGGTTTTATTTAAAAGATAGTTTAAAAACAATATTTTACATAAAAGTCGGTTTTGTAAATCTTGAGTTATATACATTCATTCTTATATATACACATACATACATATATACATATTTATTTATCTGTGTCTATATGAATGTATTCATATACATACATATATATACAAAAAAATCAATGTTTTGTAACAAAACAATATAAAAATTATATTCAACTAGTTTGCAGTATAAAAGACATTCCTTTGAACAATAAAATTAATTTAGCTTATGTAACACCCCTAATTTTAGTGACATTATTCAGGAGATTTAATTATAATAAATTAAATAGAATAATGTAGACAAGGAGATTGAGGTTGATTAATAAACTAGGTGGTCGTGCTTATTAAAACTAATGAACTTATATAAATGGTTAGGAAATTAAACATAAGGACATCAGGATAAATAGCCGCCCACATTTCCCAACCTTATACTATCTTTCTTAGTCCTACATGTTCATTTCACCAATTCAAAAATATTCATAACCATGAGAAATAAGGTTGGCCATTAGAAGAGAAGAGAAAATCAACCAAAAGCTAGGGTTCAAGTTAGAAGGAATCAATCTCAATCATACATGAATTTCCTTATCCAGTCTAAGGTTGTTTAATAAAGGATTTGCACGGTTTAGGGCAAAACCGAGATGAAATGATTTTTAAATGCCATGGGAAAATTTAATGCCTTAGAAAACATGATTTTGGGGATGGGTTTCAATTTTCATAATTTTCCGAGTTTATATGGATTTTATACGAATTTTCTAGTGAAGAAAATGATTTATTGGGTTATAAATTAATTACAGCTAAAATAATGATTATTTGGGTTTGAAATTTTTATATGGTGGAAAACATATTAAAATAGATTTTCTGGGATTTTTCCAGATTTTTCCTAAGAGTTTATAAAATTATTTAAGGTATGAGACTTAAATATTTTATATATTTAATTAAGGAGAATGGGCATTTTATAAAATAAAATTATTAATTATTTTTGAAAATTAGTGGCACTATTTTCTAAAAAGATATTATTAACCAATGAGAATTTGACAAACAAAGGCAGGTTAGTTGAAAAGTTAATCTTTTTAAGTTAAAAACAAAGAAATCATACTTTTTGCATGTTTCAGCCTTTTATGGCAGAAAACCTTCCGACCCAGACCTTTTGACTAAGTCGAAGGGTTATAGCTTTTGAAAAGGTCAAACCAATTCATATGGTATCAAGTTACTTGGTATGTAATGAATTGGACAAGGTTGAAGGATTCACGGTCGAAATGTTGATGGCCAAAGAGGTTGGGGTATTTTTGGTTTATAAACTAAAGTTTTCACCTGCTTTGCTTTCGAATTAGAGCTTTCGACTTGGTTGCTTTCAACCAAGTCAAATATTTAAAATAAAGGTTTTAAACCTTTCGACAAAGTTGAAAGGTTATTGTTGCTTCAACACTATTTTGTTTTGAAACCTTTCGACACAGTCGAAAGGTTACCGCCGCTTATCATCATTTTGTTTTGAACCTTCCGACACAGTCGAAAGGTTATAGCCGCTTTTTCCAACCTTTCAAAGTCGTTGCTTTCGAAAAAGACGAAAGGTTTACTTGTTTTAAAATCTAGCCGCTTCTTCCATTGCTTTCGAAAGGTATCAAAGCCTTTGACTTAGATGATTTTCCTTTGTTTTATATTTGAAATGTAACCCAAGCTTTCGAAGGAGTTGCTTTAAAAAGGCGGAGGTCTATTGTTTTAAGTGAAAAGTTTTACAACTTTCGAAGCAGACCTTCCAAAAGGTTGCTTCCATTGTAGTCGAAAGGTTTTAAAAAGAGGACCTTCTGCATATTTTAACTTGAACTCGGTAAGTTTTCGAAAGGTTTATATTTTAAGAGTTGAATGCTTTCGAAAGGTTTGAATTGCTGAATGGTTTTAATGGTTTCGAAAGGCTTGATTCGAAAGGTTGTTTTGAAGACCTTTCGACAAGGTCAAAAGGTTTGGCTTTAAAGATTTGAAAACCCATACTTTAATTTTTAAAGGAGAACCCACGACTTATATAAAGGAGTTTAGTAAGGGTTTTAAGTGTGTAATTTTGAAGAAAAATATAAGTTAAAGGTGTAAACAATGATTTATGAGATATATTTCAAGGACCTTAAACCCACAGGAGTGGTATTTTAATTAATGTTTTACTTCTTCAAATATGAGTATATTCACATGATAACCCATAATTTTATTTTGGGGAAAAAGGAGTAGAAGAACCTATTTCCTGGAGATTTGACCAGGCAACTGAGTGCTCGTCATTGGACAATACTCGACTTCCAGGACTACTCGGCATTCAGTAGAACTCGGCTTCCAGGAGTACTCGGCTTCCATGAGTACTCAGCATTCGGAAGCACTCGGCATCCAGGGGCACTCGGCATACAGGAACATTCGGCATCCAGGAGTACTCGGCATTGGGGAGTACTCGGCATCCAGGAGTACTCGGCATTGGGGAGTACTCGGCGTTCAGGAACGCTTGGCATCTTGGAGTACTCGGCATCTAGGAGTACTCGGCATTCAGGAACGCTCGGCCTCTTGGGGAACTCGGCATGACTGTACTACTCGGCTAAAGACAACGTCCGGCCATAACTATCGTTCGGCTAAAGCATCGTTCGTCCAGAGACAACGATCAGCTAAAGGCTAACGTTCGGCCAGGGACATCGTTCAGCCAGAAGCATTGTTTGGTTAAAGCTATCGTTCGGCCAGAGGCATGTTCGGCTTCGACTGACATTCATTCCACTCTTCCCACGCGGCAGGCATATCGTTCGGCACTGAGAGGGTGGTTCGGCATCATTGTGTTCGTCCTGTATCGTTCGGCATATGGCGACCACCGTATATGGGCCAGAGTGTTCGGCTGCCGAGCGCACCTAGGAAGTCCAACCCATCTTTGTCTATAAATAGAAGGGCATGGGCACAGTGAAGAGGACCTTTTTTGGGAGAACACTGGGGAGACTCTGCCATTTTTCAGATCCATCTTCTTTACTTAGCAACTTCATCCAAACATTTGATCTACGAATTGTATTTGTAATCAATCATTAAGAAGATCAATAAAGTTTAACCTCAAAGTGGACGTAGGAAATTACGCTGAACAACTATAAATTTGGTGTTCTTATTTTCTGCATTTAAATTAGCATTGTCTTCTCTGTTTAATTTACCTTCATCGCTTATTTCTCTACATAATCTTTCTCTACGAGGTTAGTGACCAATTTTGGTGCTAACACTTTGGTGCTTTCACTGAGAATTGAATTCTCAGACCTCAAGGATCTGCTTTGAAGCTACTGGATTGAACAAATGCCCCAAAGAAGATCCGACTCATTGATAGGACATCCGTTGATTCTACTCAGAGTTCATACCAATAACTCTACAATGGCAAGACCACGTACCAGGTCAGCTTCTCATAATGCGGATGCCCACGAGACTGCTAGCGTGCAACAAGCAGGACCTAGCAATCAGCCAGCAATTCCGGGTGTAGGAACTGCCAACCAGGACCAGACTCCAGTTGTCACCAGAATAGAGTTCAACGACTTGATGAGAGAACTCAGGGAAAGCAGGAGACAACTAGGAGAGCAGATGCAAGCTAACGCCAACCTGATGGCACAACTCACTCAACAGCAGCAACAGAATGCTGGGGGCAATCCCGCTCCTAATTCCTCATCTGACAGCTCAACTTCCTCTGATGAACCTCCCAGGCGCAGACGCCGTAAGACTGAAGCTGCGCGGGCAGATGCTGCTGTTCAAACAGCTGGAGACCGTGACCAAGCAGGAGCTGGAAACCTCGGAACTGGAGTGCGGATGGAGGCTGGAGGCCCAAACCATCAAAACGCTAACAATGTCGAACCTCAAGACGCACGTTTGGCAGATCGCCAGGAGAGGAGGCATCAGCATGGACAGTCGCGTAGAACGGACTCTAACCTTCCACCTTCCATACAGACACCAGATCTGACAGCCATGGTCAGGCAATTGATGAAAGAAAATCAGGGCTTATCAAATGATGATTGGGGAGTATCAAGAAGTCATACTCCATTCACAGATGTTGTGCTGCAGGCGGCGTACCCCAATAAGTTTAGTATGCCTACTATCCCTGCGTATGAGGGAAAGGCTGACCCCAGACAGCATGTCATGAGGTACGAGTGGATGATGGATTCAGCTAGAGCAAACGATGCCACCAAGTGTAGATGCTTTCCAATTACTCTATCTGGGATCGCTACTATGTGGTTCACCCGACTTCCTCCGCGGTCCGTATCCAATTTCGAGGAGTTGGCAAAGAAGTTTATTGAGCAGTTTAGGATACACACTACTCGTCCAAAGGACGTAATGTCTCTGTCAATTGTAATCCAAAGTCCTGGGGAGTCATTGAAGGAATATTTACAAAGATTCCATGTTGCAGCAACGGAAGTCAGTAATCCCAATGATCATGCAATCCTAATGGCTGTGATGAGAGGTGTGGATCCGGATTCTGAGTTTGGAGACTGGTTGGCAGGAAAACCTCCGACTACGCTAGAGCGTTTCTACTCAAAGGCACACCAGTTCATAAGGAGAGAGGAAGCTAGGTGGGTAAGACGAGATAAGGCACCAGGACCTGTCCAAGAGTCCATGAAAAGCAACGTTGCTGTGAAACAGTCCGGGGACAACTCGGGAAAGGTCCAAGTCAATGTCCAGAATAAGTCTGGGCAGCCTAAGGAGTCCGGAGGAAGAAATCAAGGGAAGAAGAGAGAAGCGGGGAAGTGGAAATCGAGAATTCCAAGCTACAACGAGTATACCCCGCTGAATGCATCTCTTGAGAACATTTACCTATCAACCTGGAATGCCTTTCAGGACAGAAAGCCACGTCCAAAAGAATCAACCGAGGAACAGAAGCGGATCGGGAAATATTGCCGCTTCCACGAGACTTATGGGCACAATACGGAAGAGTGCAGACACCTGCACGACGCTATCGAGAAGTTGATCAGGCAAAAGAAGTTGCAAGAATTTGTGAAGGATCCACAGGAAGGAGGATAGGGAACATCCAATCCAGGTTGTGCACCAGCTCCGCGTCATCCCGAGGAGCCTGCTCGAACTGTGGGTAGACTAGTCATAAATACAATCATCGGCGGACCTCACCCCGCTGATAAGAATTGGCAAGAGATGGAGCGGTATGCAAGTTCCCTGAAACATGCAGATTTTGAGTGCTGTTCGAACGTGGAGGATGGGACCCCTGCTAAGCAGCAGCGCGTAATGACAGACGATATAGTGTTCAGAAACAGAGATGCTGACCAAGTAGAGGCTCCAACCATCGACCCGATGGTCATATCCGCGACGATCGGACCGGCCTATGTGAAAAGAATTCTGATTGATTGTGGAAGTTCTGTCAACATCATCTTTAAGAAGGCTTATGACCAAATGAAAATGGAAACAAAGGACTTGAAACCGTCCAAAGCTCGTATACATGGCTTTAATGGCGCAGCGACCGATGCAGTGGGGTATGTTGAGTTACCAGTTGAACTGGGACAAGGCGAGCGTCGGAGGGTGCGAATCCTACCCTTCGTAGTTTTGGATGTGGATTCTCCGTATAATGTTTTCTTGGGCCGACCGGCCCTAGCTGAGTTTAGGGCAGCATTAGCCCCGTGGTGCTTAACTTTGAAGTTCCCAACTGACAAAGGGGTAGGTATTGTTCATGGCGACCAAGCAGCTGGTCATTCCTGTTATGTGGCTGAGCTCCGGGAGGCCCATCGGAGGGAGAAAGGAAAGGTTGCGGACAATCCCGTCCGCATCCTTAACACGGATAATTGACAAGTAGTGCCCGAGCCCTGGCTCAGGCATAATTCTCGGATCCTCAGAGACATAGATCCGAGAGATGACGATGAGAAACCCAGGGAAGAAAAGGCAGTGCCGGCCGAATTAACGGTTGACATTTCAGTCAGCCGAAACGACCCTTCGCGAATACTGAAGATCGGATCACAACTTGGCCCCGCAATGACTGAAGACCTTAGTGACTTCCTCCGGGCGAATCTTGATGTTTTCGCCTGGACGCATTCTGATATGTGTGGGATTTCTCCCGCCATCACGAGTCATATGTTGAACATAGACCCGAAATACGTCCCGGTTAAACAAAAGAGGAGAGGAATGGACCCAGAGAGGTCCGCTGCTCTCAGAGAGGAGGTGGACAAACTCAAAGCCAATGGGTTCGTCCGCGACGCCCTCTATCCTGAATGGGTATCCAACCCCGTGCTAGTAAAAAAGGCGAATGGGAAATGGAGAACTTGCGTAGATTATTCCGACTTGAACAAAGCATGCCCCAAGGACAGTTTCCCGTTACCTAGGATCGATCAGTTGGTCGACTCCACTGCAGGACATGAGCTGTTATCATTCATGGATGCATACTCGGGATACAACCAAATCCCGATGCATATTCCGGACCAAGAACACACCAGCTTCGTTACAGATGTCGGGCTATATTGCTATGTAGTAATGCCCTTCGGACTGAAGAACGCAGGAGTGACCTATCAGCGTTTGGTGAATCGAATGTTCAAGAACCAGCTTGGTAGGACGATGGAAGTCTATGTGGATGACATGCTCGTGAAGTCACGACAGTCAAACGACCACATTCGAGACTTGGCTGAAATGTTCGACATACTCAAGTACTACAGGATGAAGATCAACCCTCTGAAGTGTTCCTTCGGCGTTGCGTCAGGGAAGTTTTTGGGATTCATCGTCAACGCAAGGGGAATTGAAGCTAACCCAGAAAAGATCCAAGCTATTCGAGATGTGCAAGTGCCCAAGACTATAAAGCAGGTACAGAGCCTGAATGGAAAAGTAGCTGCGCTAAGTCGATTCATATCCAGGGCAACCGACAAGTGCATCCCTTTCTTTGATATAATAAAGAAAGGGAAGAGGAATTTCGAATGGACGTCTAGTTGTGAGGAAGCATTCCGGGATCTGGTGAGGCATTTGGAGAGCCCACCGGTGCTGTAAAAACCAGTAGTCCACGAGATGTTGTACGTATACTTGGTTGTATCCCTGCATGCAATAAGTGCGGCTTTAGTTCGCGAGGAGGACCGGATCCAGAAGCCGGTGTATTATGTTAGCAAGCGCTTAACGGGGGCAGAAAGAAATTACCCTAAAATTGAGAAATTGGCCTATTGCTTGGTGATTGCATCACGTAAGCTACGCCCATATTTTCAAGCACACTCGATCAGTGTTTATACCGATCAACCCCTGCGGCAGGTACTCCAACGACCAGAAACTTCTGGGAGATTGCTAAAATGGAACATCGAGTTGAGACAGTTCGATATCGTCTACTTGCCACAAAGAGCCATACAAGGGCAAGCATTAGCAGATTTCATCGCTGAGTTTACCATACCCATAGAACTAGATAATCACGACGTCATTCCCCCCGTTCGATGGAAATTATACACTGATGGGGCATCAAACGACCATTGCTCCGGCGTGGGTGTAGTTCTGATAACTCCGGAAAATCGATCAATCTGTTATGCTTTGAAGCTTAATTTCCCAGCTACAAATAACGAAGCAGAATATGAAGCACTGATTGCTGGCTTGAAGCTCATTGGAGAACTCGGGATCAAATCAGTTGAAATCTTTTGTGACTCACAATTGGTGGTTTACCAAGTGCGGGGAGATTACCAAGCAAAGGGACAAAAGCTTGCTCCATACCTTGTTCAGGTCCAAGAACTACTGTCAAATCTTGAGCGTTATGACATTTCGCATGTCCCGCGCGAACAGAATAAAGAAGCCGACTTGTTGTCTAAGTTTGCGAGCACAGGCGATGCACAACAAATGGGATTGTATCCCGTTGAGGCCTTGCATGCCCGGAGCATAGACGAGATGAAAGTTGATTGTGTATTGGAAACGGAAATCGAGAAGGAATCGTGGATAACCCCATTCAAACTGTACCTGACGACCGGGACTTTGCCAGAAAAAAGGAGCGAAAGACGGCAGGTCCTTCGAAAGGCCGCGCGATACGTGATGCAGGATGGATTAATGTATCGAAAAGGGTTCTCAGTCCCATTATTACGATGCATCGCTCATGACGAAACAAAGCGGGTCTTAAGAGAGGTTCACAAAGGGGAATGTGGCGACCATACTGGGGGGCAAACGCTAGCAAAAAAGATCCTCCGCTATGGATATTACCGGCCAACCGTAAATCGGGACGCTGTAGATTACGCAAGGAAATGTGACAAGTGTCAAAGATATGCGAAAATCCCGAGGACTCCATCAACGGAACTCACACAAATGGTTAGTCCCTGGCCATTTGCAATCTGGGGAATCGACATAATCGGCTCTTTGCCTATATCCAAAGGTGGTGCGAAATACGCGATAGTTGCGGTCGACTACTTCACAAAATGGGCTGAGGCAGAACCTTTGGCTACGATCACCTCTAAGAAGGTCATTAACTTCGTTGTACAAAACATTATATGCCGCTTTGGCCTCCCTCGCACCATCATTACGGATAACGGGACGCAGTTTGAAAGCAGAGAGTTCAAGGAGTTTTGCTTAAAGTATGGCATCGAGAAGAAGTTCGCCGCAGTTGCACACCCAAAAGCTAACGGACAAGTCGAGGCCGTTAACAAAATAATTAAGTCCATACTGAAAAAGCGTTTGGAGAAGGTCGGAGGCAAGTGGGTAGATGAACTCCCGACAGCATTATGGGCTTATAGAACCACCCACAAGTCTGCGACCGGCCACACTCCATTTGCCTTGGCATACGGCTCTGAAGCCGTTATACCCATGGAACGTGAAGTTCCATCGCACCGAGTGACATATTATGATCCCAAGACGAATCAGGACCTCTTATTGGAATCACTGGATTGTATCGATGGAAAACGTGAAGAGGCCGAATTAAGGGCGGCAGCATATAGGCACCGAGTCAAGCGTTACTACGACGGCAGAGTCCGCCCAAGGATATTTGATGTGGGTGATCTCATTTTGAAACGAGTTTTCCCGGTACCTTCGCGTATGAATCCTAGCTGGGAAGGTCCGTGCGTCATTGAACGGAAGCTTGGAGAGGGAACATTCAAGCTAGCGACCGTTGATGGCGTGACACTCCCCCGGGCATGGAACAATGAGCATTTGCGACATTACTACATTTAGTGTGTTTCTTTCCTGTTTTAGGCACAGTTATTTCCTGTATGTTTTCATTCAGTCGCAACTTAGTTTCCTTTTAACTATGTAATCAAGCAGTTTAGTTGTTTTTCATTAATAAAGGCTTGAAGTCGTATTTTCCACGAATTGCTAATGTCTCTATATCTCATAGTCGGGCGACGAATTACTAGAACTACATTATCCCGTACGATGTACAAACTCGTATAAACGACTTCAATCTCCGAGTCCCCTGAGCGCGGACCGGAGTACTCTAAGTCCCCGGAGCGCGAACTAGAGTATAAATGATTTCAAATCTTCGAATCCCCAGAGCGCGGACCGGAGTACTCTAAGTCCCCGGAGCGCGGACTAGAGTATAAACGATTTCAAATCTCCGAATCCCCAGAGCGCGGACCGGAGTACTCTAAGTCCCCGGAGCGCGAACTAGAGTATAAACGATTTCAAATCTCCGAATCCCCAGAGCGCGGACCGGAGTACTCTAAGTCCCCGGAGCGCGGACTAGAGTATAAACGATTTCAAATCTCTGAATCCCCAGAGCGCGGACCGGAGTACTCTAAGTCCCCGGAGCGCGGACTAGAGTATAAGCGATTTCAAATCTCCGAATCCCCAGAGCGCGGATCGGAGTACTCTAAGTCCCCGGAGCGCGGACTAGAGTATAAACGATTTCAAATCTCCGAATCCCCAGAGCGCGGACCAGAGTAGTCTAAGTCCCCGGAGCGCGGACTAGAGTATAAACGATTTCAAATCTCCGAATCCCCAGAGCGCGGACCGGAGTACTCTAAGTCCCCGGAGCGCGGACTAGAGTATAAACGATTTCAAATCTCCGAACCCCCAAAGCGCGGACCGGAGTACTCTAAGTCCTCGGAGCGCGGACTAGAGTATAAACGATTTCAAATCTCCGAATCCCCAGAGCGTGGACCGGAGTACTCTAAGTCCCCGGAGCGCGGACTAGAGTATAAACGTTGCGAACCTCTGAATCCCTTGAACGCAAATCAACTTACTCTAAATCCCTGGAGCACGGATTTAGTGAAAAGTCCAAGTACTCAAGAAATGTGGGACAAGAAGTATGCCACATCTGGAAATGTTCGAACAACACGAGAATGGACTGGGAAATAATGCAACTCATAAGAACTTGAGTTATGACTACGGTTAGTCAGAAAACCAAAGAAAAGTAAGAAAATTATTCAAGCGAAAAAGAAACTAAAACTTCGTTCAACAGTTCAAAATGGGGTTACACAGTTATTCCTCCAAAGCTTGAAGTCAAGAACCTATCTATACGAACTACAGAGACAAAAGATAAAAGTAATTGCAAGACTTAAGCAAGGAACTCGTTGAACGAGTGTAGCGATTATTTCTTCGGTTTCTTCTTCTTGTCTTCTTTTGTTTTTTCCGACGACTCCTCTCCCTCACGCTTTTTCTTGGATTTCTTGCTCACTAAAGAAGCGGAGTCAGGAATAGGAGACGGAACATCTAGTGGTTTAAACCTGCCCGGGAGAATGATTTTCAGAGGTCTGTTCCGCGGGTCGATAAGTTCTAGTATTTCAGGTTCAACTTTGACCTCGACCTTTTTCTTCTCCTCTTCGGCGAGGCGTTCCTTCATGCTCATCTTTGAGGTATGCTCAAAGGCGCCAGTGATTTCGATTTCATCACTCCCTTCGGCAGGAGATGAAGTGTCAAACTTATCATCATCTAGCGCCCCGATCACTTGAGCATCAGGGCCGGGAGTTACTCCCGCGTGAGCAACATCGCTTGTTTTCTCTGCCTCCTCATTGGCGTCATCGCTCCTCGGAGTTGGCTCGGGATCAGAGCAGCCTGCATGAAAACATAGAGAATGAGCGTTAGAACGAATAACCACTGTTGGAAAATGACAAGATCTTTCAACTTTTAGAAAAGAAGAGTTTCCTACCGGGTTCTGGTTGGCTATCGGTTGCGCGTGGGGTTTCGCCCTCCAGAATAGGAGATAGCACATGAACGCCAAGCCCGGGATCTTCAGGATCATAGCCGGCGTGCTGCTCGAATGGGTCAAGTGTCGGCCGACCGGCCGGTTGAGCAGCGGGAGGAGCAGCAATATGAGGAGCCATAGTCTCAGCCCCAGACGGGCCAGCTTCATCACTTTTCTCTTTTGGAAGGGGCGATCCTTTGCTGTAAAGCGCCAAAGCTGCGGATAAATCCACTGGCTCATTCCTCCTAAGAAACTCCTTCACCAAGGCATCCTCATCGACCTCTTCAGAGCCCGACTCGATTTTCCTAATCTTCACTAAGGTTTCCCAGGCCTCAGCTAGGGATTCGAGATAGCCATCGTCCAAGAATGTTAAGTCACGATGCATAAGGACGCGGGCTCCATACTCAGCAATCAACGGGTCAAACATGCATTTGACCTCTTCCCTGCCGGCTTCTGCGGCCGCCTCGAGGCGAGAGTCCATCTCCTCCGCAACTTTTCTTTTGCCCTCCTCACGGGCTTCGTCCATCATTTTTTCAACCCCAGCAAGTTCGTCATCGAGCTTCGTTTTCAGGAGCCGAGTAGCAACGATTTCATCACAGTATCTTTGTGATTCTTCTTGAGCGGCTACCTTGTCCTCTTTCTCCTTGGAGAGTAATTCTTTAAGCTCTCTGACTTGTATGATAAGCGCGTCCCTTCTTTTGGACATAATCTTTTTCTAGGGCAAGGGCCCCGATACGCTGGACTGCTTCATCAAGTTCCTTCTTGTGAGCCATCTCTAAACGAGTAACTGCCTCACCAGTATCTTTTGCGCTTTGTTCAGCGGCTTCCAGCTTCGACTTATACGAAGCAAGCTCTTCGTCTTGATGCTTGATGATGTTCTTGTCACAGCCGACCTCCAATTTCAGACGATCAATCTCATATTGTCACTCAACGGACACCTCCGAGATCTTTTCAACCAAGTGTACAAACGCGTCATGCTGAACATAGACATCGTTATTATAGGAAATGGCACTCTGCTTCACATGCCCAGGGATATGGTGAATAGCCGGGAGGAATTTCAGACCATCGAAGCAAATTTTTGGAAACTTGGCCTTGAGATCGACCATCTTTTCCGCTACAGTTGGATCAACCGCAGGAGTAGGGGAAGGAGGCTTTGGAAGTTCTGCTCTTTTTCGTTGCTCCCGAATTTGCCTTGTACTCGAAGAACCAGAGTGTTGTTCTCGAGGAGCATCAGGTTGGTACCCCTTCTGTGAAGACTTCTCTCTATCCGGCTCAGTTGGAGGAAGAGGATCATGGGACTGTGAAGATTGGGAGTATGCCTTCTGACAATAAGACGAATCGTAGGGACGGTTGTCTCTATCTTCATAATCATCTTTGTCCCTGCGTCTGCCTGAACCTGAATCCCGTCCGGGATGATGAAATATCGAAGAACCATGAAGGCGATCGAGTCCGTGAGAGCGCCCCATGTCACCTACAAAGAACAGAGGTAACAACGAGTTAAGAAAGATCCGGGAAATAAGAAAAAAAAAACTTGAAGTGTATGATGGAATGCGTATGTGCGTGTGTGTCCTAGTGTTCCCCCCGACGTACCAGTTCTTTTGTCTTTACTAATCAGAGTATTGTCTCCCTGGACTAGGAGTTGAACTCCCACATTGCCTCTAGCGGGCGAAGAAAACTTGAGGGCTTCAGGATCGTCAAACCCGTAATTAAGTATATCGTCGGGGATGGAGAGATTCGACAAACCCCTTAGAGAACTTTCCAGGTGCTGTGAGGAAGCCTCTTTCTCTGGCGGGATAGGCGTAACTTTTGAAGTTCCGCCAACTTTCTCCTTCCGAATCTTGTATTTTAACCTCTTCTTTCCCTTCGAAGGGGAGGATGACGTTTCAATGTCATGAACTTCGACCGCCGGATTCCAAGCGGGACCCACATTCTCGCCTTGAGTCTCAGGAGCTTCATCCTCTTTGTGCTCACCTTCTTCGTGCGCGTCGGGAGTGTGGCGTGATGACGATCCAGCTTGTTTTTTCCCTTTACCAAATGTTGGCTTGGGAATGGAGACGCCCTCCGGAAGGCTAATCCGACGACCAGGGGCTAGCAAGCCGAACCTCGATAATGATTCATTTGAAATGATGGTTCGGATGTCTCGTTCCTCGGCAGGAAGAGCTCTAATGGCCTCAACGGCCTCAGAATATCCTCGGCCCTCCGGACGCGGGTTGATACTTGAAAAGATGAAATGAGGAGTTAGAAAGAGCATAACTCCAATTAAACGTGAATGATGACTCAGCGAAGAGACTTACTGCCTTCAACCCATCTCCTCGCAAAACTAGGAGGGCAACGCACGTAGAACCATTCCTGTTTGTACAGGGCGAATTTACTACATGCCCCTGTCAAGATTTGGCATTTGTGGTACGGCTCGAGGAACATGAAGGAATGGCTGTCTTTCCGTTTCTTGATCATAGATGTATCTGATGTCGCCAGAGGTTGGAGGCCTAGAGAAGACGGCCATGAAGAGTAGGTAGGTCCCATATAGAAACGCGTGACCGTTCGGATGCAGCTGCGACGGGGCAATGTCGATGTACTGCAACACGTCCCGAAGGAATAAATTAAACGGAGGCACGCTGCCCATTCAACACATGAACTTGTTGCAGGTGGTATATCCGACTGGGGGCAGGTGAGGACAATCATGTCACGAAGGGACTAACATATCGGCGAAAGGAATCCTATGAATGGAGCATATCCGTTGAAGTGCGGCTTCATTGATCTTCGAAGCTTGTGAATCGATCGGGTTGTCTAAAAGAATTGTTGCCTCCAGGGCGTCGGGTACTAAGTTATGGGCAGGGGAAGTCAACGGATTTGAAGTATCAGCGGCTTCTTACCTTGATAATGGCCCAGGCCTGTCAGATATGGTGGTGGAGCTAGACTTCCTAGACATCCCCAATAAATAATGAATCTGTTTAAGTGCCTGCGAAGACTATACTTGAAAAACGTTGAATGTTAGAATTAACAACACGAATATTCCCCCCCGTGTGGTGTGTGATTTAGTGCAAGAAATCGTGTAAAAGCGTTGAAAGTTTGAAGGTCGCAAAGTTGTTGCTATAAAACCGAGCATCAAGTCATCGCCTTCGAAGACCGTCATCGCTGACCGTCCCTAGAAGCCTGCCTTTTGGTGATTACAATTCCAGATCCAGAAAACGCATGATAATCTAAGTTCAGATTTACGTTTACTGAAGCTAAGAAGTTAGTAATCCGGGTCGGCTTCACATATGCTAGAATGCTTGGGCCATGTTTCTTGTTTTGCTATACGAGTAGATATAGTTGATAAGAGTTCGACATTTGTGACTATTCGACTAAGTCATTGTTTGGCTAAGTCATTGTTCGGCTAAGTCATTGTTCGGCTAAAGCCTGTGTTCGGCTAAATTTTGGTTCGGCTAAGTTGTTATTCGACATGTAAGTCGTGTTCGACCTTGTTTTGTTCGGCATGTTTTAGCCTAAGTATGGTACAGTGTTTGTGACTGTTCGGCTGAGATGACCATCGGCACGCTGTCCTCAACATTGGCCTCGTCTCTTCCTCCATCCACACCGAACCACGAGGGCACATCGTTCGGCAAGTCGTACCAGGCCATACCGCTAGATACCCCCAATCATCTCCTACTTCCTTCATGTTTCTCTTTCCACTAATCTGGTCCGGCATAAAATACTTATGCCGAACCACAGTGTGTCTACCAATGATCTCCTAGAAAACCCATCTCTATTTACTCTTCCTACCACCCTCATCGCGTGACTCGACACTTTAGTCAAAGCTCGATTTATCCCATCAATTAAGGGAGTTCGAGCGTAAAGTCTGTATTTAGGCGAAAGGATCGGTACCTAGTTGGTAAGGTGAAGACTTGGGAAGAATCGGCGAGTTGTATGTTGGCTGGTAGCTTCGGCAGGTGCAAGGCAGAGATGTTAGAACTGTGAAAAGGGAAAGAAGGAAGGAAGTGCCGGCTTTTATAGGGAAGAAGAAGAAGTCGAAAAGGCTACATCCGGTGGAACCGGTCAAAGTCACAGCGATCGGCATCGGCATACAATAACGTTCGGCAATTGAAGAGCGCTGGGCTTCCCGTGCATCATTCGACATTTATAACACGCTCGGCACACGCCTCAACTGCTGATATTCTAAAAAAGGCATCTCCATTCGAAGTTAGCCAAGGATTTGGAACGAAACGCGAAGGTTAAACAACTCAAAGCGTATCACGTTCAGTCACGTAATACACTTTGGGGGGCAAGTGTTTCCTGGAGATTTGACCAGGCAACTGAGTGCTCGGCATTGGATAGTACTCGGCTTCCAGGACTACTCGGCATTCAGTAGAACTCGGCTTCCAGGAGTACTCGGCTTCCATGAGTACTCGGCATTCGAAAGCACTCGGCATCCAGGGGCACTCGGCATACAGGAACATTTGGCATCCAGGAGTACTCGGCAATGGGGAGTACTCGGCATCCAGGAGTACTAGGCATCTTGGAGTACTCGGCATTTAGGAGTACTCGGCGTTCAGGAACGCTCGGCATCTTGGAGTACTCGACATCTAGGAGTACTCGGCATTCAGGAACGCTCGGCCTCTTGGGGAACTCAGCATGACTGTACTACTCGGCTAAAGGCAACGTCCGACCATAACTATCGTTCGGCTAAAGCATTGTTTGTCCAGAGACAACGATCAGCTAAAGGCTAACATTCGACCAGGGACATCGTACAGCCAGAAGCATTGTTTGGTTAAAGCTATCGTTCGGCCAGAGGCATGTTCGGCTTCGACTGACATTCATTCCACTCTTCCCACGCGGTAGGCATATCGTTCGGCACTGAGAGGGTGGTTCGGAATCATTGTGTTCGGCCTGTATCGTTCGGCATATGGCGACCACCGTATATGGGCCAGAGTGTTCGGCTGCCGAGCCCACCTGGGAAGTCCAACCCATCTTTGTCTATAAATAGAAGGGCAGGGGCACAGTGAAGAGGACCTTTTTTGGGAGAACATTGGGGAGACTCTGCCATTTTTCAAATCCATCTTCTTTACTTAGCAACTTCATCCAAACATTTAATCTACGAATTGTATTTGTAATCAATCATTAAGAAGATCAATAATGTTTAACCTCAAAGTGGACGTAGGCAATTATGCTGAACCACTATAAATTTGGTGTTCTTATTTTCTGCATTTAAATTAGCATTGTCTTCTCTGTTTAATTTACCTTCATCACTTATTTCTCTACATAATCTTTCTCTACGAGGTTAGTGACCAATTTTTGTGCTAACAGAACCAGTAGGTTAACTCAAATAGTGAATATTAATTACTTAAATTCTTGAATGAGTAGAATTGCATCCATGGTGTCAGGGTGACCAAAAATATATGGGATGCCTAAACTTTATAGTTAATGGTGCATACCAAGAGGTTCATAGTAAACCCATGAAAACTATGATAAGGTAGTTATTGGTGCATACCAAGAGGTTCATAGTAAACCCATGAAAATTATGATAAGGTAGTTATTGTTGCATACCAAAAGGTTCATAGTTAACCCATGAAAACTGTGCGTAAGAACAGTTGGCATGGGCTAATTGGTTTGTAGTGAACCCATGAAAACTATATTCGGATTAAGGATTGACATCAGTCAATAGGTTCCTTGTAAACCGGATAAGAATGTGGTTAATGGAAGTGTCAGTAGGTTCCTAGTTAATCCATGAAAACTAGGATGTGCAGTGAGATACTGGATAAGTCCAACCCATGAAAACTAGGATAAGGTGATTAGTTATTGGAATGACCAATAGGTTTAGGGGGACCCATGAATTAATTAAGTTAACTGGCAGGAGCCTATAGGTTCTTATTGATCCCATGAAAACTATGAATTGGATAGGGCGTCTATTAGTTCTAACAAGGTTATTAGTAAACCCATGAAAACTAAAAAGGTTAATAGTGACCCAAGAAACTATAATATTAACAAGGTGTCAGAATAAACTGGGAATGGCAAAATCATATTTATTTTCAAGTATGCATATCATCATAATGTTTTGAAATGTATGTTTTAACCATTGTGGATGTAGGAGCACATAATTTGGTTTTATTTACGTTTTAGGATGCTAGTGAGGGGAAAACCCGTTTCACTAAGCGGCGTGGTCTCACTAGATATCTAAAAGGATTTAGATGTTAGATTATTATTCATACCAGGCTTTATGTCTGACTCGAAGTTTTTGTTTTCCACTTAAACTCTCAGGTACTCAATTTATTTTGAGTAGTTTAAGATTTAAGGTTCTCAGGTTTTCTTCTTTAACGAATAAAGCTTCCGGAGGCGTGCAAGAGGCAGATAGTTATTTAGAGTTTTTCTTTCCGCTGTGTATTTTGTTTGTAAAGGCAGATTTATTAGCCTTTTTATATACTCTGATCAACCAAGGGGGCATCTTCATATGTAGCTCTTGACATATTTGTAATAATTATATTTTGCTGAACGTGGTCAACATAATTTGGGATTATGTAATGAACTTGAAATGTTTTGATTTGAATGTGGAAATATATTTTTGAATTGTTAATTTTTTTACATATTTCTGTGATCCGTGTATCAATGTATTTAACACCGCCGTATTTGGTCGCCGGAGATTAATAACTATGGATGACTGCAGCATCCGTAGCCGTTAGTTTTGGGCCTCCAAGTAGGGGGATGTTACAAGTTGGTATCAGAGTATAGGTTTATGAAACTTTAAAAGAAAAGGCTAAACCTAAAATCTTTTTCAATCATAATCCAATGAATTTAAAAATAAGATCGGGGTTTGGGTTAACACTATAGTAACGTACTTGTATTTGATATATAGGTATATATCTAAGTACGTATTCCCCTCTCTCTTAGACCTTTCTTCTGTATCTTACTAAGGCTCGTATGAAGATAAACGAGAAAGAGAATATGGAGGCAGGAAATGGAAGAGAAATTCTGGGTGGAGGAAGCACCATAACCAATGGAAATGCTCGACCTAATACTCCGAGAAACCAAGGTCGACAAGCTAATGTTGAGGTCAATATAGGTGTTGGAAATCTCCAAGTAGATGCGGGGATGGTGTATCAGTTATCGGCTAAGCTTTTGCAAGCGGGAGCTGCTAGGAATGTTGATGGAGCTAATCCTATAGTCCTGGTTGGATATAATTATGCTAAGCTGAGCAGAGACTATGCCAGTCTCGGAGGAAAGCTGTTTGTTGGAATAGAAGATGCTGTTGAAGTAGAGAATTGGCTATTGAACTATGAGAGGATCTTTAAAGAATTAGGCTTGAATGATGGAGAGAAGAGAAGGCTAGCCTCTAGACAGTTGCAAGCGTTAGCGCTTCATTGGTAGAACACTGTGACGGCCGGAGTACCGGAGGAAGAGTTGACCTGGGCTAACTTCAGGAGGAGGTTTGAGCAAAGGTTCTTGTCTGAAGTTGCCAAATCGGCATTGATGAGGAAGTTTATGGATCTTGTCCAAGGATAGATGTCTGTGATCGAGTATGCTGCTAAGTTTGATGAGCTATCTCGATATGGTTATGCTTTGGTTGACACTGATGTCAGAAGGAATGAGAGATTCATTAGAGGTTTGAAGCCAGAGCTAGGCAGAATAGCTATGACTCATATTAGAGAGCCTTATCATGTGATGGTGGAGATGACCGTCCGCCATGAGGAGATGCTTGCTGTTTCAGCTAGGGAGAAGCCAGTTGAGTCCCAGCGTTATCAAGGAAGAAAAAGGAAATTCTTTAAGAAGAAAGGAGCCTAGAAAGGAGAGGCCGCTAAAAAGGCGAAGGCTGATTTGGTGTGTTATAAGTGTGATAAGAAGGGCCATTATGCCCACGAGTGCATAACTGGTAAAGGAAAGAAGCCCGGGGAGAAGAAGAATGTGAAATGCTTCAACTGTGACCAAGTTGGGCATTATAAGAACCAGTGTCCAGAGCCAGTTAGGGCGGACAGAGGGAAGGTGTTTGCTATTGGACCGTCGTCTTCTTCTAAACCCACTGCAGCAGAGAAAGGGAAAACTGTGATGGAAGGTACGATTTTGATTCAGAATATACCAGTTAGGGTACTTTTTGATATCGGTGCATCCCCTTCATTTATATCTCGGTATTTGGTTGATAGGTTAGGTATAGAACCCACATACCTTGTTACTTCCTTAAGGGTTGCGAATCCAATAGGAGGGTATGCAACTCTTGGGATGAGAAGTGACCAGTTAGAACTTGAATTGTTAGGTTATAAGTTTACATGCAGCTTGTATGTTTTTAATTTCGTAGATTTCGGGATCATCTTAGGTATGGATTGGTTTGGTAAGTATGAGACTAGGATATTTTGCCAGGATGGGGAAATATCATTGAGACACCCAGATAGTCATAACCAAATCATTTTCTCGGTGGAGAATTCCAGTAAGAGTGTTTGTGCTTTGTTGAGTACCATGGAGGTTGGAGAAGAACTTAGTCAGGTTCGTGTGGCTAGAGAGTTTGCAGATGTCTTTTAGCCGATTACTAGACTACCACCGAAACGAGCTGTTGAGTTTTGAATAGACCTTATACCGAGAGTTGAACCTGTAAGTAGACCACCTAGCAGGATGACACCGACAGAGATGAAGGAATTGAAGGTGTAGTTAGTGGATCTTGAGGAAAGAAATTTTATTAGACTAAGCAGTTCGCCTTGGGATGCAGCTGCGGTGTTTGTGAAGAAACCAGATGGATTGTTAAGGATGTGCATCGACTATCGTAAGTTAAATGAGAGAACGATCAAAAATAGGTGCCCTTTGCCAAGGATTGATGATCTATTTGATCAGTTGAGTGGAGCCAAAGTATTTTCCCAATTGGATTTGGCGACGGGGTTCCATCGGTCGAGAGTGGCGGACGATAGCATTACTTTGACTACATTCCGAACTAGGTATGGTTCGTATGAGTGGTTAGTAATGCCATTCGGATTGACGAATGCGCCTACTTTCTTTGTTGATTTAGTGAACTGGTTTTTCAAAGAGTACTTGGATAGGTTTGTGTTGGTGTTCATAGATGACATTTTGGTGTACTCTAAAGATGAGAGTATGAAATTCATCTTAGAGTAGTGTTGGAGACGCTGAGGCAGAATCAACTGAAGGCGAAGTTTTCCACGTGTAATTTCTGGAAGAGAGAAGTTAAGTTTCTTGGTCATGTGGTTTCAAAGGAAGGACGGTCAGTTGATCCAGTTAAGATTGAGGCGGTCAATAATTGGAAGAGACTAGAGACGGTAACCAAGATAAGGAGTTTTATTGGACATACCAGCTATTACCGAAGGTTTATCAAGGATTTCTCATGGATAACAGCGCCTTTGACTAAGCTTACCAGGAAGGAAGTGAAGTTTGTTTGGTCCGACAAATGTAAGGAAGCATTCCTTAAGTTAAAGAAGTTGTTAACCAATGCTCCAGTGTTAGTAGTTCCGGATGGTAACCAAGGTTTGGTAGTATACACTGATGCATGTGGGACTGGATTGGGAGCAGTATTGATGCAGAAGGGCAAAGTTATCGCTTATGCATCTAGGCAGCTTAGACCGCATGAAGTTAGATATCCTACTCATGACTTGGAGTTGGCTGCGGTGATTTTTGCCTTGAAGATTTGGAGGCATTATCTGTTGGGAGAGAGATTTGAGTTGTATACCGATCATAAGTCATTAAATTATTTATTCTCTCAGAAGGAGTTGAATATGAGACAACAGAGATTGATGGAGTTTTTGGCTGCTTATGATTTCAGTATAGAGTATACTCCTGGGAAAGAAAATAAGGTAGCAGATGCTCTCAGTAGAAAACATCAAAATGTGGTGTTAGCAATGTTGGCAGAATGGAAGGTTCTAGAAGCTTTAGCCAGTTGTGGGGTGCAGTTGAGATCTACTGCTAGTTCTAGTCAGGGTACTGCCATGTTGTCTTGTTTAGAAGTGCGACCAGTGCTGATTGAAAAGATAGCTTCTAAGCAGAGAGAAGACCCATTTTTAGCTGAGAGGATTAGAAAGCTTGAGGTCGGATAAGAGATTGATGACCTAAAGGATTTTAATCTTAACCAAAGTGGATGGTTGAGAAAGAAGGGACGGTTATGTGTTCCAGGTGAAGAGAACTTAAGGAGAGAAGTTCTAGAAGAGTGTCATCAGTCGAAGTTTACGATTCATCCTGGAGGAACCAAGATGTATCAAGACATGAAAAGGAGCTTTTATTGGGAAGGCATGAAGAGGGATGTTGGCTTGTGGGTTAGGCAGTGTATTAACTGTCAACAAGTGAAAGCCGAACATCAGAAGCCAAGTGGGTTACTTCAGACTTTAGATATTCCAGTTTGGAAGTGGGATTCAACATCGATGGATTTTATAGACGGGTTGCCAAGGACAAATAGAGGAAACAAAAGCGTATGGGTTATAGTGGACAGGTTGACCAAGAGTGCCCATTTCATTCCGGTAAAGTCAACCAGAATGGCACTTGTTTTAGCAAAGTTGTTCATGAAGAACATAGTTAGACTTCTTGGGATTCCTATTAGCATAGTCCGCGACAGATATGCATTGTTCATTGGCGAATTTTAGAGGAGTCTCCAAGAGGTATTAGGTACCAAGCTCAAGATGAGAACAGCTTATCACCCACAGATGGATGGGCAGACAGAGAGAGTCAACAAGGTACTCGAAGATTTGTTGAGGGCTTGTATATTGGACGTTGGTGGATCTTGGGATGATCACCTACATCTAATTGAGTTTTCCTATAATAATAGTTATCAGACTAGTATAGGAATGGCGCCTTTTGAAGCTTTGTATGGAAGACCATGCCAATCGCCAGCATGTTGGTTAGAGACCGAAGACAGATTGGTTTTAGTTCTAGATTTAGTAAGAGAGGCGTCGGAAAAGATTGAGTTAATCCGAGGATGGATGAAGGAAGCTCAATCTAGGCAGAAGAGTTACATAGATAAAAGGCGTAAGGACTTAGAGTTCTCAGTAGGAGACAAGGTTTTCATTAAAGTATCATTGATGAAGGGTGTGGTATCATTTGGAAAGTTAGGAAAGTTGGCCCCGAGGTACGTTGGTTCATTTCAGATCATAGAAAGGATTGGAAAGCTCGCATACAAAGTAGATTTGTCGAGCGGTTTGACAGGTGTTCATGATGTATTCCATGTGTCTCATCTTCATAAGTATGTGCATGATTCAGAGGCTACTATTCCACAAACAGAGTTGGAGGAGTAGAGTCTGATTTGACTTTAGTTAGACAACCAATTCAGGTTGTAGCGAGAGAAGAGAAGAAATTGAGGACCAAGATAGTCAAGTTGGTGAAGGTACAGTGGAGCGACAATGAGAAAAACTATACTTGGGAGACGGAGGACATGATTCGAGAGGCTTATTCTGATCTGTTTTGATGGTATGTCTATATTAGATTTACATAGATTGGTTGCTAGGAGATGTTACATATGATTGGTATGTTTGCTAGTTAGTCCTTACTGAATTTCAAGGATGAAATTCTTTAAGGAGGGGAGCCTGCAACACACCTAATTTTAGTGACATTATTCAGTAGATTTAATTAGAATAAATTAAATAGAATAATGTAGATAAGGAGATTGAGGTTGATTAATAAACTAGGTGGCTGTGCTTATTAAAACCAATGAACTTATATAAATGGTTAGGAAATTAAACATAGGGGCATTAGGGTAAATAGCCGCCCACATTTCCCACGTTTATACTATCTTTCTTAGTCCTACACGTTCATTTCACCAAAACAAAAATATTCATAACCGTGAGAAGCAAGGCCGACCATTAGAAGAGAAGAGAAAATTAACTAAAAGCTAGGATTCAAGTTAGAAGGAATCAATCTAAATCATACTTCAATTTCCTTATCCAATCTATGGTGAATAATAGTTTCTACATCTCTATTTTGATTTTAAACATCATATGGTTTTGGATTTAAGGATAAATCTATTTTTATGATATGTTGAATGATGATATGCTTGTTTATGATTTATATGTGTTTAAACAAGGTTGTTTAATAAAGAATTTACACGGTTTAGGGAAAAACCAAGATGAAATGATTATTAAATGCCATGGGAAAATTTTATGCTATAGAAAACATGATTTTGGGGATGTGTTTCAATTTTCATAATTTTTTGAGTTTATATGGAATTTATACGAATTTTTTAGTGAAGAAAATTACGGCTAAATTAATGATTATTTGGGTTTGAAATTTTTACATGTTGGAAAACATATTAAAATAGATTTTCTGGGATTTTTCCTAAGTGTTTTGATGAATATATAAAATTATTCAAGGTTTGGGACTTAAATGTTTTATATATTTAATTAAGGAGAAGGGGCATTTTGTAAAATAAAATTATTAATTATTTCTGAAAATAAGTGGAAGCATTTTCTGAAAAGAAATTATTAACCAATGAGAATTTGACAAACAAAGGCGTGTTAGTTGAAAAGTTACCCTTTTTAAGTTAAAAACAAAGAAATCATACTTTTTGCATGTTTCGGCCTTTT
Source organism: Allium fistulosum (assembly GCA_030737815.1). Lineage (NCBI taxonomy): Eukaryota > Viridiplantae > Streptophyta > Magnoliopsida > Asparagales > Amaryllidaceae > Allium > Allium fistulosum. The sequence goes on along the minus strand of CM060904.1, from coordinate 1,087,415,154 downwards.
ACGGCAGAAAATCTTCCGACCTAGACTTATCGACTAAGTTGAAGGGTTATAGCTTTCGACAAGGTCAAACCAATGCATATGGTATCAAGTTACTTGGTACGTAATGAATTGGACAAGGTTGAAGGGTTCATGGTCGAAAGGTTGATGGCCAAAGAGGTTGGGGTATGTTTGTTTTATAAACTAAAGCTTTCACCTGCTTTGCTTTCGAATTAGAGCTTTTGACTTGGTTGCTTTCAACCAGGTCAAATGTTTAAAAGAAAGGTTTTAAACCTTTCGACAAAGTCGAAAGGTTATTGCTGCTTGACCACTATTTTGTTTTGAAACCTTTCGACACAGTCGAAAAGTTATAGCCGCTTTTTCCAACCTTTCGAAGTCGTTGCTTTCAAGAAAGACGAAAGGCTTACTTGTTTTAAAAACTAGCCGCTTCTCCTATTGCTTTCGAAAGGTATCAAAGCCTTCGACTTAAATGATTTTCCTTTGTTTTATATTTGAAATGTAACCCAGGCTTTCGAAGGAGTTGCTTTAAAAAGGCAGAGGTCTATTGTTTTAAATGAAAAGTTTTAAAGCTTTCGAAGCAGACCTTCCGAAAGGTTGCTTCCATTGTAGTCAAAATGTTTTAAAAAGATGACCTTCCGCATATTTTAACTTGAACTCAGTAAGTTTTCGAAAGGTTTATATTTTAAGAGTTGAATGCTTTTGAAAGGTTTGAATTGCTGAATGGTTTTAATGGTTTTGAAAGGCTTGATTCGAAAGGTTGTTTTGAAGACCTTTGGACAAGGTCGAAAGGTTTGGCTTAAAGATTTGAAAACCTATACTCTAATTTTTAAAGGAGAAACCACGGCTTATATAAAGGAGTTTTGTAAGAGTTTTAAGTGTGTAATTTTGAAAAAGTATTGCCTTGATAAAAATATGAGTTAAAGGTGTAAACAATTTTTTATGAGATATATTTCAAGGACCTTAAACCCATAGGAGTGGTATTGTTAATTAATGTTTTACTTCTTCAAATATGAGTATATTCACATGATAACCCATAACTGTATTTTGGGGAAAAAGGGGTAGAAGAACCAATAGGTTAACTCAAATAGTGAATATAAATTACTTAAACTCCTGAATGAGTAGAATTGCATCCATGGTGTCATGGTGACCAAAAATATATGGGATGCCTAAACTTTGTAGTTAACGGTGCATACTAAGATGTTCATAGTAAACCCATGAAAACTATGATAAGGTAGTTATTGGTGCATACCAAGAGGTTCATAGTAAACCCATGAAAACTATGATAAGGTAGTTATTAGTGCATACCAAAAGTTTCATAGTTAACCTACGAAAACTATGCATAAGAACAGTTGGCATGGGCTAATTGGTTTGTAGTGAACCCATGAAAACTATATCCGGATTAAGGATTGACATCAGTCAATAGGTTCCTAGTAAACCCATGAAAACTAGGATAAGAATGTGGTTAGGGGAAGTATCAGTAGGTTCCTAGTCAACCCATGAAAACTAGGATGTGCAGTGAGTTACTAGATAAGTCCATAGGTTCCTAGTCAACCCATGAAAACTAGGATAAGGTAATTAGTTATTGGAATGACCAATAGGTTCAGGGTGACCCATGAATCAGTTAAGTTAACTGGCTGGAGCCTATAGGTTCTTAGTGATCCCATGAAAACTATGAATAGGACAGGGTGTCTATTAGTTCTAACAAGGTTATTAGTAAACCCATGAAAACCAAAAAGGTTAATAGTGACCCAAGAAAGTATAATATTGACAGGGTGTCAGAATAAACTAGGAATGGGAAAATCTTATTTATTTTCAAGTATGCATATCATCATAATGTTTTGAAATGTAAAATTTAACCATTGTGGATGCAGGAGCATAGAATTTGGTTTTATATAGGTTTTAGGATACTAGTGAGGGGAAAACCTGTTCCGGTAAGTGGTGCGGTGTCACTAGATATCTAAAAGGATTGAGATGTTAGATTATTATTCATACCAGGTTTTATATCTGACTCGAAGTTTTTGTTTTCCCCTTAAACTCTTGGGTACTAAATTTATTTTGAGTAGTTTGAGATTTAAGGTTCTCAGGTTTTCTTCTCTAATGAATAAAGCTTCCGGAGGCATGCATGAGGCAGATAGTTATTTAGAGTTTTTCTTTCCGCTGTGTATTTTGTTTGTAAAAGCAGATTTATTAGCCTTTCTATATACTTTGATTAACCAAAGGGGCATCTTCATACGTCGCTCTTGGCGTATTTGTAATAATTATATTTTGTTGAACGTGGTCAACGTAATTTGGGATTATGTAATGAACATGAAATGTTTTGATTTGAATGTGGAATTTTTTTTTGAATTATTAATTTTTTTACATATTTCTATGATCTGTGTATCAATGTATCTAACACCGCCGTATTTGATCGCCGGAGATTCATAACTATGGATGACTTCAACATCCATAGCCGTTAGTTTTGGGCCTCCAAGTAAGGGTATGTTACAGCTTATATCCAATTTTTAATTAAAAAGTAATTCAAAAGTTAAAATAAATTTCTTCTTAAAACAAATTATGAATTTTAAATTCACTTAACTTTTCTATGTAAATAATAACCAAAATATTTTCAAAACAACTCAATGCATTCAATTCTCAACCTTTATAGTATGAAACTTAATTTATTTATCAAATTTTTAAAAATATACTCAAACAAAAATTTCTAAAAAAATGAATTAAACGACTTAAGAAATATATAAATTCGTGATAATGGGATTCAGATCTAAATTAAATACAAAATATTAATAGACAAATAAAAGTAGCAATGAATACAAATTTTTATCATTGATCACATATGGACACCCGATAAAAGAATAAGGAAATGTTAAAACATATCAACATGATAAGAACACAATGGATTCAAGGAAAGAAATTAGATATTCAAATCATAATCCAAAATTCTGTTGGAACTGGACCAGCCCGCAGCGGAAATTATGGGTGAATTTCAAAAAAATTTCCTTATTAGATATATATTGGGCATATGAAGTCTAATTCATACAGACCATTTCTCAATATTATTTAAATAAAATATTTTATTTTATTTCAATTATTAAATTATATAGTTTTATTTAATTTATATATTAATATATATATGTATGTATGTATGTATCATACACACACATATATACATATACAAACATACATACATACATACATATACGTGCACGTATGTGTGTGTGCATGTGTAACATGTCAATTTGTGCAAGGTATAATTGCATGTGTATAGATGTTTGGATTTACATCGCAACAGACACATTAGCTCATCCATATGTAAATATATGTTATCCAAATATATGTGTGTATATAAACTATTACTTATATATAAATACTATTATATATATGTATGTATAGGTATATATAAAGTTTTGTAAATAAAATTATAACATATATATATATATGTTTATTTGTGTATGTTTGCATAATATCATAATATATATATTTAAATGTAAATAAGTTATTTAAATATTAAAATAACTAATAAATTTTTTAAATCAAAAATCAAGAAAAATATATGTGCTAATATATTTATAATAATAAAAAATATTTTATTTTTATTTCAATATAAATACATACATATATATATAAGTATATTTGTAATATACAATAAACATATATTATTTAATAAAATATAAAAAATAATTTTATTAATTTTTAAATTCATGATCGTGTCTACATCACAAAAAATACTGTTATTATTTTTATTATTTTAAAATATGTTTTAAATGAATATTCATTCAAAGTTACATAAAATATTAATAATAAATTATTTTGAAGCCTTTTTTCGAATTTTAAATTTCGTAAATCACAAAATATATTTTGTAGTTTGAAATTTTTTCCGCATTTTTCCAGCCAGATTTTATTTTTAATTAATTTATTAATTTTTGACCGATCATAATAATAATTTTAAATAGCAAAAATGATTTATTTATTTATTTTTATTTTCTGGCCAAGAGCTTATCTTATGATAATATAATTTTATAAAATATAAAAAATAATTTTCAGCACATAGTTAATTTTATATAATGTATTTATGTAATATATTGATTTACATAATATTAAATATTAGTAAATAATAGTATAAATTAATTTCTTATTGTTGAAAATTACTATTGCTATAAAGTAATATGTATAAAATTATATGATCAATTTTAATCATAATATGATATTGAAATTAAATATAGACCATATATGTATAATTGACTATATATATATATACAATTTAATATAATGGTTATCAATATATATAAAATAGGCAGTTGTACAGATCTAATTTGTATAAAAAGTTAATTTTTTTAATTTATCAGTATCTACATATATATAACCATACTAACATGTGACAACTTAAAACATATCAAAATCATTGCCTAACTAACAATATAATAATAATATATACATAATAAAATATTATTCAGAAATTATAAACTATAATTCAATGAAAATCATACCTAAGAACCATGATTAGTTTTTAATTAGTAAGCCCAATTAGTTGGCCCATTAGTCTAATTAGATGATACTATAAATAGGGGTTGAGATAGTTGAATGAAAGGTTTCCCTCTCATTCTAAATCAGTTCCAATCCCCAGATTACCCTAAATCTTCCCTAATTCACAAAGATTTCATCCTAAATTACACTAGATTGATAATTCATGATTAAATCTTCATTTAGAAGATTGTTCTCATCACATTGCTTGATTGAGAGGGCGAAGTGCTATTGTCCAGATCAGGCCTACAATTATTTTGATTGAATTTGGTAATTGGTGAGTGGTTTATGACTCCTCACTCTTCTATATAGGATTATAGGTTAGGATTTTGTGATTATATGCTAGAATTATAAGATTTGATAAGATCTAACACAATTTGGTAGTAGAAGCCTAATCTAACCATAATTACATGTTTAATGAGTATATAATCTAAATTGGCTTAGAATTCATCCTATATACATATGCATATTCATGATTTTAGATAGATCCATGATTAGAAAGTGATAACTTGTCTTGTTTTGATGATTAGCATGTTTAATTGGATGAAATTACATGTTTGATTGGATGAATTGTTGCTATGTTTGGATGCTATGTTTTGTTTGGATGCTATGCTTTGATGTGTTTGTTAGTGTTGTGACTGCATAGGAAGTTAGATAGGAGAATTGAACAAATCGAAAGCTAAGTTGCTCAAAATTGAATGAAACTTAATGGATATGCTCTGGAGCATGGTAGGATGTTGCTAGCTAATTCATATGGCATATGGAATTAAGGCACAGTTTCGATTCCAAATTAGTGGGACTAATTCGACACCGAATTTAGGGCTAACTCGAGAGGCTTGGAGAATTGAGGAATAGTGCAAGCAAGGCTTTGGGATGTCGCCTATTACTTGGAGCAAGGAATTGGCTAAGTGTGGAAGAACGAGATGAATTAACTTCTATGACTTAAAGATGGATGCTTGGAAGAGATGACTCAGATGCTACAATTGATAGGTCATGGCCTATAGCATCTGCAAAGAAGCTAGAAGGAAGTTGAACCAAGATCTACCTAAGTATCTAATTTGGCTCGAATTAGAGGGGTTGATTTGGTACCGAATATAGGGAGTTGGTCCAGGGAATGTGCAACTTCTAGGGATGGATACAGAGGTTCAGTAGGTCATGTTGGAGGTGGTGCTCATTCACATCATGAAGGATGGTAATATAACAACACAATGAAGTTATGGCTCTTCGGTTTGTGACTCGTAATTGAGGTAGGTACCGAAGATGGGAGCTCGGGATGTACGAGCTGTGAATAATGGAATGGATAGAGTGAGTAGGGCTCATAATCCAATGTGGAACAATGAATACTTAGTTGTTATAGGAGTGCCAAGGAATCATTGATAACTCGGAGTGTTCTTGTTGTATTCGAAGCTAGGGTATTAGTGGGGATGCCAATGGATTAGACATCGGGTCCTGAAGGTCCATTTACCTTGGACTGCTGGATTGGGCCTAGTGTCTTTCTTCGGGGTTGGTGACACGTAATGGGTTTCGGACCCTAAAGATACGAGAGTATAACTAGAATCGGGACTTTTATTAATCCCTGGTAAATGAAGATGGTCAAACGAATTATCATATATTCGGGGCATGTAGAGGGTGATAGCTAGGTTTTGCTTGATGCTTGCTATGATTGCTATGGTTGCTCCCTTGGGTAGGATATCACCTATAGGCATCAAGGAGAGGAGGTACTAGAGATAGGGTTGGTTGTTGGTTGTATCCATTCTATCCTTTGCCGTGTACAGTACCTTTATTGATGTTATTACATAGCATATTATTATATGTGCTAACTCTTTGGTTGGGGGGACAGGCAGGTATGATTTGTGTGACTCTGTCCATTACCATATTTTCCTACATAGTACTTTGAGTTTCATTTACCGCTCACATTAGACTGTTGTTTGACTTGAGGTTTTATGCTTTGCTTCTTATGATCTCGGGTACTCTTAAATGAGTAGACTAGAGAGCAGGTCTAGGTGACGCTATTTCTGTTCAGAGGATGAGCTAAAAGAGGCTATGATGTATACAATGCTATATATATATATATTTGGACTTCTTCTCTTTCCGCGGGGTAGCACCGTGGAGCCTTGGCAGTGCTGCTATTTCTGATTCTTTGTTGTTTGAGAGTGTGATGTTGTAGTGAGGACTTGTTGTATACATTTTATATGACATTTGTATATGACCTTATGATTCTGCTTTGATGATATCTTATTTGGCTATTGCTCACTATTTCATCGTATATGTGTTATTATATTTTGTCCATGCACTGTGAGATGCGACAGGTTTTGTTTTTATTCATTTTGAATCCTGATGATCGTTCTATATCAACCAGGCATGGTTTCAACGCACTCTTTAGTTATATTGGTGCTGGTGGTATAAGGCGGTCGTCACATTTGGTTTTAGAGCTTTAGTTACGTGAATAACCGGAGTGAATGCTAGGATACAGTAGAGATAAGGAAGGAGCTCTCATCTTAGACTGGATCGAGAGTATGCATAAGAGAGAAACCGTACTTGTTATAAATTGATTTTCAAAGCTATATGGTAATATTATACAATATAGTTGCATGCACTTGAGCACCATTTACGGCTTTCCTTTGTAAGAAACTAACCATTCTTATTATAGATAAGAATGAATCAGAACACGAAGAACGCTATTAGGAACTTTGCTTTAGGAGTAGAGGAAGGGGCGGGATCAAGAGCTGTAACACCCAACTTTAAGGCCATGTTTGATGCTTGATGGCATCAATGATGAGGCAAGCCCAGACTGCTTCTGGAGTGGCTTTAGGCAGAGATGCTTCTGTGTAGGCACATAGGGTTGACTTTGCTAAGCTTTGCAAGGATTATTCTACCCTCGGAGGGAAGCTATTCCTTGGAACGGAGTTAGCCATGGAGATTCAAGATACTTGTGAGCGCATCTTCAAGGATATGGAGGTAGAAGATGCCATGAAGAGGAAGTTGGCTTCAAGACAACTACAGGGACATCCTATGAATTGGTGGAATGTTGTCACCATTGCTACTTCAAAATACCAGTTCTCTTGGGATCAGTTTAAAACGAGATTCGAGGAGAAGTTTATACCATATGCTCAGATGTCTGTGCTATTCAAGAAATTCGTTGAGCTGAAGCAAGGAGATATGACTTTTTCTGAGTATGTAGCGGAGTTTGATGCACTGTCCAAGTATGGAATGTCATTCATCGACACTCCCTTGAGGAAAAATGAGAAGTTCATTATTGGACTGGATGATTTCTTAGAGAGAAGCTTGTTGATCATATTGATGAGCCTTTTGATAAGTTGGTTGAGAAAGCACTTAGGCATGAGAAACTGTACCCTAAAGATAGAGCTGCTAGTGTTATTGCTTCTGTAGTTAAAGAAGGGCCAAAGCCGCAGCAATGTGGTGGAGGTAAGAAGAAGTGGAATGGAAAGAGGAATTAGCAACAAGGAAATGAGGGACATAAGAAGGGAAATACTGAAATAACTTATCGTGGAGTAAGGAGAAAGGTTACGTGACCAAGGATTGCAAAGCTACTAAGGAAAAGAAGTGCTACAACTGTGATAAGCCAGGGCATTTTAAGAGGGATTGCCTGGAATTGGTGAAGGATAAGCAAATAGTGAAGGCGTATGCTTTGGACGCCGTCCCAACTTCATCAAGTGCTCCCTCGACGAAGGAGAAAGGGAAGGGAGTCATTATTTAAGGTATGCTTTCTATTGGAGATGTTCCTGTTCAAGTTTTGTTTGATACCGGTGCTTCACACTCATTCATATGTAGTGACCTAGTAGACATATTAGGATTGATACCTAAAATAGTAAACCATGCCTTGATTGTGACAAACCCTGTAGGAGGCTCGACTAGCTTGTGCATGGTTTGTAGTGGTTTAGTCTTATCGAGTCATAACTGCTCTTTTGTGTGTCATTGCTTTGTTTTGAATTTTTCTAGGTTGGGACTATCTTGGGAATAGACTGGCTAAAGAGGTATGCAGCTGTAGTGGATTGCGAGAAGCTATTGGTGACAGTCGGGGATGTGGAAGGGCGAACAGTAGTAATTTGCTACATGCCAGAAGATAGGTGATGGTTAGCTTTCTATATTCACTTAAGGTTCCATAAGAGGGGTTGCCATCAGTACCGATCGCTAGAGAGTATCCAGATGTCTTTAAGGAAGTGACTGGATTGCTGCCGCATAGAGAGATTGAGTTTCAGATCGATTTAGTGAAGGATGCCAGACCTATAGTTATGCCTTTGAGGCATATGGCACCCAAAGAGCAGAATGAATTAGAGGTGTAGGTGAATGACTTGTTGAGGAAAGGGTTCATTCGTAGAAGCATATTCGAGTGGGGTGCACCTATTGTGTTCGCGACTAAAGCGGATGGCTCTTTGAGGTTATGTGTGGATTATCGTGAACTGAATAAGGTGACAAGGAAAAACAAATATCCCCTTTCGTGTATTGATGACCTGTTCGATCAGCTGCACGGGGCAAGGGTGTTTTCTCAAATAGATTTGACAACGAGAATTCACCAGCTTAGAGTTGCAAAGGAAAGCGTGCCTCTTACTACATTTCGTACGCCATCGAGTTTTTATAAGTGGTTGGTGATGCCATTTGGATTGACCAATGCTATGGCAGACTTTGGGGATATGATGAATATAGTTTCCAAAGACCAGTTAAACAAGTTCGTGCTTGTATTCATGGATGATATTCTAATCTACTCTAGTACTGAGGAGGAGCACAAGGCGCACTTGAGGATTGTGCTAGAGATGTTGAGGAAGCATAAGTTGAGAGCGAAGTTCTCTAAGTGTCACTTCTGAAGGGAAGAAGTGAGATTTTTGGGTCATGTCTTTTCGGGACATGGTATAACAGTAGATCCTGCGAAGGTGGCAGCGGTCCAAGACTAGAAGCACCCAAGAATGCTATGGATGTGAGAAGTTTCCTAGGATTGGCAGGATATTATAGACGTTTCATAAAGGACTTCTCGAAGGTAGCAGCACTATTAACCAATTTAACGAAGAAGAATCAGACCTTTATATGGGATGCGAAGTGTGAGCATACATCTGTGGTTCTGAAAGAGAGGTAATGAGTGCACCGATACTGACAATTCCAAGTGGGAATGAGGAGTTGACAGTGTACACCGATGCTTGTGGTATTGGGTTAGGTGCAGTGTTGATGCAGAGGGGAAAATTTGTTGCTTGTGATAGTCGACAACTAAAACTGCATGAAAGGAATTATCCAACTCATGACTTGGAATTGACAGCGATAGCTTTTGCTTTGAAGATGTGGAGGCACTATCTATTGGGAGAGAGTTTTGAGTTGTTTACGGACCACAAATCTTTGAAGTACCTTTTCTTTAAGAAGGATCTGAACCTTCGTCAGCAATGGTGGTTGGAGTTCTTGGCCTCTTATGACTTTGATATTTCCTATACTCCGGGAAATGGAACTGTGGTTGCTGATGCATTGAGTAGAAGATATGCTGAATTAGGATCAATGTTCATGGAGTGGAAGCATATGGAGTATATAGCAGGATTTGATTTCAGGTCGTATTGTGAGCTAGAGCCTGAAATGTTGGCAAGTTTATCGATCGGACCTACTTTTATAGAAAGGATTGGTACCTGTCAAAAGCAAGATGCTAGGCTAGAAGAAATCATGGCAAAGATAGAGATGGGAGTAGAATCTGAAGACATAAAGCAGTACAGATTCAACTGAGATGGTTGGCTTCGTAAGGATAGAAGACTATTTGTTCCTAATATTAATGGAATAAGAGATGAAGTGCTAAGAGAGTGCCATCATTCCAGATTGACCGTCCATCCTGGTCGTAATAAGATGTATAGAGATATGAGGCAGACTTACTACTAGGAAGGTATGAAGAGGGATGTTGGGAAATTCATCTCGAAATGTTTGAACTGCCAGTTAGTGAAAGCAGACTAAAAGAAGATCAGCGGGTTACTGCAGCCACTAGACATTCCTGAGTGGAAATGGGAGCAAATATCTATGGATTTTATAGATGGATTGCCAAGGACTAGAATAGGATATTATAACATATGGGTGGTGGTGGATCGACTGACCAAGAGCGCAAGGTTCATACCTGTCAAGTCAAATATGATAGCATCCAAGCTAGCTAAGTTGTATATGAAGTGAATTATACGATTCCATGGTGTGCCGAAAAGCATTGTGAGCGACAGAGATCCGCTGTTTACCAGTGGATTTTGGAAGAGCTTACAGGAAGCATTGGAACTGAGCTGCATCTTAGTAAAGCTTATCACTCGCGGACGGATGTGCAAACCAAGATACTAAATCATATATTAAAGAACCTTTTGCGAGCTTGCATTATAGACTTTGGAGGATCATGGGATGATCATCTGCATTTAGTGGAATTAACATACAACAGCAGTTATCAGGCGAGTATTGGTATGGCTCTGAATGAAGCACTGTATGGATGACTGTGTAACACACCTTGGTGTTGGTGGGAAGCAGGCGAGAAGTCGATTCTTGGGTCAGATATGATTAAAGGAACTTTAGATAAAATTGAGATCGTTAAGTAACGAATGAAAGCTGCTTAGGATCGATAGAAAAGTTATGCGAATAACAGAAGAAATATTTGGAGTTTTCTATCGGAGCTATGGTATTTGTGAAGGTTTCTCCTCTAAGGAATGTAGTTCGATTCGGCAGAAAGGGGAAGTTGGCACCCAGATTTGTAGGACTCTTTCCAATAGTAGAAAGGATCGGGAGGCTAGCATATAGATTCAACTTGCCTCAAAAGATAGCGAACGTGCACAACGTTTTTCATATCTTCTATCTATGGAAGTTCGTGCACGACTCGGGCATTATGATAGAACCGAATCAGTTAGAAGATGTTGAGGTAAAACCATAGATTTCTATGTCTCGTAAGCCATTTCATATTGTTGAGTATAATATGAAATAACTTAGGAGGAAGGTAGTTAAGTTAGTTAAGGTGCAATGGAGCGAAAGTGATAGCGATTGTTCATGGGAGACAGAAGAGAGCATGAAGGTGGCTTATTCGGAGCTCTTAAGATGGTGAGACCTATTGTTTATCGTATCTACTTTCAACCATTGTAATTGGTTGATTAGTATCCCATGCTAGGTGTAACGACCCTAATTATGATTAACATTATTTAGGACATTTAATTAGGTAAATTGAATGAAATAATGTAAATGGTTAAGGGATTGAGATTTGTGTAATTAGAGGGTAGCTGTGCCTAATTAACTAATGAACAAAAGAGGATTAAAATGAAATAAGTAAGGGTAATAGATAAGGGCAAAATAGGAATAAGTTATATTCTTATACCCTAAACCCTCATGCCACCTTCATTTTACACGTTCACAAACAAAAAACTAAATCAAGTAAGGTTTAGGAGAAAGCAAGAGGAAGATAAGCTAAAACCAAGAGGAAGAAGCTTAATCAATTTAATTCAAGAGCAAATCTCCAACTCCTTAATCACAAGCTAAGGAGAATAATGGATTACATCTCATATTTTCTTATTTTCGGTTCTAGATTAGATTCGAATATGTTTTGAAAAATATTATGCAATGTTTTGAATGATATATATATATATATATATATATATATATATATATGCTTGTTGATGAATTTTGTTTGTTCATATAGATTTTATGATAAGCTATGATTGAAAAACCTATCAAATGGTATCCAAATGCCTTGCGATTTTGATATAAGGTCGGAAATATTATTTTAGGAATGGGTTTCAAGTTTTATAATTTTCTGAATTAATGTGAATTTATTATGAATTTTTTAGTGAATAAAATGGTTAAATTGGGTTTAAAATTAATTACGGCTATTATATGTTAGCTTTGGGTCAGAAATTTATATATGTTAGAAAACATATTAAAAGTGATTTATGTGTATTTTCGGAGAATTTTCCTAAGTGTTTTAAAAAGTATATAAAATTATTTAAGGTATGAGATTTAAATGCTTTATATGTTTATAAAAGGAGAAAGGGCAATTTGTAAATGTTTTAATTTGTTAATTTCTAAAGTTCGGCCGCACTATTAGAAAAGATTTTGAAAAATATTGGCAATCAAACATATGTTGACAAACAAAGCAATTTGTTAGAAAGAAATTACTTTATAAAGTTAAAAATCAGTTTTATAAGGTTTATCTGCTTCGCCAATTATAGCAGCACCTATCGACCTCCTACTACAGCATCCATCTAAGTCGAAACTAATACACATGGTATCAGCTTCGGTATGTAGTGGATTGGAGTTGGGCAAAAGATATGGAGTCAAAACAGGGCTTTCGAAGGGGTTGAAGTAGCTTCTGAAAACTTAGAACAATTTTGGTTATAAATGAGGCTTTCGAATGTAACATCCCCTATCTAGAGGCCCAAAACTAAGTGCTATAGATGCTACAGTCATCTATAGTATTAGCTTCCAGCGACTAAATATGGCTATGTTAATGGTATCAATAATATCAAAAGCACTTGAATATGAAACAAAATACAAATTACAAAAACAACTTTTACTTCATTACATTTCAAAACCAATTGTTTCACAATCGCTACACATAATCCCAAATCATTCCCAGGCACAGATCAAATATAATTATTACAAAATATGCCAAGTGCGGTATATAAAGATACCCCCTTGGTTGATCAGAGTCATATGGTCATAATAGACCTAATACAAAAAAACACGGTGGAAAATCCAACAAAACATAACAACAACTATAACTCCTAAATAGCTATCTGTTTGCCTCCTGCATGCCTCTGGTAGCTTATTCGTCATCCTACTAAAAACTAAAAAAGACCTTAATCCCTCAGTCTACTCAAATTAATTTTGAGCACCCGAGAGTTTAAGGAGAAACATAAACTTCGAGTCAGACATAAAGCCTGGTATGAATAATACTATACATCCCGGTTAAAAATGTTAAGTGAGACCACGCCGCTTAGCGAAACAGGTTGCCCCTCACTAACATCCTTTTAAAACATATCTTTTGCAAAACCTTTCATAAAACCATATACTGTGCCCCTACATCCGCAATGGTTAAAACATGTATTTATAAAACATTATGGTGATATGCATACTTGAAAACAATTAGGATTTCCCCATCCCCAATTAGAGTTTAATTATATCAAAGAGGGACTACCTATTCCACATTCATATTGCTTAAGTTGATGTAGACTATCCATCTCACATCACATAGTTTTCCTAGGATGACTATGAACCCTTCATTTTGCCACTTGACTCATGCTAGCCCCATGAATCTAATTATTTCATGTTAGCCCCATGAATTTAATGGTCCCATGTTAGCCCCATGAGTTTATTTAGATCATGTTAACCCCATGATTCTATTTGAATTTGCCATTTGACTCATGCTAGCCCCATGAATCTATTTGTATCATGTTAGCCCCATGATTCCATATATATATATATATATATATCATGTTAAACCCATGATTCTATTTATATCATGTTAGCCCCATGATTAACCTATTTCCATCAGCATCCCTAACTTACGTCATATACCTTTATTGTATCCATTGGTACCCTCAAAACCCTTAGAAATCAAAACCTTTAGAAACCATTGAAACTCAACACTTCGAAACCATTGAACCTCAAACCTTTCGAACCCATTGAACTTCAAACCTTTCGAAAGCAATAAAACCTTAGACATCCTATTTTAAAACGACTTGAAACATTGCCTTAAAAAAACTTTGGAAATCCTTCCATTTAAAAACTTCCGAAATCATTCAGAAACTAAACCTTTCGACCTAGTCGGAAGCTACCTTTCGACCCCTTCGAAAGGTTACCTTTCGACTCCATTGAAAGCTTTGCTTTCGACCCCTTTCAAAACCACTCAGTAAACAAATCCTTTCGAAAGCATTAACTCTTGTTTAACACAACCTTTCAAAAACTTTTCTGGGTTTAATTTAAAACAGGTGGAAAACCTTCTTTTAAAACCTTTCGATTCTATTGGAAGCAACCTTTCGGCTAAGTCGAAAGCTCCGCTTTGAAAGCTTTAAAGCATTTGTAAAAATAATTCTTTCAAAAGCTTTGGGTTATAGCTCAAATTTATAAAACAAGGGTAAATCACCTAAGTCGAAAGCTTCCTTTTGAAAGCATGGAGAAGCGGCTAGTCTTTCAAACAAGTAAACCTTTCGAATTCGATCAAAGTAAACCCTTTGACTTTGCCAGAAGGTTCAAAACACAACATTTATATAAAGCGATAGTAACCTTTCGACTATGTCGGAAGGTTTTAAAACAAAGCAGCAGCAGTTTCCTTTCGATTGTGTCAAAAGGTTTAAAACCTTTCTTTTAAACATTTTGACCTAGTCGAAAGCAACCAAGTCGAAAGCTCTAATTCGAAAGCAAAGCAGGTGAAAGCTTTTGGTTTATAAAACAAACATACCCCAACCTCTTTGGCCATCAACCTTTCGACTAAGAACCCTTCAAATCTGTCCAATTCATTACGTACCAAGTAGCTTGATACCATATGCATTGATTTGACCTTGTCGAAAGCTTAGAACCTTTCGACCTTGTAGGAAGGTCTTGGTCGGAAGGTTTATTGCTGTAATAGGTTGAAACATGCTATAAGTATGATTTCATTGTTTTCAACTTAAAAAGGATAACTTTTCAACTAACTTGCCTTTTTTTTGTCAAATTCTCATTGGTTAACAAATTCTTTTCAGAAATGTGCTGCCTTATTTTCAAAATTAATAATCATTTTATTTTACAAAATGCCCCTTCTCCTTAATTAAATATATAAAACATTTAAGTCTCATACCTTAAATAATTTTATATATTCATCAAAACACTTAGGAAAAATCCCAGAAAATCTATTTTAATATGTTGCCTAACATATAAAAATTTCAACCCCAAATAATTATTATTTTAGCCAAAAATAATTTATAACCCGATAAACAATTTCCTTCGCTAGAAAATTAATATAAAATCCACCTTAATTCGGAAAATTATGAAAATTGAAATCCATCTCTAGAATATCATTTCCGACCTATATTTAAATTTTCAAGGCATTTGGATGTCATCAATTAGGGTTTTCATATCAAACATATCATTTAAAACAGGTATGAACATGCATAATTCACCAACAAACATGCATATAACTTTTAATCCTCAAAACATGGCAATTACTTGCAAAAACATTTCGGATCTTAGTCTTAAAACCAAAAACCAAAAGAATATGGGATGTAGTAATTATTCACCTTAGCTTTGAGATTATAGATGTGAGATTTGATGTTGATTTAGTTGATTGTTTCCCTTCTCTTGAATCCTGGCTTTAATTTTCTTCTTGAGAGTGAAAATGGTGGCCGACCTTAGTATTTTTAGTTTGATAGAAATGAGAATGAACGTGAGCATTCTATCTCCTAAGGGTTTAGGGTATAAGCTCCACCTACTTTCCATATTGCCCTTGTCATTTTTTAACACCTTTGTTTAGGTTATTTTATATTAATTAACACACTATCATGGCACGGCTACCCTTAGCTAAAACAAATCTCAATCCATTAATCTCCATATTATTTTATTTAATCTTAGCTAATTAAATATCCCAAATAATGTTATAAAAATATGGGGTGTCATAGACTCCCCACCTTAAAGAATTTTGTCCTCGAAATTACTATAAGGTACACAACAAAACATTCAAAGGTAAAACATACCATCAAACAAGTCAGGATAAGTATCTCTAATCCTGCTCTTCGTTTCCCAAGTACATTCTCTAGCATCGTCACTCCACTGAACCTTTACTAACTTGATTGTCTTGTTTCTCAGCTTCTTCTCATCTCTAGGCACAATTTGAATCGGCTTTCTAACTATGGTCAAATCCGGTTCTACTACTAAATCTTCTAAAACTATAGGTTCTAAAGTAGTCTCCGGGTCTTTAACACATTTCCTAAGATGAGAAACATGGAAAACATCATGGACTCTAGCCAAACTACTCGGTAACTCTATTCTATAAGCGAGTTTCCTAATCTTCTCTACAATACAAAAAGGACCAATGAATCTAGGTGCTAACTTTCCTGATTTCCCAAATCTAATCACACCCTTCATCCGTGAAACCTTAATAAACACATAGTCTCCGACAGAAAATTCCAAATCTTTACTTCTATCAGCATAACTTTTCTGCCTATTGAGCTTCCTTCATCCTAGCTCGGATTAACTCAATCTTCTCCGCAGCTTCCTTCACTAAATCTGGACCAAGAACCAACCTATCCCCCATCTCTAACCAACATACGGGAGACTTGCATGGTCTTTCATACAAAGCTTCAAATGGTGCCATCATAATACTAGTCCGATAACTATTGTTATACGAGAACTCGACTAGATGAAGATGGTCCTCCCATGATCCCCCGAAATCCAATACACAAGCTCTTAACAAATCTTCCAAGATTTTGTTAACTCTTTCTGTTTTCCCATCAGTCTGCGGATGGTAAGAGGTACTCATGTTGAGCTTGGTTCCTAAAGCTTCCTGTAGACATTTCCAGAACTCACTAGTAAACAAAGAATCTCTATCATAGACAATACTACTAGGAATCCCATGCAGTCTAACTACATTCTTCAAAACAACTTCGCCAAACTAGGTGTCGTCCTATTTGACCTGATGGGAATGAAATGGGCACTCTTGGTCAATATATCAATTATGACCCATATACTTTCATTCCCTTTATTAGATCTTGGCAACCCATCAATAAAATCCATAGAAATAGAATTCCACTTCCACAACGAAACTTCCAACGGTTGAAGCAATCCGCTTAGTTTCTGGTGTTCGACCTTTGCCTGCTGACAATTCAAACACTGCTTAACACACAAACCAATGTCCTGTTTCATACCTTCCCAGAAGAAACTCTCTTCATATCCTGATACATCTTTGTTCCTCCTAGATGGATAGTGAACTTCGAACGACGACACTCATCCAAAACTTCCTTCCGCATGTTTTCTACATTCAGAACACACAACCTTCCTCTCTTCCTCAACCACCCATTTTGGTCAAGACTGAATTCCTTTAGGTCACCACTCTCTATTCCTTCCCTCAACCTTTTGATCCGTTCAGCCAAAATTGGATCCTCCTCTTGCTTAGAAGCTATCTTCTCAATCATTACCGGTCTAACTTCTAAACATGACAATACATCACTTCTGGTACTAGAACCTTCCCCGGATCTAAACAACACACTACAAGCTGATAATGCTTCCAAATCTTTCCACTCAGCAATCATAGCCAATACTGCATTCTGATGTTTCCGGCTGAGTGCATCCGCCACCTTGTTTCCTTTTCCGGGTGTGTACTCAATTTCAAAATTATAAGCAGCAATAAACTCCAACCACATTTGTTGACTCATGCTCAGCTCCTTCTGAGAGAATAAGTACTTCAACGACTTATGATCAGTATAAAGCTCAAACCGCTTTCCCAAAAGATAATGCTTCCACGCCTTCATAGCAAATATAACAGCAGCTAATTCCAAGTTATGCGTTGGACACCTAACTTCATGTGGTCTGAGCTGTTTAGAAGCATAAGCAATAACTTTACCTCTTTGCATCAACACAGCCCCCAATCAAGTTCCACACGCATCAGTATAAACAACCAAATCTTGATTCCCATCCGGAACCACTAACACCGGTGCATAGGTCAATAAGTGTTTCAAGGTCTGGAATGCTTCCTCACACTTATTAGTCCATACGAACTTCACATCTTTTTACGTAAGCTTAGTCATCGGTGCGGCTATCCATGAAAAATCCTTTATAAACCTTCGATAATATCCAGCCAATCCAAGAAAGCTCCTAATCTCGTTTTCCATCTCGGGTCTCTTCCAATTATTCACCGCCTCAATCTTAGTTGGACCTACAGACAACCCTTTCTCTGAGATGACATGACCAAGGAACTTCACTTCCTTCTTCCAAAAATAACACTTCGAAAACTTAGCCTTCAACTGATGCTCCCTCAACGGTTCGAGCACAACTCAAAGATAAACTTCATGCTCCTTCTCATCCTTAGGGTATATCAAAATTTCATCTATGAATACTAATACAAATCAATCAAAGTGCTCTCGGAAATTTCTATTCATCGGGTCCACAAAGAATGCCGGTGCATTAGTGTTAACCCGCCTTTTGGCAAGGCCGTAGACAGGCGGATTTAAATAAATCGATTGCTCAGTTATGGAGGCTAGAATACGATAAGTTTGAGTCAACTGGATTGATAGACGATCAATCATGGATGATAAACATGATTATGAAGCCAGGATTCGGCATAGTCGATGGGTAGTAGATGCGAGATACTCGAAATATGAGTTTCGAGAAAAGTCGAGGTGGTTCGGGATGTTTGGAGTTTACTTCGAGTCGCACTTGGGCTTGCTTCGGGTTTTTGAGAGAGCTGCTTGGGGCAGTATACGGTGCGCCTTGATTCAGCATGGGATCGATGAGTCCATGGGGTCGGTGTTACTTCAGGTTAGCATAATAAAAGCTCCGGGTTGGCAGGAATTATGGGATCGGCTTGTTTTTGCTTCAAGGGATCAGCACGCTTCCACTTACTTCGAATCGGCATCCTCCAGTCTTCGGGTCGGCGTGTATAAGTCATCAGGTCGGCATGAATGGAGGGGTCGGCATCGAATAAGTGGATCGGATCAGCATCAAAAGGAAATCTCGGGTCAGCAACTATTCCCGCTTCAGGTCGGCGATGGCAACACTTCGGTCGGCTATGACGTCAGGTCGGCATATGGGAAATTGGGTCAGTGTATTGTATCAGATCGGCTACTTCGGGTCGGTGGATCGAAGGCTTAGGATCGGCTAAAGGGGATCAGGTCGGTGTCTTGAAGTCATGGGGTTAGCACCGTGTTACTCCGAGTCCAAACGTAGATTACTTCGGGTCACAGGCGAGTTTGCTCCGGGTCATATCTATGTTCACTTCAAGTCATTCCCAGGGCAACATTGGATCGGCGTATTCTAAACTCGGGGTTGGCAGTAATGATGGATTTGGGTTCGTCTATGGTCTTGATGGGCCCGGATCACTCAGGAATCCCAGTAACTCGGATTTTGCCTATAAATACAGCAGGCGGGGCTTCAGAAAAGGGATCTTCATTCGGTTTCCCTTCATCTTCTCCACTAAGGCTACTCTGCCATTATTATTTTAAAAACTCCATATTGTAACTGTAATTGATTCTGATATCAATAAAAAGGAAATTTCTGGAGTGGACGTAGGCCGGAGTTAGCCGAACCACTATAAATCCTGTGTTATTACGGCTTTCTTTTTAACTTTTTATTGTTCTTCATATTTTTATTCTCTACATACACTCTATCTATTATCTGTGACTGTTAGTTGGTGCTTTCATCTGCGTTTGGGTGTTAGTGACCATTTTTGGTGCTAACATTTTGGTGCTTTCATTGAGAAAGCTAGCACTCAGGGATTTCGGATCGAAGATTTTGATTTTGAAAGATTAGGAACTCGGATTCTAGGAGGAACAATGTTAGGCCATCGACAAGGAGACAAATGATAGAAATGAGCAATCAAGAGGGAAGTCAAGAGGCCTCTTCTGGAGATGGATCAGATCAGGCATCCATCTACATCACTAGGGACGAGATGCAGATTATGATGGATTCTATGCAGGAGCAGTTGATGAAAAGGCAAGAGGAAATGATGCAGATCTTTCTTAGACAATTTGGATAGGTAGAAATAGCAGGAGCTGCAGGAGCTCAGATCCATGGAGATGGATCAGAAGGACTCAACAGGCAAGCAGATGGAGTGGTTCAGCAGGGGGCATCCCCAATCAGCAAACAATTGTCAATCTGGATGGTCCTAGACTCGGGGGCACACCACCAGGTAATGTTGGACCAATCCATGGAGGGATGCCAGATGACGCTGCGTGGCCCGACGCCAACATGAATACAGGAGTGCATGACGAGGAGTATGTACCAGAATTCCCTCAAAGACTTAAAGGGTAGTTAGGAAATGTAGATGGGGGCAACTCTTGGTAGGTAACACTGGATTAGCT
This sequence comes from Allium fistulosum, assembly GCA_030737815.1. Lineage (NCBI taxonomy): Eukaryota > Viridiplantae > Streptophyta > Magnoliopsida > Asparagales > Amaryllidaceae > Allium > Allium fistulosum. Next base: position 1,087,394,656 of record CM060904.1, on the reverse strand, counting down.
GACGTTATCAGGCGAACTATTCGCGGAGGTCTGACAAACGGGGATTTGGAGGGCGTAAACAAAAGTCCGTGTACCTGTAACATCAGGATGGCTAGGAATCTACCTGATTTCAAGCTACCCACTCTAGAGGTATACAACGGTAAGACAGATCCCACCGACTACTTGATGAGGTACACAGGACATATGGAAGTGCTGGGAGCATCAGAAGAGGTCATGGCCTGGTGTTTCCCCATGTGCTTGACCGATATAGCTACTACATGGTTTAGACAGCTGGAAGATGGATCTATTGGAACATGGACAGAATTGGTAGATAGGTTTTGGAAATAGTTTCGAGTTCACATCAAAAGGCCGAAGAATGTGATGACACTGACGTCGGTGAAGCAGAGGATGGGAGAATCGCTCAGGACCTTTTTAACTCATTTTAATGCAGCAGTTGCTTCGGTGGATCGTCCGTATCCATCAATGGTTCTAATGGCGGCGGTGTCAGGAGTCAGGGACAATTCGGATTTCAAAGTATCGTTGATACGGGCCTACCAATGGATCTCGGGGAATTCTTTCATGAAGCGGAGAGATTTCTTCAACAAGAGGATGCATGTTTGTATGAGGTCAAAGGAAGTAAACATGGTTAAGGATGGAGAACCATCCGGTGAAAGCTCTGGTAAAGGTAAGGATAAAGGGAAGAGGAAGTCGGATAACGAATCTGGCGAGGCAAGGAAGTGCTGGGGAGAACCAAAATTCTCCACTTACACGGGATTGAATGAAACATTAGAGCGGATATTCATGGAAACTCGGGATCGCTTTCCTTATCGAGGGCCGACAAGGAGGGAACCTCGGAACGCGAGAGGGCATCTGCAAGGCACTGTCTCTTTCATGACTTGGACGGAGATGATACCAACAGCTGCAGGCACTTAAAAGATAGAATCGAGGAGCATGTAAGGAATGGTCAGTTGCGGCAATATGTCAGAACTCGGAATGCGGCGGTGGAACATGAGCAGCCACTGCCTACCTTGAACGACAATGACACGAGGCCCATGAATGGTAGTTGGTTGGTCATCAACTAATCGTGATGGTTTGGAATAAGCAACAAACTTTGGGCTAACGACTAAGTCACTTACTCATGTACGGGGACGGAGATAACCCCTAGACATGCTCTGAGATGATGATAAACCGTGATGCTCTAGTTTGTGAAATCTGTTTTTTCTTTTTGACTTGGACACTTGCTTTTTCTGGTTTGGTTTTGGAGTTTGGTTTGAACTCCTGGTTTTATTTATTTTCTGATTTGGATTCTGGTTTGGACGTTTACCTTTTGGTCTGGATTATTGATATGGATTTCTGGTTTTTTTGGTTTGAATCTGGATTTCAGATTGGATTTTGATTGATTTTTTATTTGGTTTTTGGCTAAAAGGTCGTCGGGTATGGATTATGCTTGGCAAGGGGTAAGTCGCTTCATCCGAACATGGCGAGTCGGCTTATTCAGGTCGTCGAGCGTGGAGTATGCACGGTAAGGGTCCAAAGAGACCAGGATTCGGCTTAGGACTTAGGCCCCATATTATCTATCACTTGTTATTTCAGGTTGTCGAGCATGGACTATGCTCAGCAAGGGTACGAAGCGATCGAAATTCGGCTTAGGAATTAAGCCACGGTATTACTCAACGTTTAGGGACACTGAACCGGGAACACCAAAGTGTTGCTTTACACAGGTGGTTGAGTGCAGGTTGCGCTTGGCGAGAACCGGAGAGGTTACAGATTCGGATTTCGGCTTTGAATGGCTAAGGATTGGCAATGGTCCGAAGCGATACCGGATTTGGATATCGACTTGGAGAGGTCATGGATTTGGTTATTGGTTATTGGATATGGATGGGTTATAACTCAATTATCGGGTTCGGATGGATTTGAAATGGAAACATCTTCCCTTTTAAAAAGTAAATACCTTTAAAAGTGTTATAAATTTACTTCCTTTACAATTTTTCAAAATCATTTACTATAACAAAAATGTTATAGTCCATAATCTCTTTCCTTTTCTCAAAACATTTATTACAACAATAGTGTTGCAATCCATGATTCCTTCCTCTTTTCAATTCTTTGAAAACTCTTTTAAAACAAGTTTAAGACTTGTATGTAAACTTCCCTTTAAAGAAGGTAACTTTTAACAAAACATGAATTTTGAAACAAAGGAATACAATTTAAACTCCTTGTTTAAATAACTAAATAAATGCTTAAAAATATTTTTAAAACTTCAGACTTTATTTTAAATACTTATAAACACATTTGAAAGGACTTTTCAAAATATCTAAAATAGATAACTCTTTTTACTTTACCAAAAATTGAACTTTTCAAACTGTGTTCATAGCGACTGTTGCTATACGGACCATAACTTTTAAAACTTGTTTTATGAATCAAATAACTTTTAAATCACATTTATTTCAATATTTAAATCACTTTAATACCATTGCTTAAGATTTGAAAACAAAAGTCGAGTTTGAAAACCATTTCAAAGTATATTAGAAAACATGTAGTAAATTGCTAAAACTTGCATGGGATTTCAAAATTGCAATAAAAACAACAATAAGTAAGTTAACTATAACTAAGCACAATTCATTTTTCGCAACCACAAGTATTTACATAACCAAAAACATATGTAAATAAAACAAATAAAGCAAAGAATCTTTTAGAATTTCTCTACAATATTTTATTCCTCGAAGTGCTTCAGTGCGATCTATTCGCTATGAAGACACTTAGACTTCCATTCTCTTTGCTTTTTTCCCCTGCAACAAAATGGTTATTTATGCTATCATCTTTCATGCAGGAATCAAACAATACCAAAAAAGCAACAAGAATAACAATAATTAGATTTTATAACATTTTGTCACCTTTTAAACTAAATAAAAATAACATATCTCACTTTTAAATTACCAAAACGTGACAACTAACTACCAAAACACAACACGGTCCCTTGAAAACACCACCACACTCCTCCTAAAGCTCATGCAATTATACCTCATTTTAGAAGCTTACTCCCAGAGGCCTTCAAAGGGAAATGGCATAAAAGTTTTGATTTTTAAGGTGTAGAGGGTATTAGCTATATTATTTTAAGTTTGTTTAAGTAATTAGAGAAGAAAAAAAGTGATTTAAAATTGATTTTCTTATGGAAACAAAGGTGAAAAAGACAGTGAAGAAAGTGTAAAGATGAGAGTAAGAAGTTGAAAAATGTAACAAAATGAAGTAATGAAAAGGAGGCGTTCTTTTTATAGAAAATGAAAAATGGTTAATTACCAAAATACCCTTCCTAAAACAAAGCTAATACCCCTCTTTAGAATTTTTAAAACACATCTTACTCTCATTATTACATGTAGTTAAGCATCATATCCACTTTTACAATGTATTTTACACTTAAAATAAGAAGAAGTGTCTCATCTTACTTCATTAACTTTAATTAACTACTTTTTAAAACTCTTAAATCATGCTTATATTTTATTAATATTCCTACTTATATATGACATGTTTATATATGTATAAATGTGTGTGCATATGTGTGCAATAACGATAACTTCCGTTCAATAAAAAGTCGAAAATTCGATAAGTGATTTCTGGTCACATTTTCGATTTTTCTCCAAACAATTTATTTATGTAAATAAAATTTAAAAATGAATTTCCTATCATTACTTGTTAATTAAAAGAGTTATTTAAATAATAAAAAATCAGTTAATTAAATATTTAAATTGATTAAATATTTGCAAATCAAAGCGTCAAAATTTCAGGTCCTTACATTCTTCTCCCCGTAAAAGAATTTCGACCCAGAAATTTCATCCTACAAACAATCCAAAAATTAGCTATAATAATTATTAGCATTTCCAAAAATGTTAAATTACTAAGAATCAAACTTAGAGTTTTCTCAAATTTATAACCTTCTGATCACCCAAGGATGATAAACAATTCATTGAGCATACCTCACGCTCAACAGCCATAGGTTATTACTCAATCGATTATTCACACAACCTTATGACAAATTGTAACATCCCATATTTTTATAAATTATTTAGAATAATTAATTAGGTAAATTAAATAAAATAATGTGAAGATTAAAAGGTTGAGATTTGATTAACAAAGGGTAGCCGTGCCATGTTAGTGTGTTAATTAAAATGAAATAACCTAAGTGTTAGCACCAAAATTGGTCACTAACACCCAAGAAAAGATTTATGTAGAGAGATTAATGAAGATAATAAATTAAAACAGAGGAATATATGCAACGTTAACTGTAGAAACAAGAACACCATAATTATAGTGGTTCGGCGTAACTGCCTACGTCCACTGTTAATGTAATCTTTATTGCTTTTCTCAAAGACTTAAATACAGATGCAATCCGTAAATAAATAACTCGAATACAAGTTTGAACTGAAAGAAGGAGAGTATCAAAAATGGCCGAGTATCCCTGGAGTTCTCGAAAAAAGAAGGTCCCTCCATTTGTACCCCTACCTCTCTATTTATAGACGAAGATAGGCTGGACTCCCTACGAAGGCCCAAGAACAAGGTACTTTGGCCCACTACTGACAACTCCCGTACACCAGACCGAGCCAAGTTTGCCGAGCGACATTGGCCGAGCGGTAAATGCCAAACCGGGGCATCTTGATGATTAGCTCGAAGCAATCTTTTTAGGGGCTCGAAGTGAGCAATCGTGTGACTCGAAGCAATGACATGCCGACCGCCTCGCTTTGGAGTGAAATTGATAACCACCAACTCTGATGGCACACACCGAATGAGGTATATTAAGCTACCATGACCGAACCACGAGCACCGAAGCAGGACTGAACTAAGCTCCTTAGCCGACCCATGCATGGCTTCACTTCCTTGACCGAGCGGCGCCTGCCGAAACATCTGGACCGAACGGCACATACCGAACTATCCAGACCGAATGAAGTGTACCGAACTACCTAGACCGAGCGACATCTGCATTCCACATAAACCGAGCCATGTATTCCGAACGACCCTATGCTGATTACCAAAGCCGAACCACGCACGTCGAACGGTGATCGACCGAACCGCTTTGTCTCAACCATTTTGGCCGAACCAACGTGTCCACACTTTAACGCTGAAACACTTCGACCGAGCCAGTGCTAAGCATAACGACCCATGTGTATAGGCCGATCCAAACTTAAGTCACACCGGACCCTTATATTTTCCATCCTCTCTTAGCTCGAGTCCCATCTAGGTTCATCCATAAGCCCTACGAATATCGCCATGTAGCTGGGCCAAGGTGCCGGGTAACCTTTACCCCCCAAAGTTCGTCGTGTGAATCAACACGATGTACTTTGGATTAGCAATCAGCCCTCGTTTTCAGGTGCTATTTCATTCAGAATGACAATCATCTGTCGCTTAAATCCTGTTTTAACTTTCCAAAAGCCTAATGCATATAACCTTTCGAAGGTTGGACCATACCGGATTCTCTGAACATTACATGTGCATATGCTTATATGTACACACACACAAAGATATATATATATATATATATATATATATGTGTGTGTGTGTGTGTATGTATATATATTCCCATAAGTACATATAAATGTTTTACTTATTTATTATTGTTTTTTCTATTATATCCTATTTTATCACGGTTCGGCCGACATACGAGCGCCGATCCACTCGATCTTTTCACTCACTACCACTCGGCATGCTTGCTCACCGACCCGTCGAGGTACTTTGACCGGTTCCACTGGTTAAGGCCCGTTCACCTCCCTCTCCAATGTATAAAATCCTACACTCTAGTTCTTTCTTCTCACTTCCATTTTTTCACAAGTTCCCTAACCTGTTTTCCTCCCGAGCCACGCCCATCAATCGACCCTTCTTCCTTTCAGAGCCAATTAATCCATTTTGAAACTCCATTCGCAAGCGAGCTTAACCACACTTCGTCTTGAACCCAACAACTTTCATAGACCTTAATTATTCGCACATAGGTACGAGCCTTTCACTCGATTTATTTTTCTAAATGTGGAGTCTCGTGAGTTCTCAAGTAGGAGTTAGGCTAGGAATCTGGTTCAATCTCGATGGATTTAGGGTAAGTTGCCAGGAGAAACGGCTATAGCCTCGATTTCGAAGTCAGGGCATTGGAAAGAAAAAGGTTTGGTGATTCGTGGGGGTTGGTGTTTAATTCGTGGAATTCTGCTCATCATCCGGTCGAGGGAGGACGGTCGCTAGCCCACCATAGTAGTGTTGAATTCTTTTGAGAACTTAGTAATAAAGTAGGTCGAAACTCTGAGAATGAGCGGCTCGGCATACGCTAGGTTGAGGTCGTTTATTGACTTTAAGGTGAGCGGGTCGGTACAAGCGAACTGCAGCCGTTCGGCGAAGGAAGTAACAACTCTGGGTCGGTATTTTGAGTGGAAGTCTGTTGGTTGGTAAATCTCTTATGGGAGTTGTGCTAAAGAGAGTGTGTCATTCGGCCTGGAATGAGAGAGTGTCGTTCGGCCTGAAATGAGAGAGTGGGTCGGTCAAGATATGTTTAGGAATGTGGTCGTTCGGTACTAAGTGTGTTGCCATGAATCAATAGGCATCTAGGGTAGTGGGTCGGCATTAGTAATCAGAAGTGTTTTAACCCGAACATAAGACACATTTGATTAATCTACCTCCACAACCAATCTTAAACAAATCGGACAACGCATGACAAACAACAAAGCATACAAGCCAAAGAGACTAACTTGAACTAACTCCCTCATAACTTGAACGATCTTAAACGCAAACTTAACTCAACAAACGCGAACAACAGCCTTCATACTCTATGATGCCAATGTTCGACTCCAAAACCACTACTGTCAACCATATAACATATTGTAGGAGACGGTCAGCGATGACGGTCTTCGAGGACAATAACTTAAAGTTCTAGCGTACCACACTTGTGTTTAAAACTTTAACTTTTCCAGCACTCACGTTTAAGTCGTAGCACTAGTTCACACACAACACGGGGGGATGTATTATCATCGTTATATCTGATATCAATTGTATTTCAAGTATAGTTCAAACAGGTATCTACCCATTTTCAATGCTCGTTGAAGATGTCCAAAAGATCGAGCTCTGCTACAGTTTCTGACAAGCCTGAGCCAAGTTCTCAGTAGGAGGTGGTGGGAACTTCGAATCTATCGACAACTCCTACACGGGGTATTCCATATCCATCAGCTGTAGTTATTGGCCCGGCTCCTGATGTTATAGACAGAGCAGTTGTTCTGGATAATCCTATTGATTCAGAAGTTTCAAAAATCGGTGAATCCGCTCTTCGTCGGTTATGTATAATTCACGGAATCCCTTTCGACGACGTTTTAGTTCCATCGGGGCAAGATCGGCCTCACCTGCCCCCAGCTGGTTATACAGCGTGCAATAAATTCATGTGCTGGGTCGGTAGCGTGCCACCTTTCAACTCCTTTCTTCGTGAAGTGTTACAGTATATTAGGATCGCCCCGGCATAGCTACATCCCAATAGTCACGCGTTCATCTATGGCACTTGTATTCTCTTCATGAGCATCTTATTCAGGCTCCCCACTCCCGGTGATATCCGCTACATTTATCGCTTCAAAAGACAGTCTGATAGTCCATCCTTCATATTCCTTGAGCCACACTCCAAGTGTCAGATCCCGACAAGGGCAAGGAGTAAATTCTCCTAATATAAGTAGGAATGGTTTTACGTACGTTGCCCCCTGGCTTTGCGAGAAGATGGCTGAAAGGGAGTAAGTTCCATTTACGGACCAATATTTTTCTAAGGCACGAAGTGTATTCTTTCTAAACTTCTTTCAAATTTTAAAGGTATCAGCCCACGTCCCTAAGGCACTGGGTATTCTGAGGCCATCGAGGCCATTCGAGCTATTCCCGTGGAAGACCAGGAGATCAATTCCATTATTTCCTATGAATCGCTTTTAAAGTTTGGATTGTTGGGGAAGGTCGTCGAACTAGTCTCCCAACTGGCGCTGCTACAACCAGATCTGTTGTAGAGAAAGGCAAAGAGCAGGTCGACCTTCGGTGCCTCCTGTAGAAGGGGCCCCCGATACAACAGAGGAAGGTGAAATTAAGGAGACCGAGATGCCAGAAGCGACCGACGAGAATATAAGTCCCGACTCGGCAGCAGTAATCGACACACCCGACATCGATGAACCTCCCCCTCCTTCAAAGAGGAAAAATGGCCTAGCCTACAAACTGAGAAAGAAATCAATGGGCGGAACTTCAAAAGTTACAATTACTCCAGTCAAGAAAGAGTCATCTCCCCAACATTTAGAGGGTTCACTAAAAGGTCTATCAGACCTGACCATCCCCGATGACTTGCAAAATTATGACTTCAATGATCCAGGGGCCATGGGATTTAATTCACCCGCAAGAGGCGATGATGGCGAACAAGCTCATCATCAAGGAGAAAAAACTCCAATAAGTAAAGCAAAAGAAACTGGTCTGTCGGGGGGAAACACTAGGACACACACGAACACTCACACTTCACCCCAGAGTAAAGTTTTAGCCATCGTGTGATCCTCACTAACTTGTCTTCACTTGGTTTCCATGCAAGTGATATGGGACGCTCACAAGGCTTCGACCGCCTTCACAGTTCCTCTATTTTCCACCACAATGGTCGGGATTCGGGATCTGGTAGATGCCGAGAGAAGGATGACAGCGGCGATAGGGAATACCGCCCCAAAGACTCGTCGTCTTCTCGAAGAAGAACTTACAACCGTTCTTCACATCCCAACGATCCTCCCCCTCATTCGGATCACAGTAGAGAAAAATCTGCTCAAAAGGGACCTCAATTCGAAGCTCCTCGCGACCAGCACACTGGTTTGTCCAGCACCAAACAATCTCGTGAGCCTCATAAAAAGTCTGTGACTCTGGCTAGGCATACTCCTCCAATCCCTGCACACGATCCATCGACATCTGACAAATTATCTGAGCTTAAAGCCACATTTCCAAAGATATGCTTCGACGGATTGAAATTTCTTCTAGCGATTCATCCTATTATAGGGCACGTCAAATAAAGCACCATCGCCTGTAACAACGATGTCTATGTCCAACGTGACGCATTTGTTCATTTGGTGGAGAAAGTTTCAGAGGTTTCTATGGAACGTCAATACGAAATCGACCGCCTGAAACTTGAAGCCCTTCACGACAAATATATCGTCAAAGCCTAAGATAAAGAGCTATCCTTATACAAATCTCAACTTGAGGCCTCCCTGAAAAATGCGAAGGATACAACTGAGGCAGTCAGCCGTCTGGAAGCCACTCACAAAAAGGAAATTGATAAGGCTATTCAACGTAGTGGTGATCTAGCCCTAGAAAAAGACTCCATCCAGAAAGAAAAGGATGTCCTCGCTCGACGAGTTAAAGAACTGGAGGAGTTGCTGCTTAAAGAAAAGGAAGAGAAAACCGCTGCACAGGAAGAGTCACAATGATATTGCGAGGAAATCGTCACAATACGACACTTAAAAACAAAGCTCGACGAGGAACTTTCTAAAGCCGAAGCATTAAAGGATGCTGCCCGCAAAGAGGGTAAAAGAATGGCATTGACAGAAATTGATTCACGCCTTGAGGCAGCTGCTGAAGCTGGGAGAGAAGAAATTAAATGCTTATTTGATCCACTTATTGCTGAATACAACGCTCGAGTTCTCATGCATCGAGATCTATCATTTCTGGGTGAGGGTTACCTCGAATCGTTAGCCGAAGCATGGGATACTCTAATAAAAATTAAGCGAGTGGAGCTGGGCACCGAAGAGATTGATGAGGATTCTCTTGTGAACGAAGTGCTTCGAGGAAACGAGCCATCCGACTTATCCACGGCAAAAGCCCTCTACGGAAGAGACTCCTCCTCATTTAAAGGGAAGGACGACGCTGCTGGCCCATCCGGAACTGAGTCTCCAGTTCCTCCTATCGCCCAGCCGGCTGGTTACTCATCATTCGATCCTTTCGAGTAGCATGTCGGCTATGACCCAGAGAAACCCGGACTTGATGTTCATGTTCTTTCCCCTATTCTAGAGGGCGAGACTCCTAAAACAGCTGAGAGTCAACCGAAAACCGGCATGTAATTTTTCTTTCCAGGGTTGAAAGGACCATCGCTTTTGATGAACAATAGATGTATTCTAACACTTATCCCTTTTGACTCCATGTAGGTCATTCTGATCCTGAACCAACTCCAAGGAGCGATGTCGCCAAGGAGAAGGAAGAAAAAATAGCGGAAGAGCTTCACACTGGGGATACTCCCGGACCCGATGCCCAAGTAATCGAAGCGCTCGATGAGGACAAGACCGAGGATCCCTCGCCTGCGGACGAACATGACGAGGTTGAAATCACGGGCTCTTCTGAACCTACTTCAAAACTTAGCATAGGGGAACGAATCGCGGAGGAGGAGAAAAAGAAGGCCAAAATTAAGATTGAGCCTCAGGTGATGGAACTCGATAATCCTTTAAGTAGGCCCTTGAAGGTAATCCTCCCCGGGGGGAACACACCTCTGGATGTCCCTCCTCCTGCCTCGGATACCGCCTCGCTAGGAAGCAGAAGGTCCAAGAAGAAGCGCTTGGCGGAGGAGTCTTTGGAGAAACCGAAGAAAGAGAAGAAGTCAAAGAAGTAATCATCTTCTCGTCATACCTCGCTCCGCCTAAGTCATGTAGTTGTTTCTATTTACTTTTATAGTCGTTGTGAATAGACTTTTTGCTTCGGGTTTAGGAGAAGTTGTAATGGAACTGAATCTTCGATTAGTAAATAAATAAAATTTTATTTCTTTGTTTTCGATGATTTTCACTATTTAACTTATCATCCAACTAGTACTTGACATTCAAAGTTTCATGGGTCATGTAAGCACCTATTCGCTTCCACATGACTTGGAGATTTCCGAATTGCTTATATTTTAGTCCGCACTTCGGGGACTTAGAGATTCTATGAATCGTTTGTACGCTAGTCCACACTTCGGGGACTCAGAGTACTCTAGCCCGCGCTCCGGGGACTTAGAGATTTTTAAGTCGTTTATACCCTAGTCCGCAATCTGGGGAGTTCGAGATTTTTGAATCGTTTATACTCTAGTCCGCACTCCGGGGACTCAGAGTACTCTAGTCCACGCTCCGGGGACTTAGAGATTTTTAAATTGTTTATACTCTAGTCCGAACTCCGGGGACTCAGAGTACTCTAGTCCGCACTCCGGGGACATAGATATTTTTAAATCGTTTATACTCTAGTCCGCACTTCGGGGACTTAGAGTACTCTAGTCCATGCTCCGGGGACTTAGAGATTTTTAAGTCGTTTATACTCTAGTCCGCACTCCAGGGACTCAGAGTACTCTAGTCCGTGCTCCGGGGACTTAGAGATTTTTAAGTCATTTATACTCTAGTCCACACTCCGGGGACTCAGAGTACCCTAATCCATGCTCCGGGGACTTAGAGATTTTTGAATCGTTTATACTCTAGTCCGCACTCCGGAGACTCAGAGTACTCTAATCCATGCTCTGGGGACTTAGAGATTTTTGAATGTTTATACTTTAGTCCGCACTTCGGGGACTCAGAGTACTCTAGTCCGCGCTCCGGGGACTTAGAGATTTTTAAGTCGTCTGACTTTTAATTTTGTGTGTGCGTTCATACGTTGGACCAAATAATGTAATTTATTTTTTTCCATGAAATTATGACACACGGAACATCAACCGAGTCATAGAAAAACGGCTTCAAGCCTTTATTGATCATAACAAATAGGAACAAACTGAGTTGTCTTATTATATGTCGAAACAAAGAACAACAAACGAAACATATACTGGAAACAATTGCCACTAAAGTGCAAAAGAAATTGGCTAAGTGTAATAACGACGCAAAGGATTGCTATTCCATGCTCTAGGGAGTGTCATGCCATCGAAAGTCGCTAGCTTGAAGGTTCCTTCTCCAAGCTTCTGTTCGATGACGTATGGACCTTCCCATGTGGGATTCATATGTGATGGGATCGGAAAAACTCGCTTCAAAACGAGATCACCCACATCAAAGAATCTCGGTCGAACTTTTTCATTATAATATCAAGCGACTCGGTGCCTATATGCAACCGCCCTCAAATCAGCCTCTTCACGTTTTTCATCGACAAAATCCAGCGATTCCAGTAAGAGATCCTGGTTCGTCTTAGGATCGTAATGAGTCACCCAGTGAGAGGGAACTTCAAGTTCCACGGGTATAACAGCTTCAATGTCATATGCCAAGGTGAATGGAGTGTGGCCAGTAGCAGACTTGTGGGTGGTCTGGTAAGCCCAGAGTGTTGTTGGAAGCTCATCCACCCACTTGCCTCTGGCCTTCTCCAAACGCTTTTTCAATATGGATTTGATCATTTTATTTACGGCTTCAACTTGTCCATTGGCTTTAGGGTGAGCGACTGCCGCAAACCTTTTCTCAATGCAATATTTTTGGCAGAATTCTTTGAACTCCCTACTCTCAAACTGAGTACCGTTGTCCGTAATGATAGTTCGTGGGAGGCCAAAACGGCATATGATGTTTCGCACAATGAAATAAATGACCTTTTTGGTGGTGATCGTAGCTAAGGGTTCTGCTTCCGCCCACTTGGTAAAGTAATCGACCGCAACAATTGCGTATTTTGCACCACCTTTGGAGATTGGCAAGGAGCCGATTATATCGATCCCCCATATTGCAAATGGCCAGGGACTAACCATTTGTGTAAATTCCGTCGGCGGAGCTCTAGGAATCTTCACATACTTTTGACATTTGTCGCATCTTCTCACATAGTCTGTGGCGTCTCGATTCACGATTGGCCAATAGTATCCATAGCGGAGGATCTTTTTGGCTAGCGTATGCCCCCCAGTATGGTCGCTACATTCTCCTTCATGAACTTCTTTCAAGACCCGCTTGATCTCATCGTGGGCGATGCACTGAAGTAAAGGAACCGAGAATCCTTTTCGATACATTACTCCATCCTGCATTATATATCGTAAGGCTTTGCGAATGACTTGTCGTCTTTCGTTCTTTCTTTCGGGCAAAGTTCCGTGTAGCATGTATTGCTTGAACGGGGTTATCCACGACTCCCTCTCAATTTCTGTTTCTGACACAGAGTCCACTTCCATCTCGTTTATACTCGGGCATGTACGATTTCAACGGGAACTAAACCCATATGTTGTGCATCACCAGTACTTGCGAATTTTGCCAATGAATCGGCTTCTCCATGTTGTTCACGCGGGATATGCGAAATATCGTAATGTTCAAGGTCTGCCAATAGTTCTTGAAACCGAGCAAGGTATGGGGCATGTCTCTGTCCCTTTTCTTGGTAGTCTCCTCGTACTTGATATACCACCAATTGTGAGTCACAAAAGATTTCAATCGATTTCACTCCAAGTTCCCTGGTAAGTTTTAAGCCAGCAATCAATGCTTTATATTCGGCTTCGTTATTTGTAGCTGGGAAATCGAGCTTCAAAGTATAAAAAATGGATCAGTTTTCAGGAGTTACTAGAATAACACCAGCCTCAGAACAATGGTCGTTGGATGCCCCATCGGCTTATAGTTTCCATCGAATGAGGGGAATGACATCAACACCACTTGGCTCGTCTGATATGGTGAATTCTGCGATGAAGTCTGCTAGCGCTTGCCCTTGGATAGCCCTCCGTGGCAGGTAAGTGATATTGAATTGACTTAACTCAATGTTCCACTTGAGTAACCTCCCAGAGGTTTCTGGTCATTGGAGCACCTGTCGCAATGGTTGATCGGTATAAACACTGATCGAGTGTGCCTGAAAATACGGATGGAGCTTGCGTGATGCAATCCCTAAGCAGTAAGCTAGCTTCTCAATCTTGGGATAATTTCTTTCTGCCCCTGTTAAACGTTTACTGACATAGTATACTGGCCTTTGAATATAGTCCTCCTCATGAACCAAGGCTGTACTAATGGCATGTTGAGACACGACCAAGTATACATATAACACTTCATGGTTTATAGGCTTTGATAGAACCGGGGGACTTTCTAAGTGTCCTACCAGAGCTCGGAATGCATCCTCATAGTCGGGCATCCATTCAAAATTTCTCTTCCCTTTCTTTATCACATCGAAGAAGGGAATACACTTGTCGGTCGCTCTAGATATGAATCGACTCAACGCGGCGATTTTTCCATTCAGGCTTTGTACTTGCTTTATAGTTCTGGGAGCTTGTATGTCCCGAATAGCCTAAATCTTTTCTGGGTTAGCTTCAATTCCCCATGCATTGACAATAAAACCCAAAAACTTTCCCGATGCTACACCAAAGGAACACTTCAGTGGATTGATTTTCATTCCGTAGTATCTAAGTATATCAAACACCTCCGCTAAGTCTCGAATGTGGTCGTTTGACTGCCATGACTTCATGAGCATGTCATCCACATAGACTTCCATTGTTCTACCAATTTGGTCTTTAAACATTCGATTTACCAAGCGCTGATAAGTCGCTCCTGCGTTCTTTAATCCAAAAGGCATCACCACATAAAAATACAGTACGACGTCCGTGGTAAAACTAGTGTGTTCCTGATCTGGGATGTGCATCGGGATTTGATTGTATCCTGAATACGCATCCATCAATTACAATAATTCGTGTCCTGCTGTTGAGTCGACCAACTGGTCAATTCTAGGTAAAGGGAAACTATCCTTAGGGCATGCCTTGTTCAGGTCTGAGTAATCAACACAAGTCCTCCATTTCCCATTCGCTTTTCTCACTAGTACGGGGTTAGAAACCCATTCAGGGTAGAGGGCGTCGCGGACGAACCCATTGGCTTTGAGTTTGTCCACTTCCTCTTTGAGAGCAGCAGACCTCTTCGGGCCCATACCTCTCCTTTTCTATTTTACTGGTACATATTTTGGGTCAATGTTCAACATATGACTTGCGATGGCAGGAGAAATCCCGCACATATCAGAGTAGGTCCAAGCGAAAACATCCAAGTTCGCTCGGAGGAAATCAGTTAGATCCTCAGTCATCGAGGGAGTGAGTTGTGATCCAATCTTAAGCACCCCTGATGGGTCATCATGGCTGATCGAAATGTCAATCGTCAGTTCAGTTGGTGCAGCTTTAGACTCCTTATGTTCTTCATCATCGTCTCTCAGATCTATGTCTCTGTAGATCCGACCCTACTGCCCGAGCCAAGGTTCGGGCACTACTTGTCAATTTTGTACAACCTGGATGCGGACAGAGTTGTCCACAACCTTTTCCTTCTCTCTTCGCTGAGCCTCTCTCAGCTCAGCCACATAACATGCACGACTAGTCACTTGATTGCCATGCACTACCCCAACTCCTCTATCCGTCGGAAACTTCAAAGTCAAACACCACAGGGCCAAAACTGCCCGAAACTCCGCAGGGTCGGTCGGCCCAGAAAAACATTATACGGGGAATCAACATCCAACACAATGAACGTTAGGATCTGTACCCTCCTACGTTCACCTTCTTCTAAATCAACTGGTAATTCAACAAAACCTATTGCGTCAGTAGCCGCACCATTAAAACCATGAATGCGGGCTTTAGATGGTTTTAGATCCTTCGCCTCCATCTTCATTTGGTCGTACGCCTTTTTGAAAATAATATACACAGAACTCCCACAATCAATCAATATCCTTCTCACAAACGCCGGCCCAATCGTTGTCGAGATGACCATCGGGTCAATGGTAGGTGCCTCCACCTTATCGGCATCTCTGCTCCTGAATACAATATCATCCGTCATCATTCGCTGTTGTTTCGCTGGGGTCCCATCTTCTGTGTTTGAACAACATTCAAAATCTGCATGCTTTAGGGAACTAGCATAACGCTCCATTTCTTGCCAATTCTTGTCTGCCGGGTCGGGTCCACCAACTATCGTATTTATGACTAATCTGCCCCCAGTCCGAACAGGTTCCTCAGGTCGATGTGGAGCCGACCTGTGACTGGGGTCGGATGTCCCATGTCCGCCTTCCTCCGGATTCTTAACAAACTGCTGTAATTTTTTCTATCGAATCAGCTTTTCTATAGCATCATGGAGGTGTCTACATTCCTCAGTATTGTGTCCATAAGTCTCATGAAAGCGACAATACTTCCCAATCTACTTTTGTTCCTCAGTGGATTCTTTTGGGCGTGGTTTTCGGTATTGGAAAGTGTTACAAGTTGATAAATAAATATTCTCCAGAGACGCGTTCAGAGGAGTGTATTCGTTGTAGGTCGGGATCCTTGGTTTCCACTTTTCGGCTTCCCTCTTCCTTTCGGAATTTCCTCCTCCGGATCCTTTAGACTGCTCGGGCTTGTTTTGAACATTAACCTGGACCTTTCCAGAATTATCACCAGATTGCTTTACCACAATATTGCTTTGCACCATCTCCTTGCTAGGCCTTGGCGCACTGCCATGCCTCGTCCACTTGGCTTCCTCCCTTTTCATAAATTGGTGCGCCTTTGAATAAAAATGCTCCAAGGTAGCCAGAGGTTCTCCTGCCAGCCAATCACCAAACTCCGAGTCCGGATCTACTCCTCGCATCACGGCCATGAGAATAGCATGGTCATTCGGGTTGCTATCTTCGGTGGCAGCAACGTGAAATCTTTGCAAATACTCCTTTAATGACTCCCTTGGAGCCTGGATCACACTAGATAAAGACATCACGTCCTTTGGGCGAGTGGTATGAATTCTGAACGGTTCCACAAATTTCGCTGCTAACTCATCAAACCTGGAGATCGATCGCGGAGGAAGTCTGGTGAACCACATGGTGGCGATTCCGGATAAGGTTATTGGGAAACACCTACATTTAGTCGCATCATTTGCCCTAGCCGAGTCCATCATCCACTCGTATTGCATTACATGCTGTCGGGGATCAATCTTCCCCTCATAGGCTGGAATAGTCGGCATGCTGAACTTCCGAGGGTACTCAGCTTGTAGGATAGCATCTGTGAATGGAGTATGACTCCTAGCTGTACCCCAATCGTCATTAGATAAGCCTTGATTTTCTCTCATCAGTTGTTTGGCCATACCTGATAAATCCGAGGTCTGAATGGGAGGTGGTAGGTTGGACTCCGTCCTGCGTGATCGTTCTGGTCGGTGCCTCCTTGGTAAGTGATCTCCCAAATACATGTCCTGGGGACCCGCTTCGCTACGACCCTGGCATGGTGGTGCACCAGATTCCACTTGTGCTCCAGATCTTAAGTTTCCCACTCTAGTTTGAGTGCAATTTTCCCGGAGCAAGTGAGGGTCCGTGGTTCTAAGTAGACTGCCTGGACCATTTCTTTTGATTGTTCTGCTGCAACTGTTTGTGCCGCTTCAATCCTATGGCATCTACGCCTGTGATGCTCATCCGACGAAGCGGAGCTGTCATATGATGAGTACGAAGCAGGGCTTCCTCCAGCATTCTGATGTTGTTGCTGAGCAATCTAGGTCATGAGATTGGCGTTAGCTTGAATTTGGTTATTAAGCTGTCTCCTGCTTTCCACGAGTTCTTTCATCAGCTCGTTGAACTCTATCCTGGTGACAACTTCTACTTGGTTTAGGACGGTGGCAGTCCCTGCACCTGGATTAGCTTGTTGATAGCTAGGTCCTACTTGTTGGACGCTGGCGGTTTCATTGACATCTGCGTTGTGGGAGGCTGATCTAGTACATGGTCTTCCCATCTTAGAGTTATCTGTGTGAACTCTGAGTAGTGTTTATGGACTCTTGAGAGTGAATCTGGATCTCCTTCGGGGGATTTCTTCAATCCAGTAGCGACAAAGTAGATCCTAACAGCCTGAGAATGCAAGCTCTCAGTGAAAGCACTAAAATGTTAGCACCAAAATTGGTCACTAACACCCAAGAAAAGATTTTTGTAGAGAGATTAATGAAGATAATAAATTAAAATAGAGGAATATATGCAAAGTTAACTGCAGAAACAAGAACACCAGAATTATAATGGTTCGGCGTAACTGCCTACGTCCACTGTTAATGTAATCTTTATTTCTTTTCTCAAAGACTTGAATACATATGCAATCCGTAAACAAATAACTCGAATAAAAGTTTGAACTGAAAGAAGGAGAGTATCAAAAATGGCCAAGTATCCCTGGATTCTCAAAAAAAGAAGGTCCCTCCATCTGTACCCCTGCCTCTCTATTTATAGACGAAGATAGGCTGGACTCCCTACGCAGGCCCAAGAACAAGGTACTTCGGCCCACTAATGGAAACTCCTATACACCAGACCGAGCCAAGTTTGCCGAGCGACATTGGCCGAGTGGTAAATGACGAACCAGGGCATCTTGATGATTAGCTCGAAACAATCTTTCTAGGGGCTCGAAGTGAGCAATCGTGTGACTCGAAGCAATGACATGCCGACCGCCTCGCTTTGGAGTGGAATTGATAACCACCGGCTCCGATGGCAGGCACCGAACGAGGTATATTAAGCTACCATGACCAAACCACGAGCACCGAAACAGGATTGAACTAAGTTCCTTAGCCGACCCATGCATGGCTTCACTTCCTTGATCGAGCGGCGCCTGCCGAAACATCTGGACCGAACGGCACATACCGAACTATCCAGATCGATGGATGTGTGCCTAACTACCTAGACCGAGCGGCATTTGCATACCACATAGACCGAGCCATGTATTCCAAACGATCTTATGTTGATTACCAAAGCCGAACCACGCACGCCGAACGGTGATCGATCGAACCGCTTTGTCTCAACCATTTTGGCCGAACCAACGTTTCCACACTTTAACGCTAAAACACTTCAGCCGAGCCAATGCTAAGCATAACGACCCATGTGTATAGGCCGATCCAAACTTAAGTCACACTGGACCCTTATATTTTCCATCCTCTCTTAGCTCGAGTCCCATCTAGGTTCATCCATAAGCCCTATGAATATCACCATGTAGCCAGGCCAAGGTGTCGGGTAACACTAAGTTAATGTGTTAGGATATGAGAAGGGCAATATGGGAAATAGGTAAGGCTTATGCCCGATACCCTTAGGAATGTAACTCATGTTCATTTTCATTTTACCCAAACTAAAATTCATAAGGTCAGCCACCATTATTATTCTCAAGAAGAAGATTAAAGCTAGGATTCAAAAGAAGGAAAAAAATCAACTAAATCAACATCAAATCTCATATCTATAATCTCAAAGCTAAGGTGAATAATTACTACATCCAAATTTCTTTTAGTTTTCGGTTTTAAGATTAGACCCGAAATGATTTTGCAAGTATATGCCATGTTTAGATGATTAAAATTATATATATATTGTTGATGGATTATATATGTTCATGTTAGTTTTATGATATGTTTGACATGAAAACCCTATTTAATGGCATCCAAATGCCTTGAAAAATTAAATATAGGTCAGAAATATATTTTAGAAATGGGTTTCGATTTTCATAATTTCCTGAATTAATAAGGATTTTATATTAATTTTCTAGTGAAGGAAAATGTTTATTGGGTTATAAATTATTTACGGCTAAAATAATGATTATTTGGGTTTGAAATTTTTATATGTTGGAAAACATAATAAAATAGATTTTTTGGAATTTTTCTAGATTTTTCCTAAGTGTTTTGATGAATATATAAAATTATTTAAGGTATAGGACTTAAATGTTTTATATATTTAATTAAGGAGAAGGGGCATTTTGTAAAATAAAATGATTATTTAATTTTAAAAAGAGTGGTAGCACATTTCTAAAAAAGTAATTATTAACCAATGATAATTTGACAAATAAAGGCAAGTTAGTTGAAAAGATTTCCTTTTAAATTAAAAATAAAGAAATCACAATTTTTACATGTTTCAGCCTTTACAGCAATAAACCTTCCGACCCAGACCATCCGACAAGGTCAAAAGGTTCAAAGCTTTCGACAAGGTCAAACCATTGCATATGGTATCAAGCTACTTGGTACGTAAGGAATTGGATAGAGTCGAAGGGTTCTAAGTCGAAGGGTTGATGGCCAAAGAGGTTGGGGTATGTTTGTTTTATAAACCAAAAGCTTTCACCCACTTTGCTTTCGAATAAGAGCTTTCGACTTGGTTGCTTTCGACCAGGTCAAATGTTCAAAGTAAGGGTTTAAACCTTTTGGCATAGTCGAAAGGTTACTGCTGTTTTAACACTATTTTGTTTTGAAACCTTTCTACATAGTCTAAGGGTTACTGCCGCTTTATAAATGTTTTGTTTTGAACCTTTCGACAAAGTATAAAGGTTTACTTGTTTTAAAAACTAGCCGCTTCTCCATGCTTTCGAAAGGAAGCTTTCGACTTAGGTGATTCACCCTTGTTTTAAAAATTGAAGTAAAACCCAAAGCTTTCGAAAGAGTTGTTTTAAAGAATATGTTTAAAGCTTTCAAAGTAGAACTTTTGACAAAGTCGAAAGGTTGCTTCCAATGGTTTCGAAAGGTTTAGTTTAATGGTTTCGAAAGGTTACTTCTAATGGTTTCGAAAGGTTTTAGTTGAATGATTTCGAATAGTTTAGTTTAATGGTTACGAAAGGTTGCTTCCAATGGTTTCGAAAGGTTTTAGTTGAATGATTTCGAAAGGTTTAGTTTAGTGGTTCCGAAAGGTTTATTGAATGGTTTCGAAAGGTTTTAGTTGAATGATTTCGAAAGGTTTAGTTTAATGGATCCGAAAGGTTTACTGAATGGTTTCGAAAGGTTTTAGTTGAATGATTTTGAAAGGTTTAATTCAATGGCTTCGAAAGGTTTAAATGGAAGGTTTTCCAAGGTTTTCTAAGGCAATGTTTTAAAATGGTTTTAAAGAAGGATGTCCAAAGTTTTATAGCTTTCGAAAGGTTTGCTTTTCAATGGGTTCGAAAGGTTTGGAGAATGGTTTCGAAAGGTTTGAGGAATGATTTCAGAAGGTTTGATATTGGTTTTGAAAGAGATGATTTCAAAGGTTTTGAAAGAGGTTCTTTTAAATGGTTAAATATTTTCATCAACTAAATTTTGAGTAAAGAATATATATATGACATGGTGATATGATTTTGAGTAAAGTATAAAGATTATATACTTTTCCTTGTTTAAGTTTGATTTAAAGGTTTTAAATAATTTTGAAAATGTTTTCAAGGAAAATTATGGGAGGGGATCCTTAAGTGAATATGACTCAGATATTAGAAAACCATATAGGACTAGTATGGGGTCATGCCCTATACATTAGGTAATAGCCCCAGCTAATTGTTGTCCAAAATTCCAGTGTGTAAGGCTTTGTCACAGGTAGACTGAAATTATGGTTACACACCGAAAGGAATATATGTTTGTATACAGATAGGTTGTTGGTGAGCCTGAAAAACCATTACGATCGCGAAGACCTAGGAGATGATTAACTTAGGGATAGACCGTCCAGAAGTGACGCATTTAATAGATAGTTAAGGATAGACCGTCCAGATGGGAAATGTTTAACTGATAGTTAAGGATAGATTATCCAAAAAATAAAATCTAACAGGTGTTAGGTTAATTTTGATTATATTGTCTGGTAGGCCCGAGTCAGCCAAAGGATAAAAGTTATGCAAACAAAACTTGTGTGTTTGAACAGATAGTTCATTTTTACCTGATATTTATGTATGTTAACATAATGATTGCTTTGCAGTATTTAACCATTGTGGATGCAGGGGCATAGTATATGGTTTTATGAAATGTTTTGTAAAGATATGTTTTAAAAGGATGTTAGTGAGGGGAAACCCGTTTCGCTAAGTGGTGTGGTCTCACTTAACATAATTATTCTGGGATGTATAATATTATTCACACCAGGCTTTATGTTTGACTCAAAGTTTATGTTTTCCCCTTAAACTCTCGGGTGCTCAAAATTAATTTGAGTAGGCTGAGGGGTTAAGGTCTTTTCAAGTTTAGTAGGATGACGAATAAAGCTACCGGAGGCATGCAGGAGGCAAACGGATAACTATTTAGGAGTTGCAGTTTTATGTTTTGTTGTATTTCCGCTGTGTTTTTATTAATTCTACTATGACTATATAACTCTGATCATCCAAGGGGGTATCTTCATATACCGCTCTTGGAGTATTTTGTATTAAGTATATTTAATCTGTTCCTGGGAATGTATTGGGATTATGTATTAAGAATATGGAACAGCTGTTTTAAATGTAATGGAGAAAAGTTGTTTTGAAATTTATGTTTTGTTTCATATTCAAGTGCTTCTGATATTATAGATACCATTAACATAGCCGTATTTAGTCGTCGGAAGCTAATACTATAGATAACTGCAGCATCTGTAGCGCTTAGTTTTGGACCTCTAGATAGGGGATGTTACAGCTTGGTATCAGAGCATGGTTTATGAAATACTTTAACTAAAAAAGATTTCTGAAAACATAATCCTTAGAAATTAGAGTTAAGATCGAGGTATGGGATAACGTTATAGTAACGTACTTGTATTTGCTATATATATATAAGTATACGCTATCTCTCTAGACTCCTTTCTTAGTTAGGCTATTCATCTGTATCTCACGAGGTTTGAATATAGATATGGAAGGAAGAAGAGGCAGAGTAAATCTTGGAGGAGATAGCACCACCACTAATGGAAATGCCCGACCAAATACTTGGAGAGGTCCCGGTCAGGCACAAGCTAAAATTGTTCGTGCAAGAGTTCCCCAGATGGACATGGGAGCAATGTATCAGTTCTTTGTAAACATGATGCAAGCTGGAATAGCAGCCGGAGTTATCGGGGGTAATGCTACTGGAGGTGGAGCTCAGGAAGTTCCGATGGTCAATCATTATGCTAGCTTGAGTAGGGATTACATCAGGCTTGGAGGGAAGCCGTTTATTGGTACCAAGGATGCAATCGAGGTGGAAAATTGGCTACTACATTGCAAGAGAATTTTTGCTGAGTTAGGATTGAATGATGCACAGAAGAGGAGATCGGCTTTGAGGCAGCTGCAGGGAGCTGGCAACCGGCCTGGTATAAACATTCGGGAGGCAGCAATTGCTCTATTCTGGTGGAATATTATTGCTGCTGGAGTTGATGAGGAAACCATAACTTGGGAGGAGTTTAGGAGAAGGTTTTCAAAAAGATTTATGTCTGTAATGGCACAGCCAGCATTGGTGAGGAAGTTTGTAGAGTTGGAACAAGGAGATATGTCTATCTTGTAGTATGCGAGGAAGTTTGAGGAGTTGGCCCGATATGGGTATGCTTTGGTAGACACCGTGATCAGGAGGAATGAGAAGTTTATAAAGGGCTTGAGGCCAGAGTTGATAAGTGTCACTTTGCCGCATTTGAGAGATCCCAGTGATGTAGTGGTTGAAATAACATTAAGGCAAGAAGAGGCGTTGGCTTGCTTAAGGAAGAAGATGAAGGAGGCCCAGATGGGACAGGGCCAGAAAAGGAAGTTTTTCTAGAAAAAGAATGCTCAGAAAGGGGGAGCACAGAAGAAAGGAAAGGTTGAAGTGGTTTGCTACAAATGCGACAAGAAGGGACACTATGCAAATGAGTGTCGAACTGGTAAAGTAAAAGGAAAAGAGGCTGGTGGAAAGAAGAATGTTAGATGTTTTAATTGTGATCAGATTGGTCATTACAAGAACAAGTGCCCAGAGCCCGCAACAGATGGAAGTGGCAAATTTATGCTTTGGAGCCCACAACCTCTAGGCCAGTTGTGCAGGACAAAGGGAAGGCTGTTTTGGGGGGCTCGGATCAGATTCACGGTATGTCTGCTAGCGTTCTATTTGATACTGGAGCATCTTATTCTTTTATTTCTCGGTGTTTTGTAGATAGGCTTAACCCAGAACCCTCATACTTAATTACTTCCTTAAGGGTTGCAAATCCGATAGGAGGGTATGCAACACTTGGGATGAGTTGTGACCATTTAGAGTTTTATTTGCTAGGCCATACTTTTGATTGTTGTTTGCATGTTTTGACTTTGTGGGCTTTGGGATTATCCTTGGGATGGATTGGTTAAGTAAATATGATGCTAGGATATTTTGCCATGATAGGAAAATATCACTTAGTCATCCGGATTGTAGTGATCTGATAGTTTATACCGTAGAGAACCCTAGTTGTGAAGTGAATGCTTTATTGGGTATTATGGAGTTGGAGGATGAGTTGCATCGAGTCTTTGTAGTTAGAGAATTTACTGATGTATTTGAGCCGATAGTCGGACAGCCACCGAAACGAGCCATAGAGTTTCGGATTGATTTGGTGCTTGGAGCAGAGCCGGTGAGTAGGCCGCCGAGCAGGATGACACCCACTGAGATGAGAAAGTTGAAGGTACGGTTGGTGGATTTGGAAGGCAAGAGTTCTATCCATACAAGTAGTTCACCTTGGGGGGCTGCCGTAGTGTTTGCTAAGAAGCCGGACGGATCGTTAAGGCTGTGCATCGATTATCATAAGTTGAATGAGAAGACGGTAAAGAACCGATATCCATTGCCGAGAGTTGACGATCTGTTCGATCAGTTAAGTATAGCCAAGGTATTCTCTCAGCTGGATTTGGTGATGGGTTTCATTAGCTTTTAGAACAAGATATGGATCGTATGAATGGTTAGTTATGCCATTCAGACTAACTAATGGGCCGGCATTCTTTGTGGATCTAATGAATAGAATTTTCCGAGAGTACTTGGATAAATTTGTGTTGGTCTTCATAAATGACATTTTGATATACTCTAAGGATGAGAAGAAGCATGAAGTTCATCTTAGAGTTGTGCTCGAAACATTGAGGGAGCATCAGTTGAAGGCTAAGTTTTTGAAGTGTCATTTTTGGAAGAAGAAAGTGAAGTTCCTTGGTCATGTCGTCTCAGAGAAAGGGTTGTCTGTAGATCCGACTAAGATTGAGGCGGTGAATAATTGAAAGAGACCCGAGACGGTGACCGAGATTATGAGCTTCCTTAGATTGGCTGGATATTATCGGAGGTTTATTTCGCAGATAGCTGCACCGATGATTAAGATTATGCGAGAAGATGTGAAGTTCGTATGGACTGATAAGTGTGAGGAAGCATTCCATAGCTTGAAAAACTTACTGACCCATGCACCGGTGTTAGTGGTTCCAGAGGGGAATCAAGATTTGGTTGTTTACACCGATGCGTGTGGAACTGGATTGGGAGCTGTGTTGATGCAAAGAGGTAAAGTGATTGCTTATGCTTCTAGATAGCTCAGACCATATGAAGTTAGGTATCCTACGCATGATTTGGAGTTAGCTGCCGTTATATTAGCTTTGAATGTGTGGAGACATTAGCTTTTGGGAAAGCGATTTGAGTTTATACTGATCATAAGTCGTTGAAGTACTTGTTCTCTCAGAAAGAGCTGAACATGAGACAGCAAAGATGGTTTGAGTTTATTGCTGCTTATGATTTTGGAATTGAGTACACGCCCGAAAAAGGAAACAAGGTAGCAGATGCACTCAGCCGAAAACATCAGAATGCAGTATTGGCTATGATTTCTGAGTGGAAAGATTTGGAAGCATTATCAGCTTGTAGTATGCAGTTTAGATCCAAGGTAGGTTCAAGTGCAGGAAGTGCTATGCTGTCTTGTTTAGAAGTTCAACTAGTAATGATTGAGAAGATAGCATCTAAATAGGAGGAGGATCTAGTTTTGGCTGAATGGATTAGAAGGTTGAGGGAAGGAATGGAGAGCAATGACCTAAAGGATTCCAGTCTTGACCAAAATGAGTGGTTGAGGAAGAAAGGATGGTTGTGTGTTCCGAATGTAGGAGACATGAGGAAGGAAGTTTTGGATGAGTGCCATCGTTCGATGTTCACTATCCATCCAGGAGGAACGAAGATGTGTCTGGATATGAAGAGAAGTTTCTTCTGGGAAGGTATGAAACAGGACATTGGTTTGTGTGTTAAGCGGTGCTTGAATTGCCAACATGCAAAGGCTGAACACCAGAAACCAAGCGGATTGCTTCAACCGTTGGAAGTTCCATTGTGGAAGTGGGATTCTAGCTCTATGGATTTTATTGATGGGTTGCCAAGGTCTAGAAGAGGAAATGAAAGCATATGGGTCATAGTAGATAGATTGACTAAGAGTGCCCATTTCATTCTGGTAAAGTCAACTAGGATGGCACATATTTTGGCAAAGTTATTTATGAAGAATGTAGTTAGTCTGCACGGGATTCCTAGTTGTATTGTCAGCGATAGCGATTCTTTGTTTACTAGTGAGTTCTGGAAAATTCTACAAGAACCATTAGGAACCAAGATCAACATGAGTACCGCTTACCGTCCACGGACTGATGGGCAAACGGAAAGAGTTAACAAAATCTTAGAGGATTTTTTAAGAGCTTGTGTATTGTATTTTGGGGGATCATGGGAGGACCATCTCCATCTAGTCGAGTTCTCGTATAACAATAGTTATCAGATTAGTATTGGGATGGCACCGTTTGAAGCTTTGTATGGAAGACCATGCAAGTCTCTCATATGTTGGTTAGAGACCGGGGATAGATTGGTTCGGACTTGGTGAAGGAAGCTGCAGAGAAGATTGAGTTGATTCGAACTAGGATGAAGGGAGCTCAGTCTAGGTAGAAAAGTTATGCTGATAGAAGAAGGAAGGACTTGGAATTATCTGACGGAGACTATGTGTTTATTAAGGTTTCACCAATGAAGGGTGTGATTAGATTTGGAAAGTCCGGGAAGTTAGCACCTAGATTTTTTGGACCTTTCTGTATTATTGAGAGGACCAGGAAACTCGCTTATAGAGTAGAGTTACCAAGTAGTTTGGCTGGAGTCCATGATGTTTTCCATGTTTCTCATCTTAGGAAATGTGTTAGGGACCCGGAGACTACTATAGCACCTCAGTGTTAGAGGATTTAGTAGTAGAACTAGATTTGACCATAGTTAGAAAGCCGATTCAGATTGTGGCTAAAGATGAGAAGAAGTTGAGGAACATGACAGTCAAGTTAGTAAAGGTTCAATGGAGTGACGATGCTAGAGACTATACTTGGGAGACGGAGGGCAGGATTAGAGACTCTTACCCTGATTTTTTTGATGGTATGTTCTACCTTTGATTGTTTTGTTGTGTACCTTATTGTAATTTCGAGGACGAAATTCTTTAAGGTGGGGAGTCTATAACACCCTATATTTTTATAACATTATTTAAAATAATTAATTGGGTAAATTAAATTAAATAATGTGAAGATTAAAAGGTTGAGATTTGATTAACAAAGGGTAGTCGTGACATGTTAGTGTGTTAATTAAAATGAAATAACCTAAGTTAGTGTGTTAGGATATGAGAAGGGCAATATGGGAAAGAGGTAAGGCTTATGCCTAACCCTTAGGAATGTAACTCACATTCATTTTCATTTTACCCAAACTAAAATTTCCAAAGGCCAGCCACCATTATTATTCTCAAGAAGAAGATTAAAGCTATGATTCAAAAGAAGAAAGAAAATCAACTAAATCGACATCAAATCTCATATCTATAATCTCAAAACTAAGGTGAATAATTACTACATTCCAATTTCTTTTAGTTTACGGTTTTAAGATTAGACCCGAAATTATTTTGCAAGTATATGCCATGTTTTGATGATTAAAATTTTATATATATATATATATATATATATATATATATATATATATTGTTGATGGATTATATATGGTTATGTTAGTTTTATGATATGTTTGACATGAAAACCCTATTTAATGACATTCAAATGCCTTGAAAATTTAAATATAGGTTAGAAATGATATTTTAGAAATGGGTTTCGATTTTCATAATTTCCTGAATTAATATAGATTTTATATTAATTTTCTAGTGAAGGAAATTGTTTGTTGGGTTATAAATTATTTACGGTTAAAATAAGGTTTATTTGGGTTTGAAATTTTTATATGTTGGAAAACATATTAAAATAGATTTTTTGGAATTTTTCCAAATTTTTCCTAAGTGTTTTGATGAATATATAAAATTATTTAAGGTATGAGACTTAAATGTTTTATATATTTAATTAAGGAAAAGTGGCATTTTGTAAAATAAAATGATTATTTAATTTTAAAAATAGTGGCAGAACATTTCTAAAAAGTAATTATTAACTAATGAGAATTTGACAAACAAAGGCAGGTTAGTTGAAAAGATTTCCTTTTTAAATTAAAAAATAAAGAAATCACAATTTTTACATGTTTCAGCCTTTACGGCAATAAAACATCCGACCCCAGACCTTCCGACAAGGTCGAGAGGTTCAAAGCTTTCGACAAGGTCAAACCAATGCATATGGTATCAAGCTACATAGTATGTATTGAATTGGACAGAGTCGAAGGGTTCTAAGTCGAAGGGTCGATGACCAAAGAGGTTGGGGTATGTTTGTTTTATAAACCAAAAGCTTTCACCTGCTTTGCTTTCGAATAAGAGTTTTCGACTTGGTTGCTTTCGACCAGGTCAAATGTTTAATGTAAGGGTTTTAAACCTATCGGCACAGTCGAAAGGTTACTGCTGTTTTAACACTATTCTATTTTGAAACCTTTCGACATAGTCGACGGGTTACTGCCGCTTTAAAAATGTTTTGTTTTGAACCTTTCGACAAAGACGAAAGGTTTACTTGTTTTAAAAACTAACCGCTTCTCCATGCTTTCGAAAGGAAGCTTTCGACTTAGGTGATTCACCCTTGTTTTATAAATTGAAGGAAAACCCAAAACTTTCGAAAGAGTTGTTTTAAAAATATGTTTAAGCTTTCGAAGCAGAACTTTCGACAAAGTCAAAAGGTTGCTTCCAATGGTTTCGAAAGGTTTTAGTTGAATGATTTCGAAAGGTTTAGTTTAATGGTTTCGAAAGGTTGCTTCCAATGGTTTCAAAAGGTTTTAGTTGAATGATTTTGAAAGGTTTAGTTTAATGGTTTCGAATGGTTGCTTCCAATGGTTTCAAAAGGTTTTAGTTGAATGATTTCGACAGGTTTAGTTTAATGGTTCCGGAAGGTTTATTGAATGGTTTAGAAAGGTTTTAGTTGAATGAATTCGAAAGGTTTAGTTTAATGGTTCCGAAAGGTTTATTTAATGGTTTCGAAAGGTTTTGGTTGAATGATTTCGAAAGATTTAATTCAATGGATTCGAAAGGTTTATTGAATGGTTTCAAAAGGTTTTAGTTGAATGATTTCGAAAGATTTAATTCAATGAATTCGAAAGGTTTAAATGGAAGGTTTTCTAAGGCAATGTTTTAAAGTGGTTTTAAATAAGGATATCCAAAGTTTTATAGCTTTCGAAAGGTTTGCTTTTCAATGGGTTCGAAAGGTTTGGATAAAGGTTTCGAAAGGTTTGAGGAATGATTCCGGATGGTTTGATATTGGTTTTGAAAGAGATGATTTCAAAGGTTTAGAAAGAGGTTCTTTCAAATGGTTAAATGTTTTCATCAACTAAATTTTGAGTAAAGAATATATATATGACATGGTGATATGATTTTGAGTAAAGTATAAAGATTATATACTTTTCCTTGTTTAAGTTTGATTTAAAGGTTTTAAATCATTTTGATAATGTTTTCAAGGAAAATTATGGGAGGGGATCCCTAAGTGAAAATGACTCAGATATTAGAAAACCAGATGGGACTAGTATGGGGTCGCGCCCTATACATTAGCCAATAGCCCTGGCTAATTGTTGTCCAAAATTCCAGTGTGTAGGGCTTTGTCACAGGTAGACTAAAATTATGGTCACACACCGAAAGGAATATATGTTTGTATACATATTGGTTATTGGTGAGCCTGAAAAACCATTAGGATCGGGAAGACCTGGAAGATGATTAAGTTAGGGACAGACCGTCCAGAAGTGAAGTATTTAACAGATAGTTAAGGACAGACCGTCCAGATGGGAAATGTTTAACAGATAGTTAAGGATAGATAATCAAGAAGAAGAAAATCTAATAGGTGTTAGGTTAATTTTGATTATATTGTTTGGTAGGCCCGAGTCAGCCAAAGGTTAAAAGTTATCCAAACAAAACTTGTGTGTTTGAACAGATAGTTTATTTTTACCTGATATTTATGTATGTTAACATAAATATTGCTTTACAGTATTTAACCATTGTGGATGCAGGAGCAAGTATATGGTTTTATGAAAGGTTTTGCAAAGATATTTTTAAAAAAATGTTAGTGAGGGAAAACCCGTTCCGCTAAGCGGCATAGTCTCACTTAACATAATTATTTCGGGATGTATAATATTATTCACACCAGGCTTTATGTCTGACTCGAAGTTTATGTTTTCCCCTTAAACTCTTGGGTACTCAAAATTAACTTGAGTACGCTGAGGGGATAAGGCCTTTTCAGGTTTAGTAGGATGACGAATAAAGCTACCGGAGGCATGCAGGAGGCAAACGGATAGCTATGTAGGAGTTGCAGTTTTATGTTTTGTTGTATTTCCGATGTGTTTGTATTAAGTCTACTATGACTATATAACTCTGATCATCCAATGGGGTATCTTCATATACGCTCTTGGCGTATTTTTTTTTAAGTATATTTTATCTGTGCATGGGAACGTATTGAGATTATGTATTAAGAATATGGAACATCTGTTTTAAATGTAATGGAGAAAAGTTGTTTTGAAATCTGTGTTTTATTTCATATTCAAGTGCTTCTGATATTATAGATACCATTAACATAGCCGTATTTAGTCGCTAGAAGCTAATACTATAGATGACTGCAGCATCTGTAGAGTTTTGGTCCTCTAGATAGGGGATGTTACACAAATCAAGGAATCACCTACCCAACTCCACATAAGCCATTAAATATTAGAAGAAAATATATTTAAGGCAGGACGATGTATATAGATCATCCGTTCGCGATAACTAATTCGATCACTTACTCGAATACTTAAGCCTTCCTTTCGAACTAGTATCGCTTAACAGACTTTCATGGTGCGAGTTTTGATCAGGATCCTTGATTAGGAACCCATGTTCTTCTGGCATAGTCATATATTATGATAGAAAATCTCGATACCCCATCCATAACCCTCATCAAGTCTTCGTCGTCAAGAATCGAGTGGTAAATCCTAATTTGGACCGCTGTGAATCACTTCCAGGTATTGTACTCGAACCTTGGATCAAGAACTGTGCGGAGAAATAATCTATGTACAACTTACGTATTTATTCTTATTGGTTCTTACTCATACCAATTCATTTTTAAACTTTATTGTAAAATTCTTTTTAAAAATATTTCTTAATAAGAGAAAGTAGAATTTCAAAAGGAGATACCCATAAACCATGTCATAAGTCTAAAGGTACACTACTAGGTTTCAGTAAACAAGGCTCAACTAAAATACCTAAAAAAGTCATAGCCCGTACTGTGGGCTTACAAACTATGATACATAACATAGATATCTAAGCATGTAATGAAATACAATACTAATACCTCAAAAAAACAACCCCTAATAGACCCAGCCCAAGACCTCACAGAAGGCTCCCCTCCTCCGAGTCCTCCGTTAGTGGCCCCCCTCCAACACAATGGATTCTGCATCATCAGAAATCCACCCACCTAAATGCTCCAGTCCTTCAGGCTCTACTACTTCCATCCATACCTCATAAAGGCCTTCTTCGGGGTCCTCTTCCTCCTCATCCTGATGCTCCTCTAGAAGTCCCATCTTGCAAGTGATGTCCTCATCATTTTCAGACACAAGCTCTTCCCCATTATCCAGTGCAAGCTCCTCCTTTGGCTCTTCCTCCGGCTCCTCATTTGTTTCTTCCTTTGACTCAAGCTCCTCCATCAGCTCTTCCTTATCTTCTGATATTGAGAAGGCAGGAACCTCCATGTCATGCATAGCCATGGTCTGGCGAAACAACTCCTTAGCCCTCATGCGCATCACTCTCGTAACTCTGGGTGCCATCTAAAATCAAAACAAAAAAAATCCTTAGAATCCTATAGTAAGCTCTACTAAACTTTCAAATCCTTTTTTGAGATAATAGTGCATATTTTTTTATAAATATATAAAATAGCTTTAGAACTTTATTTATTAAAACTTGTTATTGGTTCATTTGTATTCGAACTCGTTTCTATCATACAATGATAAAGGGAATAATTTACTAAGTGCACAACAACGTTCATCTAAGCAAATATCAGATGATCACTTAAAAGATTATCTAGATTACCACAAAAATATTCAAGACATTTTTCCTCGACTATCCAAAGAAAATGTAGCTTAAAATTCTCTTTGAAATATTTATACTTAAAAATACTTTCAAGTAATACTATTCTTTATTTTTCCAAAAAATATTTCAAATCTTTTCAAAGACACCGTGATTTAAATTCTCAAAATCTTTATTTTATAATTCACATTTTATAAACAAAGTTTATAAAATTACCTTTATAAAATAACTTATAGTAACCATTTTAACATTGTAAACTTGTTAAACCTATATTATCATTTAAGAACGCCTTATAGTCAAAGCATGAAACTGAATTCACAGAATGTTCATATTTAATTCAATTAAACAACAAATGCTTATAAACTGGTCGGGAATGATAATCAATTAACAAATGATGATAAATAAATATCATCATTCTCTAACGAACAATCACAACAAAAATAACTACATCAATTTTTGAAAATTATTTCTTTATATACAAAATATAAAATCTTGGTAAATTTGTTTCATTTACTAATTTGAAAGTAATATTAAAACATTTTTATAGCATAAAAACTATGCGCTCTCATATATAATACATTCGACTCATTTTAGGGTGCCACTTACCCTATCTCTACTGAGTTTACGCCACCAGGGCCAAGGTTCTCGCTTAACCTTCAGCTCATATACCAAATGCGACGATATGCCTTTTCGACCCTTTAGACTCGACACTAATAACATCCACGTTATTCATGTGCCAAATATCCAAGTGTCGAAAGATAGATTGTTGGGGTGGAAGAAAATAAAAGACAAAATAGAATTTCACATCATGACGAGTAATATATAATATCGAAATGATCTTTACAAAAGAAAACTTTAATATTCAAACAACCAATCGGAGTCTAACCTACCTTCAGCCTGGACAGTTATAACAGCCTGTCCTTATAAATGCTGATAAAGGAAATTAAGAGTAAAACAGAAACAAAAATATAGAAATACATCTTGAAGGCACCCAGCACGTCTCCTTAAGCTCCAAAGCATCCAAATCTAACTCTGGAAAAATACTCGGGTCTGACCTGAGTATTATAAGAAAATAACACCCGAATCAGTCTGCTAAACTAGTATGAGAAACTCAAATCATATTGATTTTTATATTTATAAAACCCCTTCAAAATAAAGGTATCTCGTAAGATCACATCGCACATAAATACGGACGGACTTTTACCTTATGATAACCAAACCATTTCAAGTAGAAAATCCATTGATACTATAATAATGTTTAGGGTTTAAAATATATATATATGTATATATATATATATAACATAATTGAAATGCTTGCATCTCACATTCCAACATATTTGGAAACAACTAAATCTGTAAAGGAACGTATTGGAAAATGGATCCCATACAATAACAAAGCACCGGGGTACTACCTACCAAAGTACACCTATACATAAAATATACCAAGGTCGAAAACATTTCGACCCCTGCATAACAAGATCGGCCTACCTCTTCTTGGATAGTACCGAATATTCCATTAACCTGATTGCTTTATTCCCTCATGAGCTCACATACCAAATCCATAAATAGTGACTTAGAAAGGTGGTGACCATACCCTAATGGGTGCGACCCACATAACCTTGTGGCATATCCCATTTTTTGTCATTCCCGGTTGTGTGGCTCATGAGGTAATGATTACCTTTCCTCTTTAGCAAATCCATCTTGGAATGGTAACACTACCCTCTAGGAAAAAATGTAATGTCAGCATTCATCCATACAAGTTGTTCGGGATACGAACAAACCGAAGGCACTACTTCAACTACATCCTTTTTGGAATAACCCTCAAGAATAGTAGCAAGTAGTCCTTGCACTTCAAAGAGCTTTGTCTTCGACTTCCATCATCTTTAAGATGTCTTTAATTCAAATGCTTTATGTCAGTTCGAAGTGGTTTTTGGATAACTCATGCTTATCCAATCCCAGTCCCTTCGAACCAACAATCGATACTTTCTGATTGACTTGATCTCGGTTCTTTCAAAAGTAAGCAAACTATATAAAAGTCCCAAGGGGATTTCTAATATTCCTCATAATCGAGAGATATTTCACTGGAATGAGTTATCCCAAGGAAATCTCAAACCATATGAAATCGCGAAGCTTAGGTAAACTTCCTAAGTCAAAATTGGTCAAGTCATCGATGGTAGACAAACTACTATTTGGGTGTAAGTAAAGTTTGCATACGAAAGATAGGACATCCTATATGTTATCCCGCCTTTTGGCAAGGCCGTGACACCAAGGACTTAACTAGAAACCAGTGACAGATTGTCTCAAAGACCAGCTACGCGCAAGGATCGCTATGGATATCGATGAATTTTGTCCGAGTCCGGATCTGGCTACAATTGATAAGACATGACAAGTAAAGCCATTCAAGCCAACTTTCCAAATTTCAAGTCAATCTGAGTTCATACGCTCAAGATATCATTGATACAAGTTGGAAGAAATGACCCTTAGTTCGACTCCATAGGCCAAGTCTATGATTCGAATCCATCAACATATGTTCGCTCTGAATCGTTCGTTATTGCCATAACTCGAATCCATCAGAAGATGCCATGGGTCGAATCGATCTGAAGTAGCCTTAAGATCGAATCGATCTGAGGTAGCCTTAGGTTCGAATCCAACAAATTTCTCTACTTCGAATCCATGGAGGAAAGGTGCCTCGAGTCCATGGAACATAGCCTTGCTTCGAATCCAGGAAGAATACCTAGCTTCGACACCATCAAGCGTAGACCATGACCAATTCGAACGCACCTTGCCTCGAATCCATTGGCCAGGCCCCAGTTCGAATCCATGGAACAACCATTGTTCGACTCCATCGAACCTCCCTTGCTTCGACTCCATCGAACAAACCTGTGTTCGAGTCCATCGAGGGATGGCTCCTTCGAATCCATGCAATTGGATAAGCCTCGACTCCACCATCCTCGAATCCATTCAACTGGGAGTCCTTCGAATCCATTACCTCGAATCCAAGCCATGGATTCGACCCAGTCAAATCGAAGTACAAAACGGATCGAAGCGAGAGACACGCGCCACGTCGCAGCAAGCATCGAGTCGACCGAATCGATTCGAACTAAGATCGATTCGAAGTACCCCTGTTCTCCAGAAATGCAACATTGAATCGATCATATCTCGAGTTCTACAAGTCCAAATGCCATGAAATTTTCACAGAAGCTTAAACACATGATGAAGAATGTCCACACCAAATTTCAGCTCGATTGGATAATTTCATGATCGATTCGAACCAAGGGTCGAATCGATCCCAAAGTGGGCCCGGATCTCCAGATTTCGGCCATGTGGGCCCCCTGACGTACCAGAACTGGTCTGCCCTCATTTTAGGCGAAATATCAGCCTCCTACACCTATAAATAGAGCCCCTGGTCATTCAGAAAAGGGGTCGGAGAATTCTAAGTACTGAAGAGCGCCCAGATTCTGCCAGATCTACTCCAGAACACCGCCGCTGCTTTAGATTGACACTTAGCATTTAAATTCAGTTGTATTACATTATTAACTACTGTAACCTTCAAGTAATCGAGCAATAAAATCATCAAACTTCATAGTGGACGTAGGCAAAACGCCGAACCACTCTAAATCGCTTGTCTTTGCAATTTACTTTCTGTTATTTGGAGTTTTTGTTAGATAATCCACAGTTTTAATTTTCATTCTTCACTTTTATCTCTTCAAAAACTTCCGAAGAGTGTTGTGCCCATTTTTGGTACAAACACTTTGGTGCTTTCACTGAGAAAAAACCAGCTTTTTTCTCCTGCTCCTTGGATCTACCATCGATACCGGATTGCACAAATCCAAGAGGAAGATCCAGATTTCTAATTCACAATCCTTCCATTCTACTCAGATTTGCATAAAATCTAGGAAAAGGATTCATCATTCAAAATGGTTAGCACGAGAACCACTTCTACAGCTGCTGGACAAGAAGGTAGGGATGGACAGAATCCTGCTCAACAGCAGCCATCCAACCAAGACAACACCGCCTACTCGGATCCGTCTGGGGCAGTCACTAGACAAGAATTTCAGGTGTTGCTTCAAGAGTTGACTCAGAGTCGGCAGCAGTTAGCCGAACAGTTGCGCGCCAATATCGAATTGACAAACCAACTGAACCGCCAGGGCCGTAGGAGGTCCAGAAGGGATGATGTTTCCCGCTCATCCACTGAAAGTTCTGCCTCATCTGACTATCATCATAGGTCTACCCGTCCACGATTAGACGGAGATTATGCTCAAGCTGATGGATATCAGCCCGCCCTGACTGTCGGACAATTGAGGGTAGGACCGTCAACCAGCTTCCAGGCTGGACCATCGGCACGAGGTGGTCGTACTCCACAATATACTACGGACAATCATGTCACAGCTGCCACAGTAGAAACAAGGGTTGATGCCCGACATCTTCCAGACTCAAGTAATCAACAACAGGGACGTACTTCTGAACCATACGTCCCGGAAGACGCTGAGCCAAGGAGGCGAAACTTGGACCGTCGACAGCGCCCGGTCCAAACTCGCATTGTGGAACCCGACCACACCTTAGCTTAGCATGCTCAAAATGTAGCAATGCCAGACATTTTGACTATGATACGTCAGATGATCCGCGAAAGCCAAGGTCTTACCAACGACGATTGGGGGATTTCTCGAAGCCATACTCCCTTCACGGACGAGATACTATACGCTGAACCTCCTCGGGGATTCAGAATGCCAACTCTCCATATGTACGAAGGAAATTCTGATCCCAACCAGCACATATTGAAATATGAATGGTCAATGAGCGCCGCAAGGGCCGATGATGCAGTGAAATGTCGAAGTTTCCCCATCTCACTGGGAGGGATTGCAACAATGTGGTTTACAAGATTACCTCCAAGATCTATCTCTTCATTTGACCAATTGGCTAAGAAATTTGTTAAACAATTTCGCATGCATGTCACTAGACCCAAAGATGTTAACACCCTGTCCAGTGTTACCCAAGCTCGTGGGGAAACACTAAGGCGTTACTTGGAGAGATTCCATGCGGCGTGTGTGGAAATTAGTAATCCCAACGACAACTCAATTTTAATGGCCTTGACAAAGGGAATTGATCCCGATTCTGAATTTGGAAACTGGTTAGCCGGAAAGCCACCCGCATCGTTGGACCGGTTCTACTCCAAAGCCGCTCAATTCTTACGGCAAGAGGACGCGAAACAGTCTAGGAAGCAAGACGACGCGAAGCCCGGAAATGAGGGAATACAAAGCAATGTAGCAGTTAAACAGTCCGGTGACAATTCCGGAAAGGTTCAGTTAAACATACAGAACAAACAAACTCAGCCAAGAGGTAGTAATGGTCAAAATAAGAAGAGAGATCCGAATCCAGGCCCACGGCGTAGGGCTCCGATGTTCGAAAGTTATACACCATTGAACACATCGCTGGAAAATGTGTACCTACAAACATGCAACACTGAACAATATAAGAAACCCGCTCCAAAGCGGTCATCGGAAAGGCAGATTCAGACAGGAAAGTTTTGCAGGTTTCATGAGAGTTATGGCCACAATACTAACGACTGTCGCCATTTGCAAGATCTCATAGAAAAGTTGATCAGGGAGAGAAAGTTAGATCAATTTGTGCGGGCACCGCAGTCTGGTGGTGCGGGCCCATCAAACCCAAACCGTGCGCAAGACCAAGATAGACAAGAGGAACCCGCTCGTACAGGCGGGAGGCTAGTTATCAATACCATAAGTGGTGGTCCTCATCCAGCGGACAGGAGCTGGAGAGAAATGGAGTCGTATGCTAGTTCTATCAGGCATGCGAGCTTCGAATGCTGCAGTAATTGTGAGGATGGAACCCCGGCTAAGCAACAAAAAACGATGTCTGACGATATCATATTCAGAAGCAGAGATGCTGACAAAATCGAAGCTCCAACAATAGACCCGCTGGTCATATCTGCCCAGGTTGGTCCTGCTTGGATGAAGAGGATCCTGGTTGACAGTGGGAGTTCTGTAAACATTCTATTTAAACGAGCTTACGATTTAATGAAGATGGAAGCAAAAGATTTGAAACCCTGCCAATCCCGAGTTCATGGCTTCAATGGGAGTGCAACAATACCTACTGGGATAGTGGAACTACCAGTGGAACTACCAGTGGAACTGGGGATTGGAGAACGCAGGAGAGTCCGACTGCTGCAATTCGTTGTTCTTGACATCGCTTCACCGTACAATGCATTCCTGGGTCGACCAGCCCTTGCTGAATGCAGGGCAGCCATTGCCCCGTGGTGTTTGACTTTAAAATTCCCAACTGACCATGGTATAGGAATCGTTCAAGGAGATCAGGCAGCAGGAAGAGCCTGTTATGTTGCTGAGTTGCGTGAAGCACAGAAGAAGGAGAAAGGAAAGGGCGTAGAGGAATCTCTCTGCGTCCGTTTTACTGATAATTGACAACTAGCGCCCGGGCCCCGGCCCGGGCACCACTACCAATTCCTTAGAGATCTTGACCCTAGAGATAACGAAGACAAAGATGAAGTCAAAGAGAATCAAGCGTCTCCAGCCGAACTGACTGTGGACGTCCCAGTCAGTGAGGATGACGGCTCGAAAGTACTAAAAGTTGGATCTCAACTGGGAAAACGGGTACAACAGGAATTGGTTGAATTTCTTCAAGCGAATCTCGATGTCTTTGCCTGGACGCACTCTGACATGTGCGGAATATCACCGAGCATTGCAAGTCACTCCTTGAATATTGATCCACGACATGTTCCGGTCAAGCAAAAGAGGCGTGGTATGGATCCAGAGAGATCTGCCGCTCTTAAAGAAGAAATTGACAAGTTGCAATCAAATGGTTTCATCCGAGATGCTCTATACCCAGAGTGGGTGTCAAATCCGGTAATGGTCCGAAAACCTAATGGGAAATGGAGAACTTGTGTCGACTACTCCGACTTAAACAAAGCTTGTCCAAAAGACAGTTTTCCACTTCCCCGAATTGACCAACTCGTAGACTCAACTGCATGCCACGAATTGTTATCCTTTATGGATGCTTATTCCGGTTATAATCAGATACCCATGCATCTACCCGATCAAGAACATACTAGTTTCGTGACCGATCTGGGACTCTACTGTTACAGAGTCATGCCTTTTGGTTTAAAGAATGCCGGAGCAACTTACCAACGCTTGGTTAATCGAATGTTCGCTGATCAGATCGGGAAGACCATGGAAGTCTATGTGGATGACATGTTAGTTAAGTCCCGATTTTCCACAGATCACGTCAGGGATTTAGATTCAATGTTCTGCATCCTACGTGAATATGGAATGAAGCTTAACCCGTTAAAGTGCCACTTTGGTGTCGCATCCGGAAAGTTTCTCGGTTTCATCGTCAATGCTCGTGGGATAGAGGCAAACCCCGAAAAGATCTGGGCAATAAGGAATTTGCAAACTCCAAGGACCATAAAGCAAGTCCAGAGTCTCAACGGGAAGGTAGCAGCACTAAGCAGGTTCATTTCTAAATCCACTGATAAATGCATTCCTTTCTTTGATCTAATCCGGAAAGGAAAACGAAACTTTGAATGGACCATGGAATGTGAAAGCGCATTCCGATCGCTGGTTCAGCATCTCTCTACGCCACCGATCTTGTCGAAACCAATTGATCACGAACAATTATACCTTTATCTGGCGGTATCAGAGCATGCGATCAGTGCTGCTTTGGTCCGAGAAGAGGATCGAGTGCAGAAACCGGTCTATTATGTTAGTAAACGATTGACCGGAGCTAAAAGAAATTACCCCAGGTTGGAGAAACTGGCTTACTGCTTGGTCATTGCCTCGAGAAAGCTTCGTCCTTATTTCCAAGCTCATCCGCTTACTGTGTATACCGATCAGCCGTTACGACAGGTCCTCACGCGGCCTGAGACGTCTGGAAGGTTACTCAAGTGGAATATCGAACTGAGTCAGTTTGACATTACTTATGCTCCGCGGAGAGCCATTCAAGGGCAAGTCCTAGCTGACTTCATAGCTGAATTTACTATTCCAGGCGACTTACCCGAAACCAGCGAGTCTCCTGAATGTGTCTGGAAACTTTATACAGACGGTGCATCAAACGATCGGTGTTCGGGCGCTGGAGTTGTACTAGAAACCCCCGAAGGTCGATCCATATGCTATGCTTTGAAGTTTGATTTTCACGCAACCAACAATGAAGCCGAATATGAAGCCCTGTTGACTGGGTTAAAGCTTGCCAGAGATCTGAGAATTATCGCTATAGAAGTTTATTGTGATTCGTAGTTGGTTGTGTGTCAGGTACGGGGAGAATATCAAGCAAGAGATCAAAGGTTAGCTGCTTATCTAGCCCGAGTTCAGGAAGCACTGGATCAGTTTGATTATTATGCCATTTACTATATACCACGAGATCGCAATCAAAAGGCCGATTCATTGGCAAAGTTGGCCAGCACAGGTGAAGCACAGCAAATGGGACTGGTCCCGGTCGAAACTTTGTCCTTCCCAAGCATCGATCAAATCAAAACGAATGATGTGTTGGAAACCTTTCCCAGCAGAGAATCATGGATGACTCTGTATCGAAATTATATTGAGAATGGGATATTGCCTGAACACCGAAATGAGAAAAGGCAAGTTCTACGAAAAGCTTCGCGGTTCATCATTCAAGACGGGATCATGTATAGAAAAGGTTATTCTGTTCCACTCCTCCGGTGTATCGCTCACGACGAAGTCAAACGAGTGTTACATGATGTGCACGAGGGAGAATGTGGCGATCACACCGGTGGACAAGCGCTTGCTAAGAAGATACTCCGATATGGATATTACTGGCCGATAGTGAACCGAGATGCAGCCAATTATGCCAGAAAGTGCGACAAGTGCCAGAAACACGCTCGAATTCCAAGAGCCCCGCCTACCGAGATAACTCAAATGGTCAGTCCCTGGCCGTTCGCTATGTGGGGCATCGATATCATTGGCGCTTTACCTCTGGCAAGAGGTGGTGCGAAGTATGCCATCGTCGCAGTTGACTACTTCACGAAATGGGCCGAGGCCGAAGCTCTCGCAACGATTACATCGAAGAAAGTAATAAACTTTGTGGTCCGCAATATCATTTGCCGATTTGGAATCCCGCATACCATCATCACCGATAATGGGACCCAATTCGAAAGTTCGGAGTTCAAGAATTTCTGCCAACGATTTCATATTCATAAAAAGTTCTCTGCAGTCGCACATCCACAAGCAAACGGTCAGGTCGAAGCTGTTAACAAAGTTATCAAATCCATCTTAAAGAAACGACTGGAAAAGGCTGGAGGCAAATGGGTCGATGAACTTCCTATGGCATTATGGGCTTATCGAACAACTCACAAGACCGCAACTGGACACACCCCATTTTCCTTATCCTATGGCTCGGAGGCCGTTATTCCAGTTGAGACAGAAGTATTTTCTCACCGCGTAACTTATTACGATCCAAAAACAAATGCTATATTACTCGCTGAATCTTTGGATCTGTTGGACGAGAAACGGGAAGAAGCTGATTTAAGAGCGGCCGCATACCGAAGTCGGGTCGCCCGGTTATATAACACCAAAGTTCGACCCCGAACATTTGAACTCGGTGACCTTGTCCTTAAGAGAATCTACCCAGTCCCTTCACACATGAAACCAAATTGGGAAGGACCGTACGTGATTACACAAAGACTTGGGGATGGCACATTCAAACTATCAACCGTGGACGGTCTAGTTCTACCAAGAGCCTGGAACAGCGAGAGTCTCCGTCGCTACTACATATGACAGGCTTTATTTATTTCATTATGTTTTTTATTCAGCAATTTACTTTTGCATTTCGAAATTAGAAGTTGTTATAAGGCAACTGACTTGCCATATTTTCTTATTTCAGCAATAAAATGTCATCTCTTCGAGCCAGAGCTGTGATTCATTAAATGCAATGTACAACATCACGATGCACGAAGAGCTAAGTTCCATCACACAGTGGAATTTATTCAAGTAGGGAGTGGCTGTGAAGCAATCAACCACTCGCTAAATGAAACCCGAGCTCGGGGGCAAGCCATCACATCAGGCCAAGGAATGGGTTGATACACGACAACCCTTCACTTAACTAAACTCCGTACTCCCAGAGTGCGAGGCGGAGTATAAACATTTTCCTAAACCCCAGAGTACTCCGAGAGCGCGAGCTGGGTACCATCTTATTCCTTAACTCCGTACTCCCAGAGTGCGAGGCGGAGTATAAACATTCCTTAACTCCGTACTCCCAGAGTGCGAGGCGGAGTATAAACATTCCTTGACTCCGTACTCCCAGAGCGCGAGGCGGAGTATAAACATTCCTTAACTCCGTACTCCCAAAGCGCGAGGCGGAGTATAAACATTCACCTAACTCCGTACTCCCAGAGTGCGAGGCGGAGTATAAACATTTTACTAAACTCCGTGCTCCCAGAGCGCGAGGCGGAGTGTAAACATTTTTTACTAAACTCCGTGCTCCCAGAGCGCGAGGCGGAGTATAAACATTTTTTCTAACTCCGTACTCCCAGAGTGCGAGGCGGAGTATAAACATTCATCTAACTCCGTACTCCTAGAGTGCGAGACAGAATATAAACATTCATTCAACTCCGTACTCCAGAGCGCGAGACGGGGTATAAACATACGTCAACTCCACACTTATCCCCAATACTGGGGGCAGGACCATAACACATAACAAGTTGAAGATAGAAAGGGAATAAATTTTCATTTCCACTATCAACAAAAAGAATCCGATTACAAAGTGTTTAAGAAAAATTCTGCTAGTGGGAGCCGAATCCACATCTATACACGGCAATAGAGAAATCAACAAAATGCTACCCTACGCAACAAAGATTTAAAGAAAGAGTTCAATCTTTCTTCTTCCTTATCTTCTTCTTCGGGGTAGCCCCACCAGATCCACTGCCTGATTTTTTCCTCAATCGCTTACTCTTTTCAGGCTTGCCCTCCGGCAGCGATATAATGTCGACGTCTTCCTCAGAGCTGGAGGCGACGGAAATTCTTCTAGGAGGACGAGCTGGAGGCACAGGAGTAGTAGCAGGAGGAGGGACAGGAGCAGTTGCAATCACTACGGTACCGCCCGGTGAAATCACCATTAACGGGGCAGGCCCGGGCGGATTCGTACCAACATTCCCTGCTGCCATCTCGGCAGCAATCTCAGCAATAACGTCGTCCTCACGAGATACTTGGGCCGCATCGGTTGTGCCAATAGCTTGCATAGATGAACTAACGGCCGGAGCAGCCCCACTCACAGCATCAGACGGGTTGACAGAGGGATCGATGGGTTCATTGAGAAGCTCCTCAATCATTTGAGCGCTGAAAGAAAACATATTTGCATCTCCCTCCTCGCCAATCAAAGTAGAAGTCGTGATGGCTTCAGAAAAAACAACCCCTTGTGTTTTATGAGGAACTGATAGAGCAAGGGGCGCAGAAACAATAACTTCAGTCACTGAAATGCGACAAAACGAAGATTGTTAGCCAACTGTGTTGCTTAAGGTTCTTCACAACTAAACTACGAGAAGCGTTCAAA
This sequence comes from Allium fistulosum, assembly GCA_030737815.1. Taxonomy (NCBI): domain Eukaryota; kingdom Viridiplantae; phylum Streptophyta; class Magnoliopsida; order Asparagales; family Amaryllidaceae; genus Allium; species Allium fistulosum. The sequence goes on along the minus strand of CM060904.1, from coordinate 1,087,351,258 downwards.
TACCTTCCTTGGTCTGGACCGAAACGTGGGCAGAGTCCTCGGCAGAAGATAATAATGGTTGGTCAGGATTATAGGCAGGAACAGACTGGGGATCTACCGCACCAGTGGTTTCGGGCAATGTTGGAATTACAGCTCCAACACTTGTCCCGTGATGCGCGATCCCCGAGCCTTTGCCTGTCTCTAGAGATTGAATGCCAAGCTTTTCTTTCGCCATAGAGATCACCACCTCATGAAGGGTCTTCCTCTCATCCTCGGTAAGCAAACGCATCTCCAGTTCAAAGTCGTCAAGTGTTCCATCTGGATGCGCTGCTCTTTTCTCATTCACCAGCCGGGTCCAGGCATTGTACAAGATCACGGAGTCATCTCCCAGCCACGCTAAATTTCTGTGTTCCAGCACATTAGCGTTATACGTGACTAAGAGATCGTCAAACTCGGCATCTAGCCTAGACCTCTCCTCCAAGATCTTTTCCTGAATTTCTGCTTCCACAGACTTAGCCTTGACCGCCGCCGCAGCAAGTTCGATCCTGAGAGATACTGCTTGGTCGCAAGCCTCTTGAGCAGTAGCGTTCGCATCATCCTTCTCCTTCACCATTTCAGCGAATTTGGCCTTAAGCTCATTCAGCTCTTTAACGGCTAAGTCATGCTCAGCTGCAATGGTGGTGTTGCGGTGGCCCATCTCTTCCACCGTGGCGCAGTGTTCTTGCTGCATTCTCGCCAGCTTGGCCACGACACCTTCATGTTTCTGAAGTGTTTCAAGCTCTGACTTCCGGGACGTCTCCACTTCGGATTGAAGAACCTGAATGATGCGTTTCTGCTTGGCAATGTCAGCATCACGTTCAGCAATGATCTTCGCCCTGTCAAAAGCTACTCTAGAAGCCTTCACGGCTGCCTTGTACCACTCCTTATACTGAGCGTAGAAGTCGTGGATATAACTATGAGCAGTGGTCTCAGCTTCCGGAGGGATTCTTTTAAAGTTAGGAGGGAAGATATAGCCATCCATGCAAATTTCCGGGTAGTCATTTTTCATTTGGGCGAGTTTAGCAGCTCCCTCGCTTGTCAACTCAGCCGGAGCTTGTTCAATTATAGCGGCTGCTGTCGGTTCCATTCTTGGCCGCTGAGCATCAGGCCGAGAAGATTGAGAAGGCAACTACTGCTGATGAGATGGCCCTGGGAGGTCTACTGGAGCCCTGGGAGGCGGAGGAGAGCGAGATCGGGGTCGGTACTGGTATCCCCGGTCTCTGTCAGAGTAATCATAGCCAGAACGGCTACGCGAGTAATCTCTGTCTCTGTCATAACGTTCTTGACTTGAATAGCTTCGCCCATGATCCCTATCTGTTTCTCTCCTACGGGAATCGTAAAATGGAGAAGATTGGCGCACATTCCGAAGCCTATCCAGAGTAGAGCCACGTCCTGACATCTCACCTGCGATAAGAAAGAATTACGAATTAGGATCCCATAAAGCAATGTTTACTATGCCAAAGTCATGAAGTGCTGTGGAAGTGTGTGTAAATGTGTAAACCCCCAAACCGACCGGAAGTGTTGACCGCACTTAAAGGAAAGGGCTCGTTCATGTTTAGGACATCTTGAAATTCCTCCAACCCAGGATTATGAGAAATCGATATATAATCTGGGATAGGAATGTCGTCAAGCCCTTTGAGAGAATCTCTCGAATGAGAAGGGGCGGCCTCAGAAATCGTAACTCCGGAAGCGGGAAGAAACACATCTACAGATTTTCCCCCCTTGGACTTAAGTTTTTTGGAAACGGCGGCCTTGCCTTTCCGTTTTTCTCCCGATTCCTCCAAGTTTCCCGAAAAGTCAGCCATTGGCTCTGAATCCGTATGGGTTCTTTCTTCGTCACTCGCCTCGATTATTTTGATTCCGAGTGACTTCTTCGCTTTTCTCTTCTTGGGTTTCTTCTTATCTTCCTTCTTGGAGGCGGACTTTGAAAATCCCTCAACAACTATGCTTTGATTGGTGTCGATCAAGCCAAGAACTCTTAAGTTGTAATCGTACAGCACCGAATCAATATGCCTCAACTCGCTTGGGACTTCTTAAAGACTCCGGACGATACTCTTGAAACGCCCTCCATCGGGCCTGGAGATAATAGCTGTAAAGGGAATGAAATGTCAATTTTAACACCGAAGAGCTAGTGGTCAAGGAAACAGGTTAAGGCGCTTACGTCTAGACAACCATCGCCTAGCGAAACCCGGAGGGCACCGAACGTAGAACCACTCGTTCTTGAAATAGCTCGGTCGAGTCCAAGCTCCAACTACAACTTGGCAATTCCTAACTGCCTCCAAAAATGTAAAAGACGGGCTATCACCCCTACTCTTGAAGTTAAATATGTGTCTGATCTCGGAGGGCCTCGGCGGGCGAAAGAGACAGTCCATAAATATGACAAAGGCACTGTTCAGCAACGCGTGCCCGTTGGGATGAAGTTGTGAAGGAGCGATTCCTAAATATGATAGCATCCCTCTGATATATTGATTGAAAGGAGGAAGAGTTCCGGCCGCACAAGCATGACGGTAGAATGCTGTATATCCTTCAGGCGGATTGTGCGGTCTATCAGTGGCACTGGGCAATAATACATCACCTAGAGATATGTTATGCTTTAGGCATATTCGTCCCAATAAGGATTCAGAGATGTTAGACTGAACCGAATCAACAGGGTCTTCAATAAATATAGCCTCTGGCAACTCATCTGGAGCTGGATCGATTACATCGGCAGGGATATCGGGAATCTCAAGCACCGGAGGAGTCGAGCTCTGTACCTCTTGTTGTTGGGAGCTCGAAGATTCCATAATTAACTAACTCATCAGAAAGCAACATTAAGTTCATAAACAGCCCGTGCATGCCCCAGTGTAGTGTGTGTGAACGTGTTGTGCAGTATAAGTGTTGTGCATCACTTAAGCAGATGTAACAGAATGAAGCAGGATGTTCGTACAACATAACTTGGGAATTTGAGAACGAAGATGACCGTCATCGCTGACCGTCACTTCCACACCATCCAAAGGCTACTACCCACTTCAAGTATAAATCTTTCGGTCGTATTATTGGTTAAGTCATAGTTCCATCGATGAGCCTCAAAAGAAATTCAAGTTAAATCTTTTAGTCAAAATCGATTATGCAAGGCCGAAGCTCGTCGGAGTCAAGTATGCTAAAGTTCATTACGTTCGTCATAGTACAAACTTGAAGTTGGTCGTAGTTCAGATAATGGAGCAAATCAAAGGAGCAACGGTCTCAGAGGACAGAGGCGTTCGAATCCATCGGCACAGAATAATGATGGTCGAATCAATGGAGTACGACTCCAGGTGTTTCGAATCCATATGGTTAGACTCGATGTAGCCTTGCAATGGAGGAACATTTCGAATCCATGAGCCCCACGTTGCTTCGAATCGATCTTTATTCAACTCCTTCGAATCGATCTGGATAATATCACTTCGAATCGATCAACTCAAATGCCATTTTCCTCCAAGTTGTCGATTCGGAGCCTTGCCCACAAGATCGATTCGAACCGGTCGTTCTAGGATCGATGCGAAGCAGCGGAAGACAACACTTTGATCGATTCGACTCGAAAAGCATCACTCCTTGGCTCCATCGAGTCGACCCACTTCGTTCCGATCTCATCACTCCTTGATATTTTCAGAAGGAAAGAACTAGATCTAAGCCAAAAAATTCTAAGTTCTATCTTTCTTTCTCATCTCGAACCGATCCCTTGATTACCTGATTTTATTACGAACGAAAACGTGAAGGGGTTCGATCGATTTGAAGAAAGCACGTTCGCCTTGGCCTTAGAGAGATCGATTCGAAGAAGAGGCTATAGCAACAGTAAAAAGTAAAAAATGAAAGTGACACCGGCCTCGCATATTTATATGGACCTCACAAGGGAAACGAGACGATTCGTCTCCCAGTAAAAACGACCAATTCCAACCGGTCACGCGCTGATCCCTTCGAATCCATCACATTCGAACCCATTGCGTTCGAATCCCTCAAAAAACTTCGAATCCATCAAGGCTGCATCATTACAAAGCCACATCGATGCGAAGCTACATCGATTCGAAGCTTTCAAAACAAAAGCTAAATTGGAATGATTACGTCTCATCAATTCGAAGTACAAACTTCACGACCAATAACATACAGTGGTTAAAAACCTATCGATTCGAACAACCATTTCGAATCCATCCCAGCAACATCGGTGTGAGACAACATCGATTCAAAGAAACCACCGAGCAAGGGCTGGATTGAAAGTCTTATCGACTCGAAGCATGAGGTCCCTAGGGCCATCGATTCGAAAGCATTCGTTTCGAACAAATATTGCTTCGAATCCATCAAAGACCACCGATAAGAGCAGATGGGTCGCTTCGAATCGAACATCAAAAATTGCTTGTCTACTCTTATACCGATTCAGGAGAGGATCGATACGAGAGAATGATCACAGACAATGATAAAAGCAATGTTTTAACTCGAATCTCAAATCGATTCAGGAGAGGACCGATGCAGAATTCGATAACAGACCAAACTAGCAACGACTTGCGATCACGCAACGTCAACTAAAGTCAGACAAATAGCCAATCACAGTCATTCAGCGGTCAATTACAGCGATACAGAATACAACTTTCGGTAAAGCATGTCATAGCTGACCAAAGAGAGACTGCAGCATTTCAAAGCACGTCATGTTTACACAAGACGTACTTTGGGGGGCAAATGTTATCCCGCCTTTTGGCAAGGCCGTGACACCAAGGACTTAACTAGAAACCAGTGACAGATTGTCTCAAAGACCAGCTACGCGCAAGGATCGCTATGGATATCGATGAATTTTGTCCGAGTCCGGATCTGGCTACAATTGATAAGACATGACAAGTAAAGCCATTCAAGCCAACTTTCCAAATTTCAAGTCAATCCGAGTTCATACGCTCAAGATATCATTGATACAAGTTGGAAGAAATGGCCCTTAGTTCGACTCCATAGGCCAAGTCTATGATTCGAATCCATCAACATATGTTCGCTCTGAATCGTTCGTTATTGCCATAACTCGAATCCATCAGAAGATGCCATGGGTCGAATCGATCTGAAGTAGCCTTAAGATCGAATCGATCTGAGGTAGCCTTAGGTTCGAATCCAACAAATTTCTCTACTTCGAATCCATGGAGGAAAGGTGCCTCGAGTCCATGGAACATAGCCTTGCTTCGAATCCAGGAAGAATACCTAGCTTCGACACCATCAAGCGTAGACCATGACCAATTCGAACGCACCTTGCCCCGAATCCATTGGCCAGGCCCCAGTTCGAATCCATGGAACAACCATTGTTCGACTCCATCGAACCTCCCTTGCTTTGACTCCATCGAACAAACCTGTGTTCGAGTCCATCGAGGGATGGCTCCTTCGAATCCATGCAATTGGATAAGCCTCGACTCCACCATCCTCAAATCCATTCAACTGGGAGTCCTTCGAATCCATTACCTCGAATCCAAGCCATGGATTCGACCCAGTCAAACCGGAGTACAAAACGGATCGAAGCGAGAGACACGCGCCACGTCGCAGCAAGCATCGAGTCGACCGAATCGATTCGAACTAAGATCGATTCGAAGTACCCCTGTTCTCCAGAAATGCAACATTGAATCGATCATATCTCGAGTTCTACAAGTCCAAATGCCATGAAATTTTCACAGAAGCTTAAACACATGATGAAGAATGTCCACACCAAATTTCAGCTCGATTGGATAATTTCATGATCGATTCGAACCAAGGGTCGATTCGATCCCAAAGTGGGCCCGGATCTCCAGATTTCGGCCATGTGGGCCCCTTGACGTACCAGAACTGGCCTCCCCTCATTTTAGGCGAAATATCAGCCTCCTACACCTATAAATAGAGCCCCTGGTCATTCAGAAAAGGGGTCGGAGAATTCTAAGTACTGAAGAGCGCCCAGATTCTGCTAGATCTAATCCAGAACACCGCCGCTGCTTTAGATTGACACTTAGCATTTAAATTCAGTTGTATTACATTATTAACTACTGTAACCTTCAAGTAATCGAGCAATAAAATCATCAAACTTCATAGTGGACGTAGGCAAAACGCCGAACCACTCTAAATCGCTTGTCTTTGCAATTTACTTTCTGTTATTTGGAGTTTTTGTTAGATAATCCACAGTTTTAATTTTCATTCTTCACTTTTATCTCTTCAAAAACTTCCGAAGAGTGTTGTGCCCATTTTTGGTACAAACACTATACTTATCACCACTTTCTAATTTCAAACCGTACTATCTGTCGATTAACAATAAAGTCGAACAAGTTAGAAAACTATTCTTGCCTCGGCATACATTCTTACTTCCCCATATAGAGACGAGTTCCCATACCTCAGAATTTGGTATCAATTATATGGTGTGGCGCCTTCCATATACTTAATTAATTATGACTCATTTATCAAGATTAACCCTCTTATACTTATCCTCTTTATCGACATTTCGATTTCTTTATCCTTCACCCAAAATCAAAGTCAGGTAAGTCAGGGCACTGATTACACCACGCCTGCCTTAGTTACAATACTCTGATTCTAGATCTCATGGATAAAGGAAAGTTTTACTCATCAGCTTTTAGTGTTAACAATAATATGACCTACTTTCCATGAACATGTCAACATTTTAACACTATTTATCACATTTGTTAGATGTTACTTAATGGTACAAGCAAAGAAATTCCTTATTAAAACAAAAATCCTTTTTAAACCAATCTAAAAACCCAACTTCACAATTTGTTACTAGTCTTTAATTTCAAACTAGTTATTGGAAACATTTTCTAAAATCATTTAGTTAAAACCAAGTTTGATTTAAAACGACAACATCTTCCCTTTTTAAACACCCTTTTAATAATAAAAAGTGTTATAAATTTACTTCCTTTCTAATTTTCCAAAATAATTTACTATAACAAAACTGTTATAGTCCATAATCTCTTTCCTTTTCTCGAAATATTTATTACAACAACAGTGTTGCAATCCATGATTCCTTCCTCTTTTCAAATAATTTTAAAGCTCTTTTAAAATAAGTTCAAGACTTGTATTTAAACAACCCTTTAAAGAAGGTAACTTTTAACGAAACTTGAATTTTGAAACAAAAGAATAAAATTTACATCCCTTGTCAAAATAACTAAATAAATTTTTGAAAATATTATTAATATTTCGGACATTTTTTTAAATACTTATAAACACATTTGAAAGGACTTCTCAAAATATCTAAAATAGATACCACTTTTTACATTACCAAAAATCGAATTTTTCAAACGTCATCCATAGCGACCATCGCTATATAGACCATAACTTTTAAAACTTGTTTTTATAAATCAAATAATTTTTAAACCACATTGCTTTCTATATTTAAACCACTTTAATACCTTTACTAATGATTTGAAAACAAAAGTCCAATTAAGAAACCATTTCAAAATATATTAGAAAAAAGTAGTAAATTGCTAAAACGAGCACGGGATTTCAACGTCACAATAAAACCAACAATAAGTAAGTTAACTATAACTGAGCAACATTCATCTTTTGCAACCACAAGTATTTACATAACCAATTACATATGTAAATTAAACAAATAAATCAAATAATATTTTAGAATTTCTCTACAATATTTTATTCTTTGAAGTGCCTCCGTAGCGACCTATTCACCATGAAGACACTTTGACTTCCATTCTATTATCCGACATTTTGACCTGACTGTATTGAACTGATTGCACAAGTTAGATTCGACTTCTATTAAGGCTAATGAGTCCAAAGTGATGGTTATAGGGCTTAGAAGTCAAGTACAGATGATAACACTAAGTCGAGGGTAAATGGAATTGATAGATATGCAAGGTAGAATATTCGATGTATGAAATATGGTTCAACATATAGGAGGGATCAACTTAAATTAACTTCCATAATAGGGATCGGTATGTTTTAGGGAGTAAGAGCATTTCAATAGAAAACAATCAATTTCTCAAAATCCACAAGTCCAATGTATATGAAATTTGGTGAGCAAGATATGGGGACCCTAAGGAGCCTACTCTAGGGAACGCACCTCAAAGAGATGAAATTAAAGGGATTGGCACTCTTCCCTTGGTAGGGATCGACGGGAATCAGCAAGCAATCTATGTTGAAGCAAAGATCATGCAATAACTCAAGTTCTACTGATCTAATTGGCAAGAAATTTGGAGGCTAAGCATATTTTAATATGAGGAAGCTACCATAGGGATCGTACCCCAAAATTCTACCAAAGTAGGGATCGGTACCGATCCCTCTTCTTTGGGAATTGGGCCATGCGATCCCTCTTGTGGGTCCATATGGTTCCAAAGGTCCATTTGCCGAATTTTTAGGGAGATATTTAATCATCTTCATCTATAAATACAGGCTTGGTTGTTCATTTTCGGGGCTTTTACGCTATTGGTTACTTTATATTCTTTTGTAGCTAAGGATTTTCATCCGATCCCTATTGTACTAAGTTTATAAAGTGATTAATAAAGCAATCTGTTCAAAGTGAATGTATGCAAACAACGCCGAACCACTATAAATCATTGTGTGCGTGTTATTCTTTCAATTTACTACTATTTCTTTATTATAATCCTCTGTTTTCATTTGATATTCTTTATTTATTTCTCTTCAAAAGTTCTATTGGGTGTTTATGTGAATTTCTAGTGCAAATATTTTGGTGCTTTCACTGAGAACCTTGATTTTTAGCTTATTAGGATCTCTTTGTTGCTACTGGATTACATAAATCCCCTGAAGGAGATCCACGGTTATCTTCAAGAAGTTTGCTTGTTCTATTCAGATTTGCAAAAATTTAAGCAACGCTATCAACAATGGTGAGGCACACTAGATCTACTCCCCATAACATAAAAGGAAATGAGAATGCTAGCATCCAGCAAGGAGGCCCAAGCAGTCAACCGATGGATGTGAATGCTGATCCAGTTGAAGTCCAAAATCCAGTTGATTCCATTACAACAGTTGAATTCCAGAATCTGATGAGAGAGCTAATGGATAGCTGTCGATAATTAAATCATCAGGTTCAAGCCAATATCAACTTAATGAACCAACTCAGTCAGTAACAGCGAGGGAAATCTAGGAGGGGCCCTACCCCTTACTCAACATCGAAGAGTTCTAGTTCGTCGAATGAGTATCACAGACATAGGCATCGTAGAATAGACGGATATCATGCAGAAACTTCCGAGCATCAACAGGAAGACCTGCTTGGTCTACAAGGACCGATCATTGTCGATCCATCCATAAGGATCGGTACCGATCCCTCCTCTAGAGGAGGGAACTTACCTGTACATGCTGGGATCCAAGTTGGAGCTGCTGCGGCTAATCTGGATGATGGAGTTCAGTTGAATGTTGACCAATTGCTTCCCCGGAATGATGATGAAGTGAATATACATGGTATACATTAGGAGGATGGTGAACCAAGAAGGCGTGGAACGGCCCATAGACATCGACCGGACCATTCGCCTGAGATGGAACACAACCACCGCTTGGCACCAACTATCCACACGCCGGACATGCCGGATATGGTTAGAAAGTTAGTGAGAGAGAGTCAAGGCTTGACCAATGACGACTGAGGAATCTCAAGAAGACATACCCTGTTCACTGACAATGTCCTACATGTAGAGTATCCAAGGAGCTTTAACATGCCATTGATGCTTGCCTATGAGGGAAAAACCGACCCTAGGCTGCACATCATGAGATATGAATGGCTGATGGAGTCCGCACGAGCAAATGATGCAACCAAGTGTACATGTTTTCCAATAACTCTCTCTGGAATAGCAACAATGTGGTTTACAAGGTTACCCACATGGTCGATCTCTAGATTTGATGGTTTAGCAATAAGGTTTGTGGAGCAGTTCTGTATGCACGTAACTCGCCCCAAAGATGCAATGTCCCTATCAAGAATGATCCTGGATTCCGGAGAATCGTTGATAGATTACTTGAAGAGATTCCATATAGCCGTTACAGAAATCAGCAATCCGAATGACCATGCAATATTGATGGTCATAACAAGAGGGATTGATTCAAAGTCTAATTTTGGCGATTGGTTAGCTGGCAAGCCACCTGCAACATTGGAGCGCTTTTACGCAAATATGGCTCAGTATTTGAGGAAGGAGGAAGGCGGGTGCTTTAGGAAGAAGAATGTTGCGACACCAAGTGGAGAGGGAGTATAGAATAATATTGCAGCGAAGTAGTCTAATGATAGCTCTAGAAAAGTTCAAGTGAATGTACAGAATGAACCGAATTAACAAAAGAAATGCAGAGATAGGAGCCGAGGACGAAAGAGGAATTCTGGAAGAGGAAATCCTAGGATTCCAATGTATGGTACTTACATGCCACTAAATACATCGCTAGAGAATATCTATTCGTCTACCTGTAATACCATGCATTACAGGAAGCCGCCTCCAGAAGAATCAACAGAGAAGCAGAAACATACCGAAAAATACTGTCGGTTTCATAAATGTTATGGCCATAACACAAATGAGGACAAGCATCACACAGGGCTGAGGAGCCTGAGCAGAATGGCGGAAGATTCTTATCAATACAATAGTCGGAGGACCGCATCTGGCTGATAAGAGTTGACATGAGATGGAGCGCTACGCTAGCGTGATTACGCATGTCAATTTTGAATGTTGTTCGAGTACAGAAGATGGAGCTCCGGAAAAACAGCAACATACAATGGAAGATGGTATTGTGTTTAGAAACAGAGATGCAGACATGGTGAAGGCTCCGATAATCGATCCAATGGTCATTTCGACCATGTTCAGCCCCGCTTTAGTGAGAAGGATATTGGTTAATTGTGGTAGTTCTGTAAATATAATTTTTTTAAAAGCTTATGATTAGATAAGGATGGAAGCCAAGGACTTGAAACTGTCAAAAGCCCGTATTCATTGTTTTAATGGTGCTGCAACTAAAGTTGTTGGTTACGTTGAATTACCCGTGGAGTTGGGAGAAGGTGACCGTAGGAGAGTGCAGATTTTGCCATTTGTTGTTTTGGATGTTGAGTCTCCATACAACGCTTTTCTGGGCCGATCAGCCCTAGCTGAGTTCCGGGCAGCTCTTGCCCCATGTTGTTTGACTTTGAAGTTCCTGGCAGATAATGGTGTTGGAGTTGATCATGATGATTAGGCGATCAGACGTGCCTGTTATGTAGCTGAATTGAGGGATGCTTAACGAACGGAAAAGGGTAAGGGTATGGACAATTCCCTCTGCATCTAAGCCACAAAAGATTGACAACCAGTGCTTGCTCCTTGGCGCGGGTGCCACAGTCGGTTCTATAGAGACATATATCCGAGAGATGATGAGGAGGAGCCCAAAGAGACCAAGGCTGCACCGGCAGAGCTGACGATTAACATCATAGTCAACCACGACGACCCATCATGGGTCCTAAAGATTGGATCATAGCTCAGCCCCCCAATGATGAAAGAACTTGCTAGATTTCTTCGATCGAATCTCGACATGTTCGCTTGGACTCCCTATGACATGTGTGGGATCTCACCTACCATCGCGAGCCATGCATTGAATATCGACCTGAGGCATGTCCTAATGAAACAAAAAAGGCGTGGCATAGATTCGGAGAGATCTGCCGCTCTTAAAGAGGAGGTGGGTAGGCTCAAAGATAATGGGTTTATTCGCGACGCCCTTTACCCAAAGTGGGTATATAATCATGTACTTATGAGAAAGGCGAATGGGAAATGGCGGACATGCGTTGATTACTTGGACTTGAACAAGGCATGTCCAAAAGACAGCTTTCCCCTTCCAAGGATCGATCGATTGGTAGACTCAACCGCAGGGCACGAATTGCTATCTTTTATGGATGCGTACTCAGGATTAACCAAATCCCGATGCACATTCCCAATCAAGAGCATACTAGTTTCATTACCGGTGCTGGATTATATTGCTATGTGATAACTCCATTTTGACTAAAGAATCCAGGAGCGACCTACCAATGCCTAGCCAACAGAATGTATAAAGATCAGATCAGAAAAATGATGGAGGTATATGTGGATGATATGCTCGTGAAGTCACAATGGTCTAGCGACCACATTAGAGACCTGGCAAAAATGTTCGATATTCTCCGATACTACAAAATGAAGATTAACCCTTTGAAGTATTCTTTTGCGTAGCATCAGGAAAGTTTTTGGGTTTCATCATTATTGCCCGTGGAATCGAAGCTAATCCCGAGAAGATCCAAGCTATTTGCAACATCCAAGCACCAAAGACTATCAAACAAGTACAGAGCTTGAATGGGAAGGTTGTCGTCCTAAGCCAATTTATTTCCAAAGCTACTGATAAATGCATTCCTTTCTTTGACTTGATTAGAAGAGGAAAATGAAATTTTTAATGGACATAGGATTGTAAAGTCGCATTCCAAGCTTCGGTGAACCACTTAAAGAGACCTTCCATCTTGTCAAAGACGATGGATCATGAATATTTATATATCTACTTGGCCGTGTCGGTACATGCTATAAGTGCCATGTTGCTTCGCGAAGAGAATCAAATCCAGAGACCGGTCTATTATGTTAGTAAGAAATTGACAGGAGCTGAAAGGAACTATCCGAAGATAGAGAAACTGATACTGTTTGTTGATTGCTTCTTGAAAGCTCTGCCCTTACTTTCAGGCACATCCAATCAATGTTTACACCGACCAGCCATTACGATAGGTCCTGTAGCGACCTGAGACATCTGGAAGGTTGCTCAAGTGGAATATCAAACTTTATAGCAGAATTTACTCTGCATGATGATTTCCTAGAGAGAAGTGAAACCCCTACCATATGGTGGAAGTTATATATAGATGGAGCATCCAACGATCGTTGTTCTGGAGCTGGAATTATGCTTGTAACTTCCGAGGATCGGTCAATTTGCTATGCTTTAAATCTCAATTTCCCTATAACAATATTAAATTCTCAAATCAGTCCTTATTTAATTCTTTTAACTCTCTATCAACTATAAATTTATTGCCCATAAAATTTGTAGTTAATAACCATAAATTTTGGAATTCCTATTCCTTCCTTTTAGTCCTATAATTCAATACATTATAATAATTAATATGAATATTGTCATAAATTACGCTATATATATGTGTGTATATATATGTTTTTATTTTTAATCGATATGCATGGTTTTACGTATATATATATATATTCTTATTTTTTAATTAGTAATTCCTAAAATAGAACATTCATTTTCACGTTTTAATTTATCAGAGTTATCCTTTCAAAAAGGATTACCGTTATAACATTCCATATATGATCAAAAAATGAGACTTTTGCTCCATTTGAAATTACAATGAATTATCCGTTTTCTTTTATTAAAATAGACAGTGCAAACTATAGAGAAGAATATCCCTACTTTACACATCTCTTTCCTTTTTGGTGTATTTCTTATTATTTCAAACGATGCCCTTTTTATACATATTTTAGGAACTGGACAATTTATGGAAATTACATGAAAAAAATATATAATGAAATTATACTACACTCTGAATAAATTAAAATATAGAAACTCACATTCTAAGTCAACTAGGGCAACCTAATTCACAACCTAATTACAAATCTATAATAAAAAACATTCTACAATAATAAATTTTTAGGGCTGAATTCAAATTCCTAGATTAGGTTGTACATAATATTCTTATTCCATGACATATTTTATAGAATATGTAGGCGATATTGCTATTGTTTGTACCAAAATTGGGCACAACACTCTTCGGAAGTTTTTGAAGAGATAAAGTGAAGAAACTAAATGGAAAAAGAGGAATTATCTAACAAAAACTCCAAATTTCAGAAATGAGAATAATTAAAATGCAGGGAGACACAAGAATTTTGAGTGGTTCGGCATATTTCCTACATCCACTATGAAGTAGTTTGCTTTATTGATCTTCCTTTGATGTTTACAATTGATTTCAACAAATTACAGCGAATTACAATGATTTGCAGTAGTGAAATTCGTTGGTGGCAGCAGCAATGGAGTTCAGATCTGGATCTGGCGGAGTCCGGGCGTTGGAGATCTCAAAGAGGAAGAAGAAGCCCTTTTTCTGTTGGCTTTGGGGGTCTATTTATAGGTGTAGGAGGCTGGTATTTCGCTCAGATCTCGGGAGACCCTCTCTGGCACGTGACCAGGCCCGCACGCCCAAGCCCGTGAAGTTTCGGTCCGATCCGTGATCGACACGAACAGATTTCGACTCGATCAAGATTTCATCCAATGGAGTCGAAATTTGGCGTGGACATTCTTTAGCATGCATGTAGTCTTCTGTGAAAATTTCATAGCATTTGGACTTGTAGATTAGGAGATATGATCGATACAAAATGGGGTTTTCGGTAGGCTGTTTCCTTCGACTCGCTTCTGTTTCCTTCGACTCGCTTCTGTTTCGACTCGCTTCCATTCGACTCGGTGATGTGGCACTTGAATCTCACTCTGCCCTTGATGTTGTTTTGAGCGAGTCAAAATGTTCACTGATTGAGCGAGTCGAAGTGTGCCCAAGTCGAGCGAGTGGAAGTACGCACTGGTCGAGCGAGTCGAAATGGAGCGTCCTGAGAGGTTTTAGCAGTGGCTTCGCCAATGGGGTCGAAGTTGATGGAGTCGACCAGTGGTTCGAATGGAGCGAGTCGAAGAAGGCATCTGAGCGAAGCGAGTCGAAGAAGGCATCTGAGCGAAGCGAGTCGAAATGGGTACTTCTGATGGCTGTGAAGCGAGTCGAACCTAAACGACTTGAAGTTGGCCTCTGAGCGAAGCGAGTCGAAGTTGTCACTTCTGAAGTGTATGTGGAGCGAGTCGAACCTGAACGACTCGAAGTTGGCCTCTAAACGAAGCGAGTCGAAGTTGTCACTTCTGAGTGATGTGGAGCGAGTCGAAGGGAGCGAGTCGAACGGTGATTGATTTTCGTCCAATTTTGTATCGTTCATAACTTGAGCATACGAACTCGGATTGACTTGAGATTTGGAACGTTGGCTCTCATGGCTTAGCTTGTCATGTCCTACCAATTTTGGCTTGATCCGGACTCGGACAAAATTTGTCAATATCCATAGTGAGCCTGTGTATAAATGATCTCTAGGACGGGCCGTCGTTGGTTACTAGTCAATTCCTTGGTGTCACGGCCTTGCCAAAAGGCGGGATAACATTTGCCCCCTAAAGTACGTCTTGTGGGAACAAGATGTGCTTTGAAATGCTGCCATCTTTACTCTGCATAGTTATTGTCTTTTCGATGAAAGCTGTAACCTTTGACCGTTCTTCTTGATAATGTAAACTCTTGACTGTCGACTGCTGTACCATGTATTGTTGCAACTGATCGTTGTATGCTAGTTGTTACCCGTTTGTTGTTGTAATCGTTATTGGATGAGTTTCTGATTCCTGAACCAATGTGAAATTCGCTACAACAACGCTCGATGGTTGCTTTTGAATGTTCCTTCGTAACGATCCTCTCCTGAATCGATGTGAAGGGTTGAAACATCGAAGATGATTCTCTTTGGATTGATGGATGTGAAGTAAGTATGTCGAGTTGATGGAGTTGGCCTCTGGAAGCCATGATTTGATGGATTTTATGGATGCGAATCGCTTGTTCAACTTGATGACGCACTCGAACTAAGCGAGTCGAAGTGAGCGAGTCGATGTAGATTCCCTGATGGATTCAAACTGCTCGTTCGACTCGGCCTGGGTTCGAGCTGCATAGGAGTCGGAGTTGAAATGGGTTATCGATACAAAGGGTGGTCTCGTACCGATGGAGTCGAACTGGACATGGGGATGGAGTCGAAGGGAAGCGATACAAAGGAGAGCTTCGTATTGACGCACTGGAGAGGGAGTCGAAACGTGCGTTCGAATCCATCGGGATACGAAGCGTTTATTCCCTTTGTTTCCAAGTCCATATAAATACTTTGTACTTAGCCATTTTTCACTTTTTTACCTTTCGTTTTCCTTCCTTTTCTTCGTATCGCTCAGAAACTCGAGAAGAACGAGCGAAATATTCCTGCCTTCGAACCGATTCCTATCTTCAATCATTTGAACTAATTGACAGATCTAGGTAATCCAATAAGCAAATCCACGCATAAACGATGAGGCTCGGGTTTTCTTAACATCAAACCAATCAGAGTCGTGGTCAATCGAAAGCTCTCTGGCCTCAGCTTGGTGTCGCTCTGGAATATGGGTTTCGAGATGATGAGGCGAAGGTCTTCGTATCGATCGATGGTGGAGCTTCGCATCAAATCGAGTGCTTTGAATTCATGGATCGATACGAAGGGATCGCGCCTGATGGACTCGAAACGATGGCCTTGGATTGAGTCGAAAAAGGTGGTTTTCGATCGAGTCGAAGGGTGCAATCTTGGGAGCGAGTCGAACTGTGTGGTCAGAGAGCGAGTCGAAATGCGTGGTCTTGGGACCGAGTCGAACTCGATGGTCTTGGGGAGCGAGTCGAATTGGGGATTTCGAATTGAGCCCACTAGTTCGAGTCGAACTTGCATGCCAACCTTCTGACCGAGTTTGACTCACAAGCACACGACCATAGCTTATTGATGCGAACATGGCTTTCGTGAGCGACACAAATTGAACATTAGAAAACTTGAAACTCCTTGCACATTTGAACAATTGACTCCGACGAGCTTCAAACTTGCATCACTGGACTTAACCGTTTCACCGCATATCTGATTGCCTATTGAAGTTCGTCGATGAAACTGGGACTTACTAAAATGACACCAAACTTTAACTTGGAATGATAGTTAATAGTTGGATGGTACGGTTGTGACGGTCAGTGATGACGTTCCTTCCGACTGAATTCCGAAGTCTCGTCGTTTACATGCTTTCCTTAATCCGGTTGATCTTCTCAAATAATATACAGTACTGCACTGCACAACACACTCACATACTTTACACTGGGGGATGCACGAGTGTTATTTGTCAGTTTAACAATGATTTTTTATAAGCTAGCTAGTCATGGACCCCTCAAGTTCTCAGCAGCCGGAACTCCCAAGTTATGTTCCTCCAACCATAGAGATACCGGTTATTGAAGCCGAAGTTATAGGGCCAGCTTCAGTGCCTGGTTTATTTGTAGTCCGCCAGATTCAGTGCCATCGGGTATCTCCGAAGATATGCTAGGACGGATTTGCTTAAGGCACGGTTTGTCGCTCGACGACGTGCTACTTCCTGGGCCAACTGACAGGCCACACAATCCCCCGGAGGCGTTTACTGCTTTCAACCGTCACGCTTGCACAGCGGGGACACTTCCTCCCTTCAATGAATATATAAGGGAGATGTTATCGTTTCTCGGCATAGCTCCATCTCAGCTACACCCTAACGGGTATGCCTTGTTGAACAGCACCTTTGTCATGTTTATGGAGATCCTCTTTCGACCGCCGAAGCCGATCGAAATCAGATATTTATTCAATGTCAAGAGCCGTGGAGACAGCCCTTCCTTCACCTTCTTGGAGGCGGTCAGAAGCTGCCACATTGTACTGGGCTCCTGGGGAAGGCTAAGTTACTATAAAACTGAATGGTTCTACGTTCGGTGCCCCCCTGGATTTGCTGGGCGGTGGTTGGATAGACGTAAGTGTTGTCATTTCTCTCTCGAATCATTGAGATACTAGTAACTGACTTCAAAACTGATATACTTTTCCTTTCCTATAGCCGCAATCTCTCGTCCCGATGGTGCATACTTCAGAGAGCTTATTCGGATTCTTCAAGCGTTTCCGGGCGAAGAGAGGCACATAGACTTAGTCCTGACCGACAGGAATTTGAGGGCTGTCGGGCTGATAGAACGGAGACAGAGCATACATCTGGAAGGGATACATAGAGTGGTCCCGAAGAAACGGGTGAAGCGCAAAGTGCCCGCAGTCGTGATCGCTGAAGAAGTTGATCCGGAAAGAACGCCTACCGATACTGAGCTCCCAGCCGGGCCTTCTGCCGATGTCCTGGATTCGGGAGAAAGAAGAAAAGGCAAGGCCGCTGCTCACAAACGCCCTAAATCTAAGAGATTTAAATCTGTGGTCGTGTCTTTACCTTTCCAGGGGATTAGAATTTCGGAGGCTCCTCCCCCGCAAGTGGAGAGTTCTTTTGCAGGGCTTGCTGATATTTCGATCTCGGATTTTGTGTCATCTCCGCACGACGCCGGGACGGAAGGGCTCGATAGTGCTTTTGAACTGAGCGGGTCGCTTGCTACGAGTGCGGCCGACATTTTCGGTTGGTCGGAGGATTGCACATGCATACACTTCACTACACTACATGATTCACAACTGTACTTCGTCCAACTCAGGAAGTTACTAACTCTTTCTTCGGTTATCATTTTCAAGTACAATGTCTGGAAGGGGATCGATGCTCGGAAATCTCTGTTCAGCCCGAAAAGCTTCTGGTTACTATGATTCCCGCAGGAGGGATTTAGATAGAGATCGCGATCGCGGATACTCTAACCAGGATAGGTACGGATATGACAGGGAGTATAGACATCGATCCAGATCACGCTCTCCTCCTCCTAGACTTCCGTCTCCTCCTCCTGTTCAAACTTCAAATCCACCAGATCCTCCTCGTCATAGGCCGTCTTCTCATGCTTCTAGGTCCGAAACTCATCTCCAGAGAGTCGAAACCATGGCCTCCATGATTACAGAGCAGGTCCCAGCTGACCCCACAGGAGAAGGGGCCCTCAAATTGGCCCAGATGAGGAAGGACTTTTCGAACATCTGTTTCGATGGTTATGTCTTCCCAACACACTTAAAGAGAATTCCATCAGGGGTGGAACACACGGTGCATGACTTCGTTCATGACATATACACCCAGTACCGGGAGTGGGCAAAGGCTGCCAAGAAAGCTT
The DNA here is from genome assembly GCA_030737815.1 of Allium fistulosum. Taxonomy (NCBI): domain Eukaryota; kingdom Viridiplantae; phylum Streptophyta; class Magnoliopsida; order Asparagales; family Amaryllidaceae; genus Allium; species Allium fistulosum. Next base: position 1,087,332,459 of record CM060904.1, on the reverse strand, counting down.
CCAAAGTGGCTTTTGATCGAGCCAAAGCGCTCGAGAAGATGGAGACCGAGCTCACAAAAAGGGATCGGATTATTCAGGTACTCTCTGCTGAGTCCGAGTCTTCTCGGAAATCTAAGATTGAGGCTGTTAAAAGGGCTGACGAAGCGAAGGCGGAGAGGGAGAGGTTGGGACAGACTCACGTTGCCTTGGTGGAGGAGATGGGCCACCGGAACACCAAAGTCATTGCCGAGCAGGACGCGGCGGTCAAGGAGCTTAATGAACTTAAGGCCAAATTTGCTGATATGGCCAAGGAGAAAGATGACGCGAACAACGCAGCCTAGGAGGCGTGCGAACAAGCTTTCCTGCTCATGGGTGAACGAGATGCGGTTGTGGCTAAGGTCCAGAAGGTGGAGACTGAAGTCGAGGAGAGGGTGAAGTTGGCCGAATCCAGGCTAGTGGCTGACATCGAAGACCTTCTTGTTGTCTACAACGCTAACGTGTTGAGGCACAGGGGCCTAGCCTGGCTCGATGATTTTCCGACGCATCTCTATAATGCTTGGGGACGACTGGTCGAGGAGGAGAAAGAGGCGCATCAGGGCGAGTCCGTGGATGAATTCGAACTCGAGAATCGCATTCTGACTGATAATGAAAAGAAGATTCTCCACGAGTCGATGATTCTGCGTGAGAAGGAAAGACTTGGCGCCCAGCACTTTGAAGTGGGAGAGGGTTCTGGAGTTGACCACCATGAAGCAAGTCTTGAAGTTCCCGCATCAACCCAGCTCGAACTCTCGTCTACGGTCGATCCCCAGGTCGTTCCTGCTTATAATCCAGACCAACCGCAGATGTCTTCGGCTGCAGCGCAAGTCACTGATGTCGCTCTGCCGCATACGAGTCAAACTGAGGAAGGTATTCTGAACATTCCACATATTTCTTAGGTCATCTGCGGTTGGTCGATATAAATCTTTGATCGAGTTAAGTTCTAACAGTTTTCTCATTCTTTGTCCAGTGATTGATGCCGCACCGGCCATGCCTCCTGCTACTCAAGAATTATATCATACGTAGGAGGCTATCGTGACCGAAGCAATCACCGTGAGTGCAGCTGCTCCACCTGACGATGTCCAGGGAAGCACACTTGTGTTCGATGAACAGTTGATGGAAGAACTCTTTCGCCGTCACAGCGATCCTTTAGCTGACTTATCATTCGTCATGGGTGGAGGAGTTTCTGCCACAAGCTCTTCGATGCCGACTACCGGCGCTCCTAGCGAGGCTCGTTCGGCAACTGAAGAGGAAATCTTGGCATAAATTGCCGCTGAAATGGATGCTGTAGCGCATGGTGGCAGTTTTGGAGGTGGGATGGCAGCACCGGGACCTGCTCCGCTCAGAATGCTATCTCCTGGTGGTACTGTTTTCATCACCAGCGTTCCCATTCCACCTCCTGTAATTGATCCTGTCCCTCTGACTCCGCCCGTAGGGAGCATTCTTATTCACACGAGTTCGGAGGAGGACGTTGACATAATGCCCTCGCTTGAAGACCAACCGCCGAAAAACAAAGGCTCGAAGAGGAAGATTAGCGGTGGCTCCAGCGGGTCTACACCGAGGAGGAAGCCAAGGAAGAAGAAAGATTAATCATGCTTCTCCGGTGCATTTTGACTTTCATTTTGTTGGCCGTGTATAGATGCGGGTTCGGCCCCTGCTAGTAGGAATTTTGGAAACTTGTATACGAACTTCTTTTATAAACGATAGAAATGAAACTTCTCTTTTTTGGCTTATTTTCTATCATTGTGTATTTTCCTAAGTGTTTCAATATCTGAAATTCACTTGTGAAGTTTTAGCCTCCGAATGAAGTTTGTTTTTGTTTGCCAAGTTTGGAAACTGTGGACATGATTTGCGACAAGGAAGCGAGTTGAACTCTGACGTCGCATCACTTCAATCAATGGTTGATGCTTAAGTCCTACCCCCCAGTCTTGGGGTTGAGTTGTAGACCATCAGTCGACGATCGCTTTTTACTTATAACATGTTGAGTCTAGTGCCACCGAACGGATGTCTGAGGCAAGCGGAGATTGAGTAGTTCATCCATGCTCATTTGATTTTCGATGATCATATCCACACTCCGGGGATTTCCATTCGTTTACCGGCAGTTGGTTACGTTGGCTTAAGTTTCAATCATATGCCCGCGATCTGGGGACTTGGAATTGGCACCTGTACTCCGACTCGCGCTCCGGGAGTTTGGAGTTGATAATTGTACTTCGATTCATGCTTCGGGAACATGAAGTTGGTGTTTACGCTCCGTTTAGCATTCTGGGAATCCGGAGTCGATGTCTATGCTCCGACTTGCGCTCTGGAAGTTCGGAATTTTCATTTCTTCTCCAATTCGCGCTCCTGGAATTTAGAGTCGATGCTTATACTATGCTTCGCACTCTGGGATTTCAGAGTCGATGTTTTTACTCCGGTTTTCACTCTGGGAATACAGAGTTGATGTTTATACTCCGGTTCGCACTCTGGGAACTCGGAGTTGATGTTTATACTCCACTTCGCACTCTAGGAATACGGAGTTGATGTTTATACTCCGACTCGCGCTCTGGGAGTTCGGAGTTGATGTTTATACTCCGCTTCGCACTCTGGGAATACGGAGTTGATGTTTATATTCCGCTTCGCACTCTGGGAATACGGAGTTGATGTTTATACTCCGACTCGCGCTCTGGGAGTTCGGAGTTGATGTTTATACTCTGCTTCACACTCTGGGAATACGGAGTTGATGTTTATACTCAGGTTCGCACTCTGGGAACTCGGAGTTGATGTTTATACTCCGACTCGCGCTCTGGGAGTTCGAAGTTGATGTTTATACTTCGCTTCGCACTCTGGGAATACGGAGTTGATGTTTATACTCCGGTTCGCACTCTGGGAACTCGGAGTCGATGTTTATACTCCGCTTCGCACTCTGGGAATACGGAGTTGACGTTTATACTCCGACTCACGCTCTGGGAGTCCGGAGTTGATGTTTATACTCCGCTTCGCACTCTGGGAATACGGAGTTGATGTTTATACTCCGAGTCGTGCTCTGGGAGTTCGGAGTTGATGTTTATACTCCGGTTCGCACTCTGGGAACTCGAAGTTGATGAAGGATTGTCGTGTGTCAATCCTTTTTTGACTTTGATGTGATGGCTTGCCCCCGAGCTCGGGTTTCACTTAACGAGTGATTGGTTGCATCGCAGTCACTCTCTATTTGAATAAATCCCACCGTATGGTGAAACTTAGCTCTCCGTGCATAGTGATGGTCATATGAAGTATTTCAAGTAAATCACAGCTCTGGATCGAAGAGGTTGCATTTTATTGCTGAAATAAGAAAGTATGTCAAAGTCAGTTGCCTTATTACAAGTTCTAATTTCGAAATGCATAAACAAATTGCAGAAAAAGAAAGCAAACTAAATGGATAAAAATAGCCTGTTAGGTGTAATAGTGGCGAAGGCTCTCGCTATTCCAAGCTCTTGGCAGGGTAAGACCGTCGACGGTTGATAACTTGAATGTGCCATCTCCGAGCCTTCGTTCAATAACATACGGTCCTTCCCATGTCGGCTTCATATGCAAAGGAACCAGATAGATTCTTTTTAAGACGAGATCGCTTAGTTCGAAGGTTCGCGGACGGACCTTGGCGTTGTACAATCGGGCGACTCGACTTCGATGTGCAGCTGCCCTTAAATTATCTTCTTCACGCTTCTCATCTAGTAGATCGATAGATTCAGCAAGTAATATAGCGTTTGTCTTCGGGTCATAGTATGTCACACGATGAGAAGGTATTTCTAGCTCGACCGGAATAACGGCTTCTGAACCGTAAGAAAGAGAGAATGGAGTGTGGCCGGTCGCGGTCTTGTGGGTTGTTCGGTAAGCCCATAGAGCCATAGGAAGTTCATCGACCCACTTGCCCCCGACCTTTTCCAGTCGTTTTTTCAGGATGGACTTTATAACTTTATTAACTGCTTCGACCTGTCCGTTTGCCTGAGGGTGTGCGACTGCGGAGAATTTCTTTTGGATGTGAAATCGTTTGCAGAAATCTTTGAATTCAGCACTGTCGAATTGGGTTCCGTTGTCCGTAATAATGTTGTGTGGGAGACCGAATCGACAGATGTGTTACGAACCACAAAGTTGATTACTTTCTTCGTTGTAATGGTAGCGAGAGCTTCGGCTTCAACCCACTTTGTAAAGTAATCAACTGCGACGATGGCGTACTTCGCACCACCTTTTGCCAGAGGTAGAGCACCGATGATGTTGATGCCCCACATTGCGAACGGCCATGGGCTGACCATTTGCGTTATCTCAGTATGAGGAGCTCTAGGTATTCGGGCGTATTTCTGGCACCTGTCACATTTCTTTGCATAGTCCATCGCATCACGATTCACGGTAGGCCAATAATATCCGTAGCGAAGTATTTTCTTGGCAAGTGCTTGCCCCCCGGTGTGATCGCCACATTCTCCCTCGTGCACATCGCGCAATACTTGTTTAATTTCATCGTGAGCGATACACCAGAGTAGGGGAACTGAGTACCCTCTTCTGTACATGAGTCCATTTTGGATGGTAAATAGTGAGGCCTTCCGAAGGACTTGTCTCTTTTCACTCCTGCGCTCCGGCAGGGTTACGTGCTCAATGTAATTTCTGAGTGGGGTCATCCATGAATCCGGGGAACGGTTTTGCATACCCAGTTTATTTATGTCCGGTCGATGCTCGGGGAAGATAGCGTTTCTACGGGAACGAGTCCCATTTGCTGAGCTTCACCTGTGCTGGCTAGCTTTGCCAATGAGTCGGCCTTTTGGTTGCGCTCCTGAGGTATGCAATAGATGGCGTAGTAATCGAACTGATTCAATGCTTCCTGAACTCGAGCTAAGTAAGCAGCCAACCTTCGATCTCTTGCCTGATATTCTCCCCGTACTTGACACACAACCAATTGTGAATCACAATAAATTTCCACAGCGATAATTTTCAGATCTCTGGCAAGTTTCAAGCCAGCTAAGAGGGCTTCGTATTCAGCTTCATTATTAGTCGCATGAAAATCGAACTTCACAGCATAGCATATGGATCGACCTTCGGGGGTTTCGAGCACAACACCAGCGCCCGAGCACCGGTCGTTCGATGCACCGTCAGTATACAGCTTCCAGACGTATTCGGGGGATTTACTGGTTTCGGGCAAGTCCTCTAGAATGGTAAATTCAACTATGAAATCAGCGAGGACTTGTCCTTGGATTGCTCATCTTAGAGTGTAAGCAATATCAAACTGACTCAGTTCGATGTTCCACTTGAGTAACCTACCAAACGTCTCAGGACGCGAAAGGACCTGTCGTAATGGCTGGTCGGTGTAGACAACAATGGGATGTGCTTGGAAATACGGTCGGAGTTTTCTTGATGCGATTACAAGGCAATAAGCCAACTTTTCTAGCTTTGGATAGTTCCTTTCATCCCCAGTCAATCGTTTGCTGACGTAGTACACTGGCTTCTTTATCCCGTCTTCTTCTCGGACCAAGGCAGCGCTGATAGCGTTTTCTGATATTGCCAAGTATGCATACAACTTCTCATGATCAATAGGCTTTGACAGTATTGGTGGTGTGGATAGATGTTGAACTAGTGCTTGAAAAGCGCCTTCACACTCCGTGGTCCATTCAAAGTTTTGTTTCCCTTTTCGGATCAGATCGAAGAAGGGAATGCATTTGTCAGTGGACTTTGAAATGAACCTGCTCAATGCCGCTACCTTTCCATTGAGACTCTGGACTTGCTTTATAGTTTTGGGAGTTTCAAGATTTTTGATTGCCCAAATCTTTTCGGGATTGGCTTCGATTCCCTGGGCGTTAACGATGAACCCAAGGAACTTTCTGGATGCAACTCCAAAGTGACATTTCAGTGGGTTGAGCTTCATCTTGTATTCCCAAAGTATGTTGAACATAGTTTCCAGGTCTTTTACATGGTCGGTGGAGAGTTGTGACTTCACAAGCATGTTGTTTACATATACTTCCATTGTTTTCCCGATTTGATTAGCAAACATCCGATTGACCAATCGTTGGTAAGTAGCCCCGAGGTTCTTGAGTCCGAACGGCATAACCTTGTAACAGTAAAGTCCCAGATTGGTTACGAAGCGGGTATGTTCTTGATCGGGTAAATGCATCGGTATCTGATTGTAGCCTGAATACGCATCCATGAAGAATAAGAGTTCGTGTCCAGCCGTCGAATCCACTAACTGATCAATTCTAGGAAGCGGGAAACTGTCTTTGGGGCACGCTTTATTCAGATTGGAATAATCGACACATGTTCTCCACTTCCCGTTTGGCTTTCGGACGAGCACGGGATTTGACACCCATTCAGGATATAGTGCATCTCGAATGAATCCGTTCGCTTCAAGCTTTTCTACTTCTTCTTTAAGGGCGGTAGATCTCTCTGGATCCATACCGTGCCTTTTTTGTTTGACCGAGACATGTCGCGGGTCAATGTTCAGAGTGTGGCTCGCGATGTCCGGTGAGATCCCACACATATCAGAATGTGCCCAGGCAAATACGTCAAGATTTGCCTGCAGAAATTCAACCAATTCCTCCTGAGTTTGCCGGTTTAACTGATATCCAATCTTTATCATTTTCGAATCATCGTTATTGTCAATTGGGACATCAATCGTCAGTTCGGCCGGGGATGCTTGACTTTCTTTAGATTCTCCTTCGTCTTCAGTTTCTCTCGGGTCAAGATCCTTGAGGAATTGGTTGGGGTGCCCGGGCCTAGGCCCGGGCGTTAATTGTTAATTATCGGCAAAACAGACGCAGAGAGATTCCTCTACGCCCTTTCCTTTCTCCTTTCGCTGCGCCTCTCGCAGCTCAGCAACATAACAGGCTCTGGCAGTAGCCTGATCTCCCTGAACGATTCCTATTCCATGATCAGTGGGAAACTTTAAGGTCAAACACCATGGGGCAATGGCTACCTTGAATTCAGCGAGGGCCAATCGGCCCAAGAAAGCATTGTAAGGGGAGTCTATGTCCAAAACAATGAACTGTAACATCCGTACTCTCCAACGTTCTCCAACCCCCAACTCTACTGGTAGCTCCACCATTCCGGTGGGTATGGTGGCACTTCTGTTGAAACCATGGACTCGAGATTGACAAGGCTTCAAGTCTGTGGCTTCCATTTTCATTTGATCATAGGCTCGCTTGAACAAAATATTCACAGATCTTCCACTGTCAACTAAGATTCTTTTCATCCAAGCGGGACCTACTTGTGCTGAGATGACCAGTGGATCGATAGTGGGAGCTTCGACTTTATCAGCGTCTCTATTCCTGAACACGATGTCATCCGTCATCGTTTTTTGTTGCTTGGCCGGAGCTCCTTCATCAAAGTTACTGCAACACTCGAAGTCCGTATGCCTGATAGAACTGGCATATGACTCCATTTCCTTCCAGCTTCGATCTGCTGGGTGAGGACCACCACTTATCGTATTGATAACCAACCTCCCGTCTTTACGAGCGGGTTCCTCCTGTCTTTCTTGATTCGGCGCACAATTCTGATTTGATGGGCCCGCACCACCGGATTGCGGCGCCCGTACATACTGATCCAAATTTCGCTCACGTTTTAATTTTTTGAATGAGGTCTTATAAGTGACGACACTCATTGGTGTTGTGGCCATAACTCTCATGGAATCTACAGAACTTCCTGTTTGGATTTGTCTTTCAGTTGGTGGTTTTGGGGCAGGTTTCTTATACTGCATGGTATTGTAGGTCTGCAAATACACATTTTCCAACAACGTGTTCAATGGAGTGTAATTATCGTACATGGAAGCTCTACGTCGTGGTCCACGATCCTGATCGCGTTTTTTGTTCTGATTTCTATTGTCCCTCTGCTAATTCTGTTTATTCTGGATGTTCAACTGAATTTTTCCAGAACTATCTCCGGACTGTTTAACAGCGACGTTACTTTGGATACCTTCGATGTTGGGCCCTGCGTCATCCTGCTTCCTAGACTGTTTCGCATCCTCCCTTCTCAGGAATTGGGCTGCCTTGGAATAGAAACGGTCCAATGACGCAGGTGGTTTCCCAACTAACCAATTTCCGAACTCAGAATCAGCATCAATCCCCTTAGTCAGTGCCATCAGGATAGAGTTATCGTTGGGATTGCTTATTTCTGCACATGCAGCATGGAATCGCTCCAAGTAACGTCTAAGTGTTTCTCCGGGAGCTTGCGTAACACTAGACAGAGTGTTAACATCCTTAGGCCTCGCCACGTGCATACGGAATTGTTCGAAAAACTTGGTGGCCATCTAGTCAAAGTTAGAGATGGATCGCGGTGGCAAACGAGTGAACCACATGGTAGCGATGCCCCCTAGGGAAATAGGGAAACTACGGCACTTTACTGCGTCATCAGCTCTAGCAGCGTTCATCAGCCATTCGTATTTCAGGACGTGTTGATTGGGATCAGAACTTCCTTCATAAACTGGCAAAGCTAGCATCCTGAAGTGCCGAGGTGGTTCAGCATATAACACGTCATCGGTGAAAGGGGTATGACTCCAGGAGATTCCCCAGTCGTCATTAGAGAGACCCTGACTTTCACGGATCATTTGGCGGATCATTGCTGGTATATCCTGCGTTCGGGTACTTGGAGCATGTTGTGCCAAGGTGTGGTCGGGTTCCACAGCGCGAGTCTGGACCGGACGCGGTCGACGGTCCGTGCCTCGCCTCCTTGGTTCAACATCCTCAGTGACATAAGGCTCAGGAGTCTGCTCTCGTAGGTTACGTTGAGGATCAGCTTGGTTTCTAGCATCACCTCCCCGTTCGACAGTGGTGGTAGTAGCAATGTTGCGGTAACATGGTAAGGAGCGGCTCCTCCTCGAGTTGAAGGTTCCGTGCGGAGATTAGTGGATGGTCCAGCTCTAGGTTGCCCAAGGTTCGAAGCAGGTTGGTGTCCCGTGGCTTGGGTGTAGCTTACACCTAGCCGTGGATGTGTGGATCTGGTTTGGCTATTAGAGGAGGCTGAACTTTCTGTGGAAGAGTGAGAACCTTGGTCTCTTCTGGATCTTCTCTGCCTTTGGCGATTTAGCTGGTTAGTCAACTCCGTGTTGGCGCATAGTTGTTCAGTTAGCTGCTGTCGACTTTGGGTCAACTCTTGAAGCAATATCTGGAACTCTTGCCTAGTGATTGGACCTGATGGGTCTGAAGGTCCTGCAGCATTTTGGTTAGATGGAGGTGATTGCACTGGATTTTGTCGGTCCCGTGCTCCTTGTTCAGCAGCTGCAGAAGTGGTACGTGTGCTTACCATAATGAATTGATAAAGTCCTTTCCTAGATCTGATTGCAAATCTGAATAGAATGGAAGGGCTTCGAAGTTCTAGATCTGGATCTTCTTCTTATATTTATGCAATCCAATATAGATAAGAGATCCAAAGAGCAGGAGAAAAATTGGGTTTTTTCTCAGTGAAATCACTAAAGTGTTTGTATCAAAATTGGGCACAACACTCTTCGAAAGTTTTTGAAGAGATAAAGTGAAGAAACTAAATGGAAAACGAGGAATTATCTAACAAAAACTCCAAATTTCAGAAATGAGAATAATTAAAATGCAAGGAGACACAAGAATTTAGAGTGGTTCGGCGTATTGCCTACGTCCACTATGAAGTAGTTTGCTTTATTGATCTTCCTTTGATGTTTACAATTGATTTCAACAAATTACAGCGAATTACAATGATTTGCAGTAGTGAAATTCGTTGGTAGCAGCAGCAATGGAGTTCAGATCTGGATCTGGCGGAGTCCGGGCATTGGAGATCTCAAAGAGGAAGAAGAAGCCCTTTTTCTGTTGGCTTTGGGGGTCTATTTATAGGTGTAGGAGGCTGGTATTTCGCTCAGATCTCGGGAGACCCTCTTTGGCACGTGACCAGGCCCGCACGCCCAAGCCCGTGAAGTTTCGGTCCGATCCATGATCGACACGAACAGATTTCGACTCGATCAAGATTTCATCCAATGGAGTCGAAATTTGGCGTGGACATTCTTTAGCATGCATTTAGTCTTCTGTGAAAATTTCATAGCATTTGGACTTGTAGATTAGGAGATATGATCGATACGAAATGGGGTTTTCGGTAGGCTGTTTCCTTCGACTCGCTTCTGTTTCCTTCGACTCGCTTCTGTTTCGACTCGCTTCCATTCGACTCGGTGACGTGGCACTTGAATCTCACTCTGCCCTTGATGTTGTTTCGAGCGAGTCGAAATGTTCACCGATTGAGCGAGTCGAAGTGTGCCCAAGTCGAGTGAGTCGAAGTACGCACTGGTCGAGCGAGTCGAAATGGAGCGTCCTGAGAGGTTTTAGCAGTGGCTTCGCCAATGGAGTCGAAGTTGATGGAGTCGACCAGTGGTTCGAATGGAGCGAGTCAAAGAAGGCATCTGAGCGAAGCGAGTCGAAGAAGGCATCTGAGCGAAGCGAGTCGAAATAGGTACTTCTGATGGCTGTGAAGCGAGTCGAGCCTGAACGACTCGAAGTTGGCCTCTGAGCGAAGCGAGTCGAAGTTGTCACTTCTGAAGTGTATGTGGAGCGAGTCGAACCTGAACGACTCGAAGTTGGCCTCTAAGCGAAGCGAGTCGAAGTTGTCACTTCTGAGTGTTGTTGAGCGAGTCGAAGGGAGCGAGTCGAACGGTGATTGATTTTCGTCCAATTTTGTATCGTTCATAACTTGAGCATACGAACTCGGATTGACTTGAGATTTGGAACGTTGGCTTTCATGGCTTAGCTTGTCATGTCCTACCAATTTTGGCTTGATCCGGACTCGTACAAAATTCATCGATATCCATAGTGAGCCTGTGTATAACTGATCTCTAGGACGGGCCGTCATTGGTTACTAGTCAATTCCTTGGTGTCACGGCCTTGCCAAAAGGCGGGATAACAGCTATATGTTTGTTTTAAGCCTACAATTCATCGAATCTTATTTAGGCTTTATAACTAAATAAAAATCCAATGGTATAAATTTCATTGTTATAAATAAATTATATAATTTCTTACTCACCTTTAAGCTTTCCAAATCTGCAAATCTGAATCCACTCCTTTATGACTCATTTTCCTTTCTAATCCAAAAGAATATGTATAACAAGGTATATACATATTGTTCCTATGACAGATCTGAGAAGAGATTTAGGGTTAAGAGATCGATTTATAATAATAAAATCTTACCTTTTTCTTTCGCAGCGTCGATTCGCTTCTTCTCCTCTATTTTCTATCCTCTGATTTGTGTGTATATATACTATTTTATAATTTTTAGAAATAGTGGAGAAGGGAAAATTACATAGCTTCACTGCTTGGATTAGAAAATATGAGAAGAGAAGTGAGGGATTGGGCCTGTATTTATAGGAGCTTAAATCAACTGTAACTATTAGATTAAAATAATTAAATCTTGGTCGTTCACCAAAGTTCAAACCCTGGCCGCCACGTTTGAACTGGTCGACCACTCCCCTGTAGGCAATCGATCGCTAACGGTCGACTGACTTAAGAAGGGGGACGACCGTTGGTCCCATAATTAATTTTATTTATTTTCTTTTTCGTTTTATTATTTTCGCTTTGGAAACTTCAAAAGTTAATAATTTTTTTGTTTGAGCTCCGATCGCGAAACTCCAAATATGAAAGTTACTTAGAAAATCACCATGTGCACAATAGAGCAAGTTTCGTGGCCAATTTCTATCGTTTGCTCAAATTCTATTTTTGAAGCCTTATTAATTATTTATCAATTAACGTTAATTTTACAGGGTGTTAAAGAAATATTAAGCTTCATTTAAACACTTAATATAGGATTTATTTCTGTTGTTGTAACTAATTTACAATTGAGAGTTTTTTTGATCAAATATCTTAAACTCGTAGAAATAACCTTTATAGAGAACAGTTTTCTATATTATAACACAATTGGAATATAAATCACATTTATCATTCCATATTTAGTATCTTTATTATTTTATACAATTCTCGTTTTCGATATCCCGTTATGAAGCATAGTTATCCATTCACTATCTTCATTCCGACTGTGCCTAAGTTGCATCCACTCTCATACATTTACTTTCCTTTCAAAAATGGTCGAACCATTCAAAGGAGATCCTTATTGTAATCAATCGTATTAAATACATTATTTACATTATGGTTTATTTGCTTATTTCCAATAAACTAATTTCATTGAAGTTTTGTACATTACGAACCACAACCATTCATCATATAACATTTATATAAGATAGAATATGGATTAAATATCCATATTCTTGTATTGTTATTGGAGTTCGATGCTCGTAGAAGACAATACATAGTCTTGTATAAATATACAATTAAATAATCGAGGCACGAATGTTTAGTGGTTGTACAAATTGGCACTTGCATGAGTCTTAAAGTGGCGACATGCCAAATGATTTAAAGGTAAGTAAAGTATAATTTATATTTCTTTATCAATCTTTGGTTTAGTTCATTTATATATCTTAACTGATAAGCATTTTTATCAATTGTAGTAGTTACACAAATGTATAAATGTAGATTATTTTAACTTTATATAGCAAATGTTCTTACAATAATAGAAAAGTTAAATGTTACCATTTCATTTCTATAAAGGCCGCCGCTAGATTTTTATGTTTTACAAAATCGTAGGAGTAAACATAGAAATCTTTTGATTTCTCTAGTGGTTGTTAGGACTCACATACCTTGGGATTCCGGCCTTGAGCAAAACTCAACAAATCTTAAGCCCACAAGCGATGGATAACACCTCATAAGTTGTATCATATACAAATCCTAACTCATGGTCTTTGTTCTAATCTTTTCTCGACCATGAGGAAAGCTCAACAAATTAAAAGAGATTATTCAATCGTACCAACCATTTCGCGATGGCTTAAGTATAATGTACATACCTTGAGGAAAGCTCAACAAATATGTGCATGTATCTTACATCGTCTAGTCAATATATCAATAGTACTACACAACATCTCTAGCTTGAGGAAAGCTCAAAAACCAAAAGAGTAAGCAAGAAATATATTAATATATCAATGGTAGATGATAACTTATATTAAAGATTCATAATCTTTAGTAACTATATTTTCTAAGTGATATCGATTTAGGGCATAATATATTTCTTATGAAATGCCCTTATGATTCAAGTGTCAAACACATCTATAATCATGGTATACGTACTATACATATGTATATATTCTTAAACCGAATGTGGGTTTCTTTACAATTCCACTTAATTTTATACATACATAGTTATATAAGTATTAGTTTATTTGTAACTTTTATAATTTAATTTACTTATATAATATATATACGCGTATCTTACAAATTTAACCTTGTTTATTTAATTTTAATTATTATTAGTTAAATCATATTTAATTAATTAATTTTATGTAAAATTTCTAAAATTTTATTTCATTCATATTAAACTATTTAAAATAGTTAATCAACTATAACGTTTGTAGTTTGTTTATGTATACATATCAATTTATGTATACATTTTAATTAATTAAATTTCACTTAATTTTATTTGATAAATTTTATTTAATTAAATAATTTGATTAATTTGAAATTTTAATTTAATTTATTATAAACAATTTTCAAATAAATAAATAACTACAATAATCATAGTTATAATTTATCAACATATATATTTTAATCAATTAACTTTTAATTAATTTTTTTTAATTAATTTAATAATATTAATTAAAATTAAAATTAAAATTTCAAAACTAATAATTCAATTTTTCAAAACAAAATTGAAAATTTTAATTACATTTTATAATTATTACAAGGTTTCCTTTTATATTTTAAATTTAACTTTTTAAATTCAAAATATCTTTTAAATTTTCAAACAAATTTTGAAATTAACCCAAGACCAGAAACAAATTTGGTCCTTTATATTAGGGATAACCTTTGGGCTTACTTCATCCTTCGGCTCGGCCTAGTAGCTAGGTAGGACAAGATATTTGTTGCCCAACCCAACCTTCGACACTACCTTTCAAACACCCTACTAATCAATTAGCCTTAATATTGCTAATGTATACCATATAGACCATTGAGCTCTAATTCCATTTAAGGAACTAGGACAGTAGAAAGAGGGTGAAACAGATAGATTTCAATTTTTTTTCCTCTTTTGGATCTACTGGGCTTACGAAGTCTAAAGTGGATTTTAGACCAATTTAAAATATTTTAAATAGTCTTTATTTTATTTGTTAAAACTTTTTTCATAAGTGTATCAAATACACAATTTGTGTAAAGTGCACGTGCTATAAATATGAAGTGTACATGGCTAATGTGACCGTAAGTAGGTGCTAAGATTTACACCGCGACGGACCTAATTGTCTCTATATATATGCCTTTATTGACCGTTATTTATATTTAAAATATTTGTATATACAATGATAGATAAGGAAATGTTTTAAATTGAATTTCATAGTTCTACACAAAAGTTCACATTATAAAATTTAAGTCAAATTAACATATATATACACACATATCCATATATAAATAATTGTAAGTTATGTTTTAATGCTTAAAACAACACATGTGTGTAAAGATTGCAATCTAAAATTGACAAATATAAAATTAAAGTTAACCAATCCAACTTTCAACTTAGGAAGGAATCATATGATTTAAGATTTCACATAATAGTCCACTTACAGGGTTTTAAGTCAAAATAACTTTTACACTTATGTAATTAAGTATTATAAATTCAAACAACAACCATGTAACACATGTATTCATTTTAAAGGAGAATTTCAAATAATTAAAGTTGTTTCAAACAAAAATTATGTTCAATCAAAATTAAAAGTTAATCGAATTTTTTTAAATAATGATGAAACTTATATATATATAATTAAAAGGTATTCAATCAAAAAGATTCCAAAACAACAACAAAATGGATCGAATAACTTAGGCATACATAAATTCATTGTAAAATGTTCAGAGCCAAACTACACAAACAATATAAATAAATAATCATACGAGATAAAGGATCTAAATTATGTTAACATATGGATCATGTAATTAATTGAGGAATAACACAAAAGTGGATTTGAATTAAATCAGTACGATGAGCAGTTAATTAATTAAGGTGTGAAAAAAGGGGATCTGAATTATATTGCTAGATGAATATATGTATATAAACATTAGGTGTGAAGCGTGCGAAGGATTCAAACAATGTGAAAATTATTAATATATTTGAATAGGTAAAATGTAAAATCACCTTAGGATATAGCCAAAAAGTTACATCTTGAATGATGAACAAAGCACCAATGTTCAACTGAATCGACCTCTAGATTTTCCAAGAATCAATAGCGATAACAACCACCTTTTAATTTAATTTGATTCGAATTTAAGTTTTGGGAATTTTTTCCATGGTACCATGACATTTCGGCCATGAGTGGGTGGAGAGAAGAGAGAAATTAAAGTAAACTATCAAGAAGAATTCGGCAATGAATAAAAGAGATTTTGTTTTAAAGGAAACATTGAAACCTTTTAATTCCCTCCTTAACCTTTGCTACTTAATTCCTCATAAATCCCATAAAAACCTCTCCTCTCTTCATGTTTTTGGCAGCAAATGGAATAAAGAGAAAAGGTCAAAAATTATTCATAAATGTATTTTTAAGTGAGCCATAAAGCAGATTAAATGATGGAGATTTATTTTCTTCCTTTAATAGCTCCTTTAGATTTTCAAATCACATTTAAAACCTCTCCTCCCTCATCATGCATGGATCACCATAAAAGAGGCACATGGGCCTCAAAAACCCTCAAAGACCACTTAGCAATCATTTTGGTTAAATCTAATTTAAATATTCTATCAATATCGTATATCGATGTGTGCGCGTATAACTTTATATATGCACTTTATTAAATATTAATACTAATGGTATTCAACAAATATAAAAAATTGAATAATAAATAATTCGTAAATATTAATTAATTTAATTAATTAACAATGTTTATAAATTAATTAAATTATATGGTTTTTGGAAGTATTCATTATTATGGTTGTGCGACACAAAGGTGTAAATTCAGTCAGCAATTAATATTGAACAATTCGAATATTAACATTCACTCGTCACCTAGCTAGTGGTGTGACATTTTGGCTAAATTTATCGCTTACACCTCTTTTGGTAAAATCCAATTTTACTGTTATAATCAGTACCCGATAGTAATGATTACTTACTCCAATTCTCTTCGTCAACGTTACATCACTTTAGGACCTATGGAATTTGGTTTTGGTCCACATCGCCCATGGTAACCTCGCATAGTCCAAACATAAATTACTTGGTTCAATGATAACAATTGGTATTAACCGCACTGCTCCGGCCAAAGACTTTGACACCGAGTTGACTATAATTGACCATGATACTGACCCTATATAACCGAGGAGACAAATTCTCAATGGAATAGTGTTTCACTACCATTACTTCAACACAAACCCAACTATAGTTATTCGATGGGCGTCATGCAACAATGTAACTATATCAAAGTGGAGTATTCACATTGAAGTTTGTAACAACCCTCTCTGAAATGATCCTAATTTTCGACCTAATAAAAGCCCATCGAACCTTTTCCTATTCCAAAGTTGGTCGTTGTTTGATATTGATACAATAAACAATATACAGAGCTATCTATCTATGCTTTCGGAATCTCACGGCGGAAGGGATAAAACGTAATAACAAAAATAAGTACCCATTTAATAAAAACCAAATCTCAGAAACATAACATCCCAAAATATCTGTAATACAATATCTTCAAATACATCAATATGTCTAGAACTGGATACATTAGAATACATAAAAAAACATATATAAATAATGAAACTGCCACAAATCTTCACCGCTGCCTCCGTCATCTTTGTTAGCATCATTGTCCTAACCTGTGGGTTGTAATGAAGAGGTCATCAGAACAACAATATCTGGTGAATTAAAATATTAAGTCATCCTATATTATATCCTACCAAGTATACATCCAACTATAAGCCCAAAGGCTCTTCCAGTCTAATTCCATAACTCTAACGTGGGTGTAACACAACTACCGTCAATCATGCCCTGACGATGTGAGAGAAAGTACGTAAGCCACTTAATACCTATTTAATGGGAATTAGGCAACTCTGACCATTTAATACCTACACTATAATACCCTACCTCACACCCCACCTCTATATCCATATTACCTGGGTAATATGGGTATAGAGATGGGGTGTTACATATACCCTGGGCAGATGCCCGTCATTTAATACCTAAACCCAAGGTGGACCCCACATTGGTAGTCCCTAACTGACATCATAAGAAATCTCACCAGGCCACATAATACTTCTTTTATGGGAAGAGGTGAACCCTAAAATAACCACTTAATACCTCAACCTCGAAGCTGGCCCCTACCAAAGATTTTTGACTAATGTACCTAAATGATAATCTCAACCATTTAATACTTCTTAAATGGAAGAAGGTAGGTCCTACAATAGCCGCTTAATACCTTCAATCCAGAAGCAGGACCTTACTAGGATATCCATCGTATGACCTGTAACCCAAACTGTGACATTTCACATTAGTCCGACAATTCGTAGCTGCTGGTAGGAAGATTAGTTAGGTAGACTAACCCTATAGAATTGGGACTAACGTCGCATCCACCATAGTACTTAGTATAAGCGATATCTCACATCAGTACCAAAGTCACTCTACTAGTAGCCAGATTAGCTGGGCAGACTTCTGTGTGCTTTTGACTAACCTCACATCCCTATAACTTGGTCATATTTCTCTATCCTAACACACACACACACACACACTACTTATGTATATAATATCTCACTGCATTTACACTTAAGGTCATATAAGGAAGACTCCTTATTTTACCTTTATTTATGGATTAATTTTCATAATTATCTATAATTTCCTTCCTATGTGGTTTAATGCTATTTACTAACATATTTATTCTATACGATACAAATTATACGATACTATTAGTATGCTATTAATTATATACGTATGTAATATTTCCCGAACTAAATATTCTTAAGCATGCATAAAAAATATTCCTATTCTAAGATGAATGTTTCCTATACCAATTGTTAAAACGTCAAAACTTCCATATTTATACAAGCCTAAGTTCCGTACAATGATTTACAAAATAGCTAATATCCTTAGCTAGACTAAACAGACTTTTATGTGTGTGTGTATTCAAAAATGGAATGATGCCAAACTTATTTTTTTATTAATATAAAAGAATAACGTCTCTATTTCCAGGAAACAAAACTTACAATTTAAACCCTTTATATTCTATTCAACTTTTACATATACAACCTTGAAGCAGAAAAAGGATTCAGATTTATCTATATGGAAATAGGCGGTGCAAACTACAAATAGGAAAATTTTATACTTTGCACACCATTTTCTAATAATTTTCTTTTTGAACCCATTTATTGCAACAACAGAAATTAGAAGAGGAAGTTGAATAGAACATAAATTATTCAAAATGCAAAAAACAAATTTAATTCTATTATATTAACATAAAATAATTGAAATTCCGATACAGTCAAGAATTGACATTTTATTTGGTGGAATTTTTGGGGTTTTAGGGTTTAGAGTTTCCATATACGAAATTCCCCAAGTTATAAAATAAGTCCAAATGTTACTACACAAACTACTAAAATGTGAAAACTAAGATTTCCACTCATAGATGGTTTGCCTACCTTCCTTTGGACATGCCTTCTCCTAATTTCTCATTCGGATTTCATCTTTTTGGAATATATAGTGATTCAATTGTATATATATTAGATTAAGAATCAGAGATTACGGAAGAAATGAAATTAGAAAACGTATATATAAATATCTAAATCCCTTTACATTAAATACAAATGATTCTGAATCGTAGAGTTGAAGAAGAGGACTGATAGAGTTTCTCTAGCGCTCCAATTATTTTATGAATAAAAGTGAGGGGGCTAACCTCTAATTTATAGTGGTTAGAATGCACTAGAACCGAAGGATTTAGGTAGGTTTAAAATAATAAAATACAGACCGTCCTTGGCCTAACTAACCATAGACGCCACTCACTAGTCGGTCGACCGCTCACCCTTAAGCGATCAACCGCTAGCGGTCAACAGTCAGGATAAGGGGGTCGACTAGTCCCCTATTCTGGGTTGTGAATAAAATGTTGCCATTTAATTTTTATTTGTTTCCTACTTTCTTCCTCTACCGTAAACATTTATTTAATGTTGCTTAAACCCTAAGCTTCCATCAACGTCAAAAATATTTATTCCTATCTAATTCCAACCCTTTACATTATTAAATTTTTAAATTTAAATTCGTTCAAATTATTTTAAATTAGAAAACTTTAGACGTCAATAACTTTTTCGTTTAAGCTTTGTTCGCAAAACTTTATATATAAAAGTTGATCAAAAAATCGCCACGAACACAATGGTGTAACTTTCATGGTCAAATTCCAACATTTGCAAAATTTCCATTTTTAACCTTATTATTAACTAATTAATTCTTATTAATTTTTATGGGGTGTTACATTCTCCCCACTTAAAAATGATTTCATCCCCGAAACCCCTAAGGCGACAAATAGTGTAATGTGCATTATACAACCATGTTATACAACTAAGTAATCCGTCTACTCAACCAAAACTGTAATGTGATTATGTATGCATCATACTATAGTTAAGCTCAATCCTAGTGTAAATTCAAGTTCGTGACATATAGGCATATATTGAAGCATCCTAAATATGCATAAGATTCTATATGAGTGCAAAAATAACAATAAAAATTGTGGCAACCATCCCTTACCATCTAATCTAGCAACCACGATGCAACCAAAACCTATACAATACTGAATTTTGGGGAGAGAAAGTTTACTACAGAAATGCCTAGGAAGAGAAGTCTTCATCTTCTCTTCAATTTCCCATGTGCTTACTACTGGGTTATCTCCCCATTGTACTTGGACCAGCCAAATTTCTTTATTACGAAGATTCCTAGTTTCATGCTCCACTAAACGTGCAGTGGTACAGGGTGCTATCGGCTCCATCTCAACATCTGCTAACTATTCAGGCTCGACTATAGTGGCAGTGGCATGTAGACATTTGCTTAAGTGCGAGACAAGAAAGATGCTATCGACTCTCCTTAAATTATCTGGAAGCTTTAGTTGATATGCAGGTTTCCCCATCCTTTACAAAATAGGAAAAGGCCCAACAAAGCTTGGCTCCAACTTCCCCGATGTACCAAACTTCATAACCTTCCTAAGAGGGGAAACCTTAAAAAGCACCATATCTCCAACTGAAAACTCCAATTTATTCCTTCGCTTGTTAGCATAGGACTTCTGACGGTCCTATGCGACCTTCATTCACCGCCTAATCATCTTTATCTTTTCTGAGGTCTCGCGGATCAAATCTGATCCAAGTAGAATTTTTTCGGTGGTTTCCCACCAATAATTTTGTGATTTGCATGGCCTCCTGTATAAGGCTTCAAATGGTACATGTCAATCATTGCTTGATAACTACTATTGTACGTGAACTCAACCAAGGGTAAATGCTGCTCCCAATGTCCTCTAAAATCCATGATGCAAGCTCTCAACAAATCTTCCAAATCCCATTCACCCTTTTCGTTGGACTGTCGGTCTGTGGGTGGTAAGTGGTGCTAAGGTTTGACATCGTTCCTAAAGCTGACTACAAACTCCTCCAAAATTCGCAAGTGAATAAGGGGTCTCTATCACTGACAATGCTAACCGAAACTCCATGCAGTTGTACCACTTCTCTAATATAGATTTGCGTCAGAGATTCTATAGTCCTATTACCCCTAACTAGAATAAAGTGGGCACTTTTAGTAAGTCTGACCACTATAATCAAAATGGCCCCGTTTCCTTTTTAACTCTTAGGCAATCCATCTACGAATTCCATCGATATATGCTCCATTTCCAAGTTGGCACATCTAACGGCAATAATAGTCCTCTAGGCTTCCCTTATTCTGCAATCATTTGGCATGTAAAACACCTAGAGACATACTCTGCTACCCTTTTCTTCATCCCCGACCAATAGAAAATCTTCTTCATATCCCTCTACATTTTATCTCCACCGAGGTGAATCGTCATCCTAGAATGATGACATTCTGCTAGCACTTCCTCTAAAACTTCCTCCACTATTTGAACACATAGGAATCCATCTCTCATTATCCATTCCCTTTAGTCTATTGGATATCCACCGACATAGGGAAATCATCTCCTTTACTTAGCTTGTCCAAAATATCTATTATTGTTGCATCTTTCTTCAGCTCTTGTCCGATGTGGTCCATCAATGCTGGCCTAACTTCCATCACTACCAAATAGCCTAGAGTGGGTTCTGTTTGCGGATGGAAATTGAATTTCAAGGCGAACTCCAACTGCCTCCACTCATGTATAGCATGAAGAGTAGCATGCCTTCGGTTAAGAGCGTCAACAACCACATTTTCTTTTCTGGGGGTATATCGTATCTCGAAGTCCTATGATGCTATAACCTCCATCTATTGATGTTGCCTAAGATTCAAATATTTGGGAAAACAAATATTTAAAAGATTTTCATTCGATGAATAACTCAAACCTTTCTCTCAAAGATAATGTCTTTACATCTTCAAAGCAAAGATGATAGCCGCTAACTCCAAGTCGTGAGTTGACTACCTCTTCTCATGGTCCTTCAAATACCTACTTGCATAAGCTATCACTCTACCTTCTAGCATGATAATAGCTCATTATCATGTACCGTATGCATCGGTGTAAACCGTGAAAGGCTTCGTCCTATCAGGAATGGTAAGTATGGGCACACTAGTCAACAGACTCTTTAGTTTCTCAAATGTTTCCATGCATTTCACATCCCATGTAAAAGCTAAATTTTTCTTAGTTAAGCGAGTTAATAGGACCACTACCTTTGCAAAGTCCTTGATGAATTTGCTATAGTAACCCGCCAACCCAAGAAAATTCCTAACTTTCAAGGCATTCTTCGGAATCTTCCAGCCTTGAATAGCTTCCACCTTTGTAGGATCAACAGACAGTACCTTCTCAGATATAATATGACTTAGAAATCTCATCTCCTTCTTCCAAAAATGACACTTTGAGAATTTTGCTTTTAGTTGGTGTCTCTATAAGGACCTAGTACCTCCCTTAAGTGATTGTAACAACCCACCTTAGAACAGACCTAAATTTCGACCCAGAAAAGGCCCATCGAATTTTAGATCCATTCTGAGGCTAGCTTTTGGTTGGAAAAAGAAGTATGTCTTTGCTCCCATATTAAAAAATTCCTTACACAACTTAGGGAAGTCAACAGGATGGGGTACTACATCGGTCGGCAGGGCAGCAGGTGCCACCGGTTAAGTTGGAGGAATATGCAATTGCTCAACAGTCCTAAAGTATTGTCTAAACCATTCGGGCATTCCAAGAATGAAAGCTCTTCGATGGGTAGGGATCCCATTTCCAGAATAAGATCGATTATTAGCCATATTAACTATTTGTAGGTTAAATTTTTACTGAGGATTTCCTAAGATAGAATTATATACTGAAATAAAATGGGTTGCCTAGTGTGTGTGTGTGTATGTTCAAAGAAATATAGGTATATATAGATATATAAATACATACATATATGGTAAGAATTTTTGAAAATCCTTTTTGAAAACCTTTTCAAAAATAACAAGTATGCCACTCATATGTATAGTTTCCCTGTTGATCGGGTAATCTAAGCTCTGATACCAAATGTAGTAATCCACCTTGGAACAGGCCTAAATTTCAACCTAGAAAAGGCCCATCGAAACTTAGATCCATTCTAAGGCTAGCTATTGGTTGTAAAAAGAAGTAATAGTAGAGAGTAAAAACTATTCTTTCAGAATTCACAGTGGATGGAATAAAATATAATATCAATTTTACACATTTATTTCAAAACCATTTGAAATGTCATAATACGAAATAGCATAAAACTGTAACGTAAGATCCGTTACATCATTTGCTCAAATACATGGGTACAACATAAAAATATCATAAAAGATAATAATAACTACCATAAGCTTAAGCCACTCCACCTTCAAGCATCGTCACCGCCATCACCCTGTCTTTAACCTGTGTTGTAATGAGGAAGGAGTCAGAACAACAAATGTCCGATGAACAAAAACCTCGAGTCTTACCATTTCAGTACTTGGGTAGTATATTTCCAAATAAGAATATGTCTACATACATAAAACCATTTAATACTTCTTGTAAGGAATGGAGGTGGATCCACAATCAACCACTTAATACCTTCCATTCCCAAAGTAGGTTTCTAAATCCCATAACCCAAATCCTACGTCATAAATATATAACAATGCGAGAGATAGCACCCAAGCCCCTTAATAATTTATCGGAAAATAGGTAGACTCTGGTCATTTAAGACCTCGATCGAGGCATACCTCATCATTTAATACTTATTCCAAAGGCGGACCTCTCAATGGTAACTATCAAGTTGACATCATATGGAATCTCTTAAGCCACTTAATACTTCTTTATGGAAAGGCAGACCCTCAATCAGTCACTTAATACCTTAACCACCAGGTAATCCTATAGTTAATTTTTAAAATTCAAACCCTAAATTTAAATACTCATTTGAATTTAAATTCAAACTAAATTAGTTCAAATATGAAAACTTTAAACACTCAAAACTTTTCATTTGAGCTCCTTTTTCATCATATTATATATGGAAACATATCGAAATTTCGTTATGAACGCAACGAAATAACTTTCGTGGTAAATTCCAACTTTCATAAAATTTCCATTTTTAACCATACCCTATTTAATTTAATTCTCTCAATTCATTTATGGTTGATTTTACATGGTGTTACATTCTTTCCCCCATAAAAGGATTTTGTCTCAAAATATTTCAAGGGACGAACAACGTAACGCATAATAACATCCATGTTACATAACCAAGTTATCTACACAACTATCCACTCAACCAAAGTGCAATTTGATTATATACTGCAAACATACTAAAATAAGCTCAATCCTAGCATGAGTGTGTAAATCGTGGCATGCAAGTATGTATGCAAATACCCTAAACATGCATAAAAATTTCTACATGAGTTAAAGTGGTTGTGAAAAAGTGTGGAAACCATCTCTTACCATCCAATCTAGTAACCATAATGCGACCAAAATCCTAATTTTGGAGAGAAAATTTACCGATGAAAAGCTCTGGATGAGTGATCTGCATCTTCTCATTGGTTTCCTATGTGCTTTCCATGGAGTTGTCTCCCCATTGTACTCGGACCAGCCTAATTATTTTGTGGCGGAGTCTCCTAGTTTCATGCTCCACGATGTGTGCAGTAGCATGGGATATTGTTGGCTCTGTCTCTAATTCCCCTAATTAATCAGGTTCAACTCTAATAGTGGTGTCATGAAGGCATTTCCTAAGGTGAGAAACGCGGAAAACATTATGGACTACTGTCAATTTGTCAGGAGCTCCACGCGATAAGCAAATTTTCCTATCCTTTCCAAAATTCTGAATAGCCCAATGAATTTAGGCACCAATTTTCCAGACTTGCAAAACCTAACCACTTTCCTATGAGGGGAGACTTTGACGAATATCATATCTCCAACCTCAAACTCAAGCTCTTTACTTCTTCTGTCTACATAAGATTTCTTACGGTATTGCACCGTTTTCATTCGTTGTTTGATCAACTCTACTTTTTCCATGGTATCACAGATCAAATCAGATCCGAGTAATACTTTTTTGGTGGTTTCCCACCAATAACTTGGCGATTTGCATAGTCTCCCATAAAGTGCTTCAAAGGGGGCCATACCAATCGTCGCTTGATAATTATAATTATATGCGAACTCAACCAATGGTAGGTGCCGCTCCCAATGTCCTCCGAAATTCAAAACACAAGCTCCCAACAAGTCTTCCAAAATCCTATTCACCCTCTCCATTTGACCATCAGTTTGTGGGTGATATGTAGTGTTGAGATTTAGAAAAGTTCCCAAAGCTGTTTTTAGGCTCCTCCAAAACTCACTAATAAACAGGGGGTCCCTATCACTAACTACGCTCACAAGAATTCCACGTAACCAAACTACCTCCTTGATGTAGATCTGCACGAGAGAAGTGGTAATTCTACTGCTCCTAACCAAGATAAAATGGGCACTCTTAGTGAGTCTATCCACAATAACCCAAATAGCTTTATTACCCCTCTAACTTCTAGGCAATCCTTCCATAAAATCCATCGAAATTTGTTCCCACTTCCAAGTCGGAATTTCCAAAGGTAATAGTAATCCACCAGGCTTCCCTTGCTTAGCTTTTACTCTTCGACATGTCAAGCACTTAGCAACAATCACCTACACTCTTCTTCATTCCATTCCAATAGTAAATCCTCTTTATATCCTTGTACATCTTATCTGCTCTGGAATGAATGGTCATCTTCGAGTGGTGACACTCTTTAAGAACATTTCTCAACAAACTATCAACCAAAGGGATACAAAGGTGTCCATCCCTTCTTAAACATCCCTTCTTATCAACTGAATACCTACTAGTGTGGGGAAAGTACTCTCATCCCCTTAACTTCTCCAAAATCTCTACTAACTTTTCATTCTTCACTTGCTTAAGACTTATATGGTCCATCAAGGCTGGTCTAATCTCCATAACTGCCAAAAGCCTTGGATGGGTTCTGTTGGCGACTGGACGTTAAAATTTGAGAGGAACTCAAACTGCCTTCATTCATATATAGCACCTACGGTAGTGTGCCTTCGACTAAGGGTGTCGGCGACTATGTTCCCTTTCTAAGGATATACTGAATACTAAAGTCGAAGAATACTATATATTACATCCATCTCTTTCGCTTAAGATTTAAATCTTTTTGAAAAAATAGGTATTTGAGTGATTTATGGTCAGTGAATAACTCAAACCTTTCTCCTAAAAGATAATGCCTTCACATCTTCAAGGCAAAGACGATAGCTGCTAACTCCAAGTCATGAACTGGATATCTCTTCTCATGATCCTTCAGTTGCCTATTAGCATAAGCAACCACTTTTCCTTCTTGCATTAAAACTACTCTTAACCCTGTGCCACAAGCACATGTGAAAAACGTAAATGGTTTGGCTCTATCAAGAATAGTGTGTATATGTGCACTAGTCAATAACTCCTTAAGCTTCTCAAATGCCTTAGTGCATCTATTGTCCCAAGAAAAGACTAGGTTCTTCATAGTCAATTGGGTTAAAGGGGCTGCTATTCTTGAAAAGTTCTTGATGAACTTTCTATAGTAGCCTGCTAACCTGTGAAAACTTCTAACATACGATGCATTCCCAGGAGTCTTCCATCCTTGAACAGCTTCTACTTTGGAGGGTCTACTGCCAATCCTTGCTCAGAAACAATATGCTTAGGAAATCTAACTTCTTTTCTCCAAAAGTGGCATTTAGCAATTTGGCCATAAGTTGGTGCCTTCTTAAGGTTCCTAATACCTCTCTTAGGTGATCCTCATGCTCTTCTTTGCTCTTGGAGAAAACCAAAATATCATCTACGAACACAACGACGAACTTGTTGAGTTGCCCCCTAAATACCCTACTCATCAAATCCATAAAGTATGTTGGGGAATTCATCTATCCTAGGTAAAGGGTACCTATTCTTCCTTGTTAACTTGTTCAATTCCCTATAGCCGACGCAAAGTCTCAAAGAATCATCTATCTTACTAGCGAAAACAATAGAGGCTCCTTACTCTAAAGTACTCCAATGGATGAATTCTTTACTTAGTAGCTCAAGATTTGTTTATCCAATTCCCTTCTTTCTTTGGAGGCCGTGTATCTTAAGGGCAGGGCGACTGGCCTTGCGTCCTTCTCTAAATTTATTCGGGACTCGATCTCCCTATGAGGTTGGAGACCCGAGACTTCCTCAAAGTCATCAGGAAAATCATAAACTACGGGTACAGATGGTTCTCCAACAACGGATAGATTTAGTGGGTATAAATGGCCTAACTAAACTAAATCTTAAGGTGTACAAAGAATTTATAGGTCATGGTCTCCATAACTTCCTAATCGTAAAATCCTCTTATCACAATTAAGAATTGCTCCATAATATGCTAACCAATCCATACCCCAGATAAGTCCATATGCCTTAAAATTTATAACGTACGCATTACATATGAAATCAACGTCGCATATGTCCAATACTAGGTCTTTGCAAATAAAAGAGAGATGTTTCGAACCCCTAATAGGATTAGTGACCAATATTGGGCTGGTGATAATCTGGGTTTGAAGGTTCAAAAAGTTTAATACATTTGTAGCTGTAAAGGAATGCGGTGCCCCTAAATCAAATAGCGTACGAATTATAACCCTAGAAATAAGAGTTATACCTTCTAATGATGCCTTCCCTTGTTCTCTCGGTGGTCTACTTGCAATAGGGACGGGTTCAATAGCATAAGTTTGTCCGCTTGATCCTTCCTTTGCCAACATAGGACATTGATTCTAGAGGTGCCCTTCTTCGTGGCAATTAAAGCACTTCCCTTTAAAAGTTTCCTTCATCGGACTCACCTTACAATCTTTAGCTTCATGACCTTTCTTCTGGCATCGCTTGCACACCTTACCATCCTTCTTAAATTTCTCCCTACTTGTTGGCCTAAAAGCTTTCTATTTTGCACCCTCCTTGCTTTTAGGTAGGTGCAACCTTCTCCTTTTCTACCTCCTTATCATCCATATTGGCCATGTGTAGCTTGTCATCTCCACCAACATCTCATATGTGGCACCAATGGGTACTTGGGTTAACAATATTTCTTTTAGCGGAGAATTTAGGCCCTTCACGAACTTCATGGCCTTTTTTCATAGGTGTATCTATCAAACTCATCCTAAATTTTGCTAACTCTATGAACTTAGCTATGTACTCTTTAAGAGTCGAGTCTCCATGCATAAGCTAATTGAATTTCTCTAGTTGTAGACTCACTTTTTCCTTAAACATAAACCTTATCTCAAATCTATTCTTGAATTCCTCCATGAGAAAATCCTTCCAAGATTTTCCTCAGTCACCAAGTTCCACCAATCTAAAGCTTCTCTTTTGAGGTGCCAATCTGGCATCCTCCCCTTTGGCCGATCTTCATAACCAAGCTCTCTAAATATCCTCTCGTAGTCAATAACCCATGCTTTAGTTTCCATATATCCTTTAGTTCCAGAATATGTCTTCCCTTCCATATTAAGAAAGTCCTTACACAACTTAGGGAAGTCAATAGGATAGAGTGCAACATCAGCAGGCGGGGCAGCAAGTGCCATCGGTGTTGTTAGAGGAATAGGAACTTGCTCAATAGTCCTAAGATATTGTTTAAACCATTCGGGAATTCCACGAATGGGAGCTCTTCCACGGGTAGAGATCCCATTTTTGAAAGAAGATTGATTATCATCCATATCAACTATTTGTAGGTAAAATCTTTAGTGACAATTTCCTAAGATAGAATTATATGCTGAAATAAAATGGGTTGTCTAGTGTGTGTGCGTATGTTCAAAGAAATATGGGTATATATATACACATACATACATATATATAATAAGAATTTTTGAAAAACCTTTCTGAAAAACCTTTTCAAAAATAATAAGTATGCCACTCATATGTAAAGTTTCTCCATTGATTGGGTAACCTAAGTTCTGATACCAAATGTAACAATCTACCTCAGAATAGGCCTAAATTTCGGCCTAGAAAACGCCCATCGAAACATAGATCCATTCTAAGGCTAGCTTTTGGTTGTGTAAAGAAGTTACAGTACAAAGTAATAACTATTCTTTCAGAATTCAAAGCGGATGGAATAAAATATAATATCAATTTTACCCATTTATTTCAAAACCATTTGAAATGTCATAATACAAAACATCATAAAACTGTCACATAAGATCTGTTACATCATTTGTTCAAATACATGGGTACAACATAAAAATATCATAAAAGATAATAATAACTACCATAAGCTTAAGCCACTCCACCTTCAAGCATCGTCACTGCCATCACTCTGTCCTTAACCTGTATTGTAATGAGGAGGGAGTCAGACCAACAAATGTCTGATGAATAAAAACTTCGAGTCTTACCATTTCTGTACTTGGGCAGTATATTTCAAAATAAGAATATGTCTATGTACATAAAACCATTAAATACTTCTTGTAAGGAAAGGAGGCGGATCCACAATCAACCACTTAATACCTTCCATTCCCGAAGTAGGTTTCTAAATCCCATAACCCAAATCCCACATCATAAATATATAACAATAAGAGAGATAGCACCCAAGCCACTTAATACCTTTTATTGGAAAATAAGCAGACTCTGGCCATTTAAGACCTCAATTAAATCAAACCCCATCATTTAATACATATTCCCAAGGCAGACCCCTCCATGGTAACTATCTAGCTGACATCATATGGAATCTCTTGAGCCACTTAATACTTCTTTATAGAAAGACGGACCCTCAATCAGTCGCTTAATACCTTATCCCGAAGCAGACCCCTATAGAGATTCCACCTATCGTGCCTAATAACTAGCCCTTTGGCCATTTAATACTTCATTTGGGAAAAAGAGTTAGGCCCTTAAACAACCACTTAATACCTCAAAACCTTGAAGCAAGTCCTATGTATTATGACCCATACTCATAATGACGTCTCACATTCGTCCAACTATTCATAAGAACTGGTAGCCAGATTAGCTGGGTAGATTTACCCTACAGAATTCAGAATTAACCTTGCATCATCACGAATATTTGTCATAGGAGATGTCTCACATCAATAAGAAGTATACACAACCGCCGGTAGCCTCAAAGTGAAGGGTAGACTTCTATCGTGCAATTCTACTGACCTCACATCCCTATGACTTATCCATAATTTAAATACTCTTCATATATATATATATAATACTCATCTCACCGTTTCAAAATTAAGGCCTTGTAAGGAATCTTCCTTATTATGCCTCAAAATGTCAATTACCTTCCTAAAGGAGGAAACTAATGACGATTACTACCTAATTTACTACGTAATTATACGCCATAATTATACGTTTATTATGCGATAGAAATATATATGTATGTATGTATTGTATGTATATATTCGCGCCTAATCAATTCTAGCATGTGGTTTATATTCCCTAAACTAGCGTTAAATGTCAATTATTTTAACCATAATACCAATACAAGTCCTTTTCCTTCAAATTCCCAAGACTTTAATATCTATAACAAGGGATTAAATATTCATATCCAAAACTGCAATACATAGACTTGTAAAAATAGAAACTCAATTTATTACATAAATATAATGGAATATCATAAACAATAGGAATTGCAATCCTAACTTCATATTCTATTTAACTTCACTTTTATACAAAAATAAACGAAGGAATTTTGCGTGAGATAAGTGGTTTAAACTATGAATAGAATTCATACTTTAAACCCTTATTTTATTACAAAAACTCACAATTTGAATTAAAGAAGGAGGAGAAGTGGAATAGACTATGAAATTATTAGAAATTGCAGAATAATATAAATCCCATCAAATTAACATAAATAAATGAGAATCCCCATCTAGAATTGACATTTCAAAATAAAAAGGAATTTTGGATGGTTTTATATATTTTGTTTTTGCAATCCCAAAATCTCTAAGGCCTATTCAAATCCCTTGATATATACTAATCAATTACTGAAATAAAAATACTAAGGTTTCCACTTATAGATTATCCTTAGCTTCTCTTATATGGATTTGCAATGCCAAAGCAACTCTTTATCAGATCTCCTTCTTTTGATATGTATATATATATATATACGCACCGAAGGATAGGTATATATATAATTTTGTTAGATTTAGAGAGGTTAGAGAAGAAGAAAATAGATTAAAAGAATAATTAGAAAAGGATTAGAATCCTTACATGAATTTCTAATTGAATTTCTAAATCTAATTGAAGAGAGAAAATGATAGAGGTTCGAGGTATTTTCCAATATTTATAAGTAAAAAGTGGAGAGGATAGGGTTCTATTTATAGGAGTTGAAACACACCAGAATTGTAGGATGTAGTTTGGTGAAAAATGGATAAATCTGGGTCGTTTAACGTTGAAAAAAACCCTAGCTGGCACCTGAGTAGGGCTCAACCGCCCTCCATAGACCAGTCAACCGCTTAGGGTCAGAGGTGTCAACCTCTACTCCTATTTAGGGTGCAATGATTTGTTTTCGTTGCTCGTCTATTTTATTCCCTAATTAACTTTTAACGTT
Organism: Allium fistulosum; assembly: GCA_030737815.1. Taxonomy (NCBI): domain Eukaryota; kingdom Viridiplantae; phylum Streptophyta; class Magnoliopsida; order Asparagales; family Amaryllidaceae; genus Allium; species Allium fistulosum. Next base: position 1,087,301,327 of record CM060904.1, on the reverse strand, counting down.
AACTGTTTGACTTAACGGTTACTTAACCCCCAAGTAATCCTACAGTTAATTTTTGAAATTCAAACCCTAAATTTAAATACTCATTTGAATTTGAATTTAAACTAAATTAATTTAAATATGAAAACTTCAAATGCTCATAACTTCTTCATTTGAGCTCCATTTTCAACATATTATATATGGACACGGATCAGAATTTCACCACGAACGCAACAAAATAACTTTTTGTGGTCAAATTACAACTTTTATAAATTTCTATTTCCAATCCTACCTTATTAAATTTAATTCTCTCAATTCATTTATGGTTGATTTTACAAGGTGTTATAGTGATTTTCATGCTCATCCACACTTTTGGAGAACACTAGAATACCATCCACAAATACTACGATGAATTTATTCAGATGCCCCCTAAAGACTCTACGCATCAAATCTACAAAGTAAGAGGAGGCATTTGTCAACCCAAAAGGCATTACTTCACATTCATACAGTCCTTTTAGGGTGTGAAAAGTGGTCTTCTACTTGCTATCCTCAGCTATTCTCAATTGGTGGAATCCAGTGGCTAAGTCCAATTGAGAAAAGATTTTGGCTCCAACAATCTGGTCAAACAAGTCATCTATTCAAGGTAAGGGATAATTATTTTTCATGGTCAGCTTATTAAGCTCTCTATAGTTAATGTCTATAGTTAATGCATAGCCTCAAGGAGCCGTCTGTCCTAGTGGTGAAGATAACTGGTGCTCCCCATTCTGAAGTACTGCGGTGAATAAATCCCTTATGCAATAGCTTCGAAATCTTCCTTTATAGCTCTTGCCTTTATTTTTGGGCCATATAACTTAATGGTAGCATGACATGTCTAGCATCATTCTCCAAATCAATCCTAAACTTGATCTCCCTTCGTGGTGGGAGACTGGAGACTTCTACAAAAAATTTTGGAAAGTCTTGGACTACGGGAAGGGATGAGAGCTCATCTTGTGATAGGCTAAGAGAATATAAATAGCTTAATTTAATTGAGTTTTGGGGTGCACAATGGACATCGGTCTCGCCTCTTACATCTTCTTAACCAAACGATCCTCATATCACAATCTAGGATAGCCCTGTAGAAAGATAACCAATCCATCCCTAGGATAAGTCTGTACCCCTCTAAACCAAGAACATACGCATTACATGTAAAATCGATGTTACACATATCCACAACCAGGTCTTAAAAAATTAAAGAAAGATCGACCCCCCAAAAGGATTTGACATGACTGTTGGATTAGTGATGTAACGACCTGCCTTTTCGACTCCAAAATTCGACACTGGTGCATCCACGGTATGCATGTGCCGAACATCCAAGTTTCAGATAGACAGATTGTTAGGGGAAAAGAAATAAAAGATAAAACATAATCTCACATTGTAACGAGCAACATATAATATACAAATGATCTTTACAAAAGAAAAACTGTAATGTATACACATCAATCAGAGTAACTACCTATCATTAGCCTGGGCAGTTATGACAATTTGTCCTCACAAATGGTGGTAAATATAAAAAACCAATGCAGCAGAAATAAAATATACATAAATATGTCTTGGAGACATCCAGCTCGTCTCTTGAAGCTCCAAAGCATCCAAAGCTAAATCTGGAAATATGCTCAGGCTGACCCGAGCATTATAAGAAATAACGCCCGGATCAGTTTGGTAAACCAGCATGAGAAACACACATCATATGGATTTTTAATGTTATAAAACCTTTCAAAATAAAGGTATCTCGTAAGACCATGTTGCGCATAAACAAGGATGGGTTTTTACCTTATGACAACCAAACCATTTCAAATAGAAAATCCAGTGATATTATAATAATGTATAGGGTTTAAAATAAATATATAAATAGCTGGAATGCTTGCATCTCACACTCCAGCATAGTTGGGTACAACTAAGACCGTAAGGCACTTATTAGAGAATGGATTCCATCAATGACAAAGCACCGGGTACCATCTGTCATAGTACAACTCTAGAAAAATGCACCGAAGTCAACAAGAACATCTTGCACCCCTGCCAACACAAGCCTACCCTTTACTGGATAGCACCGAATATGTCATTACCCTATTTCCTTTGCAACCTTTTTCCAAGAGATCTTATGCATATACCAAATCCATAAATATATATCTAGAAGGGTGATGACATACCCTAATGGTTGCGAACCAAGTAGACCTACCACATCTCCCTTGATTTTAGTGATTTTCGGGTTGTAAGTCTTGAGGCTAAATTTTACCTTTTTAGCAAATCCCACTTGAAATGCTAACATTGTCCTCCAGGAAAAAATGCAACGCCAGCGTTCATCCATTGTTCTGGTTCTGAACAAACTGAAGGCACTACTTCTACAACATCCTCAAGATTAGTAGCAAGTAGCCCTTACACTTCAAGAAACTCCATCTTTGATCATCTTCTACATGTCTCCATTCGAACACGTATTCCGGTTCGAAGTGGTTTTCAGATAATATATCTGATCCTAATCTCTTCGAACCGACAATGATAGTTTAAAACTGGCCAAGATTTGATAGTCGGGTATTTAACTATCAAGTAACAAATAATTCAACTAGAGATTTAATTCCTTAAGGAAAACAACACTGGTTAAGCACATAAGCCACCACTAAGCCTCTTTAATTAATTCTTTCATTAATTAATACTACTTTGTAAATTCTTATATTCAATATTTTTACAAAGATATAACCACAAACCCTTCTCTACTCTTTTTAATACTTGAAAAATATCGATATACTTATCTCAACTGTATAAGTTTACTCACAAAACATTTAACTTTCAAAGCTTATAAAACTTTTCCATATACTTATATCAATAGTATAAGTATATTCACAAAATACTGCATTTCCAATACTTAGAAAGATTACCCATATACTTATCTCAATGGTATAAGTATATTCAAAGATCTTAAGAAAAGTTTCATTTTCCAAAATCATATTTATTTGGGTTAAAACAAATGTAACTTAAACATTGATAAAAATAAACCTAAAACACTGTTGGTGCAAGTAAATGGATCGTATAAAAACTAGACTAAATATACTTACACCACTTCCCGATTTCAAACGGTACTATCCTTTGATTAACAATGAAATCAAACAAGTTAGAAAACTATTCTTGCCTCGACATTCTTAATTCTCAAGATAGAGATGAGTTTCCATACCTTAGAATTTGGCGTTAAGTATGAGAAGAATACTTTCCATACTACCATAATTTAAAATGATCATTTACGGAAATCAAATCTCATTCTTTTTATTAAAATTCTTTTATAAATCCCTTTATAAAACTTTTTTCTCTTCATAAAACCTTTTTTATTTACAAACTCCTTTAATAAAAAATATTATTTATAACTCTTTTATAAAACTACAAATTCATTTATAAAACTCCTTTTATAAAAATCCAAATACAATTATAAAACTTCTTTTATAAAACTTCACTAATGAATCTCATTTAAAAAACATCACTTATAAACCCCATTCCTAGTTACCAAACTCCTTTATATAAATCTCTTATACTTTCTACAAAACGATCACTCCATATATCACCATAAATTCACAAATGGAACTTATTATTCCAATTTATCAAAGTGATATTGATTTCCCTCTTATAAAATATTATTTAAAATTCTATTCTTTTATTTATGAAATACTTTTTAAAACTCTATCTTTTATTACAACATTTTGTATAAAACGTTTCCCAACCATTTATCCTAAAATATTTCCATCTTCTAAATAAACAAATCACTTTATTATAATATATGGATAAATTCCCTTTATTTTTCTTTTAAAATAAACAGTCATTTTTATAATAACTTTTCTATAAAAATAAATACCTTCCAAAATAATTTCAAAACATTTAACTATATAGATATATTAGAAAAGAATAATAAAAGAGGTTGAAGTAAAATAGAAAAGTACAAAAACTATTTTTTTTACAATAAAATATCACAAAAAATCCAAAAAGGTCAGCGAAAAAACATTTCCCAAATCGAAATCATTTACAAATCAAAAAAACAATTAATAGCATTTCAAAATACTACAACGAGGCCAATAGCTACCATATCACTTAACCAATGCTATTATTACCTTTTTCACTAAAAAGGTTCAACTTTTAACATATGTCAGTGTCACATCCAATATGACTAAACTATCGATCTTTTTAGCATTTAACAATTTATATAATAGGTATATAGCTAAAATTAAAATCAACAGGTATATGACTGGAATTAAAAATCACAATGACGAGAAATCTAGATTTTCTCTATAAATTTTCCCTATATTCATTTTAAACGTCATCTGCTTTTCAAAATGGATATTTAACGAAACCAAGCTAATAAATCATTTCAATACAAAACAATAATTTTTATCTACTACGCCGAAGCATTCCATTTTGAACTCTAATCGAACGATGTTTGATTTTAGCCCAAAATTTCAATAGTTCCAAATTCGACCAAACTAATTCCATCTCGTAACCATCGCCATTACGAGCATAACGCAAAAGACCACATCTCGATTTTACCTTGTATGTGAGAGATATTCATTTTATGAGTTTAGAGATTTAAAATATTCATTAAATTACTAATTACAGTTTAAATTTCAGCTACCGTCCTAAACTCGATCTCTAATCCTTCTTCCTTTTCGTTAATCCTCGTACATGATACCCAGTGCACCCAAACATGCATGCATATAATTCTCACTCCCTGCTTCAAGAAATTGCTCCCCGACTTTGCTTTCAAACTCCTTATCATCCAAGCTTCCAATCCTACACCACTACGAGCAGCTCGCCCCACTGCTCTGAAGTCTGACCTGGCAATCTCGCTCACAAGCCCTGAAAGGTAGATCTAGTTCATACGAGCCCAAAGATCTAAACTTCATTTTTTTTTCTATTAATAACTCTTTCGTTTTGAATTTTTGAAGGTGGTGGGAGTTTTTTTTCTTTTCTTTTGTTTTCCAGGAAGTTTTTAAAAAAATGAAAGAGAAAGTGAGAAAGTAAACTCAACGTATTTTGATTTATCTTAGGTAGTGATATGTTTGTATTGCAATTTCCGACACGTTGCCACACAGTATTTCGTTTGTGTACGATCTACGAGTGACAAAAAAAATACGATTGCACACAAAATGCAACACGATCCTAAAACAATAAAAATATACATAGTTTATCTAATTTTGTAAAATCACAAAAATACTATCATTTATCGGGAAATACATCAAACGAAAATTCAATTATTTTCCAAATTTAAAATTATAGAAAAATCCTATAAATTAAAATGAAAATAGTACAATAAAAATCGATTCACCGTATTAAAATTTATTTTTTTATTATTTATTAAGTATTAAATCAAATCTGAATATTTAAATAAATTAAATATTCCCATTTGAAACGTTAAAAATTTCGGGTAGTTACAGGTGATAACTTAGGTTTTTAGACTCGAGGATTTAACTACGTTTCTAGCTATGAATGAATATGAAGCTCCCAAGTTAAATAAGGTATGAATAGTATTTACGAAGATAATAGTTGTATCTTCCAATGTAGCTTTTCCTTGGTCTCTAGGAGGGGGTCTAATTGAGATAGGTATAGCTTTGATGGCATAAGCTTGTCTACTTTATCCCTCTTATGCTAGCTTTCGATATCAATTCTTATGGTGTCCCTTCTCATGACAGTGGTGGCAACTTCCCTTGAACCCTTCCCTTATCAAACTCACTTTGCGGTCCTTAGCCACATGCCCTTTCTTTTGACACCTACGACATTTCACACTCCCGTTCTTGACCTTTCCCTTGGCTTTCTTATCAGCCCAATATCCTCCTTTCTTAGCTCTACCTTGACTTTATACATGCCCTACCTTCTCTTTCTCCCCAATCCTAATAGTCTGAAGCATGGCCATTTCAACTATTATCTCACAAGTGGTGCCTACAGGAATTTAGGTCAAAAGCAGCTACTTATGTGGAGAATTTATGCCCTTAACATACTTCATAGCCTTCTTCGTAGGAGTGTCAATCAGACTCTATCCAAACTTAGCCAATTTCATAAACTTATTGATATACACCTTCAAAGTGGAGTCTCCTTACCTCGATTATATAAACTTCTCCAACTGCAAACTTACTTCAGCTTTGGACATGAATTGGGACTTAAAGCGAGCCCCAAACTCATCCCAAGTTATTCATTCCTCTACATTCCCTTCAACTATAATTGTCCATCGATCCAGCGTCTCCCCCTTCAAATGCCACGCAGCTATCCTCCTCTTGATTTGGTCTTTCCATTCAAACTCCCAAAATATACGTTCATGGTTGTTAATCCAAGCCTTCGTTTTGAAAAAATCTTCAGCTCCCATATATACCCATCCTCCTATATTTTGGAAGACTTTACACATTTTAGGGAAGTCTAGTGGGCGGGGTGGTGCTTCAGTAGGTAGAGCTGCTGGTACAGCTTATTAAGGAATGTGAACTTTCCCATACATGCCTTAGGTATTGCTTGAACCATTCTGACATACCTCGAATGGTGGGTATTTCTTTAGTGAAGGGTTTCCCAGCCTCCAAGCTATTGTTTTCAGCCATAATCAACCATCTATAGGTTTGAGCTTTTAGTAACAACTTTCTAAGATAGTATTATTTGCTAAAATAAAGTTTGCCAAGTGTGTTTGTGTATGTTCATACAAGTGTATATGTAGTAGGGTTTTGAAAAATACTTTCAAAATTAACAAATACGCACCCTTACGTATGTATATCCTCATTGATCGGATAACCGAAGCTCTGATACCAAATATAACAACTCTCTCTGAAATGGGCCTAATTTTCGCCTAATAAAAGCCAATCAAACCTTAGGCCCATTCCAATGCTGGTTGTTGGTCGATAAAATTGATACGATAAACAATATACAGAGCTATCTATCTATGCTTTCGAAATCTCATAACAGAAGGGATAAAATATAATTACAGAAATAAGTAACCATTTCATTTAACGTCCCAAAATATCTATAATACAATATCTCAAAATACAACAATATGTCTGAAACTGGATGCATCTGAATACATATCAAAAACATAGACAAATAATGAAACTACAACAAATCTTTACTGCCGCCTCCGTCTTCTCCATCAGCATCGTTCCACCTAACATGTGGGTTGTAATGAGGAGGGTGTTGGAATAACAATGTCCAATGAATGAAAATCTCAAGTCTTACCCTAATAGTATTTGGGTAGTATCATTTAGATAAGTAATATGTCTTATGCATCCTATACAATATCTCACTAAGTATATCGCCAACTGTAAGCCCAAAGGCTCTTCCAGTCCAATTCCATAACTCTAACAAGGGTGCAATGAAACTAATGTCAATCATGCCCTAACGATGTGAGAAAAAGTACCTAAGCCACTTAATACCGCTTCAATAGGAATTAGCGAACTCTAACAATTTAATACCTATACCCTAGATAAATCTCATCATTTGATACCTAAATCCAAGGCAGACCCATCCCTTGTACTCCCTAATTGACGTCGCAAAAAATCTCACCAGACCACTTAATACTTCTATTATAAGAAGAGGCGGACCTTACAATAGCCACTTAATACCTCAATGCCAAAGTGGACCCCTACCAAAGATTTCCCACTATTGCACCTAAAAGATAATCTTGACCATTTAATACTTCTTGAATAGGAAAAAAGCGAACCCTACAATAGTCGCTTAATAGTTTCAACCCAGAAGCAGGCCCTTATTAGGATATCCATTGTATGACCTGTAACCTAAACCATAATGTCTCGCATTAGTCTAACTATTCGTAAGTGCTGGTAGCCAAATTAGCTGGATAGACTTACCCTATAGAATTGGGACTAACTTCGCATCTACCGTGGGCGCTTATCATAGGTGATGTCTCACATCAGTCCCGATGTCACACAGCTAGTAGCCATATTAGCTGGGCAGACTTCACTTGACTGACCACGCATCCCTATTAAATAGTCATATTTTCGCCCTTCTACCATATATATGTATAATATCTAACATCATTTACACTTAAGGCCATATAAGGAAGGCTCCTTATTTTGCCTTTATTTATGAATTAATTTCCATAATTATCCTTAACTTCCTTCCTATGGGGTTTAATGTTATTTATTAACCTATTTATTATATACAATGCGAATTGTACATTACTATTAATACGCTATTAATTATATACGTATGTAATATTTTAGCTAACTAAATATTCCTAAGCGTGCGTAGAAATATTCTTATTCTAAGATGAACATTTCCTATACTAATTAGTAAAATGTCAACCCTTCCACATTTATACAACCTAAGTTCCATACAATGATTTACAAAATAGCTAATAACCTTAGCTAGACCAAACAGACTTGTATATAAATATTCAAAAACAGAATAATACCAAACTTATTTTACATTAATATAGTAGAATCATGCCTCTATTTCAAGGAAGCAAAACTTGCAATTTAACCCTTTTACATTTTATTCAACTTTTACATAAACAACGTTGAAGCAAGAAAAGATTCATATTTATCTATATTACAAAAATAGGCAGTGTAAACTACAAATAGGAAAAATTTATACTTTGCACACCATTCCTAATAATTTTCTTTTTGAACCCTTTTATTGCGAAAACAAAAATTAGAAGAGGAAGTTGAATAGAACATAAATTATTAAAATTGCAAATAACAAATTTAATCCTACTATATTAGCATAAAATAATTAAAATTCCAATAAATTCAAGAATTAACAATTTATTTGGGAAATTTTGAGTTACGATTTTCGTATATAAAATTCCTTAAGGCATAAAACAAATCCAAATTTTATTATACAAACTACTAAAATGTGACAAAACTAATATTTCTAGTTATAGATGGTTTGCCTGCCTTCCTTTGGATTCGATTCAGGCCTTCACCTAATTTCTCCTTAATATTTCTTCTTTATGGAATATACAATTATTCAATTGTATATAGATTAGTTTCAGAATTAGAGATTAAGGAAGAAACAGAATTAGAAAACGTATATGTAAATATCTAAAATCTCGTACCTTTAAATCCAATTGATTCTAAATCGTAGAGTTGAAGAAGTGATAGAGTTTCACTAGCGCTCTAGTTATTTTGTGAATAAAAGTAAAGGGGTTAGCCTCTTATTTATAGTGACTAGAATGCACCAGAACCGTAGGATTTAAGCTGGTTTAAAATAGTAAAATCTGGATTTTCTGTAACACCTCGAAATTTTAAGAGATAATTTAATAAAAGATTTAAAATTTAAATTAAAAAGGGAAATGGAATATATACAAACGTCTGAATCTGGCTACGAAATATGCAGCATTACATTTATAGCAATTTTTTAGATAATTTTCATATATAACACTTTAGAATCGGAGCTAATATGGATAAGTTACGAACGTTTTAAAATTTGAAAACAAAACTAATTAAATAAATAAATTTTCTTTAATTAAAAAACTCCACTGGTAGACATCCTAGGGTTCACCTGTCGACACGTAGCGGTTGATTGGTCCTTACCTAGCGGTCGACGGTTGACGTTAAAAAAACCTATAAATTTGAGCAACAGACGACCTGGATTAAATGAAATATTTTTACTTGGTCCTAAAGTTAGTGGTTGACATTCTGGATGAAACCTAAGAAACTCTAGGGTTAATCTAACGGTTAGGACTAATCTAAACCCCCTATAAATATACACTTAACCTAAACCACCATTCATTAGAAATTACCAGTATACTGAAACTCAATCAAATTATCTTCTTCTTCACTTATAAAAATTCTCCAAAATAAGAAAATAAACTAAAAGAACTCATGAAGATTGGATCAAGGAAGGGGAAAGTAAACGAGGAAAGATTTCCAAGCAGAGATTAGGAGCTAATCTGGGATCCGAAGTGAGTGAGAATACTTTTAATAAGATGATTATTTGTAGTCAATTTTAATATATATTATTTGACCTAGGTTGTTAGAAATTAAACTGTAAACATTTATTATTAAACTGGAAATTTAATTCTTATTATATGAATATAATTCCTCCTTTCTAACCTTGATCTGTATACCTAATCTGTAAACTTAAACGAATTGGGATAACCTGAGATGTTAATAGTAACCCTAGATTTAAACTATTTTGCCATAAGCTTGTGTAAATCCGTAAATTGAATTTAAATGAGGAACTTGGAAAATTGTAAAGTTGGTTCATAGTATTGCTATATAAATCATTTGGGGAACAAGATAATTAACAATAACTAATCAAACAAACACAAACTAAAATCAATAAAGGAAAACCGTAAATTTACAACTATTGATTGACTGCAAGATCTGGAGAAGTTGACAGCAAGCAGTCGACCACACCAGGAGCAAGCGATCTACTGATTAGTGTCTTTCCATCGTAGGTTAGACCTCGGCCTAAGGCCCAGGTTATACATAATATATAATTGTTTATATATATATATATTATATATATATATATGGAGGTTAGAAATAGTAGGTAAGCTAGTTCCCTATGAGATGATGCTAGGACTTAGCGGACTGGGTAAATGTTATTTATCCAGCGTGGGTCGATTATGGTAATTCCACAAATATTTATTTTAATGACAACAACCGTATAAATATTAGTACTAATGTTTTCCCAAGTTGGATGTCATATTTTGTAGGATATTATATAGGTTTATACAAGTACAAGATAATTTATTTTGAAGACTGATTAGTAAAAAGATTAAAGATCATGATTTAGAGATGATCAAGATAATTGAAAACTCATGAGTTTTAGAGATGAAAACAAGAAGAGTTAAAGATTATGGTTTATAGTAAACATTAGAATAATTTGTCAAAGTCCTTGGATAGCAACCATTTAATTCTTTGAATACTCTCTTATCAAAATACTTTATTACTATCAAAAAAATTATTTTATTTTTCATAATAAATTTTTACAAATATTTTATAAAATTATTATACATATTAAAGTATTTAGAAACTATGTTTGAACAATTTTACAAAAGTTTTAAATCTTTGCAACATTTTAAAGGTGTTTCTATTTTTTCAAAAAATACAAATGTATGTTGACATATACCACATAGGTATGTCGACATACAGACCGTTAGGGAGATGATTTTTAAATTTTGAAATGTTATGGTTTTTTATCACATCTCTTCATGAATAGACACATCCTTTTAAACAACATTCAAACCTGTAAAAAGATATCTTTTTAATTTTAAAAAGTTGTGATTGTTTATTACATCTTTTCACGAATAAACACATCTTTTCAAACACTATATTAGAAAACGAATTTTTAACCAACTTTTCTTTCTTCTTCTTACTCTGAACTCCCACTACTCAAATAAAAATTCTACTTTGCTCTATACAAACTACTCACTCATCTGCACGTACTCTCCCATTAATTCTAAGATCAAAGTGTTATCAAGAGGGCTATATGATATTCTGTATCAAAGTACAATTGTTTGTATTTAGAAATCAATAACTCTCTACTACTATTTTTTAGGTGTGCTTGTTGCCCGCTTAAATCAAGTGGGTATGCTTGTTGCCCGTTTAAATAAAGCGGGTGTGCTTGTAGCCCATTTAAATCAAATGGGTGATCTTATTACTTGATTAAATTAAGAGGTCTAACCTAAACTTAGAAATTAGGAGGATGTATCTTGCTGCCTTGAAATCGAGACTAAATTCTGGTTTTCTTGCTATCGTCAAAGTAGGCGATTGAAAAGAAATATGCACAAGAAATTATATGGGACTGAATGTAGAGAATCCAAACCAGTATAAAACTCCTAATGTCATCTCTCTAACTCATTGCTTTACTTTTACTGCATTTATTTATATATGTAGTTCTCTATTAGTATATATTCTATGATCGATTGTCTATGTTTGATTCAAATCTTGGAATAAGTTAAAAAGTTCCATAAAAGTTATAAAACACTATTCACCACCCTCTAGTGTTATTGTAGCCTTAAGATTCATTCACATTAGTACTATACCATTTTCCACATTTAGTAACAGAGTAGTAGGTTTTCAAAAACTCATTATTTGATTTTTGAAAAGTATAAATGGTTAATGACACCGGTATACACTTTTTAACACTTTTGTAGAAGTACAATCAACTGCTAGACCCCATTATTTAATGGTACTAATTATACTTACTGGTCATGTAGAATGAAATTTTATTTACAATCCAATGGTTTAGATATTTAGAACATTAAAAAAATGAGTACACTGAACCCCAAATTGAATATTCAATATGGACACCAGACCAAAAAACACAAGCACTTAATAATTCTAAGGCCATGAATATTTTATTTTGTTTATTAGCCAGACATGAATTTAATCGAGTTTCAATTTGCAAGTCTACATATGAAATTTGGAGGACATTACAAGTTACACAGAGGATACTAGTAAAGTACAACAAACTTAGATTTTTATGTTAACCAACCAGTTTCAATCATTTAAAATGAAACCAAATGAGCTTATTTCTAATATGTATTCCACATTTCAAGATATAGTTCATTTATTAGTATCATTAGGCAAAACATTTCTCAAAAGAAGACCAAGTTAGAAATATTCTTAATTCATTATCTTCAAAATGGGATCAAAAGACAGTAATAGTAAAGAAGCCAACGATATTAGTATATTGAAAATTAAAGAGTTAATTAGTAGTCTAATGTGCTATGAAGCATAATTTTTTGGTAGAAAGGAAAGCAAGGCAATCAGGAACAAATAAATTGCATTCAATGCTACAATTGACGATCAAGATTCAGATGATGACAATAATGATAAGGATATTGCTCTTATGACTCGAAATTTCAAAAAATCGCTGAAATATAGAAAGATGAACAACTTTTGGAAAACTGATAACAAAAATTTAGGAAACGAAAATGTTTTTAAGTGTTAAGATTATGGTGAATCTAGTCATCTAAGAAGAGATTGCCCGCAACAAAAGAAAATGCCAAAAACCGATTCAATCAAAAAGAGAAAAAGAGCTTACAACGCAAATTTGGATGATTCTGATACTGCATCAAATGACAACGAACTAGATACAGAAAATATCAATATGTGATTCACAGTGATGGAAGATTAATCAGAAGAGACAAAGGAAACAACAAAATATATATCTTTTACATTTAATATTTTATTGTTTTTATTTCTTATGTTTTGGAAATTTAGGAATAAAATAATATATATATATATATAAATTAAACATATATAAATATATATGAGTAAATACATACATACATTTATATAATATTTCTTTTTTTTGAATTTTGAAATTTCAGCCCATATGTCGACGTATGTCACATGGGTACATGGGTATGTCAACATACCTGGCAGAATTTTGGGAATCTTTTCAAAATTCAAACCTTTGAAATTCTCACTCTTGCATTAATTTCAAAATTTGAATTTCTGCCTTTTCACCTATCACATGAATATTTATTCTCCATTTATTCACTCCTTCCTATCTCATCTTCTACACGCACTTTATTTCGAAATTCAAACTTATTCTTTACTCTCTTTCCTTCAAAACAAATCAAAAAAGGTCTTCCTCAAATCAACGTTCCTCATTCAAAGCCAGTAGGCTTACCAAAATGACTTCATAATGATCAAGAGTCCATTAAAACTTATATTAAGTATGCTACTTATTAAAAAGTATTTCTAGGAAGGTTTGCAAATTTTAATAAATTTTCTTCTACATGATCTTGCTTTAGAAAATGGTATTTCTTGTTTAACTGGTTTATCTCAAAATAATTTTTATTACTATCCCGGTTTGGTTAAAATGTTTTATGCTAATTTGAATGGAAAGTTTTTTCAAGGAGAAGAAGGTCAACTTTGGAGTAGTGTAAAAGACGCTACTATTGTTTTTTATCGTGAAATTCAAATTTTTGGTTGTAAAAGAAGTGGAAATAACCTCTCCATTTTTAAAATTGATTATGGCAATAGAGACATTATGCACGATTTATTTTCTAATGATGAAGAGTATGGTTTTAAAGGCCAAAATCTTAGGCCTAAAGCAAGACTAATAAGTCTCATTTTACAACAAAGTATTACACCGGGGACGGAGAATTATAACAACCCAACTCAAAAAGTTTTCAAAGCTCGTTTTGCTATTTTTGGAAAATATGATATAAATTAGGCTCAAGTATTTTGGATGATTTTGTTCAAAAGAAAATCCCTAGGCATGAGAACACACTTTACCATGGTGTGTATCTTACTAGAATTTTCAATTATTTTGGCATCGATCTAAGAGGTGAAAATATTTTGCCTCACAAAGTTTTCTATAAAACCAACCTTTCTCTTTTGCACATTCCTCTTGAATTCGAACCCTATGAATATCTTCCCAGAAAGGAAGAAAGATTGGCAAGGGAAGAAGGGCAAGGGAAGAAGAGCAAGAGATTCTAGAACAAGAAGAAGAAGAAAGTGCCGGAATGGAAATTGAAGAGGAGAGCAAGAAGTAGAAGAGGAGGAGATGGCCACTTCCCTATAAAGTTTTAGCAAACCTCGCAATTCCAACAAAGAAATCCTTAAAAACCAAGAAAAGCTTCTCAATAACCAAATGAAGCCTGAACTTTTCTTTAGTAATATTTTCACTTCTCTCTCGAACAAAGTGAACAAATACTTTGGGAAGATCATTAGGAAGCCTGGAGGAAACTCTTCTTTATCATCGTCGCCTTTTTAAATCTTTTATCTACCTTTGTATCTCTTAGTTATATGTTTTCGAGTTTTATTTCACGTAATTTTCTATTAAGTCCACGTGCTTCTCTTTTCAATGAAAATTACTTAGAAATTTAATTTTGTTGTTCAATAGTATTCTCATATTCTCTGGAATTCAAAATTGATGTAATGTAAATTATAATAAAAAGTTAAAGCAAAAGCAAAAACAAAAACATATGAACTTTTGCACAAAAGTTGACATAGTCCACCTCTGTATGTCGACATACGCTGGAAATTTTTTGAATTTTTGAATTTCAAAAGTTAGTTAACTTTTGGAGGGATTAGTTACTAATCCGACCTTTCACTTCTACAAATTGATTTTTCATTCAGAAAAACTCAAAAAAATATTCATCTTCTTATCTTATTCCTTTTTACATATTTCCTTCATAAAAATGAATTCGAACAACAACTTTTCAAAACAAAATCTAAGAGGAAATCTAGATAAAACTCTTCAATCTCTCAAAAATGCCCTTTGCTTCGTTCTTTGTAATTAATGACACTTGGAGTTAACTCAAATGCAAATGAATAAAGAACAGAAAAAGCAATTCGACTCACTTCATCATTTCATTTCTAGTATCACCAAATAAGTTCAAAGCAATGCTATAGAATGCTCGAACTCTAAAGCAAAATTGGATAATGAAGATTGGGAAGTTATTAACACCAATCCTATCCTTGGATCAGAAGGATGGTTCGAAGTTCCCAAGAAAATATAAGTGTCTTTTAGTTTATTTTATTACAAGTTTGGTTTATTAATTTGTACATTTGCATGGTTTGTGGATAATATGTATAAAACATATACATCAATAAAATAGTTTTGATTGGTTCTAAATAAAATGTTCGATTTGGATAATCATTTTGAAATATATATATATATATATAATTGTATAGTTGTTTCTCAGAAATATTCTACGGTTATTATTGATTTTGATTCCATTTATGAACATCATCGTAAATATATCATATTTAGGAGGAGTTTATTTTTCTTTACCCATTTTTGTTAATGCCAAAGGAGACGAAAAATATCAAATATACTATATGCATAGACAAAGGGGGAGTTATTCAAAATAGGTTAAGTTAACCAATTTAAGGGGAGTTACATTATATTTTATATCAAATATATTTACATAGTTGTCATCATCGAAAAGGGGGAGATTGTTAATTCCATAGATATTGATTTTGATGACAACAACCATATAAATATTGGTACCAATGCTTTCCTAAGTTGTACAGAGTATTTTGCAGGATATTACACAGGTTTATACAAGTACAGGATAATCGAGTTTGAAGACTGATCAGTAAAAAGACTATAGATCAAGATTTAGAGATGATCAAGATAATTGATGACTCATGAGTTTTAGAGACAAAGACAAAAAGAGTTCAAGATTATAGTTCATAGTAAACATTCGAATAATTTATCAAAGTCCTTGGATAGCAACAATTTGATTTTTTGAAAACTCTTTTATCAAAATACTTATTATTATTACTATCAAAATATTTATTTTATTTTTCAAAATAAATTTTTGCAAATATTTTATAAAATTATTATACATATTAAAGAATTTAGAAACCATGTTTAAACAAATTTACAAGAGTTCAAAATTTTGCAACATTTTAAAGGTGTTTCTACTTTTTCAAAAAATACAGATGTTTGCCAATATATACCACATAGGTATGTCGACATATGGAAAGTTTGGAAGATGGTTTTTAAATTTTGAAAAGTTATGGTTTTTTATCACATCACTTCACAAATAGACATATCCTTTTAAACACAGTTTAAACTAGTAAAAAGATGCATTTTCTATTTTAAAACGTTGTGATTCTTTATTACATCTTTTCAAACACAATATAGAGGTTAGAAAATGAACTTTTAACCAAACTTTCTTTCTTCTTCTTACTTTGAACCCTCACTACATATTCTCTCAAATTAAAACTCCACTTTGCTCTCTACAAACTACTCATCATCTACCTATACTCTCATTAATTCAAAGATCAAAGTGCTATCAAAAAGGCTATAAGATATTTTCTATCAACGTACAACTGTTTGTATTTGGAAATCAAAAACTCTCTACTACTATTTGTTTGGGTGTGGTTATTGCCTGTTCAAATCAAGTGGGTGTGCTTGTTGCCCATTCAAATCAAGTAAGCATACTTGTAGCCCATTTAATTCAAGTGGGTGACCTTGTTGCCTGATTAAATAAAGAGAGTCCACCCTGAATACGAAAATCGGGAGGGCGTATCTCATTGCCTTGAAACCGAGTCTGTATTCTAGTTTGCTTACTATCGCCAAAGTAGGCGATTTAAAAGAAATCTGCACAAGAAATTATACGGGACTAGATGTAAGAGAAATCCGAACTAGTATCAAACTCCTAATGTCATCTCTCTTACTCATTTACTTTACTTTTACTGTATTTATTTATATTTGTGATTGCCTATTAGTTGTTAGAACCTCCAATTTATGTTTCAATGATAACAATTATACAATAACATACATATATAGATCTTATCAAGATTGAAGGTATATGCTACAAGAAGACACCATGGTCGAAGATATTGAGACTCAAAGAGAAACAAAGATTCATTGATCATGCTAAGGTTATTCTACTATAAATGAGTCCTAGATATAATATTGTTAAGGTCTCCTTGAGTATATATGCATACACGATCACATACAATTTTATATATCAAAATAAAAGGTGAAAAACTGTTTTTCCATCTCACAGAAGTCTGATATAAATCCACAGACGTCTGTGACAAATTTTGGGTTAAAAATAAAAACAAGTCACAGACGTCTAAGGATTTTACCACAAACGTCTGTCATGGGCTAAAATTGTCAAATATAAATAGACACTTCTGTTTTGAAACCAAAGGAAATCACCTTTCAATGAAAGGTTGCAGCCACTAAAATGAAAATACTTTCTCAAATAGTAACAACTCTTCATCTGCACCTTTTTAAATCTATAAATGCCACTTTGATTGAGAAGTAGAAATCATCTAACTTGATTTAATCTATTCTTTACTCTCTTGATTTCGAAGCACTCTCTTGCATATACAATTGTTCACATACTCTCAATTTACTATAACCAAAATATAATTTTGGTTAAATCACTTCCTACAACTCAAAGCATTTATATTCATATACTCAAAGGAGATCATAGGAAGATTTGTTGTGACGACCCGACCTTCTATGCCCAGAAAGTCGTATCGTTTTGAAGAAAAGAAAGAGGTGAGAAAGTAGGAAAGAAAGAGAAGAAGAAGAAAACAACAACAAAATCTCAACAGCGGAACGAATAAAATATAATATATCATATAAATTAATACATAGTATCATATACATCAGAGTACACAGACAATACAACAGATACTAGACAGTTATAAACACCTGTCTAGTTAATACAACTCACACATCACAGAGATACAACACAGCGGAAATACAGAATAAACACTAACACAGCGGAACCACATATATATATCTAAACGCTAAAGCCTCCTGCTCCATTGCTCCTCCAGAATTCGTCAAAGCTAACCTGAATCCCTTGGCTACTCGTAAAAATTTGGGTACCCGAGAGTTTATGAAAAACAAAGATAAACTTCGGGTCAGACATGGGTCTGGTATGAGTAACAGGTTAAAGTTGCTTAACTTTGAAAATCATTTGAAAACAAAAGGTATCACGTAAGACTTCCCACACATAAACATGGAAAAGTTTTTACCTTACGCTAACCAAAACATTTTTAGGAAATCCAGTGATATTATAATAGTGTCTAGGGTTTTCAAGTAAATAAGAAATAGCCGAAATTGTTACATTCATTAAATTCCAGCATACTAGGTTTACAATCAAATCCGTTGGCACTTATTGGATTTTGGATTCCATACAATGGCTGGGCTACTAGGGTACCGCCCGTCACAGTACGTGGCCTAGATCACCGTACCGAGGACCCACCCTAAGTACCCTGCAACACAAGGCCGGACCCATCCCTTACTGGATAGTTCCGAATAAAATCACCCCACGGTTGTGATCATTCAACCGCACCACTAAGCCGAAATAAAAGGGGCATCTAGACAGGGATGACCTTACTCTCAAGTGGGTGCTACCCACGAAGCCTTGCTGCACCTCCTCTGTTTTAGCCATTCCCGGTTGATGAGGCTTGAGGTCACGATTACCTTTAGAGGACATATCTCTTAGAATGCTCATCGTCCACCTGACGATGTGCTGAAAGCATTCAATCCATACAAGTTCGTTCCGGGTTCGAACGAAACCGAAGGCATTATCTCGTTACACTCGTATTGGAATCACCCTCAGAGTTAACGACAATAACCCTTGCACTTTGAATCACCATCTCGAACCTATAAGTACTATCTCCGTCAAACTCATTACGGAATCACCCACAGAGTTATACTGACGTATAGTTCTTATACCTCGAGTCTTCACTTGCTCCACTTGGATTTCACGACCCAACGTTAATTTGGAATCGATGTGGTTTTCGGACTCCCAAATATGGAAACCCGATCCCGGTCTCACCGAAATCCAAAACGTGTCTTTTAAGGCCAAGTTGTTTTAAAGGTTCAAACAAATCAATTCAATTATCTATATATCAACACAGATAGATAAATCACAATATCATAGATAGACGATCACATATCAGCATAAATGGATAATCTATATCATCACACTTCAAACAAAGCATCCATATCACAACAATATTACTCATCTCATATCTGAGATCACAATCAATCAATGGGATATCAATATCAATCATCATACATAAGCAAGGATTAATAATCACATCATTGATAATTAATTTAAAATGAATTAAATTAATTACCTTACCTTTAATTAATTTAAAGGTAATTAAATTAGTTACTTCATCATTATTAAACTTGCTTATACTACTATTAATTATAAATCAATTAATCAATCATCATCCCATTTTTCCTTTTAATTAATCATCCCCGATTAACCATCTTTAATTACATTTAAGTAATTATCTTCAAATTATTCCACAGATTAATTACTTTAACCAAATATAGAAGTAAATCCCTACATTACTTCATTTATTAATTAACCAGAGTTAATTACTTTGCTTAATTATTTATTTTAATAAATCTCTTCATTTATCAATTATATTCCAGATAAATCCATTTTAATTTCAACATTAATTATAAAAATTAATGATCTCAAATTATAATTACAATTTAAATTAATTACATCCAAGTAATTAATTCTTAAATAAATCCAAAATATTAATCAGCTTTGATTAATCGCAATCAGTAATTAACTTCCTTAATTACTTCATAAACAAATTAATTACTCAATAATCAATTATGTCTAATTAATCCCTTTGATTAATTATATAAAGTAATTTACTCAAATCACTTTATTCACGAGCATCATCCCATTACTCCATTCTGTAATTTAAACATTAATTACTTCTCTAAGTAATTTTATCTTCAAATCATCAAACGATCAATTACAGGTTAATTAAAATAAATTAATTAACCCAAATAAATCAAATTTACTCAATAAATCAAAATGAGTAATTTTCTCCTTAATGACTTCCCATCAATTAGTTATATTTAACAGTTACAAATGTTGATTTCAATTTACCAATCTAATTAACGGTTAATAATCAATTATATTGATTAATTATAAATAATCCAGTTAACAGTCTTCTTTAACATCTATTAATTTATATACTAAAGTAATTTGCTTATATTAATGATTATGAGTTAAATTTTCCATTTATAAATTAATTAAGGTCTAATCCCTAATTTTAATAACATATAAATCACTTGATTCATTTTGAAAACTTCAATTAATACATTAAACCTTAATTTCAAATTAATTACTTATTTCATTTTAAAACTTGCATTGATTCATTTAAACTCGATTTCTAATTTAATCAATACAATTCCATTACATTTTAATTCTTTAAATAGTTAATGAGTTAAACTAAATCTTTATTTCTAATGTAAACCCATTTCATTTCGATTAGAGATTCACTTTTTAAATGTTTAAAACATTTATTTCTCATTTCCCCGAACTCTTATTTTAAATGTCGAGTTTAACGAACAACTATTTAAATTTTAAATCACTTTATAAAATTCACCTTTAAAAGAAATCTTTAAATTACAATTTTAAAACAATGTTAGTTATAAATGCTTTTAAATCAAATCACCTAAATTTCAAATATTTAAATTTAAATAAAAGTATGTAAAATTTCAAACTTTCTTTTATTTCCAAAAATCTAAATTTTAAACACTTAAATCAAACTCAGTCGATATTGGTTTAAATTTAAAACCACAAAATTTAAAACTGGGAAAACTAAACACTGTTCACTGTAAACAAGTTTCCCGAGTTTTCCCCATACCTGCTTCGAGAAAAAACTTGTTTTTCCCCGGGCCAGAACGAAAAGTTACTCGAGTAAATCTCGAGTTGGCCTGGCACTGTTCATTTGAGAAAAACTATCTACCGAGACAACCTAAATTCACTTCGAGTAATTTATTGAATCACCCGAGCTAATCGCCGAGTTACTCGAGAGATTCTCGAGTCCATTCCCTGTCCAACCTAGATACTCCTGACACCATTTCTTCACCATGCATATGCACGGTGATCCTGGCCACCTCCGGCCATTACCCAGCCAACGAGCAAGTCGTCGCTCATCCCTGGAACACAGCGCGACCATCCAAAACTCCACATCCGCTCGAAATCAAATTCGAGTTCCTCAACTCATTTCCTGGAAAATACAGGAACACTATCACCATCAACGTCAACCCATTCCGACCATCGTGACGACTGCATCTCCGGTCACGAGTACGTGGAAGCTCCAACTACCATCTCTTGGAAATTCAAAGCACTCGATCAATCTCTGGCTTTGAACGAGACAAAACATCACAACACTCAAAAACTAGGTTTACACACGAGAAATCAGCGCCATCGCCTCCCCGTTGACCTTCCGACCAGTTCACCATTTTTCCACTAACCCCTGGTCGCCCCTCTACCTCTCGACTAAACCACGACATCTCCGGTGAGCTAGATCATCCACGGTAACTAAAAATGCTAAAAACAGTCGAGGCATATCTGCTCTTCATCCCCTTGCTTAAAAATTGTGAAACTTGTTTTAAAAATCCTATTTTAGTATAATGTTTCACCCTATACTCCTGGTTTCCTTAAACTAGAAGTTTGATTTTAATCTTATCTGCAGTTGAGATTTGTTTCTTAGTTCCCAGAGATAAATACAAGATAATTAAATCTTAAATAAATTTTAATACTTAGATTTTAGTTAAACAATCTACTTTTGTTTACAACTTAAGCTCTACTAGTTGATAGATCAAAGGATGGAGGTTGATTTTCCTATCTACCATAGCATGAACACAATAACAGATATCAGAGGAACAAACATACATAGATTTTGCACAGTTATAAATATACAAGTACATAACATCACTGATGGAAACATACCATATTAGCTTAGGTTATAAGTTTTAAGTAAAATGTTACTCACCTTTGATCAGAGAAAATGGACAGAGCATGGTTTGTCTTTTGAGAACAGTTTGAATTTTTGAAAACTGTAAAATGTTTCCACTTAGATCTTCCTGCCAAACATCCTACTCTTCTGTTGTATTAACTTGTTGAAGATGTTCAATACTTGTTTTAGGATTAAATGGAGTTTTTACTTTGGTTTTGTTGAGCTCGAACTGGTATTTGAAATGATAAAGAAAAGGTCGCTTACAGGCTATAATATAAAACAGAGCATATTTTCTTTCTTTTTCTTCAAAATGGTCAGAGATATTTTTACAATATGGTGACTGAAATACACTTCGAACAGATGTTGTATGGCTGCTAATAAATGAAGGCAATTAATACTTGTACTTGTTGTTTTATTTTGTACATATCTTATTTCTTTTATACATACTTGCTTGACTTCATCAACAAGTCACAGCATATACATTTTACTTTGCCTCTAATTCCTTTAAGTTTGCATGCATTCGAACCATTGTTTCCAGATTTCCCTGTACAAGTTTGCTAACATGCTTGTCTTTAATCCTTCTCTCTGTTCCATTTACTATGCAGATGTATAAAGGCTGGAAGTCTTCTTTTAATGATGTAGTGAAAATGTGGTTCTAGTATATATTTATTTATTTATTTAATAGCTTTTAAAAGTTTTATTTCAAATAAATTATAATTCCCAAATCACTAAAATATATATTTGAAATTGAAAAGAAAATTTATCAATTAAATTTAAAACAGAACTTCCCTATCTACAATATATACCAATATATATATATATATAATAAATAGAAAATAATTTACTAGTTTTTAAAAGGTATAATTTACAATACGATATTTATTAAAAGAAAATTATCAGTTTAAATCTTATAATTCAAAAATATATCAAATCAATTTAATATTTATCACAGATTATTAAATTGATATTGCCAAAATTTCCGGGATGTCACATTCCTCCCCCCTTAAAAGAATTTCGTCCCCGAAATTTAAAACAAAGGTAATTTAATAATCTATTTTTAAAACACATGCATATATCAACAACCATAGCAACCAATCAAACAAATCTATCTATCCAGACAAAAATTCCGAATAGGATTCCCTCGAGTTTCCCCGAGTATAAGTATCGGGTTACTCGCTCTATAGAATCCAAACAATCAATGCCACTAAGCTACAGAGCTCCTACTCATCTAGATCTACAAAGCAAGGCAAGATATCAGACTACAACCGAGTCAGGCTCACAACCAAACTCCCTGAACTGCTGGCTCCAAAATCAGAAATAGAGTCTTACACATACTCCCTCAGAGACACGTGAAACACATCAAATCCCAACTATCCAAACTGGCAATTCACTCCAGAAGACCCAACACTAACTTCTCCAGAATACAGAGAAATTCTAGAACACCTCGGAACTAATTTCCCCAATCTCACCAAACTATACAGCTCCTTCGATCAGAGAAAACTCATTCAAAATCAAATCTCTGATTCTGAAATCCAAATTCCTCTGTCTTCTATCTACCAAACTCTTCGGACGATCCAAAACTACTTCCATCACTACCAATCAGCTAAATCTCCGCTGATGCTTTTCAAAACAATCTGAACCCAAAACAATCCAGTAGAATGATCTTCTCGAAATTAACCAAAATCAAGAACACAATCCCTACCATCCTCCGTAGAAACAACTTCTCTTCTCCAGAAAAGAAAAGCAGATGCACTCCCAACTGCTTCCGCTGCACAACTCTGATATGGGTAGAAGAAAATGTAGATGATGCACACAAGCACAAACCTTCCACTGATACCAACTGTGACGGACCTAGGCTTTGCAACCGTCGGTCAGCAATCACAACTGGTCTTTCCAATTATCCTGGAAATATGGTTTAACAGATCCAAAGTAAAACTCAGAAGTTCCTCCAAAACCTGAGTCGCTTCACAACAAATCTTCCTCCAAAAACCATCCTACTACTAAACTGAACCATCGGTACAACTCCTGTAATACAGTCGATACCAAACTCAAACTCTAGATGCTAACAAAATTCTGACTTCCTGAAGTCATCCAGAAAGAATCTCTAAAACACAAGAGAACGTCCTAACTATCGCAAGTCACTTTTGCGATTAATCCAGCCTGATTCCAAAGAAAAACTGTTTTCACTTTACCAAACAGAGCAGCTTACACTTAACTGGCCAATCCAACGAAGGAACGGAACCATTCTGCTGCTTCTGGACTCACTGCTAAGCTAGAAAACTTCTCTGCCAACACACAGAAAACTCCGAGCTACTTTGCTGACACCAATGCCAAAGAATCCCTAATCTAAAGCTCTTCGAGAAACTCGGACCTCGAACAACCAGAAACATCCTGCTGAACACAGCCATAACACCGAAACAGACTCACTTCATTAACTCGTCCCAAAGAAATATCTTCGGAGACATCCATAGTCACTATGTCTCATCACACAGCTACTACATCTCGAGAGATCAAGATATCATAACTCACTTCTGCCCAACCGACAGATCCAAACTCCACTCATCAAAACTCTCAAAAATCCGCTCACACGAGTGCGATCATCTTACATTTAAATGTTGGACTCCAAATCCTTCACAGATTTTCTTTAGAGACCCATGAAATTCTTACACCGCAAATTCACTCGAGACGAACTGTAGACCCAATACCGTCTCGGTAGATACACTTCCATCCTCAACAAATTCAACCATTGGTAGTCGTGTTACACACACCACTACCTATCTACCTTTATAACTTATATTGGAAAACCCGAACAGGTAACCCAACAGATAGGTAGAAATATATAAAAATATACATATATATATATATATATATATCAAAAATACAAATACGCTCTCTCAAGATAGAAATCACTCAAGAGCCTAGGTATTCGCTCAACCTAGTGCTCTGATACCAACTGTGACGTCCCGACCTTCTATGCCCAGAAAGTCGTATCGTTTTGAAGAAAAGAAAGAGGTGAGAAAGTAGAAAAGAAAGAGAAGAAGAAGAAAACAACAACAAAATCTCAACAGCGGAACGAATAAAATATAATATATCATATAAATTAATACATAGTATCATATACATCAGAGTACACAGACAATACAACAGATACTAGACAGTTATAAACACCTGTCTAGTTAATACAACTCACACATCACAGAGATACAACACAGCGGAAATACAGAATAAACACTAACACAGCGGAACCACATATATATATATATATCTAAACGCTAAAGCCTCCTGCTCCATTGCTCCTCCAGAATTCGTCAAAGCTAACCTGAATCCCTTGGCTACCCGTAAAAATTTGGGTACCCGAGAGTTTATGAAAAACAGAGATAAACTTCGGGTCAGACATGGGTCTGGTATGAGTAACAGGTTAAAGTTGCTTAACTTTGAAAATCATTTGAAAACAAAAGGTATCACGTAAGACTTCCCACACATAAACATGGAAAAGTTTTTACCTTACGCTAACCAAAACATTTTTAGGAAATCCAGTGATATTATAATAGTGTCTAGGGTTTTCAAGTAAATAAGAAATAGCCGAAATTGTTACATTCATTAAATTCCAGCATACTAGGTTTACAATCAAATCCGTTGGCACTTATTGGATTTTGGATTCCATACAATGGCTGGGCTACTGGGGTACCGCCCGTCACAGTACGTGGCCTAGATCACCGTACCGAGGACCCACCCTAAGTCCCCTGCAACACAAGGCCGGACCCATCCCTTACTGGATAGTTCCGAATAAAATCACCCCACGGTTGTGATCATTCAACCGCACCACTAAGCCGAAATAAAAGGGGCATCTAGACAGGGATGACCTTACTCTCAAGTGGGTGCAACCCACGAAGCCTTGCTGCACCTCCCCTGTTTTAGCCATTCCCGGTTGATGAGGCTTGAGGTCACGATTACCTTTAGAGGACATATCTCTTAGAATGCTCATCGTCCACCTGACGATGTGCTGAAAGCATTCAATCCATACAAGTTCGTTCCGGGTTCGAACGAAACCGAAGGCATTATCTCGTTACACTCGTATTGGAATCACCCTCAGAGTTAACGACAATAACCCTTGCACTTTGAATCACCATCTCGAACCTATAAGTACTATCTCCGTCAAACTCATTACGGAATCACCCACAGAGTTATACTGACGTATAGTTCTTATACCTCGAGTCTTCACTTGCTCCACTTGGATTTCACGACCTAACGTTAATTTGGAATCGATGTGGTTTTCGGACTCCCAAATATGGAAACCCGATCCCGGTCTCATCGAAATCCAAAATGTGTCTTTTAAGGCCAAGTTGTTTTAAAGGTTAAAACAAATCAATTCAATTATCTATATATCAACACAGATAGATAAATCACAATATCACAGATAGATGATCACATATCAGCATAAATGGATAATCTATATCATCACACTTCAAACAAAGCATCCATATCACAACAATATTACTCATCTCATATCTGAGATCACAATCAATCAATGGGATATCAATATCAATCATCATACATAAGCAAGGATTAATAATCACATCATTGATAATTAATTTAAAATGAATTAAATTAATTACCTTACCTTTAATTAATTTAAAGTTAATTAAATTAGTTACTTCATCATTATTAAACTTGCTTATACTACTATTAATTATAAATCAATTAATCAATCATCATCCCATTTTTCCTTTTAATTAATCATCCCCGATTAACCATCTTTAATTACATTTAAGTAATTATCTTCAAATTATTCCACAGATTAATTACTTTAACCAAATATAGAAGTAAATCCCTACATTACTTCATTTATTAGTTAACCAGAGTTAATTACTTTGCTTAATTATTTATTTTAATAAATCTCTTCATTTATCAATTATATTCCAGATAAATCCATTTTAATTTCAACATTAATTATAAAAATTAATGATCTCAAATTATAATTACAATTTAAATTAATTACATCCAAGTAATTAATTCTTAAATAAATCCAAAATATTAATCAGCTTTGATTAATCGCAATCAGTAATTAACTTCCTTAATTACTTCATAAACAAATTAATTACTCAATAATCAATTATGTCTAATTAATCCCTTTGATTAATTATATAAAGTAATTTACTCAAATCACTTTATTCACGAGCATCATCCCATTACTCCATTCTGTAATTTAAACATTAATTACTTCTCTAAGTAATTTTATCTTCAAATCATCAAACGATCAATTACAGGTTAATTAAAATAAATTAATTAACCCAAATAAATCAAATTTACTCAATAAATCAAAATGAGTAATTTTCTCCTTAATGACTTCCCATCAATTAGTTATATTTAACAGTTACAAATGTTGATTTCAATTTACCAATCTAATTAACGGTTAATAATCAATTATATTGATTAATTATAAATAATCCAGTTAACAGTCTTCTTTAACATCTATTAATTTATATACTAAAGTAATTTGCTTATATTAATGATTATGAGTTAAATTTTCCATTTATAAATTAATTAAGGTCTAATCCCTAATTTTAATAACATATAAATCACTTGATTCATTTTGAAAACTTCAATTAATACATTAAACCTTAATTTCAAATTAATTACTTATTTCATTTTAAAACTTGCATTGATTCATTTAAACTCGATTTCTAATTTAATCAATACAATTCCATTACATTTTAATTCTTTAAATAGTTAATGAGTTAAACTAAATCTTTATTTCTAATGTAAACCCATTTCATTTCGATTAGAGATTCACTTTTTAAATGTTTAAAACATTTATTTCTCATTTCCCCGAACTCTTATTTTAAATGTCGAGTTTAACGAACAACTATTTAAATTTTAAATCACTTTATAAAATTCACCTTTAAAAGAAATCTTTAAATTACAATTTTAAAACAATGTTAGTTATAAATGCTTTTAAATCAAATCACCTAAATTTCAAATATTTAAATTTAAATAAAAGTATGTAAAATTTCAAACTTTCTTTTATTTCCAAAAATCTAAATTTTAAACACTTAAATCAAACTCAGTCGATATTGGTTTAAATTTAAAACCACAAAATTTAAAACTGGGAAAACTAAACACTGTTCACTGTAAACAAGTTTCCCGAGTTTTCCCCATACCTGCTTCGAGAAAAAACTTGTTTTTCCCCGGGCCAGAACGAAAAGTTACTCGAGTAAATCTCGAGTTGGCCTGGCACTGTTCATTTGAGAAAAACTATCTACTGAGACAACCTAAATTCACTTCGAGTAATTTATTGAATCACCCGAGCTAATCGCCGAGTTACTCGAGAGATTCTCGAGTCCATTCCCTGTCCAACCTAGATACTCCTGACACCATTTCTTCACCGTGCATATGCACGGTGATCCTGGCCACCTCCGGCCATTACCCAGCCAACGAGCAAGTCGTCGCTCATCCCTGGAACACAGCGCGACCATCCAAAACTCCACATCCACTCGAAATCAAATTCGAGTTCCTCAACTCATTTCCTGGAAAATACAGGAACACTATCACCATCAACGTCAACCCATTCCGACCATCGTTACGACTGCATCTCCGGTCACGAGTACGTGGAAGCTCCAACTACCATCTCTTGGAAATTCAAAGCACTCGATCAATCTCTGGCTTTGAACGAGACAAAACATCACAACACTCAAAAACTAGGTTTACACACGAGAAATCAGCGCCATCGCCTCCCCGTTGACCTTCCGACCAGTTCACCATTTTTCCACTAACCCCTGGTCGCCCCTCTACCTCTCGACCAAACCACGACATCTCCGGTGAGCTAGATCATCCACGGTAACTAAAAATGCTAAAAACAGTCGAGGCATATCTGCTCTTCATCCCCTTGCTTAAAAATTGTGAAACTTGTTTTAAAAATCCTATTTTAGTATAATGTTTCACCCTATACTCCTGGTTTCCTTAAACTAGAAGTTTGATTTTAATCTTATCTGCAGTTGAGATTTGTTTCTTAGTTCCCAGAGATAAATACAAGATAATTAAATCTTAAATAAATTTTAATACTTAGATTTTAGTTAAACAATCTACTTTTGTTTACAACTTAAGCTCTACTAGTTGATAGATCAAAGGATGGAGGTTGATTTTCCTATCTACCATAGCATGAACACAATAACAGATATCAGAGGAACAAACATACATAGATTTTGCACAGTTATAAATATACAAGTACATAACATCACTGATGGAAACATACCATATTAGCTTAGGTTATAAGTTTTAAGTAAAATGTTACTCACCTTTGATCAGAGAAAATGGACAGAGCATGGTTTGTCTTTTGAGAACAGTTTGAATTTTTGAAAACTGTAAAATGTTTCCACTTAGATCTTCCTGCCAAACATCCTACTCTTCTGTTGTATTAACTTGTTGAAGATGTTCAATACTTGTTTTAGGATTAAATGGAGTTTTTACTTTGGTTTTGTTGAGCTCGAACTGGTATTTGAAATGATAAAGAAAAGGTCGCTTACAGGCTATAATATAAAACAGAGCATATTTTCTTTCTTTTTCTTCAAAATGGTCAGAGATATTTTTACAATATGGTGACTGAAATACACTTCGAACAGATGTTGTATGGCTGCTAATAAATGAAGGCAATTAATACTTGTACTTGTTGTTTTATTTTATACATATCTTATTTCTTTTATACATACTTGCTTGGCTTCATCAACAAGTCACAACATATACATTTTACTTTGCCTCTAATTCCTTTAAGTTTGCATGCATTCGAACCATTGTTTCCAGATTTCCCTGTACAAGTTTGCTAACATGCTTGTCTTTAATCCTTCTCTCTGTTCCATTTACTATGCAGATGTATAAAGGCTGGAAGTCTTCTTTTAATGATGTAGTGAAAATGTGGTTCTAGTATATATTTATTTATTTATTTAATAGCTTTTAAAAGTTCAAATAAATTATAATTCCCAAATCACTAAAATATATATTTGAAATTGAAAAGAAAATTTATCAATTAAATTTAAAACAGAACTTCCCTATCTACAATATATACCAATATATATATATATAATAAATAGAAAATAATTTACTAGTTTTTAAAAGGTATAATTTACAATACGATATTTATTAAAAGAAAATTATCAGTTTAAATCTTATAATTCAAAAATATATCAAATCAATTTAATATTTATCACAGATTATTAAATTGATATTGCCAAAATTTCCGGGATGTCACATTTGTACTATAAGTCAAAAACTGTGTTATTGGAACACAAGCTTGTCAGAGAAACTTTTGTATTAGCCTATTCCTCCGGGCGAAGTGAGGGTAATTTGTTTAAAGGAAATACCGAAGGGAGCTTCGGGACTGGACATAGAACGGGAGGTCCGAACCAGTATAAAAACTTTGGTTTGCACGCTTTTTATACTTTACTATTTATTGCCTACTATTGCATTAACTTATACACTTGCATATTATACACAAGTTATATACTATACGATCCATAAGACTTACAATTGGTATCAGAGCTTGGTTATTTCAATCTATAGTAACATGACATTGAAATCATTAAAAATGGCAAGTACATTTCAAGAAGGTCAATCAACTTCTCGTCCACCACTATTTATTGGTTCTAATTATGCTTATTGGTCAACATACAAGCGAATTTTTATGGAAGCAAATGGATTAGGAATATGACTAGAACTCAAAATAAATACGAAGCACCTGACACTGATATTAGCACATTTGCTGATGCACAAAAAGTAGAGGCATCTAACAATGCCAAAGCTATGAATGTTTTATTTTGCTCACTCGATAAAAATGAATTTTCTCGAGTCATGCTTTGCACTACTGCTTATGATACATGGCGTACATTACAAATTACCCATGAAGGCACAAACAAATTTAAGCAAACAAAAATTTCTGTTCTAAAGAATCAATTTTCATCTTTTAAAATGAAATCAAATGAGTCAATTATTGTCATGTACGCTAGATTTCAAACTATACAGCACTGGCACTAGGAGTTAAATTCACCGATTTTGATTTAGTCACACGAATTTTGAATTCTTTGACAAACGAATGGGAAATAAAAATATTAGCCATCGAAGAAGCTAACGATCTTTCCCAACTCAAAGTCGAAGAGCTAATAGGAAATCTAATGTCGTATGAAGCTAATTTACAGGCAAGAAAAGAATAAATTCAAGAAAGGGAAAACATCACATTTCAAGCAAGTAATGACAACTCCAACTTGGAAGAAGATGAGATTGTTTTCATAGCCAAAAATTACAATAAGTTCATGAAGTTAAAAAAGATAACGAAATTTCAAAACTACAACAACACAAATTCCTCAAATCAAACATTAATGAAGTGCTTCGAGTGTGATAAATTTGGCCATATGAAGAAAGACTGTCCACTACTCAATAATGATAAAAAGAAAAAAAAATCAAAAATTTCAAGAAAAAGAGAAGAGCATTACAAGTAACTTGGGATGATTCCGACTCTTCCTCATCATCTGATAGTGACAATGACTCAGAATAAGCAAATGTTTTCTTCATGGCTAACACCAATGAGGTACGTCCTAAATTAAAATATAATGAAATTCTTGAAATTAGTATAGAATTAGATGACAAGTATAGAGAATTAAAAAAATTAAGTAAAGAAAATATGGGAAAATTAAATAGAGCTGAATTAGAAATTGGATTGTTAAAGACGAGAAAACTATTTTAGAAGAAGAACTAGAATTAGCACAAAAAGAATGTAGAATATTATCATCTCAAAATGCTACTTTAACACATGATATAGAGAATAACAAAATAGAGACTTATAAACTTGAAAAAGAAAATAATGAATTAAAACAAAATTTAGAAGTAGCTAATTTAGAAATTTCTGATCTCAAAAATAAATTAGATAAAATTACTAATAATATTTCAAAAATTAATAAAGGAAAGAAAAATCTAGATAATTTGATAAAGATTTCAAAACCATCAAGAAATAGGAAGGGATTAGGATTTAACGAAAAAATTCATAAACATTCTAGAAATAATCTGGTTTTTAATAATAATCAAAGATTCAAGAAGTATAGTACATTATATACAAATTTTAGAAAAATAAAATATAAACATGAAAATAAGGAAACAAAAATGATTAAAATATGGATTCCTAAAACAAATAACAAATCAGTTAGACAAAAACACATAGATGTATATCTAAAAGATATAGTTCATAATGAAAATTACATCTCTAAAGGTTCCAAACCCTCATGCGTATGGTTACCTTCTCATACTAATGCATAGAACCCTAATGGAGAAATTGGGTACTAATTAAAACTTTTTATTATTTTGCAAGTACTCAAAAACAAAACTAATAAGGAGAAATGGATACTCGATAGTGGATGCTTCAAACATATGACAGAAAATGCACACATGCTATCAAACATCACTTACATGGACAGTGGCACGGTCACTTTTGGGGATAATTCCAAAGGATATGTTATCAAAATTGGAAACGTTATCAATGTCGGTATATCTACTTCTCCTATTATTTCAAATGTTTTATTAGTTACAAACTTAAAACATAATTTACTTAGTATAAGCCAATTATGCGATAAGGGATGTAAAATCGATTTTGAAAAAGATAAATGTAATATCTATGATCAAAATAAAATTTTAATTTTTGAAGGAACAAGAAATCGAAATATTTATATTCTAAACATAAATATTAATCATAATAATGATTTATGCTTAACCGCAAATCATGATGATCCATGGATATGGCATAAAAGATTTTGTCACATAAATTTCAAATATATAAACAAATTAGCTAAAAATAATTTGGTAAGAGGATTACCCAAAATAAATTTCAAAGTTAAAAATCTATGTGATACATGTCAACTTGAAAAATTAAAGAAAAGCTCGTTTAAATCTAAAAAGGAAATCTCTACTAAACAACCTCTTGAATTACTTCATTTGGACTTATTTAGTCCAACTCAAGTACGTTCAATAAATCACAATAAATATGTCTTTGTAATTGTAGATGATTTTTTAAGATATACTTGGACGCTATTTTTAAAGCATAAAAGTGATACATTCGAAATGTTTAAATTTTTTGCTAAACGAATTAAAACTCTAATGGATTTAAAAATAAAAAGTATAAGAAGTGATCATGGTGGAGAATTTGAAAATGAATTATTTACAAACTTTTGTAATAAAAATGGAATTACTCATAATTTTTCATTTTCACGAACACCACAACAAAATGGAGTAGTTGAAAGAAAAAATCGCATGTTGCAAGAATGTGCTCGAACTCTCCTAAATGACAATGGTTTACCAAAGAATTTTTGGGCCGAAGCAGTTGCTACTGCATGTTACGTATTAAATCGTGTAACTCTTAGACCTATGACTAAAAATACATGTTATGAAATGTTCTACAAAAAAATCTGAAAGTATCATATTTTCTTGGTAAATTCGATTCAAAAGCAGATGCAGGAATTTTTGTTGGATATTCTGATCAAAGTAAAGCTTACATAATTTTTAACAAACGAACAAATTTTATAGAGGAATGTCTTTATGTCTTGTTTAATGAAATTAAATATATAAATAAAGATGACGAATAAATTTTTGACACTTGTTTGTACCAAAAATGGGCACAACACTCTTCGGGAGTTATTTGAAGAGATAAAATGAAGAACGTAAATGTAAAACATAGATTATCTAACAAAAACTCCAATAAACAGAATTGTAAATACGCAGACAAGCAATTTAGAGTGGTTCGGCGTATCGCCTACGTCCACTATGAAGTTTTGATGATTTTATTGATTCTCTTTCAATGATTACAAGTGATTACAGCGAACAACATCGAATTATAGCTTGGAATTCGGATTCAACAGTAAGAATAAGATGCAAATCTCGATCCAGCAGAGTCTGGACGCTTCAGAATCCAGATCCCCCTTTCTGAATGACCAGGGGTCCTATTTATAGGTGTAGCTGATATTTCGCCTAAATTTTGGGAGACCACTTCTGGCCCGTGAGGGGGCCCACGCGCCCGCCTTCAGGAAATCTGGGCCCACTTTGGGATCGATTCAAAATCCATTCGAATCGATCAAGAAAACGTCCAATCGAGCTGAAATTTGGCAGAGACGTTCCTTAGTGTGTATGCAAGCTTCTGTGAAAATTTCATTGAATTTGGATCAGTGGATTGCAAGAAATAGTCGATACGAAATGGACTATTTCGGTGGCTGTTTGGTTCGACTCCATAGCTTCGAATCGATGCCCTCGCATCGATGGTTGCACGTGTTTCTGAGATGATGTGGCGCGCACACTTCGCCTCGATCCGGTCTTTACTCCGAGTTGACCGTATCGACTCCATAAATCTCGCCTTGTTTGTATTGAGGGATGACACGTCACCTAGGTTCGCTGGCTTGATGGATTCGAATAAAACCTCACTCATGGATTCGAACAGCAGTCATTGATGGACACGAACTACTGATGGTCGATGGTTGCGAACAGGCCTTTCCTTGATGGATACGAACCACGTAGCTTCTCAATGGATACGAAGCCAATCGATGCGAGCTGTAGCTTTTCGATGGATACGAAGTAAGGCTTCTATGATGGATGCGAAGCAGACACTGGCCAATCGTTACGAGGCACAACACCTGTTGATGGACACGAAGTCCATCGATACGAATTCGATAGATTCGAACACTGCCAACCTGATCGATACGAGCTGCTATTAACTGGTCGATGCGAACATGATAGATGCGAACCGAGTGTACCTTTGGTGGATACGAAATCAACCACAGTGATGGATACGAAGGCTGGGTCGTTTCCTCTAGATTGAATCGATCATAACTTGAGCATATGAACTCGGATTTACTTGAAACTTGGAACGTTGGCTCTCTTGACTTTGCCTACCGTGCCTTACCAATTATAGCTCAATCTGGACTCGGACAAAATTCGTCGATATCCATAATGAACCTGCGTATAGCTGGTTTTCTAGACGAACTGTCTTTGGTTTCTAGTCAAGTGCTTGGTGTCACGGCCTTGCCAAAAGGCGGGATAACAACACTAACCAAAATAAAGTCATTGAAACTATAATTGAAAATAATAATGATAATCAAAATAACAGTAATTTGAAATCACCACCCTGTATTTTAAAAGATCATCCTATTGATAACATAATTGGAAATCTAGATAACAAAGTTTCGACTAGAAGACAAATAAATCAAATGAGTAATGTAGCATTTATATCTAATTTTGAACCAAAAAATTAAAAGGAAGCATCAAATGATGATTTCTGGATTTTAGCAATGCAAAAAGAACTTAATCAATTTGAATGAAATAATATCTGGGAATTAGTACCAAGGCCAAATGATTAGTCAATAATTGGAACAAAATGGGTTTTTAAAAACAAAACTGACGAAAATGGAAATATTATACGTAATAAAGCAAGATTAGTGGCACATGGATACAATTAAGAAGAAAACAGTTATGAAATGTACGTTTCAGATACTCCACATTTTCAACAACCATCTTACATGGCATTTCAAGGCCTTTTAACTAACGAAGATGAGGAGTACAAAGACCAGACGCAATGGCCAGGTACATATGAGCAGAATCCATCCGCTTACTGGAAGTATTATGAGAACTACGGAGGCCTATCTTATCCCAAAATCAGTATTAATAGACTTTGTTTTCTTTTATTTTGCAACTCCTATGCTTGTTTTCCTATGTATAACTTTTGTTACAATCGCTTCTAAATTTTGCTTTGAACTTTCATATTTGATTTTCCATAATCTGAAATGATGACATGTTATGACCATCTATATCGTTTATATATTTATCATATATCATTTCCCTCCATTTTGTTTATGACAAAGGGGGGGAAATTTATGCATATACATAGGGGGAGACAAACATAAACAAACATAATACTTTCATTATATAGTTGATATTTTGATCATATAGTTAATATTTTGATCATATAGTTAATATTTTACCGTACAGTTGATATTTTATTGTATAGTTGTCGTCATCAAAAAGGGGAAGATTGTTAGGACCTCCAATTTGTGTTTCAATGATAACAACTATACAATCATATACATATATAGACCTTATCAAGATTGCAGGTATATGCTACAGGAAGACACCATGCTCGAAGATATTGAGACACAAAGAGAAATAAAGATTCATTGATCATACTAAGGTTATTCTACTATAAGCGAGTCCTAGATATTATATTGTTAAGGTCTCCTTGAGTATATATGTATACACGATCATATACAATTTTATACATCAAAATAAAAGGTGAAAAACTGTTTTTCAATCTCACAGAAGTCTTAGATAAATCCACAGACATCTGTGATAAGTTTCGGGTTAAAAATAAAAACAAGTCACAAACGTCTGGGGATTTTACCACAGACGTTTGTCATGGGCTAAAACTGTCAAACATGAATAGACACATCTTTTTTGAAACTAAAGGAAATCAGCTTTCAATGAAAGGTTGCAGCCATTAAAATGAAGAGACTTTCTCAAATAGTAACTACTCTTCATCTGCACCTTTTTAAATCTATAAATACCACTTTGATTGAGAAGTAGAAATCATCTAACTTGAATTAATCTATTCTTTACTCTCTTGATTTCAAAGCACTCTCTTGCATATTAAATTGTTCACATACTCTCATTCTATTATAACCAAAATATAATTTTGGTTAAATCACTTCCTACAACTCAACGTGTTATATTCATATACTCAAAGGAGATCATAGAAAGATTTGTACTATAAGTCAAAATCTGTGTTATTGGAACACAAGCTTGTCAGAGATACTTTTGTATTAGCCTATTCCTCCAGGCGAAGTGGGGTAATTTGTTTAAAGGAAATACCGAAGGGGAACTTTGGGACTGGACGTAGGACGGGAGGTCCGAAACAGTATAAAAACTCTGGTTTGCATGCTTTTTATGCTTTACTATTTATTGCCTACTATTGCATTAACTTATACACTTGCATATTATACACAAGTTAGATAGTATATGATCCACAAGACTTACATTAGTATGTATGTATGTACATATATATATATATATATGATTGATTGTTTGTGTTTGATTCAAATCTTGAAGTAAGTTAAAATGTTCCATAAAAGTTATAGAACACTATTAACCCTCCTTTAGTGTTAAAGTAGTCTTAAAATCCATTCACATTAATACTACATCGTTTTCCACATATTATTCGACTGGGGGCGATTCTACCGCAAATAACACTCACAGATGGTTCTACAGTAGGTGCGCAGCATTAACTGATGCCTGACGAAGTGTGTAGGCTCGACACAATGGGAGCTCCTTGGCATTCACAGATATTTGATGCGATGTGATGTTGTGTTGTTGATGGATCCCCTTGCATGCAATAAGAGGCGTATGCTATGATTAAGAGGTAGACATGGATGTAGATCATGAGAAACTTTGGTGAGTCGATATTGCGGGCTCCCCCTCAATGCATAGTTGGGGTACATTTAGTCGTAGTTGTGGGAAATTTTTTTCCATGAGGAAATTGTAGAGAAACCTATATGAGATAGTTATGCGTAGTCGTAATGTATGAGATGTAGTCCCATACGGAAAAGTTGTAGGATGATCTTATGTTGGAGAAGCTCTAGTAGCTATTAGCCAATCGTTAGTTATTAAGGTTCGATCCATAGTTTGATTTTTGTAGATGCCTGCACAAATTGTTAGTGTGGGTGTGTGTCAAGTACAAACCCTTAAGTAACGAACCCTAGTAATACACGGAAACTTGTAAGAGCACCCTAGGTCACATAGAGTAATATTAAAGTCAACTGCATATGATTATTATATATTAATTGCATACTCATTCACCGGACTTTTGTCTGACCCACCTCTTTTCCTTTCTTTTTCCCTCACTATAGGAGGACAGGGCAACATGTGATAAGCTAGAGTTCAGTACATGGAGAGACGAGCTTATTACAAGAGTTGCTTATCATTTATTTTACTCTCCATGTAACCGTTTATCTTATTCAGTACTTAGTAGCTTATCAGACTATGAGTTGTATTCCCGTGTACTATGTATTTGACTACTTACTTTTTTCCGAGGCTGTGTTTTTTAAGATATTTTTCGAAATGGTTATTTTCTATATTTATATTTTGTTTCTTCTACTGTGAGTTCTAAAAGTGTAGTATATCTTAGATAATATATGTAAATCTTTAGTTTTTGAATGCTTTAAAAACCCCGACAGCTCGTATTTCTTGGCACTGACGCAAGTTCAAAAGTCAAATTAGACTTTGGATCAGTATGTCAAGAGGTGCGGGTTGTCACATCGTTCTTGGCCTAAATTAACCCTAGCCGCCACTCACTAACTGGTCGACCGTTCACTCTTAAGCGGTCGACCACTCATGGTCCACCGGTCAAAGTAAGGCAGTCGACAGTCCCCTATTTTGGAAAGTGAATTAAATTTTGCGGTTCAATTTTTATTTATTTCCCTTTCTTTTCCTCCACCGTTAACGTTTATTTAACATTGCTTAAACTCTAAGTTTCCATCAACGATAAAAATATTTATTCCTTTTTAATTCTAATCATTATTGTTATTAATTTTTTAGATTTAAATTCGTTTGAATTATTTTAAATTCGAAAACTTCAAATGTCAATAATTTTTCCATTTGAGTTCCGATTGCAAAACTTTATGTATGAAAGTTGATTAGAAAATTGCCATGAACACAATGATGTAACTTTTGTGGCCAAATTCCGATGATTGCAAAATTTCCATTTTTAACTTTTATATTAATTAACTAATTCTTATTAATTTTTAGGGGGTATTACAAAGTTCCACGGTATTCTCAAGTCGAGGGAACTATGTAATATCGTTACTTCGAAATTCTCTGTTTGACCTTAGTTTAATAACAAACCGAAAACTCTCGAGTGGTTTATTTCATAGTTATCCAATAGCCATCACAACGTAACCATTTGGCGCCCTTAGCAGCCATGAGTAATACATTGTCTAATATTTGGAGAGTGTTACATACTGTAGTAACATCTTGACTAGGAATATTTATAGTAATATATTATTAGAATGCAATAAATTTCTCATGATTACAACGCATTGTAAATACTATCACATAACGTATAAATTAAGGATTTTCTATTCAATATGATTTAAATTACGTAGTCAATTAATTATATCATAATATAACAAGTATAAGATAAAAAAGAATACAACTTTTATTTTGACCAAAATTAGTTATCGAGTTAGATATATTTAACAAATTTCTTAATTACCCCTAGGGCATACCCCTAACTCTAAATTTCTTAAGAGTTAACATTTAGCAACAATTATTTACACATATTCTCTTCGCTGACACTATATTATATAGGATTTATGGAATTTTCTTTTGGTCAAAGTTCCAGTGTCATCCTTATTCAACTTGGTTAATCCATAAACATGGTCCCTTTTCAATAATAAAATTTATTATTAACTGTACTACCATGGCCAGAGATACTTTGATTTGATTACAGTCAACCATGATACTAACCTCATACAACCGAGGAAATGAATTCTCTATTGAATAGTGTTTCGTTTCCAATTCTTTCACTCAAACCCAACTATATTTGTTCGGAGGATGCAATGCCGCAATTTAACTATAATCAAAGTGGAGTTTCCATATTGAAGTTCAATGGCATTCTCAAGTCGAGAGAACTGTGTAATATCGTTACTTCGAAATTTTTTGTCTTGCCTAGTAGTTATGAACCAACATGAAACTCTTGGACAAGTCATTATTTAGTTATCCAATAACTATTAGCATGTAACTCCTTAGTGCCTCAACAACCATAAGTAATGCACTGCCCAACATTTGGAGAACGTTACGTACTCTGGTCTCAACGGATGTACCGATATCCTTTTTTGAAAAATCATGACCAGGAATATTTAAATAAAATGTTGTTTTAAATTGTGAATAATTACTCACGATTGCAACTATTTACAACTAAAATTTCATAACATTTCATTTAAGAATTTTCTTATTTATATACTTTGGATTAATAGCTTAATTAATTATATCACTATATAAGAAAGTATATAATTGAAATCAAATAACTTTATTATGAACAAGCTCGTTCATAGAGTTAGATATATAACTAATTACATAAATGCTCACATTCCCCTAACTCTATCACGAACAAGACCGACTACAGAGTTAGATATATAAACAAATTATATAGTTGACCTTAGGGCATATCACTAACTCTCATAGTAAGGGTCCTCGATAAAATCCCTTCTTGCTTTGCAAAAAAATATAACAACGGTTATATAAAAAACCAAAAAATATTTTATTTCAAACAAAATTCTTTTACAAGATTTAAGTTATATGATAATTTTCATAATTATCCCGTAGGGTGCACTCTTAACTCTATAAATCTTCCACTTATACTTGGGGCAAATTATCGAGTGTCATGCTCATACTTTCAATCAATCTACCCAAACTTGACTGCGAAAGGACCTTAGTGAATGAATCTGCGATGTTATCTTTAGTATCTACCTTCTCGACCACTATACTCCATCACCGATAAACTATGTTATCATATGGAATTTGAAGAGGACGTTTCTCGACTTCTTGTGAGCTCGAGGTTCTTTGACAATCTGTATTGCTACATTGTTATTGTAATACATCAACATTGGACCTTCAATGCTTGGGATCACTTGCAGTGCTTTAATAAATTTGCACATCTATACTGCTTCTTTTGCGATATTGTTTAAATTTATGTACTCAGCCTTCATGATTAAACATCCACAACTTCTTGTGTGAAACTTCCAACTAACAACCCATCTGTTGAGGGTAAATACAAATTGCTAGAATTATTTGCATTGTCGACATCAATTTGAAAACTTGAGTCCGAGTACCCCATCGTCAGGAGTTTGTTATTTCCATATATTTTAAGCACTTTAGGTTTATCTTAACCACTATCTAATGATTTTCGTCTAGATTTGATTGATACCGGCTAACTACACCTAGTCCAAAAGTGATCCGACCTAGTACATAGTATAGTCTACATGATGGATCCTATTGCTGAAGCATAATGAATCCTACTCATGCGCTATCTTTTCTCATCCATAGATGGAGAGTCTTTCTTAGAAAGAACAACTTCATGCCATAGTGGAACATTTATGTGTTTGGAATTTTGACATACTGAATTCTCTTAGTATGACATCTATGTTCATTAGTTGGGATAATCCGAATAATCTTCTTTGTATGCCACTATAGATCTTTATACCTAGTATAAATAACACCCTTCCTAAATTTTTCATTGAAAAATTATTGGACAACCAACCTTTTATTGATTGCAACATTGGTACATCGCTACCAATCGTTAGTAAATCGTCAAGCTGTAAAATTATATGTACATATGCTTCCTATGTGTTTTGATGGAAATTAAAATATTTTATTACTTTGCTAGAACATATATTCCAACTTCTTAATACTTGCTTAAGATTATAATTTGATCTTAAGAATTTTTTTTCCTTGTCAATACTCCCACTGACTTCAGAAACCTTTGACTATGACATATAAAAAGTCTCTTCTAACTATTTTGAAATGCTATTTTAATGTCCAGTTGTCATATTTCATAGTCATAATAAGCAGCTACAGCAAGTGAAATCCGAATTGGTTTAAGCATGATGATTGGGGAAAATGTTTCATCATAATCAACACTTTGAATTTGATAGAAACATTTTCCCACCAACCTTGCTTTATAGATTTTAACCTTTCCATTTGCACCGATCTTTTTCTTAAAGATCCATTTGCAGTCGATAGATTTTACCCCTTAGGATACATTTTCCAAAATCCAAATTTTGTGTAGCTTTGAATTACTATCTGGTCTAAAAATTAATTTTGATAATTTCAGTTTTAGTGCAAAATGACGTAGGTAACATAAAGAGTCAGGTTGCCACCACGTTAAACTGTAACATTGTGAACTTTCCCATAGATTACTTAGGGTTTTTAATGACCAACAAAACTTAGACATGATGACTGGTTAACTGTCATTGATAAAATTAGCAAAAAATTATGTAGGTGGAACGGTAAATTTTTATTGAGGGCGGATTGGGTAGTACCAGTCTACTCTGTTTATCGACACTTCTCATTAATTGGATGTCGTTTTATCCCTTTTCGAAATGGATACCGATAAAATAGATAAGATTAGGAGAGACTTCTTGCGGGTTGGGGATAACTCCAGTAGCAGTTTAAGGTTTCTCATTAGTTGGGATTTGGTTTGTAAACCAAAAGAGGAGGGGGGTTAGGGATTATCAATCTAAAACTTAATTTGGAAAGAACTAATTCCTGATTAATTTTATGAAAGCTCTCATAACCTAATCAATTAACGTCTTGCAACCATTATAATTTGTCACATTTTTGGAAATCAATTCTAACAAACTTGAATATTTTTAAACCGGGTATTGGTAATGTTGTCCACTCAGGGAATAACACATCATTCTGGCATGATTGCTAGATCACTGTTATATTCCTCTTAAAGTAGAATTTTCAGAATTCTACGACATTTGCAACGTTAAATATGTATTAACATCAGAAGTCAATGGACTTAAATTTGAACTTTCCTTGGGAGTTCAGTTTTAATCGGGCACTATAAAGAACTAATTTTTACTAGTTTGCTATTCTATGTGCCAAGTTAGAATTAAATAATATTGATAATAAGAACGATATTAAAATTTGGTGTTGGGGTAAGACTAATAACTTTACATCTAATTCATTTTATAAATTTCTCAGGAATTAAATATAATCATTTTGAATTTATGTGGAAAGCGAATGTGCTCTCTAAATCTAAGTTACATATGTGGTTAATATTACATTGAAAACCTAGCATAATTGAACTTTTAAAAAAGAAAAATATGCATATTGATAAAAAAATGTATTTTCAGCAATGTGAACCTAGAAAAATCGCACACTTATACTACGTTGTCAGTTTACCAATTTACATTTCTACACATTCTTAAAATTTTTAGTTTTATTATTATTTTTAATGTTCTTAATAGTGAGTTTAATTTTCTAGGTTGATATTTTACTTTACTTCTAGACAGCGGTTCTTATTAGACACTATTTTTAATATCACGGCTTGCTCTAGTTGGTTTGATTGAAGATTTTTCAATAATAATAATGCTTCCACAATGGATAATATAACCTATATAACCGTTTTATTTTTCTTTTAATTGGATTTCGAACAATACCTATAAACTAGCCAACACCAACGACTTTAAGACGTTTCTTTAAATAGTAAATCCCATAGCGATGCTTTACGACAGAGAATCGCTGTTAATAATAGAAATAATAATGTCGTAAGTATCTTCCTAGTAGATGAAAACACACACGTTCATTCTGACTCCCCACTTTTATTAGGTAAATAGCTCTTGTTTAGAGTTGCCCTTTAGCCACCTTTCTTCTTTTGTTCTACTTTAAAACAAATGTTGTTTAGAAGTTTTAGTCTTACTTCCATGGGTTCAGTCGTATGAATTCATGTACATATCAACACATAAGCTTGTTTGAGTTATGTATAGGTTCTTGATGGCTCTCCTCTTGTTTTTGTTCCAACTTTAAATTTTATTCGGTAAACATATTCCAATGGTAAAGGAGTTTATTTCCTATCACGTATCCCATCACACATAAATTACTATATCTCATACATGTTCCTTCTTCTTCTCTTGCATATATATATATATATGCATATGTATATGTATGTATGTATGTGTATGTGTGTGTGTATATGTATATGCGTGTGTGTGTTTGTGTAATCGGCTACATACATACATATATATAAGTCTCGCATTGTCTGTTGAGTTTCCGGTTTTAACTGTTAACATGGGTCGTTTGAATCGGGCGTCCTCTTTCATTGGATAAGCCAAGTTTCGATATGTTGTGGGGCGTTCTACAACTTCTTTGGACATTCTTGATAGTTATTCACACCGTTCACTTCCATTTCAGGCATTGAGCGAGGTCTTTCCCTCATCAAGGCCCCTTCTCTACTGCTGCATTCGGCTTTAATGGCTACTGATTTGTTTTGACTTTTTACTTTTTTCATGCTTTCTAGTTTTTTCCTAGGTTTTTTATCATTGTACGGGTTCATGGGAAATAACCACCTGCCATGCTTGTTGATAGTTCTTTTTTGAAGTATAGAATAAAATTACATGAGTGTTCTTTTACTCAGAGCGGATCATTCATTTTTCTCCAAGAAAAATTAGTTCTGGTACATGGGATCTATTTCAAATTTCATCGCATCAAACCATAAGGTAGAGTCTTTACTCTCCAAGGCTTGTCGTGTGAGTGGATCATCGTCGTGGACGATGCAATTCTCTTTCTCGTTATCAATGAGAAATCCGTAGCATTTCTTTGACGTGCGATATTGCCCACTAGACCTTCTAATATGTTGTATGTCTTCTATGACCGTTGAATTAATATTTAAATATTTAATTTCGGTAGAAGATTCTTGAATTTCATTTGAGTCTATCTTACTATTTCTAATTTCTCGTGATAGAAATTCTTTTTTTTCTTTTCAAAATGGCCGTGCGTCTCGAATAAACACCTTTTGTTCTTGGGTGTACAAAATATGAGTGTGTGTGTGTGTGTATCCTTGAGAGTAAGAATATAACACAAGTTAGTTATATATAGGACTTGTCCGAATTTTTGAAATCTGAATATATACATAGGTTTTAGAAATTCAAATAAGTATAATAATTTTAATAATAGTTGTAATACCTTTGGTGTTACAATTTTTTAGTATAAATGTAAACTATCAAAAACGCCCATGTACATATATTACACC
The DNA here is from genome assembly GCA_030737815.1 of Allium fistulosum. Lineage (NCBI taxonomy): Eukaryota > Viridiplantae > Streptophyta > Magnoliopsida > Asparagales > Amaryllidaceae > Allium > Allium fistulosum. The sequence goes on along the minus strand of CM060904.1, from coordinate 1,087,256,345 downwards.
AAATTTTAATATCACTTAAAAATAGATCTAACAAATAAAACTTCTCTACAAACTCAAAACATCCCTCTACAAATATTATCAAATTTTAATATAACTTAAAAAATAGGATTTAATAGATAAACTTTCTGCACATGATTTTAATGCAAAAGTATACTTAAAAATTAGTGCAAATTATTTTCTTTTGAATGTTCTAAACATATACAATTCATAGAAAAATAATTCATACGCGACGCGCCACCATCACGTGCTCCAGAACAGTCGTAATTAATATTTTACTGGGAAAGCAGTATGTATTAACTATGTCACATCAACCAGCCAATGCTCTAAAGAATAATAATACCAATTTAATCGCACACGCTAAGACTAGGGGTGGGCGCGGGTCGGTTTGGTGCGGTTTGGAGTCCAAACCGCTTCCGCACCGCATCAGACGGTTAATCAAAAATACAAACCATTATAATAATCTTTTAAATGGTTCGGTTTCGGTCTGGTTTGAATGTAATACGGTTCGGTTTCGGTCCGGTCCGGTTTGAACCCATATTAAATATGAAATAAGAGAATTACTTTCATCAACAATCAATTTACGAAGGCAACTGTGTGAAACTTTTACATTTAAGGTTAAACACACAATGTTATACTGAAATGAAAGATTAATTCTTAATTGTATGAATATTTCAATTTGACATTTACCTACAAGTGAGATTTTTTTGGTAGATTAACCAAACATCAACATTTACCAATGCATAATCATTAAGGAAATGACTACGATTATACTCAACATTTATCAAAAAAAAATAAAATGAAAAATATTATACCAAAACTATAGTTTTTTCCTTTATGATAGCGATTAGTATTAATATAATAACAACATACGGTAAAAACAGAATGTACATGGTTAGAATCTAAAATAAGATAGGAGTTGCTTATATTTTTATCATAAGATTACTAATGTAAATTTTCGGTTCAGTCCGGTTTAATATGGTTGGTTCAATTGTCCAAACCGCAACCGAACCGTATCGATGCGGGTCGGTCCGGTTTGGGGTATCTGCTTCGGTTAAAAGATTCGATGCGGGTTTCCGCACCGTTTTTGCGGTCCGGTGCGAACAGTTTCCGTATAGCGGTGCGGTTTATGTCCACCCAGCTAAGACCCAGGATGTATCTTGAATTTGCAATACAATCCGTCCAGTAAAAGTACAATTATTTTGAACCCGAATCCAATAATGATAATGGCGGGATATACTCTATCTTCTCGTCCTCCTTCTCTCCTTTTCCTACCCAAAACCCATATTAACCTCCCTAAATTTTCAAAATTTCCCTCAAAGTTGAATCATGGACCTCTAAATAAGCAATCTTCTTTCTTAAGCTATTACATAGGAAGCTCTCAACAAAAGAACAATGATTCATGGGAAGCACCTCATAGCGGGTATGGATCCGAATACGATGAAGACGAAGAATCCGATAAAGAAGAAGAAGAAGAAGAAGAAGAAGAAGAAGAAACATGCAAAGTTAGTAAATCAAAGAGCAGTCAAACGATAGCTGATGAATACGATGAGCTTGTCAGAGGTATTTCTATTTCGCGCTTCATATGCTTGCTTATATTACTCAACGAAGCCACTGTGATATAACAGTGTAATTGGTTTGCAGAAGTTGAAATGCTGTTAAGTCCAGAAGAAAAAACTATTTTGCAGGAGAATGAATTGCCTGATTACTCCAAGATATCCACTGTATGCCCTAAATTTAAATATAATGCTTGCATTTTGTCTTTTCATATATCTCGAATGCTCCAGTCTGAAAAGGATCAAATCCTTTTAACATATTCTATGCACCTAGATGAAGTGGAGTCCATTCCACACGTTAACACTATCTGGACAGATTCCTTATATGGACAAACTGCTTGAATATGGTACAGACATTGATTCAGTTGATAAGGTAACTGTACTTTATGATTTTTCAGTTTTGTTATCACGAAAAATTGAGCTTGGGTTAATGAATCAGTGGTCATACAGGATGGTTATACTGCTTTTCATAAAGCAATAATTGGCAAAAAGGAGGCAGTTATTAGCCATCTATTACGCAAAGGTGCAAACCCACATGTAGGAGATAAGGTGAGTGCATTACTCATTATATATATTCATAATAATTTTTCTCCCTATTGACCATTGTACATGAGCATATCATAACTGGATTAATTATGTTCTATATGGAGTTACTAAATCATCAACAGTATAGAAGTGCAAGTATTCCATGAGTCCATGGCAACGATAATATTCATTTGAATTGGATCAATATAAACAATCTGCATAGTTACGACTTGTTAACAGTCATCAAGCTGTAACAGGATGGGATAACACCATTACATTATGCTGTTCAAGTTGGTGCCATGCAGACTGTGAAGTTACTTATTAAATATAAAGTTGACGTGAATGCAGTAGATAAAGTGAGTTTTATTTGATTGCCATATGTTATTTGCATAATTTTTCTTTTAAATATATATTTGCTAAATTACTTGCAGGATGGTTGGACTCCATTGCATGTTGCTATGCAAAGTCGATCAAGAGAAATAGGAAAAGTATTGTTGGTAAATGGCGCTGATAAGACAAGAAAAAATAAGGTGCCAATGTTCTTTACTCTCCTACAGCACTTTTTTCCCCTTGTTTGCATCCTACATATCAAGAAATTTGGTCATAATTGCTATACATCTCTTTACTTGCCCCATACTTGATAAGAAACCCATGCTCATATAAAAAGTACGATCTTTGTCTATTAATAGAAAAGGTTGATTAGTGCAAAATTTTGTTTGGAAGCTAATGTATACTCATGCCCACATATTCATGCCACTATAACCTTATCGTAGATATGATTGTGATTTAAATTGAAGTCCATCTTAATGATTCTTTTTAAAGAAATACTGTTTAATTAGTGTTAAGAGTATAGCATGCTAAAAAGCAACTTTGAAATAGCAAAATATTGAAATTGTATGGCAAAATAATAAATATCTGTAAATAGTTTTCAACCGAAAACATTCTTGCTTATATGCATCTGACGTACCATACCATAGGTATGAATGCATTACATATATTGGTTTTTTTATTTCAAAGTTATGATTTTATGTAGGATGGGAAGACACCTCTGGATATTAGCTTATGTTACGGGAAAGATTTCAAATCATACGAACTTGCAAAACTGCTAAAAATAATTCCCGCAAATAGAAATCAATGAATTTCGGGCAAAGACAAAGAGAACAAAGCAAAGCAAATGTAATGGCAGTTTTTAGATTGAATTTAGTCGAGCTCTGACATAAGTTACATGTGAACCTTGTCATTTAAAGTTATAAAATTGCAGATGAGACTATTGGTAGCTCAAATTGCAGAGATGATTTTAAAATTTTATTGATATATATACATATATATATATATATATACATATATATATGTATATACATATATATATGTATATAATGAAAGACTAGATGAATAGATCAATTTAACTTTAGTATCAACCAACCATGAAAATCAACAATTCCAGTTTACCCAAAACAAATTTTGTCAAAATTTGGGAATTAGTGACAAGTTAGCGGGACCTTGAAATTCAGCCTATAAATCCAGAGCACTATTGGCAAGTTTTAACATAATTAATTTCGGGTACTGTAGCACTATTTCATGAAATTATTAACTTATAATGCTCTGTGAGATTTGCAGACGATTCCTTAACCTCATACACACAAGGCCTCACAGGAAGATATAGTACAAATAGGGCATTGTCTGTATGAATCTGGATACATATCACTCATTTTTTGAAGAAGAATATGATCTAGGCATGCTTGTTGATTACTACCTGTTAGGATTTCAATATACTTTAGGATAGATTAAACATGAAACCCTAGATCTAAATAGGTGATCCATATTGATTTGATTGAGAAGAAATCAAAGGAAAGTAAACAAATTAGCGGAAGAAATACCTGAATTCATAGTTGCTGATTGAAAAAGTAATTTTGATTTGGTTTTCCATATTAACACAAGCCCTAAAACTTATATTAGATATGAATCCATAGTTGTTGCTTTCATAAACTGATTAAAAGAAAGAAATATATCTAAAAGGTAAGAGTTGGATCTGATCTTCCAAATTGACATAAACCCTAGATCCGAATTATTTCTACGGAAGAGATTAGGAGAATAACTGAAGCTTATGTAATTTGGGGACCATAACCCCTTATTTATAATGTTGACATTTTCTAATTAGGCCCTTCAACAAAATAGAATTGCCCCAGTATCTACACATTAATACTATGACAATTATACCTATAAGCCTTTAATTTTAATTCATAATTTGATCACTTTAATTAGGCTTTACATCAAAATAGCACGACATATTTATTTTACATATGTGGCCCACATATTGAAATTTTCCAACAATTTCCCCCTGGGCCATATATGTAATAACTTTATAAATGTGTTTAACTTTATGAGCTTCAAAATTTAATATTTATAACATAAGGTGTTTCTGAAACAATCTCGTCCATTAACTATGCTGACAAAGGATCAAAGTGACTTTCGTTACTTTCAGTGTAACTAAACCAGTTAATGGTCACATATACCAACACAATCAAATGACATAGATCAATCATGGATGCGTAGCATGGAAATTACATGAGATGTGATCTATACATGTCTATTTTCAACTGGTCCTACTTTAGTGAGATCAAAACGTTCAATATTTGAACAACCTAGAGTGCAAACAAAACTTTATTGCTTTATTTCTGATCAGAAAAAAAGAACATGATATATATATGTAACCAAAGTATAGAGCAATGTGCCATACGACAGTACCAAATGCAAACTCCCCATGAACCTAAATATTCTTGCATAAAAGTTACACCAATTGAGCAAGATGCTCATGAAAGACCTTAGGTGATAGTCCTTTTGTAAGCGGATCCGCTATAGTGGAGTTTGTCACAGTATACTCTATGAATTACAATCTATTTTGCACTCTTCCCTTATTGGAAAATAATATGTTGTTTATTGTTACAATATTACTTTAATGATCTTTCAATTTCTTTATTCAATAGTCCATTACTTTATGACAAAATTATACAATTATTTAACATCGTTGGATGCCCTATAACGGAAAATAGCAAAGAAGGCTATAAGTATCTGTATGATAGCTTTTCTTATATAGCTTCATCCAAAAAAAATAACAACAACAATAATATTATTGTTATTTGAAGTGGATCTTTTGTACTCTTGACATCCAAAATATTCGGACTGTAATGCCTCATAATCTCTAACCAATCCGTCTTGAGCATATAATCCTTTGTTTCTTAAAGATATCTCGTAACCATTTTGGTTACTAACAATTGATCCACTTTTAATGTCCGTAAGCTATCTGCCAAATAATACACGCAACCATATGTGTATATGCTTTAGCATGCATTAGACTCCACACCACAAATGCATGAGGAATCTTTTGCATTTCTTTAGCTTCAAGGATGTTCTTATATTACTATATAAGACAGCATTTGCCTATTTTGGCAAAAGAGAATTGATTTGCAGTTTGCATACCAACCCCCCCCTCCCCCCGCCTTTTTTTAAAGCCTTATCTGCCTGGCCCTTTTGTGATAATCCAAATAGCACTCCATGAATGATAGTGGTGTATTTGAATCCCTAATACAAAAAGGTAATCCATAAGTGGTTATCTTAGTTGTTTCATCAATGTCTCCATTGAGTAATACGACTTTAATATCCCTCTGATATTGCTTAAAATCATAATCTACAACAAGTTTTAAAATAATTCTAAAGAGTCCTTTAGTAACACCAAAGAGAAAGTCTCTTTAAAAATAAAACATTGTTTTCCTTTTCAGTATACCCTTTTCTGTAATGAGTCTTATACCTTTCAACATTACTCACTTGTGAAAGGGAGTGCAGATTAAGGATCTTAAGGCTAATTTAACACTAGAGGGGGGGGGTGAATAGTGTTTAATGGATTCTAAGACTTATATGGACTAATTTAAAAATTATGATATAAACAAATGCAGAACTTAATCACAGAATCAAACACAGATGCAGAAAGTAAATAAAAAGCAGTAAAAGGAAAGAACACACCGGATTTTATACTGGTTCGGAGTTACCCTACGTCCAGTCCTGCACCAAGGCAAATACCTCGTACAGATTTTTATTATACCAGTGTCGAGATTACAATCCTCAATTTCTAAAGGCTTTGAGGTACCCACTTGTCTTCGAGTCCGGGGCAAACTCTCTTGATTTACGGCACACAAGATCATCCAATTGATTTCCAGGCACAACCATACCTTATAGAGAGACTCGATAAACTTTTGATTACAAATTGATCCTATAACTCTGAATAGCACTTTGATCTTCGAGAGAGGGCAGAGAATCAAACAAGAATGAGATTCTAATTTGATTCACTTGAGAATTCGGCAGAATTTCGGCACGATCTTAAAAACATGAAAATTTTAGAATATGGATTTGTGGAGGAGTGAAGAAAATAAAAAAAATAGTTAGTTAAAAAATTCGTTTGTGAAGGCTATTTATAGACCAGTAACGGCCATAACCATTCGTGAAGAGATTTAAACGAATAGACACTTCTTTTGAAAATTGAAACTTTTGAATTTAACAGCCACCATGTCGACATGGGGTATCCCATGATGTCGATATCCCTTAGTTAAAAACAATGTAAAATTTATTTTGAAAATGGTATTGAAAGGAAAACAAGATGAAATGATTCTGGAGTAAAATAAACTAATTTTCCTATGTTTTAAAATAAAGAAGAATAGAAAAATATATTTTTAGAATGTATATATAAATTTGATTTTAAATCTCAAGTGTATATATATATATATATATTATAAAAGAATATTTAAAAACCAGAAGATAGTTTTGAAAACAAACGAAGTTTGAAACAAAAGTTTATTTAAAAACCGAAAACAAAGAATATTTAAAGGCTAAAACATCGTTTTGAAAATTATTTGAAAAGATAATTTTTAAGGCTAAAACATTTTGAAAAGTAGTTTTGAAAGTCATTTTGAAAAACCATTTTGAAGTAGTTTTGCAAGCTTCTTCCTGCAGAATATTTCATCACATCAGGACTCGAGAACTTGTACAAAACCAGGATGTTTGTGGGTTTGTAAGCCACTTGTCGTAGGTTTGTAAGCTACTTGTCGTGGGTTTGTAAGCCACTAAGAAGATAGAAATGGGTTCCATCCCAAATGAAATTTGGAATGAAGATTTCCGTGCTATTATGAAATTTTAACAAAAACTAGACATTTATCTTGAAATCTTGATCTTGATACTCATGAGTCTTCAAACATGATTTCTTCATTCTTGATCTTTATACTGTACAGTCTTCAATAATCAATACCTGCCTTATATATATCCTGCATAATAACATTCGTATATATCTAGACAATAGTGTTAGTATATAAGTTATAATAAAATAAATTACAAAGGTTGTTGTCATCAAAACCACTATCTCCAGTCCCTAACAACTTGATCCATTTTTGTTTTGAATAATTATTTATAACCAACGATCTTGTTACCTTAAGGTGGTGGGAAAGATCTCAAACTTTATTATCCTTATAGATTTAGACTATATATATTCATACCTTAAATCCACATTTCAAATTAGTACCTTATATGGATTAATGTAAGTCCAAAGAATCATCTCCACCAATCCAATATTTATTTTTATGAAAAAATACTATATAGTCATCGGAATAGTATTTCTTCTTTTCAAGTGGATTTCCTTAGTGACCTTGTACTTTGAGGTTGTAGAGTTTGTTTTCTTGAAAAAATAACCTTAATTTTAAGAAATTTTTGTTTGACATTGTCTTATTATGGTTCCTAATCTACTTCTTGTTAATGAAATGAAACAAGTCGTATATATTATCCGAAGAAGTAACTGTAGTTGAATCAAAGATAATGATTCTCCTTAAAGACAACGATACATACCTTAAAATTTTGTTTAACATTGTCTTATTATGGTTCTTAATTTACTTCTTGTTAATGAAAGGAAACAAATCCTATACATTATCCGAAGAAGTAACTGTAGTTGAATCGAAGATAATGATTCTTCTTAAAGACAACGATCCGTACTTTATTTCTTCCCCCAAACTCAACATCCTTAAAAATTGTAGAATTTCCCATCTTATAATTTTTTTCCTTAGTGTGGGTTTAAAAACCTTGTAGCTTTTAAGTCACTTAGAATACTAATAAAATATTTGCTAACTTTAGTGCCTCAATCTACAATTATTTAGTAAGTTGAAACAAATAATCATATTAATCACCGAATCAAAATTTGAGACTTCATTATAAAAATTATTTAGCATAAGTAGATATATATAAGCTATATTTTAAACATTAAGAGCTTTAATTCCAACAATGTTTGAATTTATTCATAAATCAATCTTATTATTTCTAAACGAATAATAATAACCCAATTTGTTCATATTAGAAACAGAAAACCGAAATCTATATAAATGACAGCATAACAAAAAATATCAAATAAATCCAAACAATATTACTGAAATCTCAATAATATCTTAAAAATATCTAGTAAACTTTACTTTATATATCTGTATATCTTATTAAAGAAATAACTATAACTATATTTATATGTTATTTCTTTTCTTCCACATCCTTAGCGACTTCTTTATCCTTATTTATACATTTATTTACAATGTATCGATAAATAGGTACTTTCTATCTTACCATGCTTCAATCTCTTTTCTTCTTACCACAATGTGAAATGAGCTCAATAAAGGTCATTTTATTCTTAAGAAAATAATAATAATCTTAAAATGGTTATACTGTGAATAAAGAGAGTACATGAAAGAATAACAATAACTTGAGTGCCTTTAACTTTTGAAGCAATATTTTCCATATAGTACTTATTTATGTTTCCTTTATTTTGACTTTATGGAATCAAGCAATATAAAGCGTGCTTGTTCCTCCTTACCATTTTAAGGAAACGCTTTTCATTCTCAATAAAGAACTCCTTAAAATCAGTTATCTCTACGGATACCACATCCTTGAAAGCTTCTGAAATATTTTACTTTACGATCTTTTAACTCTTTCCTTTTGAATTGTCCCACCTTTGAATGTTCCTCACGATATTATAAGAGTATTCAACCATAATATGAGTGGGTGTGACCCTCCTAATTACAAGAGCTAGATCCATGAAGTTAAGAACAAATAACATGTTCTCTTAATAATCCTTAGAGTTAGTCCCAAACAAGATAAGAACATTAAAATTGGCAAACACTTTAGTCAAATTAGTTGAAAAATGAACAAAAATTAAGGATTGACGGTATATGCTCATATCCAATAAAAGCCATAGTAAATTCAAATAATTGGTAAGTCTCTTCTCAAGGTACCTAACACAACATTAATATCAAGTCTTTGGACAGTAATATTAACTGCAAGTGGTACTCTTGTTGTAATGATAAAATACTGACAATAAATTCAAGTTAAATAACAATCTTCCTTTGGGCAGATTAGTTATTCACCTGTGAAACCTTATAATTGTCACATATTTATCATCACACATATGTAAGTTATTCAGCCAAATATTAGTCTTCCTTTGGCTGGCTAACATCCACATGAATAAATACACACAAATATCAAACATTTTTATGAACAACTAAAATAAAAGAGGTCACTTTGGTGACATATTACTTCAATTAGCTCACTTGGAATTTAGGATATTTACAATTAGTTCACAAAGAGACACCAAAAATATATTTGAATTTATTTCTTAGTGTATGTACAATATTTCAAGTGTTATAAAATACTCCCAAAAGCATTTTTAAGTCCATATGACACTTGAAAATCTCAAAATTATAACTGTGGCACGACATGTTTTAATCATAGCTGTTATAGTCTTTTACTTTAAGTATGTGTTATATTCATGACATTTTCTAAATAAGTATGATATAAGATATTATAAATAAATCACATAACAAATGTCACGGATGAATGCCAGAATTAAATGCCATATAAAATTATACATAAATGACACAGTAAATGTCGTAATAAATAACATGAATGTAGTAACTATAATATATATCTGAACCACAATATAGTTATATAGAATGCTACTGTACCACTTTATCTTTAGTATATTATTCGAAGTGGAAAATAGGCACAAGGACAAATTTTCATAAAATTTTTGGCTGAAGTACAACAAGTTTTATTTTTAGGCTGAAGGACAAACTTTGGAAGATAATTAGGCTGAAGGACAATGCTAATACAACTAGCATTTTGTAAAATGTAAAACTGGATATAATGCTAGTTATAATTAGCATTTTGTACAATGTTTGCACTGTACAAAATGCTAACTATATTTAGCATTTTCCTTCAGTCTAATTTTCTTTCAAAGTTTGTCCTTCAGCCCAAAAATGAAACTTTGTGTCCTTCAGTCTAAATTTTTTTCAAAGTTTGTCCTTGTGTCTAATTCCCTCTTATTCGAATACTTAATTAAGGTCAATAACCATGCATTTTGGCAAAATATGAAAACTGTCGCTCCTTCTATTTCATGATAACCAAAGCATGAAAGTGAAACTTATTTTTAATGAGCAGGCCATACATATAAAATATCTGTATCTATCAAATACAAATGCATCAAATAATAAACAATCTGTCTTTTCTTATTCCAAATACAAACATGTTGCATCGTTAAATTTATTGCAACCGACGCATTTACTGCATTTATGATAATAAATTAATTAATTTATTACTATAACAACCACATTTAATGCAATTATGATGTAGATTAATGCAACTAACCGTTACGTGGTCCAAAATGTAAACTAGTGTCATGTTAAAATTTATTTCAATAAAAAAATAAACATAAACACATTAAAGGAGCATACTTTATTTCTAATTAACCAAAATTTCTGAAATAACCCAAATACCTTATATAAATATCCAAATTACTCAATCAAAAGTTAAGTAAGGTAAAATAACCATAGAACTAGATTTATATTTCTTGCATAAATGGTTCTAAATTATATATATCTATTTATACCATTTATAAACATTATAAAAAAAATGGCTGTACAAATCAGATCCAAAACATTCCTCACCATAAAATTCACAACTTATTTATAAAACATACAATAATAAACATGTGAATGCTTTAACCAAATTATGTTGTTTCCGAAATTTAGAGGAATTTATATTACTTCCCATAATTTAATGATTTCAAAATTCTAACTTGTTTCAAAATGACATACAAATCATTTAGACCTATTTTTCTACATCGAAATAGTTTCACAAATCAGCCTTTTAATTTGTAATATTAGAAAAAAAAACTAAATCAAATCCAAAATCATCAATAGAAAATCCTTGATATATAGATCAAACAGATCTAAAACTTGAGTAAGAAATTACAAGACTTCTAAAAGAAGTTCAACTCAAAACTTACTCATAAAAAAAAGCATAAATATTTTTCCCAATGAAATCAATGATGGGTGGCTCTGATACCACTTGTTAGGATTTCAATATACTTTAGGATAGATTAAGCATGAAACCCTAGATCTGAATAGGTGACCCATATTGATTTGATTGAGAAGAAATCAAAGGAAAATAAACAAATTAGCGGAAGACATACCTGAATTCATAGTTGCTGATTGAAAAAGTAAATTTGATTTGGTTTTCCATATTAACACAAGCCCTAGAACTTATATTAGATCTGAATCCATAATTGCTGCTTTCATAAACTGATTAAGAGAAAGAGAGATCTAAAAGGTAAGAGTTGGATCTGATCTTTCAAATTGACATAAACCTTAGATCTGAATTATTTCCATGGAAGAGATTAGGAGAATAACTGAAGCTTATGTAATTTAGGGACCATAACCCCTTATTTATAATGTTGGCATTTTCTAATTTGGCCCTTCAACAAAATAGAATTGCCCCAGTATCTACACATTAATACTATGACAATTATACATGTAAGCCTTTTAACTTTAATTCATAATTTGAGCACTTTAATTAGACTTTACATCAAAATAGCATGACATAGTTATTTTACATACGTGGCCCACATATTGAAATTTTCCAACACTACCTTCCACTTGGTGAGCATTTCCTTTATCACCACCAGCTATTGCTCATATGGATATGTTGGATCTTCTAGGTTCCATTGAAATTCTTTCAGCAAGCTTTCAAATTCTTTAAAGAAAATTTTCTGTATCTAACCACTAGACCTCTTCAAATCCAAAATAGTAAGCTAGATCTAACTCTGAGCTCGATTTTTCAGTGAAAGCACCAGAATGTTGATGCCAAAGGTGGCACAACATCCAAATATGATCTGTTGTAGGATTAGGTCAGATAGAAAAGGTAGAAAAGTGCAAAAAAAGCATAGAAAAATAGAGAAACGCAAGATTTTTAGAGTAGTTTGAAAATCTCTGGCCTACGTCCACTTTATATTTTATTTACTCGATTTAATAGAGATATAGAGTCACTAGTACAAGGGATTGATAGGTTCTTAAGCCTAGAACTGCCAAAAGTGTCTGCCTATGTGAACATTTTGTAGATAGATAGGAGTGAAGAAGATCTAGAGTCTAAAATCAAGAAGAAAGGTCCTTGTTTGGTTGCTATAGGGCTGGTATTTATAGAGAAACTGCTCTATGGATCCAGAAGCCAGCACAGTACGATGTCTAGATGCAAGCCCAGAGGTGGAAGGGTGTACCCGTAGGCCTAATTCTCAATATAGACCGCTCGGTACCGAGAGGTTTGGTTAGGTTAATATTCAACTTCTCATTTGCTCTACTCTCCTATCTCTAATTTGATGTATTCCAACCTCTTTTCCATAGAGTTTGAGTTGTTCCTAACGACTCCCTTAATAACACTTGTATTACCATGCTTTCTTTTGTTTCTTCTCATCAATCCTTGGTATTGCTCCCCTATTTCTCTAAGAAAAGCACCTGGTGATGATTGCTTGAAGTAGTACTCGAAGTTCAAGAGGACGATGGGGTCCAACGAGTAGTAAAAAGCTCTTAGTACCGAGAGGTCTTGTTTGCTCCAATATACTTGCAAACTTTTGAGTCCCCTCTTCTAGCTCTTCTAAGTGTGTTTCCAAATTCGTGAGTCATTTCGTCTTCATCTTGATGTTCTAACTTCTATTTGAAATTTTCTTAGTTAAAACCTGATTAACAATCCCTGTACAAGGAAAATACGGAGAAAAAATAGGGAGGCTATAACGAGAAAATTGATTTGATGACTATTAATGCAATAAAAACTTGACTTTTCCTATTTGAAAAAAAGGAAAATGATGTGTTGTTTTAAGGAAAGGATCTTTTTAAATTAAATTGCTAACATTGACTTCTGAACTTAATAAATAAACTTATTTTATAAATCCTAAAATATTATTTTAAAAGTTGACAATTATAAAGTTGATTAAATCGAGGATTTTTTCATGGCCCCTTCTCGAAACCAACAATTGTTGAATTTAATAAAAAGTTTCTATGTTTATATTTCTAAAGATAAAATTTTTGGGTATCACTATGAAGTTTAATAATTTTATAAAGGGTGGTGAAAATCATACTAACTTTGATATGGAGTAGGTAGGATGACTGCCCAAGTAAAACGGGGTGAAGGTTAAGGCTACGAATAAAACAGCTGCTCGTATGGTTGCAACAAGGAATCCTCATTGAATATAAAGAATATTGGTATGAACCTATGGATGTTTTATTAGACATGTGAAGAACCCGCAAAGAAATGGAAAATGGTTTCAAAGTTTACTTTTTCGATTCCTAGAGTATACTCGCATGAAAGATCAGAAAAAATTTAATAGCGAAATTTGAGAATACTATGAAGAGACTTTGATTAAAAGAAGATAGTAATATAATTAGAGAAGAATGTAAAGAGATGGCAAACACACTTAAAGACTTTGGTTACTCAGAATTAAAGAAGGCAATAGGTGGTAGGAAAGTTATTTCGCTAAGCTAATTTTCCAATTAGTTATTTTTAATGTGCCTATTACAGTGTGGAAATGAACAATTAATTTCGCCAAGCCAATTAGAGACAACAAATACACATTAAGGACGTTTGTTGTAGTAGTTGAAGTAATGAGTGGATCTTATTTATTAGAAGCCAAATAGGTAAGTTAAGACATGTGGGTTATAATAGAGTGAAGTACTAAAAGTTTCCATTTTATTTGAGTAAGAAGTGATAGGGCAACAACATTATTAATACCAATTGATGTTGAAGGGAAGCTTCCAACAATTGTTTTTTAGGTTATTTGGTTGTAATCGCTAGTTGTCTCTTTTCACGTGAGTATTGGAAATGCTATGATAGGATATGAGATATGTTTCTATTTATTACAGTGTTGATTTTCTAGGTAAATTTTGACCGCTATATAGATTAAAAAATGGTACAAATAAGGAAATCTCGCAAGGATACTTAACTAGCGTTGAATGTAAAGTAAGGTTGGAAGTTCAAAAAACAAACTAGGAAATTAATTAAATTAGAAACTAAAATAAAAAAGAATGCTTAAATCCCAAAAACTTCAGAATTCTGGGGAAAACAAATTTTAGAAAGCAATGGACAGGGAAAGGTAGTTGCGAAACCCATAAGTCACTATCTTTATGCCTTAAAAGCCAAAAATTTATAAATATACTCGTGTGTTGTTTTTTGTTTTGAAAAAAAAAGAAAAGGTTTTCAAAAATTTAATATTAGCTATGTAATGCTAGGGTTAATCATATGCACTAATTCCTTGACTGAATTCCGGTTACGTTAAGATGTGGCTTAATTTGTTTTAAAGACACAAAGGCAAAATCTTTTGAAAAATTATGTTAAAAAATGAGTTTTAAAAATTTCAAACTATACGAATTTAATTGAAAGGGAAAAAGATTTTAAATGGGAACTGAGAAAATTTCTTGTTTTCAAATGTCACAAGCTTAGTGTAAGGAGGGTCGATGTGTTAATGAATATGAATTTTACTGTTCGGTGAGTATGGCAGTATACAAAACACAAATAATAATAAAGGAAAAAGCTTTTTTAGGTTTGGAATTTCTATTTCCATACCTTGTTGATAATAAATAAAACTTGTTTTAAAATAATTCCATTTTAAAATTTAAAAATAAATCTCCTTATGTGAATTATACTTGGAAAAATTGAAAAGGATTTGGGTGCAAAAGAGAAAGTTCCAAGGTATGGAATTAGTAAACAAATGAAAGGTGGAAATATAAAATTCTCTATCTAAATCCCTTTTTCTGCATAATAATATAGATTTAGGAAAACTGGATTTTTAAAATTTTGGATGTTATAAATTGTGTGTTAAGTATTGGATGTTAGGGATTGGATCTAAAATAGGTTAAACCATACTCCTATTCGTAGGAGTACGGAAAGTATTGTGTGAATACAAAATTTTGGTTTTTGAAAACTTGCATACATATAAAACTGCCAGTATATATAAGTTGTTTGCACTATATTTTCAAAACTATTTTAAAAAAATGCATTCATATAGGAGGCTTTAATTCAGTATTATTCAGTATACGTATCGTATGTGTTATGAGATCTATGCACTTGTACACGATTGGCTGCAAAATTGGTTGTACACAAATTGGTTGGATAGTTAGAATGGTTGTGCGTTATGTTACATGATTCAATCTTTGAGGAATTTTAAGGATGAAATTCTTTTAAGGGGGCAAATGTAACATTGCATAAAATAAACATTAATTAACTAAAAAGAATTAATAAATAATTATTAAACCTTAAGAATGGACTTTGAGCAAAAATCTGAATTTGGCTATGAGCATGCACCATTGTGTTCGTGATGCTTTTTTTGATCAACTTTCATATATAAATCTTCACGGTCAGAGTTAAAACAAAGAAGTTATCGACGTTTGAAGAATTCAGATAAAAAATAATTCAAAACATATTAAGGTAATAATAATTGATAAGCTTAACATTAAAATAATCGTTAATAATAAAACTTAAGGTCTAGAAATTGTCATTGCTTAACGGGAAAGTAAGGTAATAAATATCAATAAGACTTATGTTAATATTTAACACTAATAAACCGGCTAAAACAATCATCGGTCGACCTCCATTTTGTGTTGCAATCGACTGCCTATAAAGAACCGGTCCACTCCCCAGTGTTGTGGCGGTGCAACCTAAACCTTGGCCTAATGACTCAGATTTAATAAATTATAATTTAACGAATATAATTGATTCTAGCACCTATAAATATAGGCCTAACCCTCACTTTTCTTCTTATATTTTCTAAACTAAGCTGCGCAGCTATACCATTTCTCCTTCTCCACTATTTTTAAAAATTACTATATATATGTGTGTTTTTGTGTGTATCCTTGAGAAGGGTAGAAAATAAAAGAGAAGAAGAGAAGAAGTGAATCAATTTTACGAAAGAGGTAAGTTTAGAAGATTCCACCTAACTCAAATCTCTTATCAGATCTGTAATTCTAATGGTTATTTATACATATTTTTGATTGAAAAGAAAAATGAGTCAAGTAAGAAGAATGAATTTGAATCTGGAGATTTGAAAGCCATAAGGTGAGTGGGAAATTATGTAATTTGCATAATGCATTATATCGTTGAAATTCTATTTTGTTATTGTGCCTATGTGAAAACCATTAAATTAATAGTTTATATAACTAACTTGAAATCCATGTCTACATATTTAGAAACTATTTAATTTTGATGAAATGATATATACACACCATAGATCTGGAAGTTAGGGAGAATAGTCCCTAAAATTTATGAAATATAATATTGATAGAATTACATAGTTAATTCTAGATTTTTTTTGTTATTTTTGTTGTAAATTGTTAAACTTGATAATCATCAATTGGAGATGCTTTAATTTGATTTCAGATTTAAATTTTTATGTTTTAAGTCATTGGAATTGTAGAATATATAATCTACTTGTATTGGTTGCCATGTGAATTTCCATAAAATGTCAAACTTCATGGTCATATATGAAAAATGCATCATTTGAAATAACAAGGAATATTCACATATTCAAAGGTTTGTGTAAGGCCCAAACTCATGTTTGTTTCATGAAACCCAAAATCTAGAGTTTCCTTAATCTAGAGATTTCTCCATTTCCCTAAATACTACTTCACATTATCCCATTTCCTCGTCTTTTCTTCTTGGAGCTCATGAAAACAAAAATATAGGAAAACTGTCTTCTTCATTCCAAAATTAAAATAAAATATAAATAAATTCTCAAAAATTTCCAAATTAAAATATATCATACTCAACACAATACTATACCATATACTAAGACGAAGTTGGCATTTTGTCTAAGTTTTGAATTATGAAGATTTTCAAAAAAGAGGCAATGAATGGGTATAAAGCAAATTATATTAGCAATGGCCAAGGTGAGTATTTCTTCACTGATAACTATGTTTATACATTTGAAT
Source organism: Allium fistulosum (assembly GCA_030737815.1). Taxonomy (NCBI): domain Eukaryota; kingdom Viridiplantae; phylum Streptophyta; class Magnoliopsida; order Asparagales; family Amaryllidaceae; genus Allium; species Allium fistulosum. The sequence continues at coordinate 1,087,238,947 of CM060904.1, read as the reverse complement.
TTCACCTTGTACATGTTGTTAGGTATGGATTTCATGTATGTTCACCTCTCATGAAATATTTGTCGATTTGTATTGATTTGTTTTGAATTAAATTGATAAATATTGAAGTGCAAAATTTATATCATGCCCTGCTACTAATTCAGTCGACTTGGAAATAGATTCAGTCGACTGAATTTGTTAATCCAAAAAATGGATCAACACCCTGGATTGAGTGTGAAAGCACCAACCCTGTTCTTACAGAAAAATAATATAGAGAATAAATGTAAAAAGAGCAGAAATAGTAAAAAGACAAGAAGATTTTTATAGTGGTTCGGTTGTTAATGAAGCCTACGTCCACTTTATAACTTTCTATTAATTGATTGCTATTACAAGTTGAATCGGATTACAATATGATTAAATGTTCTAGGTTAGATCAAGCACAAGTACAAGAGTTCACTGGAGAATCACAGTAAACCCCTATATGACTATTGTGTGGGAGGAGAAGAGTGAAGAATAATCTCTACAGAGTTCTAGCAGCCAGTCCAGAAGATCCTGTTTATGTTGCAGGTATGATTGTATTAATAGGGATTGGAGAGCTATTGGGCTAGGTCGCCGCCACGCCAGAAGCTTGCCTTTGGAAATACGAATGTGCACTGAAAGTTTCATAGCCAACCGAGTCAATTTGATTTATCACTAGCAATCCATCGCCTATGATTATTCTTCACTCTTCTCCTCCCACACAATAGTCATATAGCGGTTCACTGTGATTCTCCAGTGAACTCTTGTACTTGTGGCTTGATCTAACCTAGAAGATTCAATCATATTATAATCCGATTCAACTTGTAACAGCAGTAAGTTAATAGAAAGTTATAAAGTGGACATAGGCTTCATTAACAGCTGAACCACTATAAAAATCGTCTTGTCTTTTTACCATTTATGCTCTTTTTACATTTATTCTCTATATTATTGCTCTGTAAGAAAAAAGCTGGTGCTTTCACACTCAATCCAGGGTGTTGATCCATTTTTTAGGTTAACAGAATCCTTGTGAAATTGATTCATGAAAATGAAATCCAAATTTTGTCGACTCAAAGTATCTTATAGTCAAATGTTTCAGACGACCGGTGGGGATATATTCAGTCAACTGAACTTGTGTATTTTCTGTTTTCTGAAATATTTTTAATATTTTCTTATATTTTTAATTCTATTCCTATTTGGTTTAAAATCATGATTATTTATGTTATTTGATATTGTATATTATATTAAGAGTTCTCGGGAAGAATAATTATAATGGTTGGAAATTTATTATATATATATTTATTTAAAATGTTATTATAGTTTAATATATTTTCATTCTATTAATCTATTTTCTTAGTATAAATTTATTCAAAATCAGTTTATGATCATGGAAAATTAGGAAGTTTAGAAATTATTTAAATCTAAATATATAAAAGTTATTATGATTTAACATATATATGTATATCTTCCTTTCTAAAACTCTATTTGGCTTAATATAAATCTATTTGAAAATAGTTTATAATTATAGAAGATTATTAAATGACTCTTGAATGTTACTAAGTGGTTTTATTATAATAAGTAGTGTCTTTGAATCTATTTATAGTAAGATTTGAATTATTATTAGTGGATTAAAATATAAAGGAATTACTTTAAAAGTGAATTAATTTAATTTACAGTAGTATTTGAGTATATATAATTTGGAAATGACTTCTATAGTTATATGTAACTTATAAAGTGATTTGGAAGTTTGAATATATATATATATATATATTTTGCTTGCACTAAAATTGGCCACAAACACCTAATAGAGGTTGTGTAGAGAAATAAATGAAGAATATTAAATATAAACAGAGTGGACATAGCAATAAAGCAATAAGAAATATACAAATAACAGAGACACAACGATTTATAGTGGTTCGATGTTGATTGCCTACGTCCACTTTGAAGAGATAACTTTATTGTAACATCTCCTATTTTGAGGCCCAAAGCTAACCTCTACAGATGTTGCAGTCATCTATATTATTAACTTCCGGTGATAAAATGCGGTAATGTTAATGGTATCCATAATATCATAAGCACATGAATATGAAATAAAATCAATACAGATTTCAAATCATCTTTTCTAATTACATTTCAAATCAATATTTCATATTCAATTACATAATCCCAAAATGATTCCCAGGTTCACATAAATATAGTTATTACAAAATACGCCAAGAGCAACATATGAAGATGCCCCCTAGATGATCAGAGTACTAAATAGATATATTAGTCAATAAATACATCACAACGGAACCAATAATGGATAGACTTCTAAATCGCTAATCCTTGCCTCCTACACATCTTCGGAAGCTTTATTCGTCACTTACTAAAACTTGAAATACCTTAAATCTCATTCTACTCAAATTAAATTTTGAGCATCCGAGAGTTTAAAGGGAAAACATAAACTTCGAGTCAGACATAAAACTTGGTGTGAATAATTCTATTACAACTCGGTTTACTGATATTAAGTGGGACCACGCCGCTTAGCGGAACGGGTTTCCCCTCACTAATATCCTTTTAAGAGCATATCTTTAGCAGATCAAAATCTTGTAATCAAACTGATTATAACAACAATAGCAATAACATATATACATATAAATTAGGTAATCATTGGACTATCCGTCTAAACATTATAGTTTTATCAGGTTGATTATTAACCACTGGCTGACTCGGGCCTACCAGACATAATAAATATTCTAACTTCTGTTGGACACGGTACTGGACGATCTGTCGTTAACTTACTTCACCTAGGGTCAACTAATCCTAATGGTTTTGCGGGCTCACCAATAACCTATCTTTACTCCGTGTGTTCCTTTCTGTGTGTAACATCATTTTAGTCTTACCCGCGATAAAGCCTATACACTAGAATTTTGGACTTATATTAGATAAGGGCTACTAGCTAAAGTATAGGGTGTGAACCTACACGGTCCCATCTGGTCTTCTAATATCTAAGTCGTTCTTTTAGCAAATATTTGGACTGACCACCCTATTCAAATTTCATTTCCTTAAAAACAATCTTTACAAATGATTTAACCCTTGAAATCATATCTTTTTAAAATAAGGAAATCATACTCTTTGCTTTACTCAAAATACTTATGCCATGATATATGCTTTATACAAAACAATGTTGATGAAAACCTAAAATCAATAGGGTTATCTATCCCTTTAAAATAAGTCAAAGCCCTTTTTAACATAGAAAACATTAGGCTATAAAGCCAAAACAATACCTTTGAAACCATTTTTGAAAACCGTAAATTAAATAACCTCTTTCGAAATCATTAAAAGCAACCCTTTCGAAATCATTGAGTTCAACATTAATAAAACTATAGGGTCAAAGTGAACAGGGGCAAATGCATCACTTTCACAAGCATTAGTCTCAAGTAAAAGAATTGGAGAAGAGGGTAGCTTCGAAACTATCCTTTCAAAATCATTGCCTCCGAAACTATTAGTAAAAGTGGCTAAGTCAATCCTTTCGAAAACATTGAGGAAGGTGGCTTCAATATTAGCAGAAGGTACGAAGACGAAAGTCTCCCCTTTCGCATGCATTGTTTAAAGGTTGCAAAAAGTGGCCTCTAACTAAGGCGAAAGGTATTAATGCGGAAGCTAACATAGTGACAAAGGGATATATGCGGCAACATACCCCTCCCCAACCATCATTTTAAACAAAGCGGAACTATAGCGTCGAAAGCATTGGAAAAAGATGTCTTTCTCCCTCCGTAAGCATGCCTTCGCCACCCAATTTCCTTCCGTCAAAACTCAATACACTACATACCAAGACTCCTGTTATCGTGCGTATAGGTTTCAATAGTATCGGAAGGGTAAAAGCAGTTGTATGGTGTCAGAAGCAGGCATATGGAAGTGGCGAAAGTGTAAATTAGTGCAGAATTGATTTTATGCTTTATAAAGTAACTCTTTTTCACCCATCTTTCATTATTTGTCAAAATGTGATTGGTTGACAATTGCTTTACCAATTTCTTTCTGAAATTTACCGCCCCAGGTCAGAAATTTAAATATTAAACAATTTTACATTTTAATCCATTTTAGTTAAGTAAATAAGCCCTTTTTACTTAAAATAATTTAATTGACTCCCCTAAATCTTAGTAAAAATCCACAAAAATCAAATTTAATCAATTTAATCATTTTCTTCCCTATATCCAACTTTTTTGGGCCGAAAACATATTTTAACCATTTAAAATATTAAAACCAAATTAATCATTTTCTAAACTTAGAAAATTCACCATAAATCCATATTAACTTGGAAAATTATAAAACTTGTA